>CM069076.1:36815454-38038052 GCA_035578085.1 Solanum pinnatisectum | reverse complement strand
GATCGAAAAACAGATTAAGGGAGTAAAATCCTTATATTTAGCGCTAGAAAAGGTGGAAAACTGTCAAGAACTTGCCCTTATTCGTCTCTTTATCTCTCAAGAACGCAAATTGTAGAATAATAACATTTTTAGGGGTTTTCCCTGACTTAATTTGCAATAGGCCCATTACAGGAGTGCCCAACCCGCCATAACAGCTTACACGGAGATAGTGAGTCGGAATTTGAGTTCCAAACCCCCATTTCACAACACACCTAAAATCAGGACATTCAAAAACTACATGCTTACACTAAGTTCAGTTTTAGGAGTTCTACTCGTCCAAATTTGATTCCGTGAAGTCGTACGGATTCCTTAGCATCTTAGCTATCTATTCATGCAAATAAATTCATTACCAGATTTCCCTAGACTCTCGTGACTCCGATTCCATCCAAATCTAGACTAGTCTAGAAAATCTCAAGTCACTACAAAAAGTTTTTCTGACCCAACTTCTTTCCCCGTTGGCTTTTCTATAAAGATGGGAACAGGTCGTTACAGTTATTTACTTTTTTGTTATATACTAATATTTTGTTTATCATTGCACCAACTAGGATATACCTTACGAATGATGGAGTGCCAATCTATATGTTCCATCATCTACCAGCCACATGAGATACAATTGATTATATTTATGATGTACAATACTAACAAAATTTAAATATCCACTTTTACAATGGTAGTAAAGTACAACTCAAATTAAACCCAATCATAATATTTGACTTTTTTTTATATATAAAAAGGCAAACTTTGTTTTAACTCCATTGTTATAAAATAAAGTATTAGAAATTAAATAACAAAGAAATGGAGAGAAAGAGCAGTAATGTTTTCCTTCCAATATTTCAATGCATGTGTGTCTACATATAAGATGAGTATATATAGAAAGTAGGAGTATATTTATTATCCTTCAAAGTCATGAAGAAGATCTCCAAAGTCATGAAGGAAATCTCCAAGTTCATGAAGAATCTCCAAAGTCATGAAGTGTGGACTTGCTACATGGCATCCACATTTCATTATTTACAACAATCCCCATTGGATGTCAATTTACAAAAAAGATCTAGAAGAAGAAAAGAGAATGTACATAGTTATTCTTAATACGCATTATTTGCTTCCTCGTTAAAAACATTATCAAGAAAAAATCCAGTGGGACAAAAATTTTGGTATAGGACAAAAAGAGTGTAGTGCATATTTACTTCCCCTGCTGAAAACGTCATTTAATATCTCAAAGACGATGCATTTCAATTTTGTATCTCAATTTCTCAAAGGTTGAAGTTGACAATGCCTTAGTAAACAAATCTGCTAAATTATCGCTTGAACGAACTTGTTGAACATCTATATCACCTTTCTTTTGAAGATCAGGAGTGAAAGTTTTTTTTGGTGAAATATATTTTGTTCTATCTCCTTTAATGTATCCTCCCTTTAGTTGAGCTATACATGCAACATTGTCTTCATATAATATTGATGGAATATCTCTTTTCAAAGAAAGGTCACATGTTTCTTGAATGTGTTGAGTTATTGATCTCAACCAAACACATTCTGACTTGCTTCATGCATGGCTATTATCTCTGCATGATTTAAAGAAGTGGCAACCATAGTTTGTATTGTTGAACGCCATGATATAGTTGTACCACCGCATTTAAATAAATAGTCTGTCTGCGAACAATCTTTATGGGGATCAGATAAATATCCTGCATCTGCATAACCAATCAATTGAGACTTGAATTCATTTGAATAAAACAATCCATATCAATGGTCCCTTGAAGGTATCTGAATATATGCTTCATTCCATTCCAGTGTCTTCGTGTTGGAGAAAAACTGAACCTTGCTAATAAGCTTACCGAAAAAACTATATCTAGTCTAGAATTATCAGCAAGGTACATTAATGCACCAATTGCACTAAGATATGGTATATCAGCACCAACAAGTCATAAGGTCGGAATGGATCTTTATTAAAATCAATAGATCTCATAACCATCAGACTACTCAATGGATGTGCTTTATTCATGTAAAATCTCTTCAATATATTCTTAGTATATGTTGATTGGTGAACAAATATACAAAATTTTGTCTTTTCGAGGTCTTTCATTTCAAATTCATTTTTCAGACATTTTACTGCCTTTGAAAGCTCACAGGAGTCCCAATAATATTCAAATCATCAACATACACAGATATTATGACAAATTCAGACCCAGACCTTTTCATGAAGGCACAAGGACAAATTGGATCATTTTTAAATCCTACTTTCAGGAAATATTTGCTAAGGAGATTATACCACATTTTCCCTAACTGTTTCAAACCATATAAGGATTTCTGAAATTTTATTGAACAAGTTTCTCGAGAATCTTTGTATACTTCAGGCACTTTGAACCCTTCAGGAATTTTCATAAATAATCGTGGTCCAATGAGCCATAAAAATAGGCAGTGACCACGTCCATTAGGTGCATTTCAAGATTTTCATGAACAACTAAGTTCATTAGATACCTGAATATAATTGCATCAACCACAGGAGAATATGTTTCTACATAGTCAATGTCAGGCCTTTATGAAAATCGTTGGGCCACAAATCGTGCTTTATATCTTACGACTTCACCCTTTTCATTTCATTTTCCCACAAAAACCCATGTGTATCCCATTGGCTTGACACCTTCAGGTGTTTGGATTATTGATCTGAAAACTTCATGTTTTTCAAGTGAAGTCAACTCTGCTTGAATTGTGTCCTTTCATTTTGGCCAACCATTTCTCTATCTTCATTCATCGATAAATTTTGATTCCTGATCCTCATCTTGTTGCATTATTTCAATAGCAGCATTATAAGCAAAAATTTTATCAACCACAATATAATTTCGCTTCCACCTTTTTCCTGTCGAGATATAACTTATTGAGATCTCTTCATTCGCATTATTTTCAGATATCTCAACATTTTCTGTTGTCTCATCATTTGTTATGTCTTGAGGCTCTCCTTGAGAACTCACTTTCATATTATCATCATTTCTCCTTTTCTTTTTTGAGGATTTTTATCCTTAAAATCAATTCGTCTAACACGTTTCACACGTGGTCTAGACTCATTTGCATTAACAATTTGTTCTATCGAAATATCAACTCGAACTGAAGCATTTGCAGCTGGAACATGAGATTTAGTAACCCTTGGAAGGTTAGTAAATGCATCTGGCAGTTAATTTGCAATATTTTGCAAATAAAGTATCTTTTGAACCTCCTGTTCACATTGATTTGTTCGAGGATATAAATGAGATAGTGATACTACATTCCAATCTGTCTCAATTTCCAATTGCTTATGTTTCTCCACTAATGTTGGGTATTCAGATTCATCAAAATGACAATCACCAAATCTTGCTGTGAATAAATATCCAGTCATAAGTTCCAAATATTTTATTATAGAAATGAGATTCTTACCAACATATATTCCCAACCTTCTTTAGGGACCCATCTGTGTGCGTTGCGGTGGAGCAATTGGAACATATACCGCACATTCAAAAAATTTAAGATGGGAAATATTTGGCTCCTTCCCAATAGCCAACTATAATAGGGAGAAATCATGGAAATTGGTTGATCTTATGCGCACAAGTGCTGCTGTATGCAAAATAGCATGCCCAAAGAGGAAGTTTTGTCCTCATTAGTAATGGTCTAGCTATCAATTGAAGACATTTAATCAATGATTCTGCTAGACCATTTTGAGTATGAACATGAGCAACTAGATGTTCAATTTTTATTCCAATGTAAATTCACCAGCATTATCAAGACGAATTGTCTTTATAGTATAATCTGGAAACTGTGCTCTCAACCTTACAATTTGAGCCAAAAATCTCGCAAAACCCATGTTGCGAGTTGATAATAAGCACACATGTGACCATCTTGTAGATGCATCTATTAAGAACATATAGTATTTAAATAATCCACATGAAGGGTGAATTGGTCCACATATATCACCTTGTATACATTCCAGAAATGTAGGGGATTTAGTCTCAACCTTAGTTGATGATGGTTTAATAATAATTTCCCTAGGGAACAAGCAACACAAGAGAATTCTTTAAATTGAAGAATTTTCGGATTCTTCAAAGTGTGCCCATATGAATTCTCAATAATTCTGCGCATCATATTATAACTGGGATGACCTAACTGATCATGCTAAATGATGAAATCATTATGATCAATAACCCTTTTATTCATCATGACATGTGATTTAATCACATCAATACTTGTGTGGTACAACCCAGAAAAAAATGCATATAATTTTCCATGCACAAATCTTTTTTCCACTTTTATTGTAATAATATAAAGGTATTCAACATTTCCTTCATTAGTAGTCTCAATATGCTAGCCATTTTGATGAATAATGTTGAAACCTAACAAGTTTCTTTGAGACTTACTATAATACAAAGCATTATTAATGGTCAATATTGTTCCCCCAGGTAGTAATAATCATTCTCTCCCAGAGCCCTCAATTTTTTTTGTACTACCAGATATTGTATTAACATTGGCCCCTTTCATAATTAAATGAGAGAAGTATTTCTTTTCTCTCAATATAGTGTGAGTTGTAGCTCTATTCAGAAGGCACATATCTCCATTACTCATCTTGGATCCAATTGAAGACTGAGAAATTTTATTTATCTTTATAAAATAAAAGTACATCATAAGAGATAAGATAATTAGAAACATTGCAAGAAAACTTAAGTCTTTATATTATTCTATTTTTAAATTTTAAAATAAAAGTAACATAAAAACATGATAATCAAAAGCTCATAAAAACAACAACATATTCTACATCATAAAAGAAAATCAAACATCAGTTACGATCTCCAAAGAAGACTTCAACCTCCAAATGAGTAATATCATTGAGGTTATTAAAATCATCATTCTTCAAAGCCAAATTTTCTTCAATATTATCATTGTACATTTGTGAAGGTTTTGCCTCAACATTATTTTCAAATGGCAAATGATTCCACCTGAGCATTAGAAGATGTACCACCTCTATTTGTCTTTCTTTCAAAGGAATTTTGATAAAGCCTAACAAAATGCTTAGGTGTCCGACTTTCATTCTTCCAATGACCTTTCATGCCACAACGATGACAGTTGTCGCTTAAAGGATTACTCTTAGAATCCATATTGTTCTTTCTTATATAATGACCACTATCACGATGATTATTATATCGTTTTCTGCCATTGCTACTTACACACACATTATTATGGCTTTGATTTTTATTTTATCTTCTTTCAGATTGGCCATGCACTTCTACCACATTTGCTTACGGTAATGGAGTAGTTCCAGTGGGACGAGCTTCATTATTTTTCAACAAAAGGGTATTATGTTGCTCAACCACAAGAAGGCATGAGATTAAATCAGAATACTTTTTAAATGCCCTTTCACAGTATTGTTGTTGTAACATCATATTTGAGGCATGAAAAGTATTAAGAGTCTTTTCCAACATATCCTCATTTGTTATATTTTCCCCACATAATTTTAATTGGGAAGTTATTTTATAAACAACAAAATTATATTCACATACAATTTTAAAGTCCTGTAATCGCAAGTATATCCATTCATAACGAGCCCTTAGCAATAATGTTTCCTTAAGGTGGTCATACCTTTCCTTTAAATTAGTCCACAATTCAAGTGGATCTTTCACTGTCAAATATTCAGCCTTTAATCCTTCATCCAAATTATTATACAAAAAAATCATAGCCTTCGGTTTGTCCTGACTCGATGCTGCATTATCCTCAGTAATGGTGGTACCAAGACCTTTAGCATCTAGGTGAATTTGAACATCGAGTACCCATGATAAATAATTTTTGCATGAAATATCAAGTGCCACGAACTCCAATTTTTACAAATTTCACATGATGAAAACTATCATAAAAATAGTCAAATTAGATTAAAATAATAAACTTATAACCATTGAAAATTAAGAATATCACATGTGGTATTCTTTAATAAGAAATTTTATTTTCATTAATTAATAAAATCAACTACCATCTTATATTATTTAGAGAACATAAAAATTGAAAATATTCTAATGTATACTTGTGCTTAGAAGATGAAAATAAAAATAGTTATATCACCGAAACATACCTTATAAGAGACTTCGTGCTGATAACGTGTTATAAAATAAAGTATTAGAAATTAAATAACAAAGAAATAGAGAGAAAGAGCAGTAATGTTTTCCTTCTAATATTTCAAGGCGTGTGTGTCTACATATAAGATGAGTATATCTAGTAAGTAGGAGTATATTTCTAATCCTTCAAATTCATGAAGGAGATCTCCAAAGTCATGAAGTGTGGATTTGCTACATGGCATCCACATTTCATTATTTACAACATCCCTCATTTTATTGACTTCATTTTTTAATCAATTTTAAATAACTACAATATCTCAAGCATCTTAAACATCCAACGCAAAAAACATTATTGCTCCATCTAAGTAAACGAAGAATGAGTTGCCTTTTGTTATATTGTTGTTTCGTCTAAATAAATGAGGAATGCGCAAAGGAGAATCTGAAGGCTTTGCAACATTATTTTTAATAAAAAAGAAGGTAATCTTTGTTTCAACTCCCTCATTTTATTGACTTCATTTTTGTTGAATTTTAAATATTTGTAATGTCTTAAACATTTCAAACATTCAATGCAAAAAAAATTATTACTCCATCTAAGTAAACGAGAGTGTAATGCCTTCCGTTATGTGTCTTCTGTTATGTTATCGCTCCATCTAAATAAACGAGGAATGCGCAAAGCAGCATCTAAAGATTGTTCGGCATATTTTTCAAGATGAGGAAAAGTCTCATATATCCAACCAATCCTGTAATCAATGGAAGGATAGACAAATTTAGAGAATCTATGTATTACTGCATTAACATATAAAAGTTTTTTATAAATCTATAAGATGAAAGATAATAAGTACCAGAAATGCCTAGAAAAATTCGTATAAAGCATACAATGCATTATTCTTCTTATTAAAAGTTTTTTTTCTATTTGTTCAAATCAGGCTTCTTCTTCAAACAGCTCTCTATACTAGCCCAAATGACTCTTTTCTTAATGGATAATTCTCAAAGAAAGTTTAACGAACGACTATTTTGATTTGGTTTGAATCCACTTTCTTCGTCGAATCCCTTGTTAGCAGCACCGAGTGCACGAACAAAATTAAAAAGCACTTCAACTTTTGCTCCTTTCTAAATTGATTACATTTGATCGAGCTTATCAGCCTTTCAATAGGGATGTTCTTGTTCTTGGTCATCTTGAGATAAAAATTTCACAATATTGAAGGACTTTGCTCTTTTTTATTCACGGGTTATGCTAACAATTCAATCTCATAATCAAAGCAAATTTATTTAAGCTGAAACAAGTTAGCTTATCATTCACATAGAACCAGATCTCATTTCACTTTTTTTATTCTTCGGACATCGCAACAACATATAACGGATTATTTATTTATTGTATTTAAAATGCTTCGATAAATGTCTTAAGTGTTCAAAATAGATTTACTTCAAATCACCATAGAGATTTTGATCAATAAGAATTTTTCTAAAGTGATCAGGATAAACCACCATTTTTACTCTTACAGAAAGTTTTCTAAAAGTGATCAACTTCTTCAGCTTTACGTTTCATACTGCTGCAAGCATTAGAAACAGATTCTTTAACGATTTTCTATCTTTAGCCATACTTTACAATCTATAATCAAAAATAAATTTGTAGTGATCAATCTATCGACCAATGGTCTATTAAATGAAAAAGAAAAGTACTTTATCGCAAAACAAGTAGCAATAATTCTAGAAAGGAAGAATACAAAAGACAGCAATCAGAACACCATTAATGTCTACTAAAATGTAGAAAAAAATTCAAAATTGATGTACAATATAAACATAAAAGTTCAAAAAGATTATAATCATTATCCAAAGCAAAACACAATTAAAGATACCGAATCAAGAACAAGAACTCAAAACATATCAAATTTTGACAAATTTAATCAAGAACAATTGCATTTTTGTAAAAATTCAAAATCCACTAAATTAAAATGCAACAAAAAATAGTAAAACGGAACAAAAACTATTCGGAAAAGAAAAATGAACTTACCTAAGAACAAGAGGATGAATGTTTCGATTTGGAGAAGAAGATTGGAGAAAAAAAATATTTCAACTCTTTTGAGGTACTCAAGAAAATTGAGAAGAATGGAGGTTGAGAAGAGAGGAAAGTTATTAACTAATTAAATCAATTTAAAAAAAAGGTAGAATATGTAATAAATATAAAAGGGACGATTGTATTTTTATAAACTTCTATTTTATACCCAAGTTTTTAAAAATGTTAAAATGGTCCATGACCCCACAACCCTACCCCACTTTTTCCCACCTTTTGACCTTTTCATAACCTAACCCTAAAAAATAAATCAAAAAGAAATTTAGTAGCTATATTTATCAAAATAACTTTTGGTAGTGTCCCATTTTCCAATTAATCTCCACACTCTAACTTCGTATTTTAAAGCACTACAGGACCTGAATTCATTCATTTAATAGATCCAACGGTCCGGATTCATCAACTCTTTCTTTCCTATATTAATACCTATCACCCCATAAGCCCCTAAATCATTTCTCCTCGTCCTCTCGAAGAACGTAGCAGTGCCGCACCCTCCATACTCTCCTTTCCTCGCCACCACTCTCCTCCGATGACTAGACCACGCTACTCCGGTTGCCACCACCAGCGAGGCTTCCCCTCGCCTCCTCCCTTCGCTCTCTCTCCCCCGGTAAAACCTCATCGCCAGCTGCCTCCTTCTCCTCTTCTTCTTCCCTCCTCATTTCTTCTCCTCTTCGCCAGTAGAGACACTGGCGAACCACCAGTCGACCCTCCTTCATCAATGAGTTCAACAACAACCACAAAATAGAGGCTGATGTTTGTCGCTCCGGCCAGCGAGGACCAGCCAGCAACAAGCGCCGCCTCTGCTCCTCTCTTCTCTAGAGAGGTTAAGGAAAATAACAGCAGGGGCGTTGAAGCTCTTACCAGCCGACTCTGAGAGTTCAACTAAAACGCAGCGAGCTCCGACTAGACACTCCAATCAGCGGGTGTAATGAAAACAACGAGCACCATTTTGGATGTAGTTTGTTTAGCCGAAAGCTTCAAGATTTTGGCTTCTTAAAGACAGATCCTTACAAATCCGTCCGGGTCCGTTCCTAATTCGATTATTATCTTTTAAATTTTTTTCTTAAACTGCTCTTGATTTGTTTACAATTATATAATTTATGAATTTCATTTTAACGATGATTGCGAAATTTCTTCATAAGCTTGCTTGATAATTTGTGCTTAAACTTGTTTCTTTAGCTTTAAAAACATCATCGTATTAATATTCACCTGCATGAAATGTAAAATAGGTGGTAATGTGTTGTGAGTGTATTTATACTGATGAAAATTTGTTTCTTCACTTAAAATTTGATTTTGTCAAATTTGTATCTAAATGGTTATCTCCTTCAACTTTCACCTTATTTGGTGCTCTAATATTTGTTGACCTGTTAACAATTTTCGTATATGTCAAGTTGATAATCTGGAGTGATGATTGATGCTCAATTGATTATTTTCTTGGCTAAATTGAATGGTTTTTACTTACTAATCATGTTGTAATCTAGTCTGGCTTCAAACTATTTCAATCTTTGATTTTCACTCCCTTCGTTTATGATATCCTTGTAAAATTGGATTTCATGATTTGTTCAAAATTTATTTATTTTCCTTCATTGCTTTGTTTAGAATTTGTTTAAATTGTTACTTGTCTGGATATGGTATGGATACTAGAAAGTAGTATATGAAAGTGTAAAATTTTGAGACTTGATTTAAGTTGTATGTTATTGTCTTTCCTTAAATAATTGCTCTTTTTCGATTGATGATGTGTAATTTTAATTGATAGTTTGTTAATTGACTTTCTTGCCTTAGTCGAGGGCAGATAGATTTTACATATTATTTTTGGTAAATATATATTTGATATTGGTAAAACAAAGTTGTTGACTGATTTTACTCTTTACTTGTTTAAGAAAAATATTTAATCGATCCCAAAATTATTTCTTTCCTTTTATTATGTGCCCTCCTATTTACCATACAAAGTGACCATCATTCTCACTATTTACACACACTTTAACTGACAACCAAATATTCTCACCTCCCAAAAGATAATAATATTTCTTACAAACAGTTTAAAAAGTTCTCTGTTTGGGTTCATTGTTTCAAGTTGGGCATCAGATCGAGTTATTTCTTGCTAACTTATTTTCTCTACTTAATTGGTTAGTGTTTTTATTCAAGTTAATTTATGTTTTGCAATAGTGCACCATTTAATTTAATTTAATTCGTTATTAATAAAAAGAGAAGCATCCGGGTCTGTTTTCTTATCCCTTCTTGTTCTATGTGATTTTATACTCTTCATGACTTGTCTGAATTCTTGTATGTCTGTTTTCTGGCTATGTATATGATATAATTAATATTATGTGCGTATATTGATGCCTATATAATTAATATTATCATCTTGCTATATTAGACTGCCTTTATGTGTTGTATATTTGTTGGTGTCTCCCTTTTGTTTAGCAATGTTTTGAACATAAGGTTCAAGATATCGAAGAATTCGCCTGGGATCAGGATTTCAAACGGAATTAGTTTTGTTTAGACTTTTATTTATTATTATTGTTTAATTTCAGTTTTTGTAATAATTTTGTAAACTCCAACTACTCCATACATATATGAAATAACTTGAGGAACCGTTTAAGGGGGAGACAGAGGTGAACCCATGATTTGAAGATAGGGGGCACCACTAAGAGTGGCTCAAGGTAAGGCTATGAATGACTTAAGGGTAAGTTAGCAAAGTGCCCTGCTTAGCCCTCCAAAATTTTGAGGCCCCAATAATTTTGGCTTAAGGTAAGGTTAGCAAAATACAACATCTTTCTTCATACTATACCTCCAACCATCTAGAATATGGACCCATAAATCATGCCTTTCAAAATCAACGCATTTTCATTCCGAATCTAATTTGAGGATATTCATTATCATTAATAACCGGTTGACAAGGCCCACGATGTTGCATATAGTGTCTTCTCACTTCATCTTGTATTCTAGGGCTATATTTATCAATGAATATTATTTCTCCCGGATTCGATTTAAGTGATTGCAAATCAAACTAATCTATAAAATGCGAAGAATTGTCTCTAACACTAGAACTTGGTTGAGAAGAATTATGTTTCGTCAAAAATCTATTCATAATCACAAGAATCAACAACAAAGTCTTACAAAAAAATACGCTTATAAAGAATAAATTACCAATTTATGTGAGATAATGAGAGTAGGACTTCAATTATGCAGTGAAGAATACTTATAAGTTGTAAGTTGTAGATTTTCTAGACGTCCTACATTTATATATTTTTAGAATTGTGTTTGAGCGTTTATTTATTGTTAATTTTAATTAAGAAAAGAATAGGGCCAGGTGAGATGGCAAAAAAAGGGTGGTTAAGAAGGGGGTGTGGCCGATGAGGTGGCAAAAATGAGTTTTAATAAAAAAAAAATTTAAAATGTTAACTGTAATGAAAAAACTGATTTTAAAGTAAAAATAAAAAAGTAGTCTTTAACAGGATTCAAACTCGCGCAGTCACAATCCACAATAGCAACTTCGACCAGTGCACCTAGGCATCTTTTTGTTATAACGGTGCACAATCAAATATATTATTTTTTTATCAACTATATATATATATATATATATATATATATATATATATATATATATATATATATATATATATATACAATTTTTTTAAATTATCGGGTCACAGGTGCATGTGGGTCTACCACTGGGGGAGGGGAACTATGTGTTAATTGCCTTTACTTTATTTTAATTATTTGTGTATGATATAGATATATGCTTGCGTTGATTAATTATTTGAATTTAGTGTTATGATCATCACGCTTAAAATCAGTTTTTATATGACTGTCAGATTCTAAAAATCTGATTAAAAACCAACTCTTATATGTTTATCTTTAGTTTTTTCTTTTAAATAATTTCAACATGTTAGATCATTAGTTTAATTAATCAATTTTTAATAATTTAAGCATGTTAATCAATCGGATTGTAACTATAGATACTTATTAAAATTCCAGGATATTAATATAAAATTTGTGCTTAAATATATATTAACTGCAATTTGTTTAATTTATTAGACTTTAAACAACCCTAACATGTTAATTGAATCAGCAAGAGACATTATGGCTATTTCAGAATGTTCAAAATAAATAGACATAAATACTATATACTAAGTTCGATTTGTTTAATTGATTAATTTGGTGAAAAAAATATTTCAACTCTTTGAGATACTCAAGAAAATTGAGAAGAAGAGAGGTTGAGAAGAGAGAGAAAAGTTATTAAATAATTAAATGAATTTTAAAAAGGTAGAATATGTAATAAATATAAAAGGGACTTGATTGTATTTTTATAAACTTCTATTTGATACCCAAGTTTTTTAAAATGTTAAAATGGTCCATGACCCCACAACCCTACCTCACTTTTCCCTACCTTTTCACCTTTTCATAATCTAACTCTAAAAAATAAATCAAAAAGAAATTTAGTGGCTATTTATCAAAATAAGTTTTGGTAGTGTTCCCTTTGCCACCTTTTTTAAAATTCATTTAATTATTTAATAACATTCCTCTCTCTTCTCAACCTCTCTTCTTCCCAATTTTCTTGTGTACCTCAAAAAGTTGAAATATTTTTTTCTTCAATCTTCTTTCCCAAGTCGAAATATCCATCCTCTTGTGTTTAGGTAAGTTCATTTTTCTTTCCCGAACAGTTTTTGCTCCATTTTACTATTTTTGTTGTTGCATTTTAGTTTAGTGGATTTTGAAGTTTTACAAAATAATCAATTGTTCTTGATTAAATTTGTCAAAATTTGATATGTTTTGAGTCCGTGTTCTTGATTCCACATCTTTAATTGCGTTTTTCTTTGGATAATAATTAGAAAATTTTTAAACTTTTATGTTTATATTGTATATCAATTTTGTATTTTTTTTCTACGTTTTAGTAGACATTAATGGTGTTCTGGTTGTTATCTTTTGCATTCTTCCTTTCTAGAATTATTGCTACTTGCTTTGCATGTTTGATAGAGTACTTTTGTATTTCAGTTAATAGACCAGTGGTTGATAGATTGATCACTACAAATTTGTTTTTGCTTATAGATTGTAAAGTATGGCTAAAGATAGAAAATCATTAAAGAATTTGTTTCTAATGCTTGCAGCAGTGAAACGTAAAGCTGAAGAAGTTGATCACTTTTAGAAAAATTTATGTAAGAGTTAGGATGGTGATTTGTCTTGATCACTTTAGAAAAATTCTTATTGATCAAAAGTTATATGCTGATTTCAAGTAAATCTGTTTGAACAATTGAGACATTTACCAAAGCATTTTAAATACAATAAATAAATGATTTGTTATATGTTGTTGCGATGTACGAAGAATAAAAAAAAAGTTACATGACATCTGGTTCTATGTGAAAGATAAGCAACTCGTTACAGCTTAAAGAAATTTGCTTTGATTACAGGATTAAATTGTTAGCATACCCTGTGAATAAAAAACGAGCAAAGTCCTTCAATATGGTGAAATTTTTTATCTCAAGGTGATCAAGAACAAGAACATCCCTATTGAAAGGTTGATAAGCTTGATCAAATGTAATCAATGCAAAAGTTGAAGTGCTTTTTAGTTTGGTTCGTGCACTCGATCCTGCTAACAAGGTGTCACGACCCAGACCGTCATGATTGGCACCCACACTAACCCTCCGGTGGGAGAACCATTTATACTAATTAGCTAACCAGCTTAATCAAATACTAAGGCATTTAAGTTACGGAAGTAAGTTAAATAGCTAAAGATTGAAGTTCCCATAAACTTCCAAATGATCTAACAACTAAACAATGCAGAATATATACCTAGAACCTAAAAGTCAATGTACAAAACATCTAAAGTTCAACAAGTCTAAAAAAAGGGATATAATCCCAAACTAATGAACTAATAACTAACTAGAAAGTCTAAGTCTGAAATGTGGACATAGACAGAAAGAGAACTCATGGCAGCCAAGAAGAGCTGCTTACCCTTGAATTCAAACGACGATCACTGATCTTCTAAGCAAGGTTTGTCAATAGCCACTTGAAGATGCCCTGTACTTAACAAACAAAGAGCAAGTGTAATATTAGTACACAACCATAGTGTACTGGTAGGATCACGCGGCTATCCCACTAAGTGTAACGTACATAAGTCAATACAACAATATAATCACATGCATATATCGAACATATACAATATCATCATCATTTACGAACAACGAACAGTTTCACATTTCTCACGATATAATGTTATATCAATTAATTGGCCCTCTTATGGAACCCAAACCCAAACTGTTAGCATATCGGAACGTGGTACCCGATCCAATGATTATGCCGAAATGTGGCAACCGATCCAAGTTAGTGTGTCAGAATGCAACACCGGATCCATTCAACAAGCCACAATTACAATCACAAAGTACATTCTCATAATCATACAATCAAGTCATGATTCATGGCATTCATCATTCATATATCCTCATTTACAATTAATGTGATCAATAATACAACATTCACATACATACATGTATCATAATGAAGCAAGAACAACCATACATTACACAATCATAGAATCACAACCATCACCTACCTCAAAACAAGCTTGAAACCCTAAGAAACTTGATCATTCCCTTTCCGAATTGGTTCCACTTGTTCTTGGTGTACAAACAATCAATATAATACGGGAATCAATAAACAATCACTAATTATCCAGATTACTAATAATTCTAACAAGCCTAGATCATACCCATGATCCCTCTACCCAAATTAGGGCTTTTCCCAACATAATTCTCAGATCAAAAGTCACCCCCATTGATATTTACTCATTAGATTACGTTCTACGAATTGAAAAATGGATTCGGAAGTTAAAACCTTACCTTTAGCCTTAAATATGGTAGAAAACTATCAAGAATCGCCTGAGGTTCGTCTCCTTACTCTCAAAGTCGAAAAGTGCAGAATAAAGACATTTTGGGGTTTATTTTCGAATTAAGTCGCATCGGGCCACCACAGCAGCCCCACCCTGGTGACATAAATCACCGCCAAAGCAGCTTGCACGAAACAATGAGCTATTTTAATAATTCCAATACCCCCATTTCATAATATGCCTTCAATCAACGACACTCAGAAACTACCCATTCACGCTAAGATCAATTTCGAAAGTTCTACTCACTCAAATTCAATTTCGTAAAGTCGTACGGATTCCTTAACGCCTTATCTATCTACTCATGTGATCAATTTCATAATTAGATCACCAAATTGCTTCTCTATTTCCCGAGACTTTAATGACTCTAATTTCATCCAAATCTGGACTAGGTTGGGAAATTCCAAGTTACTACGAAAAAGTTTTTCGACCCTAAAATTTTTTCCGTTGACTTTTCTATAACGACGAAACCCGGTCATTACAATAGATACCAATTTACCCATCACTCGTCCTCGAGTAACAAACTTTAGAAAATAAGCTAATTAAGGAAGGAATGGAGTAGTACCTGAATCGACGAACAATTGGGGATACTTGTCTCGTATGTCCCTCTCAGTTTCCCAAGTAGCTTCCTCAACTGGACGATGCTTCCATTGAACTTCCATGGACGTAATCTCCTTGGTCCTCAACTTACGCACATCACGATTAAGAATTGCAATTGGTTCCTCCTCATATTACAAGTCCTTGTCTAACACAATTGACTCCCACTTAATGATGTAATCTCTGTCACCATGATATCTCTTCAACATGGACACATGGAATACTGGGTGAACTCTCGATAGGTTAGGAGGTAAAGTCAATCTATAGGCCACGGGCCTTACACATTCAAGAACCTCAAAGGGAACAATGCAATGAGGACTAAGCTTGCCCTTTTTGCCAAATCTCATCCCCCCTTTCATGGGTGACACTTGAAGAAGAACATTCTCACCAGTCAAAAATGTCATATCTCTTACCTTTTGGTCTGCATACTTATTCTGTCTACTTTGGGCAGCTAAAAGCTTAGCTTGAATACTCTTCACCTTATCTTAAGCATCCTTCACTAAATCAACCTCGAAAGGTTTCATATCTCCAGCTTCGAACCATGGTATGGGTGATCTACAACCCCTCCCATAAAGTGCCTCAAATGGTGCCATATCAATGCTGGAGTGATAGCTATTATTACAGGAGAACTCACACAATGGTATGAATTTATCCCATTGCCCTCCAAAATCAATCACACATGCCCTCAACATGTTTTTTAACACTTGAACAGTCTTCTCTGACTTCCCATCTGTCTGTGGATGGACGGTTGTACTAAAAGTGAGTTGTGTACCCAATTCATCATGTAACTTTTTCCAAAACATGGATGTGAATTGGGTACCACGGTCTGAGATGATAGAAAAGGGCACCCCATGCAACCTCACTATTTCCTTCACATAAACTTTAGCCAATTTTTTAGCATTATAATCTATTTTTACCAGAATAAAATAGGCTAACTTAGTCAATCTGTCAACCACTACCCAAATATAATCAAATTTACCCAAAGTCTTAGGAAGCCCAACCACAAAATCAATGGCTATCCTTTCCCACTTCTATTCCAGAATTGGTATTCTTTGAAGCAAACCTGCAAGCCTTTGATGTTCATACTTCACTTGTTGGAAATTTTGACACTTATCCATAAACTCCGCTATATCCTTCTTCATGCCCGGCCACCAATAAATTCGCTTCAAATCTCAATACATCTTGGTCTCACTCGGATGAATAGAATATCGCGTGCCATGGGATTCTGTCAATAATTTATGAATCAAGTCATCAACTCGAGGAACACAAATTCTTCCTTTAAAACTGAGCACACCTTCCACATCAATGGTGGTCTCTTGAGCCTTACTAATCGCAGTCTTCTTCTTAAGTTCATTCAAATTTTTATCCTCAAATTGCTTGGCCTTGATCTCTTCAATGATTGTGGCCCTCACTTCAATGCTAACTAACACCCCACCTTTTTCTGAGATGCCCAATTGTATGAATTTAGATTCCAAGGTCTGAATTTCCTTAGCCAAGGGTCACTTGGATATACTCAAGCAAGCTAAACTACCCATACTTACCACTTTTTGACTCAAAGCGTCTACTACTATATTAGCCTTACCTGGATGGTATTGAATGATCACATCATAATCTTTAAGTAACTCCATCCACCTTCGTTGTCTCAAGTTTAGATCCTTTTGAGTGAACACATGTTGCAAACTACGATGATCAGTAAACACCTCACACTTAACCCTATAGAGATAATGTCGCCAGATCTTAAGAGCGAACACTACCGCTGCCAACTCCAAATCATGTGTTGGGTAATTCCTCTCAAGCACCTTCAATTGACGCGACGCATAAGGTATAACATTCTTATCCTGCATCAACACAGCACCCAAACCAGAATGTTAAGCAGCACAATAAACAATGAAATATTTACCTTCCACCGGTAATGCTAGAATAGGTGAGGTGGTCAAGAGAGTTTTGAGCTTTTGCAAGCTCTCCTCACATTTTTCAGTCCATTCAAATGGTATCTCCTTTTGGTCAAATTTGTCAAGTGAGTGGCAATAAAAGCAAAGTTCTTCATAAATTGACAATGATAACTGTCAAACCCAACAAAACTTCCATCACAAAGCTAGGCCGAACCAAATTCTTAACCACCTCAATCTTTTTTGGATCTACCATTACCCCTTTCTTTGAAACTACATATCCCAAAAATGCAATAGAAATCAACCAAAATTCACACTTCGAAAATTTCGAGTACAATCTTTGTTTCCCAAGAACACCCAGAACAATACAAAGATGGTCAGCATGCTCTTCTTCACTTTTCGAATAGACCAAAATATCATCAATAAAGACTATCACAAACGAGTCAAGAAAAGGCTTGAACACCCCATTCATCAAACACATGAAAGTTGCAGGCACATTAGTCAAACCAAAAGACATAACTAGAAACTCATAGTGCTCATAGCGAGTTTTAAATGTCGTCCTGGGCACATCCTCAGGCCTAATACTTAACTGATGGTATCCATACCTTAGATCAATCTTAGATAAAACTAACGCACCTTGTAATTGGACAAAAAGATCATCTATTCGAGGCAAATGATACTTGTCTAGAATAGTGACCCTATTCAATTGTCGGTAATCTATACACATTCTCATACTACCATCCTTTTTCTTAACAAACAAAACTAGAGCACCCCATGGGGAAGCACTAGGATGAATAAATCCCTTATCAAGAAGCTCTTGGATTTGAGCCTTACGCTCTCTTAATTTTGTCGGAGACATGCGATATGGAGGGATGGAAATGGGAAGAGTACCATGTTCTAAAGCAATGCAGAAATCTATATCTCTATCCAGAGGCTTACCAGGCAAATCATTAGGAAACACTTCTTTAAATCTTTACACCACAGGAATAGACTCAATAGATAGAGACTCAATCTCAACATCCCGAATATGAGCCAAATAAGCCAAACAACCCTACTCTACCAGTTTGCTAGCCCAGATGGAGGATATGATCTTAGCTTGCTTAGGCTTGTACACCTTTTCCCACTCTAACATTTCTCTTCCATAAATTTTTAGAGTTACAGACTTAGTATTACAATTAAGCATAACATAATAGGGGGACAACCAAGTCATACCTAAGATTATATCAAAATCAGTCATATCCAAAATCACCAAATCAGCCCAAGTCTGAAAAACCTTAAACAAAATAAGACAAACACGATAGCCATGGGTGACTATGACAGACTTTCCAACTAGGGTAGAAACGTGGATGGGGGCATCAAGTATATCATAAATCCTAGCAAATTCTAAGGCAAATCTCACGGATATAAAAGAATAAGTGGAACACGAATCAAATAACACATACGATCACTGCGTCAGACACCTCTGCCTCATTCTTGCTCGGAAAGGCATAACACTAAGCCCTATCATCTTGACAGGTGACTTCCCTGCCTGGATCCGCTGCACCTCTGCCTGCATTACCATTTCCTCTACCCTCACGGCCTTGCTTATCACCTCATCGCCCACCTTGTGGATGCCCACGACCATTAGTACCATTTCCCCCGGGTAGTACTGCTTTAGTCTACTGCTGCGCGGAATCCATCATGCGCGGGTGGAGACAATCTCTCCTCATATGCACAGGTACTCCACAATTGTAATATGTACGATCAAAAGATGGCCAGTTGCCTGCCAAAGATACGGCTACCTAGCTATCCTAAATCAAATTATGAGGGGGAGTTCCCGAGTAATTACCTATAGATGTGGGCATAGCGGACTGAATTGGCTTGGCTGTAAGAGTTTGCCTTCAGGACGCCTAGGAGTAAGAACCTTGAAAGTTACTCAAGTTTTTGGCCCTTTTAGCCAATGCCTTGGCCTGACTGTCTCGCCTCACCCCCTCCACTTTCTTAACAAAGTCAGTTATCTCATTAAATCTCCTCCCTGCAGAGGTCATATGAACAGACAATACCTACAACCCAGAGTTTAATTCCCTAATAAATAAACGGATCCTCTCCTCCTCAGTAGTCACCAATTGAGTAGCATATCTAGACAAAGCATGAAACTGTGCCTCATAAGCAGCCACAGACATACCACCTTGCTCCAAACTCATGAACTCATCCTTCTTGCGATCTCTCAAAGTCCTAGGCACATATTTCTCTAAAAACAGAGCATGAAATTGGTTCCAAGAGAGTGGGGGTAAGGTTGAAGATCTGCACTCCACATAAGCTCTCCACCACTGCTTAGCCTAACCTTGAAGTAGAAAAGTCATGAATTCAACCCCACGCTGATGGACAATTCCAAACTTATGAAGCCTCTCATAGCAATCTAAAATAAATTCATAAGCATCCTCACTCCCAAAACCAAGAAATACAGGAGGCCTTAGCTTCATAAACTTAGTCAAAATTTCATGCTCATTACCAGTTATAACAGAACCCAACAAAGGACGGAAGAAAGCATCATTACCTCCAGTCCCAACCACCTTGGGTGCAATGCTAGCAACAAGGGGGATTAGTAGGAGCTTGAGTTGCTTGAACAGAGAGAAGCACTCCCGAACCAACC
This sequence comes from Solanum pinnatisectum, assembly GCA_035578085.1. Lineage (NCBI taxonomy): Eukaryota > Viridiplantae > Streptophyta > Magnoliopsida > Solanales > Solanaceae > Solanum > Solanum pinnatisectum. The sequence goes on along the minus strand of CM069076.1, from coordinate 38,017,885 downwards.
AACCCTTTCAAGAATGACATGATCTACTGAGCTAACACTGGGTCCAAAGGAGGAATACATGTAGTCTCAGCCTGTACCTCTTCCTCTTTCCCAACATTCTCCTTATCCTCAACCTCTACGTTCTCCTCTATCTCATCATGATGCGCATGAGGGTCTCATTTCTAGGAGCATCTCCAACCGGTGCTCCATCCCCAATAGGTGCCACTTTTCCTCGGCCTCTACCCCTAGCTCTTCCTCTACCCCTGCCTCGATCACAACCTCTCACTACAGATTCCTCAGCTGGAGAATTAACTGGAGCTACGGGCCTGACGCCGTTAAATCTAGTATAAACCATCTGCGGATAGAAGAGTAAAGGAGGTTAGATACTAATTTGAATCGACAGATACTAATTGGAATTAAGTTATAGAACGAAAGGAGACAAGAGAAAACAGAGAGATTTCCTAAAGTCCTATAGCCTCTCGAAGAAAAGTACAGACGTCTCCATACTGTTCCACAGGACTCTTCTAGACTTATCTTGGTACATTGAGATCAACGAACCTAGGCTCTGATAACAACTTTGTCACGACCCAGACTGTCGTGATTGGCACCCACACTAACCCTCTAGTGGGAGAACCATTTATACTAATTAGCTAACCAACTTAATCAAATACTAAAGCATTTAAGTTACGAAAGCAAGTTAAATAGCTAAAGATACTTCCCATAAACTTTCAAAAGATCTAACAACTAAACAATGCAAAAAATACACCTAGAACCTGAAAGTCAATGTACCAAAACATCTTAAGTTCAACAAGTCTAAACAAAAAGGGATACAACCCCAAACTAGTGAATTAATAACTAACTAGAAATTCTAAGTCCAAAATATGGACATAGATAGAAAGAGAACTCATGGCAGTCCGGAAGAACTGGCTCACCCTTGAATTCGAAAGACGATCACTGATCTTCTAAACGAGGTTTGTCAATAGCCGCTTGAAGATGCCCTGTACTCAACAAAGAAAGAGCATGTGCAGTATCAGTACACAACCATAGTGTACTGGTAAGTACACAACCACAGTGTACTGGTAGGATCACGCAGCTATCCCACTAAGTGTAACATACATACGTCAATACAGCAATATAATCACATGCAGTTACCGAACATATACAATATCATCATCATTTACGAACAACGAACAGTTTTATATTTCTCACGATACACAATTATATCAATTCATTGGCCCTCTCATGGAACCCAAACCCAAATTGTTAGCATATCAGAACGTGGTACCCGATCCAATGGTTATGCTGAAATGTGGCAACCGATTCCATAATTATGCCGGAACGTGGCAACCGGTCCAAGTTAGTGTGTCGAAACGCAACACCGGATCCATTCAACAAGCCACAATCACAATCACAAAGTACATTTTCATACTCATACAATCAAGTCATGATTCATAACATTCATCATTCATATATCCTCATTTACAATTAATATGATCAATAATGCAACATTCGCATACATATATGTATCATAATGAAGCAAGAACAACCATACATCACACAATCATAGAATCACAACCATCACCTACCTCGAAACAAGCTTGAAACCCTAAGAAACTTGATCCTTCCCTTTCCAAATTTGTTCCGCTTGTTCTTGGTGTACAAACAATCAATATAATACGAGAATCAATAAACAATCACTAATTACCCAGATTACTAATAATTCTAACAACCTTAGATCATACCCATGATCCCTTTACCCAAATTAAGGCTTTTCCCATCATAATTCTCAAATCAAAAGTCTCCCCCATTGATATTTACTCATTAGATTACGTTTTACGGATCGAAAAATGGACTCAGAAGTTAAAACATTACCTTTAGCCTTAAAGATGGTGGAAAACTGTTAAGAATCGCTTGGGGTTCATCTCCTTACTCTCAAAGTCGAAAAGAGCAAAATAAAGACATTTTGGGGTATTTCTGAATTAAGTCGCGTCGGGGCGCCATAGCGGTCCCCACCCCGCTATAGCGGCCCCGACCTGGCGACAGAAATAACCGCAAAAGTGGTTTGCATGAAACAGTGAGTTATTTTAATAATTTCAATATCCCCATTTCACAATACGCCTTCAACCAATGACACTCAAAAACTACCCGTTCACGCTAAGATCAATTTCGGGAGTTCTGCTCACCCGAATTCAATTCCGTAAAGTCATACGGATTTCTTAATGCCTTATGTATCTACTCATGTGATAAATTTCACAATTAGATCACCCAGTTGCTACCAGATTTCCCAAGACTTTAATGACTCCGATTTCATCCAAATCTGGACTAGGTTGAGAAAATTCCAAGTTTCTACGAAAAAGTTTTCCGATCCAAAAATTTTCCTGACTGGCTTTTCTATAACGACGGAACCAAATAAAAATAGTGGTTGGTTAAACTTACTTTGAGAATTATCCATTAGTAAAAGAGTCGTTTAGGCTAGCATAGAGCTATTTGAAGAAGAAGATTGATTTGAACAAATAGAAAAAAATAACTTTTAATAAGAAGAATAATGCATTGTACGCTTTATACAAACTTTTCTAGGCATTTCTAATACTTATTATCTATCATCTTATCGATTTATTATAAACTCGTATATGTTAATGCTTTAATACATAGACTTTATAAATTTATTTATCCTTCCATTGATTGCAGGGTTGGATATATGAGACATTTTCTCATCTTGAAAAATATGACAAACGGTCTTTAGATCCTTGTTTGCACATTCCTCGTTTATTTAGATGGAGCGACAACATAACGAAAGACACATCACGGAAGGCATTGCATTCTCGTTTACTTAGATGGAACAATAATTGTTTTTGCATTGAATGCTTGAAATGTTTAAGACATTATAGATATTTAGAATTGAAAAAAAAAAACAAAGTCAATAAAATGAGGGAGTTGAAACAAAGATTACCTTCTTTTTTATTAAAAGATGATGGTGGAAAGTATTTAGATTCTCCTTTGCGCATTCCTCATTTGTTTAGATGAAACAAAAATATAACAAAAGGCAACCCATCTTCGTTTACTTAGATGGAGCAATAATGTTTTTTGCGTTGGACATTGAGATGCTTGAGATATTGTAGTTATTTAAAATTGAATAAAAAATAATGTCAATAAAATGAGGGAGTTAAAACAAAGATTGCCTTTTTTATATATATATAAAAAAAAGTCAAATATTACGATTGGGTGTAATTTGAGTAGTATTTTACTACCGTTGCAAAAGTGGATATTTAAATTTTGTTAGTATTGTATATCATAAATATAATCAATTATATCTCATGTGGCTGGTAGATGATGGAACGTATAGATTGATACTCCATCATTTGTAAGGTATATGTTGGTTGGTGCAATGATAAACAAAATATTAGTATATAACAAAAAAATAAATAACTACATAAATTATATTATATTGAGGACGATCAGCTAGATTCATTATATATCTAAACTACACGCTTTATCAATAATATATTGTATGAGTTCATAGCTCCTACTAGAATATTTCCAACAAATAAAATAATTAATTAATAAAAAAATTATTAAAATTTTACACAGCTAAATGAGCTTAAACAAACCATTTGATCATATAAGAGTCCATGTAAATTGAGAACGACGATCAGAGATGTATGAGGATGGATAATGGTTATATAATTATATTTCATTTGTTCAACCACTACTCATCCTCATACATGTTTGATCGTTATCTTCAATTTATGTGCACTCTTATATGATTATATGACTTGTTTAAACTCACTTAATTGTATAAATTTTAATAATATATCTTTTTATTAATTAATTATTCTCTTTTTAAAATTATACTAGTTATGGTCTATACATATGTATCCTAACCTAGTAAGTTTATTATGGATGAAGGTCTTAGGCTAGAATTGACTATAAGAAGTTGAGTACCAAACTAAGCATAGTCTAGCCTATACTAGTCTATACATAATCATTTTCTTTTTTGATAATAATGGTCTAAGTCAAACGTAGACTCCGTAGACCATTTAATTTGTTTAGTATAAATTCATCGAATCATATAGAAACTTTCAATACATTATGCAGTAAGTAATACATAAATCGAATAGACAGTATGCATAATATATGCTATATTTTAGTCTATAACTATAGAAAGTGAGTAAAGTCAAAAAAACTTACATGCCACTAATTATATCAAACTGCAGAGTTTCAAATTACATACATTACCTTGAGTTACAAAAATAAAGTGGGACAAGTCTATCTAGGATTTATTGTTATTACATATGGTTTTCTTGTGTCCGGAACTATTACACAGTAAACACGTATTCCTTCTCTTGGTCTTGAAAGTCTCACCGACATCCTTAACACATTTTCTTTTCTTTCTTCTGAGCTTGATATCGATAACAGTAAAGGAATATTCACATCTAATAATTCATGTGGCACACACTATTCGAACTCAACAATGATAACATTAATTAATTTTGAGTACGCAATAAGGTAGACGTCGACTTTAAGCAAGGTGAATAGTACTCGTAGATGCTCAAACTCTAATGAAATTCTTTGAAAAAAAAATCTCTGAATTTATTTAGTGTCTAGACCCTTTCCGTTTCGATATAAATTTCATATAATGCGACATAATGACTTTGATTGAGATTTCTTTATGGTTGTGTGTGGCATGTTCGACACCACAGGTGTGATTGCCAACATATTTATAGATGTATATGATCGAGCATTCATACTTCCCCGCCCGCAGCATCCAGGCACAATGAATACATATTTCACCTTGAATGATTTACTATAATTCTTCAATTTAGCATAATCAAAAGAATTCCTCGTCGACGTTTGGTCTAACAATATTTTCAACTCATTCCTGCTGTTAAATGTTTGTTCTATTTGAAAAGTAATTTCATCGGAGAAGCTCTGGTTGGGTTATGATCCCGACCCATACTGTCGTTGCTTTTCTTGAAACAATTTGGAATCTTTCGATTTCATTGGGATGAGCATCCATATTAATGATCACCCAAGCTTTCATCTTAAATCAAATCATCATCATCGATTGTAGGATGTGGTGACGGGGGTACCATAGACCTCAAGATGATATTTTACTCAATATTGGCCTAGTGCAATCGGCAGTGACATCCAACAGGTACAGAGACACTTGATTGTCATTTTTTTTATGAATGTTGAATGTATTTTTCCCTTTCATTCATTAGATAGCTAGTAACAACTTTGCTTGGATCGCAAGCTAATTCCCCACATCTCAATTACGATTTGAACCATGTCGTGTATGAACCACTACAACAAAATGTGATGGCCATATCACATGATTTTCAAATCCAACATTTAGGAGTCTCCTCCCAGACACACTCATATAATAACCATTAATAATAATTACTGCAACTACTGTCATTATAGATCACAATGATCGATCCTAGATTACGGTGTCGGTCTATAACTGGGCGAGGATTGGTAAGAAAACCTCCAAACAAAAACATCAATAAATGAAATCGAATGTAATATATACTCTGCTAGCTTTGAAATGAAGAATTGTATCGGTAGGGATTTTATCTACTAATGTAGTATTGAGTGGAATTTGCAAGATTTTCAAGCTAGTAAAAATGGTGGGAAAATATTTTTTTACAATTTTTTAAAAAAAGAATGGAATAACAATGGAGGTAATGAGCAAGAATGAAGATTTACAGTTGCGAGGAGGAAGATTTCACCGGAAAAATCGTCAGAATCGGAAAAAGTAGGTGAAATTGGTTGAAAAATGGAAGCATTTTTTTGGGCTTGAATAATATTTTATTTTTTGATTATTTTTCAATTTGAAATTAATTGGTGGGAAAAATTAAAAAATTTATTGAAAGAGGTGGGGGAACTAAAGTGTAATATTTAAAACTTTGGTGTTGGTCTTGTATGTTTTGAAAAAATAATTGATGATGTCATTATTAGTGTCTATATAGCTAATTTTCCAAGACTTGTGTCTAAATGTTCAAATAAGTTTTGAGAGTGACTATTTTGCCAACTCTCCCTATAGTGTGTGGCACGTAAGGATTACGTTTATCAACTTAAAATGAATTTAAATTTGTATTATGAAAATGATGATTTTCTGAATGATTCTACCATTGACGGGTTGCTCCTGGTAAGTAGTTTAGACTCTGAACTCTTGCTACATTTTTTCATTTCTATTTATGTGACGTTAATTACTACATATGTTTTCCCCTCTTAAGCTGATTTATTATATTGAAGCATATATAAAGCGTAAACCACATACAAACACTTTTATATCTTCTTTTTTTTATAGGGAAGCTAAAACAATATAGTAGTTCGGTAAACCATAAAAAGTGAAACTTTTTGGTAACTTTTGTTCTCTTCAAGTGAGTGGACAATTTTTTCATTGTGTCTTGTTGCTGCTGGAGGCAAAACAACTTATGTTCCTGCACTGATGGAAAATAATAGTATATAGTCATTGCGCAGTTAATCGTTTTTGATGGAAGGAATCCATTTTCTCAACAATGCATCCATACTTTCTAGATATAGATTGGAGAATGTATTTGAATACATTTGGCTTGCCTGGTGTCTCTGTTGATTATCTTCATTTCCTTATAAAAGAATTCACTGTTTTTCATTTCTTGTCGTTCTGTTTGCTTGCTCCATCTATCATTACTGATTTTGTTCGAGTAGGCATATCTCGTTCCTTCTCTTCAATAAGAACATGGATTTGAAATGATCCAAATTGTCTTCATTCCGTTGGGCTCAGCAAAAGAACTGCCTGTTATAGATCTTTACTAATTCCATCGAGCTATAGACACTGATTTGATAAGATTTTATTGTCCTTGTGTCTCTATCTGCATCAATCTTCTGCTTTACCACTGATGCATCCAGCAACAACAGTCACCATCAAAAGCGAAGTGCAAGTTGTAATGGTTTCATAAAGCTATAAAATTGAATGCTAGACTTGAATGCTTTTACTTTCCCCAGTGAACTCGGATAGACTAACCTCTTAGTCTCAACATCAGTACCCTTCCCCCATTCATAATCCTGAATAACATTTCATCGCCAACGCACTTTTCAATTACTATGATGCTTCAATATAGATTCTGGAACGTTTACTTTTTCTACCTGATACCCACATCCTCGTGACTTGCCAGTTTTATCGCTTTAGAGTCCACCTCGCTTGCAAAGTACTTACTACTTTTCCTGCTTAGGCACACTATCATCTTCGACTGCAGTTTTAAAAGTAGTCAAATGCACAACTGTTACAGCATAACAAGAAACAAAATCAATAATGGAGAAGTTATTAATTTTATTAAATTAGAAGACTCACAAAAGGTTCAAGAATGAACAGTAGGTGTCCACATTCATTTTTTCCGCATCTTAGTCATATATGACTCATTTATCTCCACAACTTCGTTTTTAAATTTGTAAATGGCAGTACCATTCTGAATATTTATGCGGTCTTTCCTATTACTGGAACCGAAGACATCATTTTCATTGTTAATTAACTTCAAGACTATGGCGAGTTCCTTGATCATAAGCTCCCATGGCCTTTTTAACCAACTGAGTCATTGCAGCTCTTCCTTATGCCCAACATTGATGATAGTGTGAATTACATGGAAATTTTTGAATTTCAAAATTCGATATTAAAATAAATTTCTTTAAACAATATTAATTATTATCTCCTGTTTATTTATTTTATTAGTCATTGAACCCTCTGGACACATATATACCTACTTATATATTTCTCACACAACTGCCCACCCATTGGGTCCAATCCCCCATGAGATTCAATTTAATGCAATTTAATTGTCTTCCTAATGTCAAGTCCCCATGCGATTCCATGTCTACTCATTTATAGTTGCTTCTTGAAATTCCATTCTACCAATATTCTAAGTCATAGCTTTATAAATGCTAAATTTTTGGTGTCTTTTTTGGATGTGGTACAAAAGATACAATGACACTACACTAATTTTCTGTGCCTTTCTCTAATTTGATTAATTTTTAAAGCAAAATTTAATTAATTTAATTTAGTATTTAAAATACCATTTAGATATTCATAAATTCTACAAAAGTACTCTTAATTCATCTCATATAAATATGGTAATAAAATATATCTTTAATATTGGCTAGTAATTTGACTCTTAAAAATTGAAACATGAGAATTATTTATATACTTAAAATAAACTACTACCACCCAGCATTCATTAAAATTTTATGCTTACACTTTCTATGAGATAATGTTCATAACTAAGCATATTAAACATAGACAAAATTTAAATTATACATACAAAGTTTTTATAAATAAATAATTGAAAATATAAATAAATTTATAAGTTAAAGTGCAAGAAAGTTATAATCAATAATTGATAATATATCTTATTAGGTATTTGTGGTATTTTATATTTTAATAATTATATTTTAACATACTTAATTATATATTTGCAAATAAATATCATTTAATAACTTACTATATATATATATATATATATATATATATATATATATATATATATATATATATATATATATATATATATTATGTCATTTTTAATGCTTATAAAAAATATCAATATATTGGATCTACAAGTAAAATTTATTTATTTTTCATTTAATATAAATTTATCAATGAAGGGTAATTAAACTTCACATTAATAATGTATATCGTCGATTTTTTCTATACTTTAACATAATGCTTGACTTATTTAATAATACACAATTTAATATAAATAATATTAAATAAAAATTAATCACATTTATTATAGTTAATTTTCTATTGGATAAATAACTGGCCACATAATTTTAATGCTTTCTATCTTTTAAATTGAAAAAAACAAAACAAAACAAAAAACTACATCATTGGTTTCTTGTGATAAGTTAAAAATATTGATAATGACATTTGTAGTAATGTTTCAACACTGTATTAGATTGATATTATTGTATAATAATTATTTAATATAAAAGTAGAGTAAATATTTAATAATAAACTTCATTCTAATGTCATTGTTATTTTTTATATTATTGTAATTTTTTTATTTGGTTAAATATATTTTAAAGAAAATATTCCTTGAAGTTTTCAAATAAAACAAGTTCTTAGATTAAAAAAAAACTTCCAGTTAAACTATTTTTAAAAAAGTTCAAGTATGCATTCCTCAAAAAATCTCCAATCAAATTCACAATAATAAAATTCCCAAGTAATTCTACAAGTAAAAAAAAACCCCAAGTAAATCATCAAGAAATAAATTCCCAACAAAACTCGTAGAACATAAATTCCCAGGTAATACCACATATAAAATTATTTCAAAATAATTTTTTAAGTTATTATTTCTTGCTAGATCGGAAAATAAGTTTATTTAGGAATACAAATTTTAAAATAGTTTTTTTTTCATTACTTGCAAATTCACCTATGAAAATGGTACTTGCAAATTATTTGCCCCAAATAATTCCCCAGGTAATAATTTTATGAAAAGGGCGCCAAACTTACCTACCAATTTTTCTGGGGAAATATTTTTCGTAGGTAAAATAGTCAAGAATTTAGGAATTTCATATTTTCGCATGAAAATTCGTAGGAAATTTCTGCGAAAATAATCCCCAATTAAAATCTCCAGGTAATTTACAGTTTTCTAGTAGTGTTTGCATGAGTTGATGGTGCCTACAGTTCATAGAAATAAGAATATAGAAGTAAAAGATAATATACCATAGACAGTTAGGGATATCAATATTTGGGTGAAACCTTTTCTCACTGTGACACTCTAAGGCCGGTTACAACTGTGTAAATGTTATTCCCTCCACTTTAATTTGTTTGTTTTACTCTTCTTTTTAGTTTGTTTAAAAAAAAAATGTCCACTTTCCCTCCACTTTAATTTGTTTGTTTTACTCTTCTTTTTAGTCTGTTTAAAAAACAAATGTCCACTTTCCATGTGCTATGTTCTAAGACCATAAGATTAAAGAATATTTTGATACATTCTACGTATCTTTCAGCTTTCAAAGTCCAGCAGACTTGCCAATAACTACTTAACATCCTTCATACTACCAACTCTGAATTGAATAGCCTTTTAAATGTTGGATAGCAATTTTATCCATTTTGTTAAGAATACCTGCATCCTCAGGACTTACCACATTTAGCGCTTTTCAAGTCTTCCTTCCGAAATTTCTACTATGCATAAACCACCGACTTGGGGCTTCGACAATCGTCTACCATTTTCAACTGCGAAATATGGCACACTTACTGCGACAAAAACAGAAAAAAACCAACACGCTTTAGGATTAATGTGAGGCTCTTAAATATTTGTTAAGGATACATGAGTCCTCTATGTTTGCCAACTTTATCGCTTACGCTAAATCTTAAACAGAATCCACCTACTATGGGTGCACCGTATATAAACCATACACATCTTAACCAGCAGAATAAATGTTCAAGTACATATTTATGCAATCTTTAACATTTTGTGCAACTTTTAACGGTTTAACGACTTTATGGTTTATCACCCTAAATTTTTGTTAGGGTTTTGCCCTGATTTTCTTATCATTATTTATTTTTTCCTTAAAGAAAAGACAAAACATTACCATAAATGTTTTTACTTTTCCTGAAAGGAAAATATAATATTCTTTCATATTTGGTTTATTCTTTCCTTTTAAGAAAAGGTTTTAGAGTAATTAGTCCTTTTCTAGTAAGAAAAGGTTTTAGGACTCTATAAATATAGGTTTGTTTCTTCTAACACGAGAACAATAGAATCCACAATGTAGTCGTTTAAGAGTCTTGTTTATGGGGAGATTTATTCTCTCTAAAGTTTCAATGTTTTTCTTTATATTAGTTTTGATATAATAATATTTTGATTTTTAGTATATGTTTTTTGGGTTATCTGATTTATCAACTATATGATTTGCAAATTGTAAGCTTCCGCATGACGCCCTAATCACCCTTCAGAACCCAACAAGTGGTATCAGAGCACATGGTTCAAAGATCCGATGGTTCAATGATCTAATGCTTGAATGAGGTTGAAGACAGACTCAAGTGGTTTCAAATCAATTTGTAACTAATTTGATGATAAAGAAGATTTTTGTCCATCTACATGTGGAGAAAAGATTAAATCCATATTTTCAACATTCCTGTTGCAGCATCTTTGAAAATAAAAATAAAATATTTTTAAACCATTTTTAACCCATATATTTTAAACTTTATTTTTAATCATGGCAAGCAACAGTGATGAAGATTTTGTGGAGAACAAGATTATTATGCAATAAAGAAGACAGATCAAGCTTTGTCAAGAAAATCCAGCCAAAAGGGGAGATTTGTTAGGGTTTTGCCCTGAATTTCTTATCATTATTTAAGATTTATTTTTTCCTTAAAGAAAAGACAAAACATTACCATAAATGTTTTTACTTTTCCTGAAAGGAAAATATAATATTCTTTCATATTTGGTTTATTCTTTCCTTTTAGGAAAAAGTTTTAGAGTAACTAGTCCTTTTCTAGTAAGAAAAGGTTTTAGGACTCTATAAATATAGGTTTGTTTCTTCTAACACGAGAACAATAGAATCCACAATGTAGTCGTTTAAGAGTCTTGTTTATGGGGAGATTTATTCTCTCTAAAGTTTCAATGTTTTTCTTTATATTAGTTTTGATATAATAATATTTTGATTTTTAGTATACGTTTTTTGGGTTATCTGATTTATCAACTATATGATTTGCAAATTGTAAGCTTCCGCATGACGCCCTAATCACCCTTCAGAACCCAACAATTTTGCTTTCCTATTTTTAAATAATCACTAAACTACCTGAGGTGTCAATAATTTGGACGCACGTGGACATCTCCCAAATACAAATTCAATATAGGGAGAAAACACATGCATACCTGAGGAAAGAAATTTATACAGGAACTGTCCTAAATACATCATACATTTATACGTGAACTGTCCTAAATTCATCATACAAAGAATGATTGCGAATATATTAGTTAGTGTACAAATATTATGTCCTTGCACGTATGACATTTGAATTCAAATTTGACATGACATCCGTTCTGATTGCCACCTTCACGATAACAGTGAAAGTTGTGTTCAACATTTTCCAATCCTATTTAAACTGTGTTATCCAGATGATAAGGGCGATGAAAATCACTTTGACAACTCTGTTGGGTTTAGGGTTTTTTTCCCTTCTTATGTGGATAAATAAAAGGTTATTTGAACCAGCATACATTTGCCCATAAGTCCAATATTATGTGGCATATATAAGACTTGTTTTGGCCTTTTTTTCAGATAGATAAGAGAGAGCCGTTTTACAGATCGAGAGAAAGAAAGAAAAATTTTGTTTTGCTTCATCAAATTCCGATTCAGGCAGTCATCTTTAACTAGAGTTTGCCACTTTGAACGTTGGATCTTTGAACTGGGAGTTCTAAGCATTAGAGATGGCAATGGGTCGGGGCGGGTTGAGCTTAACCCACAAAAATTTTAACCCGCCCCGCATAACAACTTTTTTCATTTTCAATCCACCCTACCCCGCCCCGTATAAATTCGTCCCGCGTAAATTTGTGAATATTTGTCTTTTTTAATTAATTTTGATACTGAAAACAAATTCATTGTTTCATTAAGTTGTATTAATTTAATACATAATAACTTAACATTTTATTTTTTAAAGGTCAATTTGGAAGTATGTAAAAAATTGTATTAGTTTCTATTGAACCATTTTCATTTACAATCTTGAATTTTTAGTAACTTTAAAGAAATTATCTTAATAAATAGTAATGATATATCACTCTTATAACATGTAAAAAGTCAAATTAAGTTTGAACCCGCATAGACCCACAACCCACCCGCCCCGCATTAGTTTTTTAAAAACCCACTTCATCTCACCCCGCATCTCACCCACCCCGCACAACCTTAAAACTGCCCCGCCCCACATCTCCCCTGCTTTGTTGTTATCTCTACTAAGCATTTAGTTCTTGCATTTCAATAGTAGAGATCGGATTTGGTTGTCTGTAGCTTCTGAATTTTGGGCATGAATAATAGCTTGTTTTTTCGTGAATTCACTCATTTAATTCTCTAGTTTTGGTGCAATCTTGTTTCATTATTGCTCGTTGTTTGGCACTTGTTTTGTGGCCAATTTTGGAGAAAAATATTTTAACTCTTAGAGATTATAGTAGAGATTTTGATCCCGTGGTTTTTTACTCTTCACATCGAAGGTTTTTTTCACATAAATCTTTGTGTCTTTTGTGATTGGTTTATTCTTATCTTGTAGTTTTTATTTGGTTGATATACTTGTTGTCCACTTTTCATATGGTTTAGTTTGTATTCTCTTGGTTCAAATTAAAAGGGAAAGTTTAGACTTGGGTATTATTACGTTGGTATCATGTCGGACATTCTATCTTAGTGTCTTGTCTTTGCCAACAAAGTGGTAATTGTTGATTATCAATTTGAATAACAGAGGCAAATATGAGCAAAATGGTTTGTTTGAATGATAGTAACCATCATACTTAGAAAGGCAAGATGAAAGATTTTTTATTTGTCAAGAAGATGCATTTACTTGTGTTTACTTCTAATAAACCTCAATCCATGACTGATGAGGAATGAAAATTTGAGCAGGTTTGTGGCTATATTAGACAATGGGTTGAAGATAATGTTAGAAATCACATTGTGAATGAGACACATGCCAGAAGTTTGTGGAACAAGCTCGAGACACTTTATGCTTCGAAGATTGACAACAATAAGTTGTTTCTATTAAAACAATTGATGAACATCAAGTATAAAAAAGGCACTCCTATTTCTGATCATATTAATGACTTTCAAGGTGTTATTGATCAGCTGACCGGAATGAGTGTAAAGTTCGATGAAGAGATACATGAACTTTGGCTCCTTAATACTCTGTCATACTCTTGAAAAACTTTTGGAGTTTCTTTGACTAATTCTGCTCCTAGTGGTGTTGTAACTATGGAATATGCTAAAAGTGGTGTCTTGAATAAAGAGATGAGAAAAAATACTCATGTCTCATTTTCTTCAACTTCACACTCCGATGTTTTGGTTACTGAAAATATAGGGAGAGACAAGTTCAGAGGTCAGAATGATAAAGGTAAAAGTAGAAGCAAGTTGAAGTCCAAATTAAAAAATACTACATATGACTATTGCCAAAAGAATGGACATACCATAAAATATTATTACAAGCACTAAAGAGACATGAGACAACACAAGAAAGAAGGCGATAAGAAAAATTGTGTTGTTGTGGTTGCTAATGATGATCTTCTCATTTCTTTTGATGAAAATGTCGTTAATCTTGTAAGTGATGAGTCTAGCTGATTTGTGGATTTTGGTACTACTTATCGAATCACGCCAAAGATGGAATTATTTTTTCTTATACTCCAGGTAATTTTGGGATGCTGAAAATAGGAAATAGTCATTAGGTTACAGTTATTGGCATTGGGACATTTTTGTTTGAAAAGTAATAACGGTTCCAAACTAGTTCTCAATAACGTCAAGCATGCTCTAGATGTTTGCTTGAATTTGATTTCTTTGGGATACCTTGATAATGAGGGTTATGTTAATAACCTTGGTGTTGGCCAGTGAAAGCTTACTAGAGGTTCGATAGTTGTGGATCATGGTGGCAAGTTGTCTAAGGTGACAAGATAGAGTCTTGAAATACATACAAGTTAGACAACTTGTCACCACGAGCCACAACCATCGAACCTCTAGTAAGCTTCCATTGGCTTGCACCAAGGGTGTTAACATAATCCTCACCATCAAGGTATCCGACAAAAATCAAATTCAAGCGAACATTTGGAGCATGCTTGACATTATTGAAAACTAGTTTGAAATTATTATTAATTTCCAAACAAACTGTTCCATTGCCAAGAACTGCAACTTCATGATTATTGCTCATTTTCAGCATTCCAAAATTACTTAGAGTATAAGAAGAAAATAACTTCTTCTTTGGTCTGACGTAAGAAGTAGCATTAGAATCCACAAACCAACTAGACTCATCAAGAACAAGATTAACGACATTTTCATCAAAAGAAACAAGAAGATCATCATTAGTAACAACAACATCACGATTTTCATTATCGTCGACTATCTTTTGTTGTCCTATGTCTCTCTTTTGCTTGTAACAATAATTTATGATTAGTCAATTCTTGTGGCAATAATTACATGTAGTATTCTTGTATCTGGACTTCGACTTGCTTCTACTTTTGCCTCTATCATTTTGACATCTAGTTTTTCCCCCTATCTTCAGTAACCAAAACAACGGAGTGTGAAGTTGAAGAAGATGAGTCTTGAGATCTTATCCTCGTCTTTTCATTCAAAATACCACTCTTAACATATTCCATAGTAACAACACCGCTAGGAGCATCACTAGTCAAAGAAACTCAAAGATTTCCCAAGAGTGAGTATTAAGAATCAAAGTCTCTATATTTCTTCATCGAACTTTACACTCATTCCGAACAAGTGTTCAAGAACATCTATAAAATTATTAATATGATCAGAAATAGGAGTGTCATTTTTATACCTGATGTTCATCAATTGTTTTAATGGAAACAATTTATTGTTGCCAGTCTTCGAAGCATAAAATGTTTCGAGCTTGTCCCACAAACTTCTAGCATGTGTCTCATTCACAATGTGATTTCTAACATTATCTTCAACTCATTGTCTGGTATAGCTAAAAACATGCAAGTGCTAAAACTTTCATTCCTCATTCGTCATGGACAGAGGTTTATCAGAAGCAAACACACGTAAATGCATCTTCTTGATAATTTCATCTTGTCTTTCCAAGATAGTTATTATCAGTCAAATAAATCATCTTGTCCATATTTCCCCCATCATTCAAATCAATAATCAACTACAATGAATGCTCTAATACCACTTTGTTGGAAAAGGCAAGCCACTAACAAAGTATGTCTGATATAACAGCAACACAATAACACACAAGTCTAAATTTTCCCTTTCAATTTGAATCACGAGAAAATAAACTAAATCAAGCACTACATAGAATGGACAACAAATGTATCAACCAAACAAAAATAACAAGACAAGAATAAACCAATCACACAAGACACAAAGATTTACGTGGAAATCCCTTTGATGTGAAGAGTAAAAAATCACGGGACCAAAAGCTTCACAATAATCACCAAGAGTTACAAGATTTTTCTCCAAAACTGGCCACAAAACAAGTGTTGAACAACGAGCAACAACGAAACAAGATTGCACCAAAATTAGAGAATTAAAGGAGAGAATTCACCAAATAAATGAGCTACTGTTCACGCCCAAATTTCAGCATCTACAGAAACTAAATCTGATCTGCACCGTTGAAATGCAAGAACCAGTTGCTAAATACTTCCAGTTCAAATTTGAGCACAATCCAACGGTTAGCGAAGCGAAAAACTTTATTTAAAGCGGACTGCCTGAGTAGAAATTTCCTGAAGTAAAACAAATTTTTTCTCTCTCAATCTCTAAAATGGCTCTCTTTGATTCTTCTCTCTTGTACATCTAAAAATAAGACCTAAAAAGTCTTATATATGTCACATAATATTAGACTTATGGACAAAAGTGTGTTGGTCCAAATAAATTTTTTATTTATCCACACGGGAAGGGTTTAAACCCTAAACGTTTTCATGCCCAAGTTCCAGGTTTTTGCCACAACACAGATGCCTAAAAGTTATTTAACACTTCTATTTTTTGGTTAACTGGATAATATTATTAGCAAGGAAGCTTAAGTATCATTACCAAATAAGGGAATAGTAATATTCCCTGTATATATTGTTGTATTGGTTGCTATCAAATTACTATTATGAGTCGAAATTTCCCTTGGATAAGTAGTTCCTAGTATATCTGCCCAAACTGCCTCATTTGCGAACATCGGAGGAACTTGCAAAATCCTTGTGCGCTCAAATAATCGCTTCTTGGCCCCTTCCTTGGCTAAGAGGTCGGCTACCTTGTTCTGCTCTCAATAGGTATGCGAGAGTTTCGGATCTCCCAGTAGTTGCATCGATGACCTGCATTCACAAATTATAGAGCTATAAGATTCGTGACCATTGTTAATAAAATTTATTACCTCGATTGAGTTTGTGGAGATTTCCAAAGGCATCAAGTGGTTATCCTTTGCAATTTTAAGTGCCTGCATAAGAGCTAATAATTCAGTCAGAGTATTATTACTATTTGGAATACCCTTCATGAAGCCTAATATTTAATCACCTCTATTATTACGTATCACAGCATGTTAATTAGGTCCACATTTTTGATATATTTTTAGAGAGAGAAGCTCTCCCTCCTCTCTTACTTTCCCTTTCCTACTATCATCTCCCCCCCCCCCCCCAAAGCCCAATTTTAATACTTCAAGCACACCAGCTAGCGTCGAAGATTACGATGAGTATGCCCCCAAAACCTGCTATTGTCTCCCTACCCGGAATACCACCAAAACCACCAGATTCAACCCCTATGAATCTGGATACATCATTACCCAAAACATCCTTTAAAGAAAAATTACTCACACCCTACTCCACCACATCAGGGCTTGTTAATACAATTGCAGAGCAGGCTTCTAATTGGTTGTTGAAGAAAAAGGATTCTGGAAAAGTCGCTGAGGATGACGACACTATCACTTTAACCCCTGAAGATAAAAACAAGTTTTATCTTCCTTAGAAATTCTCTGTTATTATCAAATTGTTTGGGAAGCGTATGAGTCATCAGTATATTAAAACAAGACTAACCGATCTTTGGAAGATTTCTAAAGAATTACTATTGATCGATTTGGGATTTGACTACTTCATAGTGAAATTCCGTAAGGAGGAAAGTATGCAAAAAGCACTTCATAAGGGGCCCTGGTTATCAATGGCTTCTTTCTGTCGATTAAGAAATGGCAGCCTAAGTTTGTAGCCTCTGAGGCAAAAGTTGCCTCATCGGCTATTTGGGTTCGATTACTAGAACTTTCTACTGAGTTCTATGATACAACCATTTTATCTAGGATTGGATCTAAACTTGGTCGTCTCCTTAAAATCAATACTTGTACATCTGCAACCTT
This sequence comes from Solanum pinnatisectum, assembly GCA_035578085.1. NCBI lineage: Eukaryota > Viridiplantae > Streptophyta > Magnoliopsida > Solanales > Solanaceae > Solanum > Solanum pinnatisectum. Next base: position 37,999,902 of record CM069076.1, on the reverse strand, counting down.
AAGGGAAAGATATGCTCGTATTTGTATTGAGGTCCCAATAGAAACCCTAGTCAAAACATTTAACACTTCAACTGCATTCCCTCTTAGCTATTAGACGATAAAAAGAATTCTCCTCCCTTGTAATAATATTTGTAAAGTAATTTGGAAAGCCCCAAAACAAATAAAATCAACAAAATTTTGTCGATAAGGTTATTCCTAATATGTATGTTCATTCTCTCTCCAAAATAAAACGATATGTTAATTGCATACTAAAGTGGTCAAGCTATCGTTTAGAGGAAGCACTTCTCAACCTCATTGGTATTTGCTCAAGGAAAAGGATCTGCATTGTATCTAAATGGACTGTAGGACTTCAAAAGCTTCAATGACATCACTCGACAATGATGTAAAGTGGTCCCTATATTGCCGAAAATGTCAGGGAGACTTTAAAACAAAAGCATGCGTTTAAATATGGAATGTGTATTAGTGGCCTTACAAATTATGTCGGTAAGATCCTCGACTTCAAATCTAATGTCATTCCGATCTCTAAAGCTACATATTTGGTACATTACTACTATTCCTCAAATTGTATTTGATAGAGGTGCATTTACATAAATTAAACTTGTAAAAAAAATCATATCAAAATAATGTATCAATTATATATAAAACCTCCATTTAATGGATAAATTAAGCATTTTTTTCCGAGGTAAACCATACACTGTCAATATATAAAAACATACATGTGTACCCGGCAAAACGAAGGATATGTTTACGTAGTCAAATTAATTAGGCCAATTACGTTACTTATTCATGTACTTAATATTTACTTATAATTATAGGTGTAAATAGTAGGGTTGTCAAAATGAACCCAAATATATGTAATCCGCCCAGAATTTTATGGTTGGGCTCAAGATAATTTAGATTGAATTCAATCTCAATTCATTCAACTCTTATCTCATTTTAAAAGAATCTTCAATTGAGCCCAATTTAATATCTAATTTTAACTCGTTTCAAAACTATTTATTTGTATTGATGTAATGTATGTTCTTATATAAAAAGTACTAGTTTTTGGACGTGCATTGCACGTGTCCCTGTTAAGTTTTTATAGATCTGTTAGAACAATTAAAATTTTATTAAAATATATATGGTTTGTGTTGGGTTTTGGGCATTTTTCCCTTCCTAGGTGGATAAATAAAAGTCCAAGGTTTTGTGTCTTCCTTCCTTTCCTTTGTGGATAAATTTAACCCAATTTGACTAGCTCATTTTTGTCCATAAGCCCAATATTATGGGGCATATGTAAGACTTTCTTTTAGGTCTTATTTGAGAACAATCACAAGAGATTGAGAGCAGCCATATAGAGAGAATAGTGAGAGAGTGTAGATTTTCGCAGAAGCCCTAGCAGCAAATTTCAAATCGTGATTCCCACTTCGTTTCTTATCCGATTAAGCTGATTTTTGGACAACTTGTTTCTTTCAACTTAATCTTTGATTGGGAACTAAGAGAGGTTGATTTGGAGTCCTTTAGCTCCAGATTTTTTTCTCATGAATAGTAGCTGCGATTAGTGTTTATGCTCCTTTTATTTCTCTAGTTTTTGGTGCTATCTTGTAGTTGTGTTGCTCATTGTTTGGCACTTTTTTGGTGACCATTTTGAAGAACACTTTGTAACTCTTGTTGATTATAGTGGAGCTTTTCCTTGTGGTTTTTACTCTTCGCACCGAAGAGGTTTTCCACGTTAAATTTGGTGTCTCGTGTGTTGATTTATTTTGCTCATTTGGTTGATTTGTTTGCTGCCCAAACAGTTTTATTCTTGAATTATTTTATCTTCTATTGGTTCAAATAGAAGGAAAAGTTTTGACTTGGGTTTTCTTCCGCTATTGCTCTGTCGTGCACATTTAATTTGTGCTTGTCTTTCCCAACAAAGTGGTATCAGAGTATTGAGTTATTGTTGATTTTCTATTTGAATGATGGAGTCAAATACGAGCAAGATAGTTTGTTTGAATGTTAATAATTATCATACTTGGAAATGCATGATGAAAGATCTTCTAATTGTCAAGAAAATGCATCTACATGTGTTTGCTTCTAATAAACCCGAATCTATAAATGATGAGGATTGGAAATTTAAGCACTTGCAGGTTCTTAGCTATATCAGACAATGGGTTGAAGATAATGTGAGAAATCACATTGTTAATGAGACACATGCTAGAAGTTTATGGGATAAGCTTGAGACACTTTATGCTTTGAAGACTGGCAATAACAAGTTATTTCTTTTGAAACAATTGATGAACATCAGGTATAAAGAGGTCACTCATATTTCTGATTATATGAATGATTTTCAGGGTGTTCTTGACCAGCTGTCTGGAATGGGTGTAAAAATATGAAGAAATACAAGGACTATGGCTTCTTAATACTCTGCGAGACTCTTTTGAAACTCTTTGAGTTTCTTTGACAAATTCTGCTCCAGTGGTGTTGTGACCATGGAATATGCTAAGAGTGGTGTCGTCAATAAAGAAATGAGAGAAGATCTCAAAGCTCATCTTCTTTTACTTCACACTCTGATGTTTTTGTTACTGAAGATAGGGGAGAAACAAGTTCAAAGGTCACAATGACAAATATAAAAGTAGAGGAATGTCAAAGTCTAGATTCAAGAATGTAATATGTGACTATTACCACAAGAATGGGCATATCAAGAAATATTGTTTCAGGTACAAGAGAGATATGAAACAACAAAATAAAGAAGGCAATAATGAAAATTGTGTTGCTATTGTTGCTAACGATGACCTTCTTGTTTCTTGTGATGAAAATGTCGTCAATCTTGTTTGCGATGAGTCTAGCTGATTAGTGGATTCTGGTACTACTTCACATGTCACGCTCAGGAAGGAATTATTTTCTTCTTATACTATAGGCAATTTTGGGATATTGAAAATGGGCAGTAATCATGAGGTTGAGGTTCTTGGCATTGGGACTTTTGTTTGGAAAATAATAATAGTTCCAAACTAGTTCTCAATAATGTCAAACATGCTCCAGATGTTTGCTTGAATTTAATTTATGTGGGATACCTTGATGATGAGGGTTATGTTAATACCCTTGGTGCTGGCCAGTGGAAGCTTACTAGAGGTTCAATGGTTGTAGCATGTGGTGACAAGTTGTCCAACTTGTATATTTTTCAGGGATCCATTTTCAGAGGCTCAATAAATTTGGTAGAGAATGATATTTCTTCATTGTTATGGCATAGAAGACGTAATCATATTAGCAAGAAGGGGATGTACAATTTGGCTAGGAAGAATTTACTTTCTGGAGTGAAATAAACAAAGTTGAACAAGTGTGTTCATTGTTTAGGCAGTAAACAAAAAAGAGTTTCTTTTCAAAGTCATCCGCCTTCAAGAAAGCTTGATTTGCTGGAGTTGGTACATTCTGATTTGTGTGGTCCTTTTAAGGTAAAGTCTCATGATGGTGCACTTTACTTTGTGACTTTTATTGATGATCATTCGCGTAAACTCTGGGTATTCTCTTTGAAGTCCAAGGATCAAGTACTTGATGTGTTCAAGAATTTTTAGGCCTTGGTTGAGAGACAGGAAAAAAATTGAAATGCATCTATTCTGATAATGTTGGTGAGTATATTGGTCCTTTCGGTAGATATTGCAGAGAGCAAGATATTCGGCATCAGAATACTCCTTTGAAGACTCCTCAGCTAAATGGTTTAGCAAAGAGGATGAACAGAACTCTTATTGAGAGGGTTAGATGTATACTTTTAGATGCTAAGTTGCCAGATTCCTTTTGGGCAAAAGCACTTAATACTGCTGCCTATGTTATCAATTTATCACCTACTATTTCTTTGAATGGCGATGTTCCTGACAGAGTTTGGTCTGGTAAAAATGTTTCTTATGATCATCTTAAAGTTTTTGGGTGTAAAGCCTTTGTGCATGTTCCTAAGGATGAGAGGTTGAAGTTGGATGTTAAAACTAGGCAATGTATCTTTGTTGGTTACGGTCAAGATGAATTCGGCTATCGTTTCTTTGATCCAGTTGAGAAGAAACTTGTTAGAAGTCATGATGTTGTGTTCTTTGAAGACTAAACAATTGAAGATCTTGACAAAACTGAGAAAGTTGATTCTCAGAGTAGTGAGAGCCTAGTTGATGTTGATCCAGTTCCTTTGACTATTCCACCAGATGAAAATCTTCAAAATGATGAAAATCAAGTTGATATTGAAGATGGTGATCATATTCAGAATGACCAGTATGTCGTTGATGTTCCAGTGCAAGAAGATGTGGTTGGTCAACAACCAACTACTATTGATGCTCCAGAGAGTTCTCTCAGAAGATCTACTAGAGAGAAAATACCTTCATCTTGTTATTCTCTCAATGAGTATGTACTCTTGACTGACGGGGGAGAACTAGAGAGTCTTGATGAGGCCATGGAAAGTGAAGAAAAAGAAATATGGTTTGATGCTATGGAGGATTAAATGAAGTCTCTATATGATAATCATACCTTTGATTTGGTTATGTTACCAAAAGATCAAAAAGCTTTGAAAAACAGGTGGATTTTTAGGGTGAAACATGAAGATGGTAACCCAGTTCCATGGTACAAGGCTATATTAGTTGTGAAGGGCTTTAACCAGAAAAAGGGAGTTGATTTTGATGAGATATTCTTTCCAGTTGTAAAGATGTCATCTATCCGGGTGGTTCTAGGATTGGCTGCTAGTCTGGACTTGGAGGTTGAATAGATGGATGTTAGAACTGCTTTTCTCCATGGTGACTTGGATGAAGAAATTTATATAGAGCAGCCGGAAGGCTTTGAAGTCAAGGGGAAATAGAATTATATTTGCAAGTTGAAGAAGAACTTGTATGGTTTAAAACAAGCTCCCAGACAATGGTACATGAAGTTTGGTTCAGACCATTATGTTTTTGTGCAAAAATTCTTTGATAGTGAATTTATTATCGTTTTGTTTTATGTTGATGACATGCTTGTTGTTGGTCATAATATTTGCAGGATTAAAAAGTTGAAGCAAGAGTTGAATAAGTCTTTTGCTATGAAAGACTAGGGACCAGCAAGGTAGATTTTTGGCATACAGATTGTCCATGATAGAGATGCCAAGAAATTGTGGTTGTCACAAGAGAAGTACATTCAGAAAGTACTTCATAGATTTAACATGGACAAAGTTAAGGTTGTAAGTACCTTTACCTATGAACTTCAAATTGAGTACTAGACATTATTTTTCCAGTGATGGTGAGAAGGAAGATTTGAAAAAGTTTGTTATGCTTCAACTATTGGTAGTTTGATGTATGCAATGGTGTGTACAAGACCAGATATTGCTCACGTTGTTGGTATTGTTAGTTGTTTTCTTTCTAATCCTGGAAGAGAGCATTGGAATGCTGTAAAGTGGATTATGAGATATCTTTGTGGCACTCCTAGTCTGAGTTTGTGTTTTGCTATAGGGAATCCTATTCTTTGTGGTTACACTAATTCAGATATGGCTGGTGATGTTGATACTCGTAAGTCTACTTCAGGCTACTTGATTACTTTTGCAGGGGGAGTTGTATCTTGGCAATCTAGGTTGCAAAAATGTGTTTCTTTATCTACTACAGAAGCTGAGCTTATTGCAGCTGTTGAAGCTTGCAAAGAGTTTATCTGGATGAAGAGATTTTTGGGGGAACTTGGTTGTGCTCAAGAAAGGTATATACTTTATTGCGACAGTCAAAGTGCTATTCATCTTGGCAAGAATTCTACATTTCATGGTCGGTCTAAACACATTGATGTGAGGTATCATTGGATTCGAGATGTGTTGGATTCTAAGTTTCTTGAACTTGAAAAGATCCATACCAATGATAATGGTTCCGACATGATGACTAAAGCTTTGCTAAGAGAGAAGTTTGAAGAAAGTTGCATGATCGCCGGTATGGAGGTTTCCTCCACATAGTCGGTAGGGGGAGAATTGTTGGGTTTTGGCATTTTCCCTTTCTATGTGGATAAATAAAAGTCCAAGGTTTTGGGTCTTCCTTCCTTTTCTTTGTGGATAAATTTAGCCCAATTTGACTAGCCCACTTTTTTCCATAAGCCCAATATTATGGTGCATATGTAAGACTTTCTTTTAGGTCTTATTTGAGAAGAATCACAAGAGATTGAGAACAGCCATATAGAGAGAATAGTGAGAGAGTGCAGATTTTTGCACAAGCCCTAGCAGCAAATTTCAAATCGCGATTCCCATTTCGTTTCTTATCCGATTAAGCTGATTTTTGGATAGCTTGTTTCTTTCAACTTAATCTTTGATTGGGAAGTTAGATAGGGTGATTTGGATTCCTATAGCTCCAGATTTTTGCTCGTGAACAGTAGCTGTGATTTGGTGTTTATACTCCTTTTATTTCTCTAGTGTTTGGTACTATCTTGTAGTTGTGTTGCTCATTGTTTGGCACTTTGTTGGTGACCATTTTGGAGAACACTTTGTAACTCTTTTTTATTACAGTGGAGCTTTGACCTTGTGGTTTTTACTCTTCACACCGAAGAGGTTTTCCACGTTAAATTTGGTGTCTCGTGTCTTGATTTATTTTATTTGCTTGGTTGATTTGTTTGATGCCCAAACAATTTTATTCTTACATTATTTTTTCTTCTCTTGGTTCAAATAGAAGGGAAAGTTTTGACTTGAATTTTCTTCTGCTATTGCCCTGTCGTGCACATTTATTTTGTGTTTTCCTTTCCCAACAGTTTAAACTTTGGTTAGTAGTCAGTAAACAATGAAGTTACAAATGACTAATTTGAGCATAAAAAAAAAAAAAAAAAAAAAAGAGAAAATGGTCTAACGCCCCCCCCCCCCAATCTATACCCAAAATTTCAACTACACACTTATTCATAACGGGAGTCTTATACCCCCTTACATTATTTTAAAGTAGAATTATTTGCTCCTTAAATGATGAGGTGGCAAAGAAAGTGTAGTTCACTCTCTCAAAGAGAGTGAGAGGCAAAAATAATAATTTTAATAGTATTTCTTAAATTTTATATCATAATTTTTTTATTCTTCAAAAATCTTTATGTTTCCTTTTTTAAAAAATTATTTTTATCGTTTTTCTTCTCCTCTTCACCAAAGCAACATCGGTCGGCGGCTCTACTCCACCACCTGGTCGCCGCCTTCACCAACCTTTCATCATTAAGTTAACTTTCATTATCAAATCACAAATTTCTCACAGTAAATTCGCTTCTCATCAATGTGACACATTGACAGTAACTCAAAATCAAAATCAAAAGTCATTGGCGGCGGCTCTGCTCCACCACCAGGTCGCTACCCTCGCGAGCTCTAATCATTAAGTTAACTTTCATTCTCAAATCACAAATTTCTCACAGTAAATTCACTTTTCATTAGTGTGAAAAATTGACAAGAACTCATAATCAAATCGTAAAGTCAAGAGGATAGGACTTTAGAGTCATTAATGGAGAAAAATTCATTATCTAACAGATCCATCAATGGAGAAGAATTCATCAATGAAATCATTAGGTAACAAACTCATTAATAAAAAAAGATCCAATAGTCGAAATGGGTTGCTCAACATTGTTAAATTCTAGCTTCAATAGAGAGCATCAAAATTTTGCTACTGTTCATAACTCCAGTGAAGCTCGAAGAAAATGGTGGCAGTCATAGAATGTATCCCCAAATCTGAAAAATCAATTGTCAAGATCAAAGAAAAAGAGGAATGGAAAAAGGAAAGTGAAAGAGAAAGATGGAAATATAGATGAAAAATAATTGCAGAATAAAGGATTATTTAAAAAAAAAAAAAAAACTAATATTACGTGCCAGGACGCGTGCAATTCACTAGTTTATATAAATCTGGTTGTGTGTTTTTAAGGAGGTATATATTATACTTTTAAAATGTTCAGGGGGGTAATAGAGGCCCCTTAAAGAATAAGTGTGTAGTTGGGATTTCAGGTATAGATTTGGGGTGGGGGGAGGGGGGGGGGGTAGACTATTTTCTCTAAAAAAAACTTACAACAATAAAAAAAATTAATAGAAAATTAAATTAAATAAGTCTAATAGAGAGAATATGCAAAAAATTTAAAAAAGAAAAAAGAAAAAGAAAGAAAAAATAACAACATATATATCCTTCTTAAGACTTTAATCATAAAAATATAGATGGAAAAAAGAAATATATAGAGTTTGTACATAATTTTTTGAGTTCTTGACTACACCTTCTCCCACAATCAATCAAAATTCAAGAGCCCTCTCCAACAAGTCAAACTAAAATATGAATCAAATAATATAATAGTGATAAGTGTTTCATTATTCTAACTATGGAATAAAAATAATGCTTTTGGGTAAGGATCTCATGATGAAATAAACAAGATGAATTATATCGATAAAAACAGAGCATACCAAAAGACATCTTAAGGTTTTAAAGTAAATAATTGGAGGTTATGAATATGAAAAACATGAGAGTTATAAATATTAAGAATAGCAAATGAATAAGTAATTAGAGACAAAATGAGTGGTTACTTTTTGTTTAGTATAGAGATAAAATGAGGCTAATATGAAAACGAAAAGAAGTAGAAAACATGTAATTGTACCTTAAAAATTATTTTATTATTTACGAAAAGAAGTAGAAGAGATTTATTATTATAGTGATTATTAGCTATTTATCTTGTAACGTTTGTGTATATCAAAATAAATGTAATTTAATTTCTAGTATTTATAAAGGATAACTTATTTCTTTTTTTATGGCATTATTGTAGTAACTTAACTTTATAGGGATATTTTGGTATTTCAATTTAAAAAATTTTTTTTGTTTCCACTTTTAATAATACTAGTCTTTGGGCACGCGCATTGCGCATGTGTCCCATACGTCAATAATTAAAAACGCTTATAAAGTTAAAAAAATTATATTTTAAAATGTAATACCAACTTAACCTCAATCAATTCATCTTACTATTTGCTTCCTTTAAAAATAAGGGTGAAATTATAACATAATAATATTAGATCGATCCTATGCATAACTTTAAAGCAATGAACCAAACCTTGCATATATAATTTATAAAAAAATCACGAAAAATGTCGAATCAAATGAATTTGGTTCATGTAAATATAAGGTAATCAAACTTAGTCATTGTAGGACAATGTAGAAGTCATACTTGATATTTCTAACTTTATGAATTCATCTTGTTCCAAATTCTTTTAGGTGTTTCTAATTAAAGTGAAGATGTCAAACTTGTTATACGCTTTGTCATTACTCTCAGATCATAAATTAATTTTGTTGGTTTATAAGAAAAAAATTCATATCAACTTCAAAAATTAAATGCAAAGAATATCATTATTAATTTTAAAAGCAAAACAATCATTTAGATCATTAGATGAATAAAATAAAATAGTTCAGAGTATTAGACAGGTTTTTAAAAAAATGTTCAATTAGTATGCATTACGTAAAAGAGCTTTATTTTAACTCACTGAATAATTTCATAGCATTGAAAGAGATTATGTAGTTGTTTGTACCTAGAACTTCATCCTAAATTTTTTTGTTTTTTATCTCTTTTCTCTTCATCTAAATTCATGAATATAGACACCTCAACTATAGATTAGTTTAAGCGGGGGAAAAAATCCTATCTTGTGTCCATTTGTATATCCAAAACATTGTAGTTGTGAACATAATAAGTATAATTATTAGTAATTAGTTGAGAATACCAAAATTATTCCAAGCCAAATAGCACCGGCTACACTGCAAGGTAATAATATGTATAGTGATTTTACATTTCTACACAAAATAGTAACAAGAAATTCCAAAAAGAGAAACAATCATAAATAAAGAATTAGAATTGAAACAATCCTTTCTAATTTGAAAAAATCTATAAATGATAAAAATCTTACAAACAAACAATAGAAGATGGAAAAAGAAGGAACTTCACCATAGGAGTACGTAGAAATGCTAGTGGAAGAATTCAAGATAACAAATTTGTATTTGGTAGTGGTATACATTGATTTAGCTACAACTCTTCATATTCTTTAATTTAAGATTAAAAGGGGAAACACTTGTTTCATGTACTTATTTAAAATTCTAGAAATCTTAATTGGCTCTTGTTCTTCCACATTCCCTTCTAATAAATAACTTACAATTCAAAAAATAATTAAAATAATATTATGTAATAATTAGATGTTTAATTTAGTCTAGGGGTAAAATGGAAAAACAACTTTTCATTTGGAGCTTCCCACTTTTAATAATACTAGTTTTTGAAAACGTGTCTTGCACACTAGCCCCCAATTATTATATAATTTCTACATATGTAAAAAGTTTTAACTTATGAAATAGAAAATATTAACATCAAATTATTGCAGATTTTACTATTTGAATTTATTTATTAAAAATACAATAAGTGGCACGATATAATAGCCTCTGATAGTATGCAAGTGAATTCTTGCTCTAATTTTAATAAATGCATGTAAAAATATTTTAAAGATTTACAAAAGAAAAATATGAAGAAACATATCTTTTTACAAAACCCCAAATAGGATTGTTTGTTTAGATTTAAAAATGCTTTATCAGATTAAGTGAAATATAAAACTAATTGCACTACCTAATAAAATATTCCTTTTTTTTTCAGCCAAGCAAGCATTTTACGTAAAGATGACACTTGAATGTTTTTATCCTCGTAGTCTCTAAAATTCAAAGAGGATAACAATTAATGAAATAAATACAAGAACTGTAGAATGGGATTGAAAGTGTAATACCATAATGACAAAAGAAAAAGATATATTTTCATTCCACAAAAATTAAAATACCTCTCAATTCTATAATCCAAATGAATTAAAAAATAAATGATTAATTATGAAGTAATACAAGTATTATGCATGCATACAAATACATAGATAATTTAAATTCAACAGATTCTCCTTACATCATTTTGATGCCTCAACAACCACAAAGTCATAACTTGAAAATTATTCACCCGACAATAAATTTTTAACTCCTATCTTATGGATCATTTTTTAAGAATCTAAAGTACTATTACATAAATGTGTCATATCCAGTACAATAGTGCATGTTTTTATGTTAAAATAAAAATATGAGCACAGTTGTGCCTAAATAAAACTGATACACAATAAAGAAACAAAAAAATAGAAATAAATGCATGGAAAGAAACTTGTCGCAAGCAGTACAATGTGAAATAGATTGTTACTTACCTTTGTTTCTTTGAACCAAATGTGCAATTTGAGCATCATGACGAAGAAGTTGGTTAACAGTGAACCTCTTGCAATTATTTGGTAATTGATAAATATCATGGAAAAGGAACAGTCGAGGATATCACTAAAAACAATTAGCAATAGTTGGGCAAAACAAATCCACACCAAAAAATAAGAGCTATTGTCATGACCCGCCACTTTGTAATTCAAATTCAGCATAAAAATAAGTGGGAAGAATCTAGAGTTATGGAAAGGTTAGTGGAAGACTCTAGAATTCCCTAGATCTTTCCTTAGAAGCTTCTAGAATGCCTTTGAATTATCTAGACTAGTAGAGAGTTCTAGAAGGGGGACTAGATATTTTCCAAGAAAGTTTTAGAATTGCCTAGAACTTGTAAAGAACTCTAGAACATGGACTAAAGTGTAAATAAGTAGGAATTTATAAAGTAAATATTATTTACATTTGGGCTCTTAAGAGGTAGTATAAATGGAAGGGCCTCTCATTTGTAAGGCATCCAAGCTTGAAGCAAGCAATCACTCAAGTTGTAAAGCAATCTTCCAAGCTTAATACAAAGCCTTCTTCCAAACTTTCCAAATCTTTCTAAGTATTTCTTTGTATTCTCTTAGCGATCATAGTCTTAAAGGCTTGCTTGAGCTTACAAGATCTTGCAAGAGTAGTGAGTAAGTTGTCAAGCGCCGAACGGATCTTTAGCGAAAACTCTAAGTCCGTAACAACGTGGTATTAGAGCGAGGTTTGTACTAAGCGAATGGCTAACGAAGGAGACGTAAACGCCGCTAGCACCACCAACGTTCGTCCGGAGGGAGGAAAGAAGAATCACAAGGGAAAGAAGCACCAAAATGGTAGTGAAGAAATGATGCTCGACCCCACACCAAGCGAGGAGGCCATCGACGTCACCGCCAGAGAAGAATGGGTCGCAGGGTTGAAATGGCGATGCAAGCCGTGGAGATATTAGGCTGGCGATTTAATGTGGACGATGGCAAATTCAAGACTCTCAAGGACTTCCCCCTTGACTAGACCGACAACCTACGCAAGGAGTTGGAGGGACGCCAGCGAGCTGAGTTCGAGATGAAGGAGGCTATCACTTTCTTGGAGTGTCGGCTCATGGAGGTGTTAAGCACGATTGAGACCATGAAGGCCGAGATGAAAGCACTCAAGAAGGGCGTGAAAGTTGGAGAATCGTCGCCGTCCGACCGAGATAGGGAGGCCAAGATCGAGCTCCCAAAACACCTATGTTCAAAGACGTCTGTGACGCACAAGAGGTGGAGAATTTTCTTTGGCATTTGAATTACTTCAAGTGCAACAGGGTGAAGAGTGGTGAGAGTAAGATTAACATTGCGGTGTTGTACCTTTCAGAGATGGCCATGCTATGGTGGAGGCGTAAAGATTCGAAAATAGGGAAGGGACTTTGCACCATCAACACTTGGGAGCAATTCCAAGTGGAGTTCAAGAAGGCTTTTTTCCCTAATAATGTCATCTATGAGGCGAAGCGCAAGTTTAGGGAGTTAAAGCAAACGAGCAGCATACGCGTATACATGAAGGAGTTCACCACCCTCACGCTTCAGATTCCTAACCTCACAAATGATGATATGTTGTTCCACTTCTTGGATGGGCTGCAAAATTGGGCTAGGACAGAGTTGGAACGCCGACAGGTCAGGACTATAAATGAAGCCATCACGTAGGCTGAAGCTTTGACAAACTTCAGGCATGAAAAGCCCGACAAAGCTAAATAAGAGAAAGTGAGAGGTAGTGATGACCACGGTGGGGGAGATCGTGGCAAAGTCGAGGAGTAGCGGCCACTTCCCAAGAATCATGATACTTATAGGTCCGATGGCAAGAAGTCTGGACGTCATGGCGACACGGAGAAAAAGACAGAGCCTACCAAGAGGAACGGTTGCTACATATGCGGTGGGCCGCACGGCTATGCAAGGTGCCCCGAACTGAAGAGCCTTGGTGCTATCCTACGGGAGCAGAAGGAGAAGGAGGCACAGGAGCAAGGACAAGGCACAGAGATGACGCAGTTGGGCTTGATAGGACTATGCGGAGCTATCACCAAGTAACCAGGGAAGCCGAAAGAATATGGCGCGCAGTATGTCGACATCACGATCAATGGAAGACCCATGCGTGCTATGGTCGACACGGGTACAGAGGCCAATATCATGACCAAGACGATAGCGACAAGGTTGGGGTGAGTTATAGTCCAAGTAACGCCTTACTCAGGACGGTCAATGCACCACTGACTCCCGTGTGTGGAGTCGCGCATGGAGTAAGCATCACGCTAGGCGAGTAGCAAGGTAAAACCAACTTTATTGTCGCTCATTTAGACCTCTTTGATATAATTCTAGGGAAAGAGTTCTTTCAAGAGTGTCACGCAGTGATCGATCCTTACCTCTAACGACTTCTGGTCATGGAGTAAGGAGGAACATGCATGGTGCCCCTGATTGAAGTACCAACGATGGAAAGACAAGTTCGGCTAACGGCCATGCAGCTCGACAGGAACCCTAAGAAGAAGGAATCGATGCTTATAGCCACCATTGCAAGTTCGAAAGAAGACAATAGTGCTAAAGAGTCCTTCCCACCACACATGGAGAAGGTTTTAGACAAGAACAATGATGTGATGCCAAAGAAACCGCCAAGGCGCTTGCCTCCTAGGAAGAAGGTAAATCATATGACCGAGCTAGAAGAGATAAGAAAGCAGCTGAGGGAGTTGCACAAGGGCATTGATTGAGTCGATGAACTACTGGTCGAGCAAGTGAGAAGACAAGACTTGGTTGTCCATGTAGTAGCAATGCGACGCAGTCGTCGCATCAATAGGTGAGGGAGAGTGTCATGACCCGCCACTTTGTAATTCAAATTAGGCATAAAAATAAGTGGGAAGAATCTAGAGTTATGGAGAGATTAGTGGAAGACTCTAGAATTCCCTAGATCTTTCAATGCCTTTGAATTATCTAGACTAGTAGAGAGTTCTAGAAGGGGAACTAGATATTTTCCAAGAAAGCGTTAGAATTGCCTAGAACTTGTAGAGAACTCTAGAACATGGACTAAAGTGTAAATAAGTAGGGACTTGTAAAGTAAATATTATTTACACTTAGGCCCTTAGGAGGTATTATAAATAGAAGGGCCTCTCATTTGTAAGGCATCCAAGCTTGAAGCAAGCAAGCAATCAAGTTGTAAAGCAATCTTCCAAGCTTAATACAAAGTTTTCTTCCAAACTTTCCAAATCTTTCTAAGTCTTTCTTTGCATTGTCTTAGCGATCATAGTCTTAAAGGCTTGCTTGAGCTTACTAGCTCTTGCAACAATAGTGAGTAAATTGTCAAGGCGCTGCACGGAGCTTTAGCGAAAACTCTAAGTCCGTGACACTACGCTTCATATGAAAAGAGACGAAAAGGAAAAGTTGATGAAGAGTTTCGTGGTAACTGTTCTCCTTTAACATTTTATTATGAGATTGTGTACTAGACTTGTCATTTTCTCCAAATTTCAGATTATTTGAACTCAGACTTATTACTAATTATACATACATATATATATATATATATATATATATATATATATATATATATATTATAATTAAATATGATGATGATTAGTATAATATGATAGGATTATTATTTAATATTTAATTAATATTATATTTTATAATATTTTGATTTAATGTAAGGGTAAAATGATAATCCAACTTTGAACTTTGGAGCTTCCTACTTTTAGTATTATATGATGATATATGATATTTATATATATATATATATATATATATATATATATATATATATATATATATATATATATATATATATATATATATATGAATGATATGATATATGATATGATGAATTAATATTTATTTTATATCATCTAGGACTTTCTATCCATTTGTAGCTTCTTCTTTTTTATTTTCTTGAGTTAAAATTTACATAGTGGTTATAAAAATTAAATAACAAATATTGAGATTAAGCGGGTCGAATTGGGCGGGTCATGATCCAACCCGTTTAGCTCATTTGAGCCCAAAGTAAACTTGGGCAGGTCAAAACCCAACCTAATTTCTATTTCAACTCATTTTAGTATCTCCAATTTCAATTCAATCCACCCATTTGACACCTCTAGAATGTAGTAATGTGTAAAAACACATGACCGGAAACTTCCATATATTTGTCTTCCCTTAATAAGATAATTCTGAAAGAAAAGGCGCCAAGTATGCTACTTAGGAATTTGAATCCTTCAAGGGAATATGCAATGGCTCACGGATGGTTCGCGGGTTCAATAAGGTCATCATACATGCAGAAATTACGAGGGACAATCTGTTGGCAAGCATGTGTTCATTTCAAGAATACAACTTTTACCATCTGAAAATACAGGATATCCTTTTAAATTAATTTTATTTTAAATAATTTTTCAACTCAAGTATGAAAATAATACTCATATTACCCATTTTATCTAATTAACTATCCACTTTTAAATGATTAATATGAATATTATTTGTTTTACATATTTTTAAATGAGTTGGGTACCCAACCCATTTAAAATGGGTAAATATGAATGAATGCCCATATAAATTACCCAATCTGCCATCCCTAGCCATAATCAAAGAAGACGGCTTTTAGACACTCATAATCTGATTACAAAAGCTATAATTCATATATCTAACAAGAAATAAAGCTAATTATGTATATTTCCTACTCCATATTCTTCTTGGAATAATTTCATTTCTAGAAGATAATACCATAACTAATTATCAGAGCCTAACAACAAATTTAACAAACCCTTTTATGATTCTTCTAATTTTATTAGATATGTATGCAAACACATTAAATTGACTATTGTTTCGATCATATGCATCTGAATGCAGAAGCAGAAAAAAGTACATTATTTCACCTTAAAGTTATCTAATATTGAAGAGCTACAAACTCTAAAAGTTAGGTTTTCCCAAAATATATAAACACCGCAGATTACAACTGCAACACATATCATGAATAACGTCGGAATATGGTTTTTGGGGAAGAATGTGAATGACGAAACAAAAAGTCTTCATTTCATGTACAACATAAATTATGGACTAGAAAAGAAAACAAGGGAAATACACAATCGCTGCTTCAAATCCTTGAGAATGAATGTACAATAAAGTGTTGTATACCTTGAAAGTTCAAGACAAAATACTATACAACCATCATTGCAACTCCTAAATGCGCCGTTTTCCAAGGTTCTTATAAATTGTGAGATTACCGAAGGTCTACAATATCGAACTTCATGTTTGCATTCATATAGACATGAGAGCAGTGTTCATATATTGGACTTCCATCCTCAGGCTCCTCATGAGGATGAAAACCCCGTTGTTGACATTCCCGAATAACAGACACACCAGCAGGATCAGACAAGTGGAATATGCCATGAGGGCTGTCACATAAAGAAACTACAATCAGTATTTTGGAGTCGCTTCCATTAATTGACTTTTTTCAGATCTCAGATGATGATGTACTGGATCTCTGTACTATATAGGTTTTAGGACTCCAGAGTTCAAAAACCACTTTAATAAGTGCATTTTTTTGGTGGCATCGCATGAGACTGAACAGCCCAAAGGCATGGCCAAGTCCAAGCCCTGCCGCAGCAAGACACCAGAATTTTGATTCAATTAAAATCATTCAATAATTTACTTCTTTAAAAGAGAGTTTAGTTGACCCAAGACTTGCATAGTTAAATTACAATTCACAAGAGTGTTAACTATGGAGCTTGGGATCAGAACAATGTTACTTAGCAAAGAACTGCACTTAGAATCCTTTTTTTGTGTACAAGCTAACCGAGCAATAGCAGAGAATTGATATACCTGGCTGTGTCTGTAGGAGCCATCACAATTGCAATTGCTTCTGGCAACATAATCTACAAATGAGCCAAAAGAAAGTGCGTCAAGAGAAACAAAAAATGCACCACTCTGGTAAAAAATTGAACCGTTACACATCCATTCTCATCCAATGGATGAAAATCTTTGATTAGGTAATATAATCCGCATTTTTCTGATGATAGTCTCAAAGAATTGAAATCTATAGCAAATCTTTTTGCCACAAGTAAAAGATATTCAATATACAGACTACCCAAAACTGCCTATAGTTAGATTGTAAAGTTACATTCTGCCATTTCACATTTATATTTAAGATGGAGAGGTTTCAACTTCTGAGAAATATAAAGAAATATACACACGTTATATTCTAAACAATTGGATATTTGAAGCTTTTCTGTCATATCTAAGGTAAAGTAACACAAAGCACTGTTTATTACCTGGTAAGAATAATGAGTGTGTAGATCAACTGATGACATAAAACATGTTTGAGATGGATGTGTCTGCAATTTACCACAAACAAGAAGCCAACAAGTCATACTCATGGGTGATAAAACCTTTCAAGATGTAAGAGAAACCAAATCTAGTTCATTTACACCACGCAAGAGACTTCTCCTGCAAATGTGTCATCTTTGTTTCCAATATAGTAGATTTTAGGCGAGTTATGACAACAAAGAATCTAATGGCCGTCAGAACAATCAAAGATTCAACTTAAGCCATACCCTACAATATTTAAGTCATACCCTACAATATTTAAGTCATACCAACTTGAGATAGAAAACGTATTACAATCAAGGTACCCAAGTGTTTAATTAGCTCACATGACTCCAACCGATATTGAAAGAAAAATAATGATACTAACAGATAGCTGTCGAGCAGTACTGCAGGAACTTTTACAAGATTCAAGAGAGTACATACTCTATATAAAACTTATAAAGGTGTAAGCTAGACAATTCAAACAATTTCATGGAAGCAGAACACATCTATATCAGCTGAATTTTCTTATCTACTTATCGTATTCCACAGAGACAACAAAGTCAATTCACTATTCAAATCTTCATATTCCAGGGTAGAAGACACTTATGTTGACCAAGCATAGAATCATAAGTCAACATATCTGCTTGTAAACTTACATGGATCCAACCAAGAGGAAAGAGAGAGCGCTTGTCTTGAATATCAAAAATCTCTTCTTCATTTAATGTCTGGCACTAAGAATCAAAAGTAGTGTTTAGAAACATGTAAAAACCACTCTTTATCATTGAAGCACATCTAAATATTTTATTCTTGAACTAGTACGACATATCCTTTCATGTAGTATTATCATGCTCGCACTCTCATTTTAAAATCAGGACAGTAAATAGAGTATTAGGAAACCGTATCTGAAATTTAGAAACTACCAACTAATTTATTGTTTCTTATGTTCCTCTCTAACTTTGATTCTGAAAATAGGGAATTGAAAACATAATGAGCACTATTTCCAGCAATTCCATCCCACTTCAGGTTATTTAAATTCAACAATGGAAACTTGAAAGATCCTCCTAAAAAGCAATTTACGAACTTGGTTCAGCAGTTTTTCACTTCAAAATCTAGAGACGATTAAATGCAGTATTTGAACTTTCTCTATCCTTATTCATCTAATTTTGCTTTCTGAAAACTAGAGGTCAAGCCGAAGCATAAATCTAATGTAGCGTACAGATGAAACAAAAAAATTTCTTACTGAATCTGAAGTTGACTCCTGCTTTGGGACTATAAGAGTAGTGATGTGAAAAACACGGTTTTTCTGCAAGTTGAGGAATACAAGACATAATTATCACATAAATAGAGTTCATCAATTTCATATTTAGCAATTAGCCTTTAGATTTACTGTGTTTACTTCATACCAGTGAACCAGCAAGAACTCCACAGGTTTCTAAATTCTTTTTTGTATTTTCTCGAGCTAACCTCAAGAAATCTTCCATCAGTCTCACTGGCTACAGCATAAGAAAAAAGAAGAAAAGGTCATACTAGCACAATTTTATATCAGGTAAAGCTGATTTAAAACTACAACTGCAAAGGCTATAACACAAAATTTCCTACAAGTATGACAGTCGCACCAAGACTTCTATGGATCAAGGAGATACAGAAGCCAAAATAATGTAAATAAAATAAGAACTCACAACATGCAAATGTTGAAAAGAATTTGAACTGTTTGGTTCATCCTGAATGCACTTAGCGGGCCCAGGTCTTGGATCTGCAACTTTGGACGGAGATATAGGACGAAACTCCTGTTGTAGTTGTGCCAAAACTGGAGGAGGCGAAGGTTGCCTTAAGTTACTCAAAGGAATGTTATCACTCCGCACATCGTCAAGAAATTGAAAATTGGAATCCTCAGTAGGATGTAACCATCGCCCATCATCCAAAGAAAGAACCGATTCCATAGAAGACTTATCCACTATCAAGCTAGTGTCCTTGGACACCAAAGGTCTATCTTCAACTGGATTAAGGCTATAAAAATAGTGACAGAACATTCAAAATGTTGTACCAAAGTAATTTAAAGAAATAAGCAAATAGAGAAACATAGTATTGCAAAGTTTTGGGCTACTACGATTACTAATTCAATTATCTGTCTTATAAGACTTCATAGCTATTAGTAGGCTGCAATAGCAATAATTAAACTTGGCAGGGTCCTAACCTCAAAATCTCATTTGGAGCTAGATCATCATGTACTGGGTAATTAACCTGTAAGAAAGAAAAAGAAATAGGTCATTTAGTTTAGGCTGAATTCTATCATAAGATCCCAAACTACCTTTCAACTGAACAGAACTACCTTTTAACTGAACAAAACTACCTTTATCTCAGAACTAGGTCCTGACCATTGACCACGAAGACCATTGGGGCCAAATAAAGAGTGCCTTGATAATGTTTCTTGCTTTGGAACAGAAAAATTGAAAGATCTGCAACAATATATTTATGCAACAACCATTGAAATTACATTAGGAAATTTCCTGTTACCATACAAACTATCACACAAATACTTCAGAAGAATGACAGAACTTACAGGAAAAATAAACTTCCATCATTACAAATAGGGGTGGCAAAATCAAACCCAGCCCGTGCAATCCGTTCAAGTTTGGGCGGGTTATTGACCCACTCATTTATTAGCTCAACCTATTTAAAGCTAAATCTAAGTCCATTAAAAATTGGGTTGATATGTAACCCAATTTGACTCATGAGCAATCTTGCCAAAAAATGTTTAAAAGACATTTCTTTATTTGATATGTTATATTTAGTCATAATAAAGAAAACTAAAAATTTTTAGGTACTAAAAATTTATAATAGAACGAAAAAAAAAAATTAAAACTTAGTAAGAACTGCGCAGTTTTAGCCCATTTTAGCCCAAGTAGCTTTTGGGCGGGTCAATAACCTGCCCATTTATTAACTCAGCCAATCTTGACCTGCTCAAATTAGCCCAACCCACCCATTTGAAACCTCTAATTACAAATTAAACATTCATATTTGACTTGCACGAAGTTAAGATGAGAGTGACGTTACCAAAACTGCAAATATCCACCAGAGATTTAACACTATAGATAAGTTGAAAGTTGGGGGGTAATAGTGGACGACCCAAGAGAGGTGAAGAAAGAGATAGTCTCATACTATGAAAGATTGTACAAAGAAACTGAGGAATGGAGACCACAACTTAAAATGGAACATTGTCCCAGGATTAGTGCCGAGGATACTCTAGTATTGATGGCTCCGTTTGGTTCCCAAGATGTTTTTGAAAGCATCAAAGCACGTGTTGGAGATAAGGCCCCCGGACCTGATGGTTATTCTATGGAGTTCTTCAAACAATGCTGGGAAACAATCAAAGTGGACCTGGTAGCTACAATGCAGAATTTCCATGAGAAAGGTTTTTTTGAAAAAAAGCCTGAATGCTACATTCGCGGCATTGATTCCAAAAAAAGTGGGGGAGGAGGAGCTAAATGATTACAAACCTATAAGCTTGATTGGGGAAGTGTACAAGATCATAGCTAAGTTATTAGCAGAAAGATTAAAGAAAGTGATCCATGGTTTAGTAGGCAGACAACAAATAGACAACAAATGGCATTCATCAAAGGGAGACAAATAATGGATGCAATCTTAATTGCAAATGAGTGTGTAGATTCTAGACAGAACAGCAAGAAACCACGAATTATGTGCAAGCTGGACATTCAGAAGGCATATGACCACTTGAATTGGAATTTTCTGCTAAAGCTAATGGAGAAGATGGGGTTTGCATTTAGATGGATCAAGTGGATAGAGCATTGCATTAGCACAGTCAAATTCTCAGTGCTAATAAGCAGGGAACCAAATGGATTCTTTTCACCCCAGAGAGGTTTGAGACAGGGTGGTCCCTTGTCTCCATTTTTGTTCATAGTGGCAATGGAGGGCATGAGCAATCTACTGAATAAAGCAAGAAGGAAAAGGTGGATTAGAGGTTTCCAGTTGAGCGAGACAAACAGTTTAGAAGTAACACACTTACAGTATGCAGATGACACCTTAGTATTTTGAGAAACAAAAGAGGAACAAGTTCTAATACTGAGGGTCATCTTCATAATTTTTGAAGGAGTCTCTAGGTTACATATAAACTGGGGGAAGAGTTTTATATATCCTATCAACAAAGTCAATGAGATAGATGCTCTAGCAAGCAAATTAGGAGGAGTAGGGGAGCTTCCAACTACATATCTTGGAATGCCTTTGGGTGCTAAAAGTAAGTCCGCAACAATTTGGAATGGGGTGGTGGAAAAATGTACAAAGAGGCTTACAAATTGGAAGAGTCAACACCTCTCCAGGGGAGGCAGACTAACCCTAGTAGACAGTGTATTAGACACATTGTCTTCCTACTTGATGTCCATTTTCCCAATGGGGTGGTGTGTGGACAAGCTTGTGCGCACCTCGACTAATTCAAGGGGATACCTCCCACCTCTCACCAGCAACTAGTACCACCAGGTACCCAGTAACTCTGCCCACCAAGGTTAAGACAGATGAAATCACCTAGTTACTATTGGGATTTGAACCACAGATCTCATGGTTGTCAACCCATTTCATTGACTAGACCCTTGGATGCTCATGGGATACTTGTATATCCAACGGATGAAGCTACTAAAAGAAAAGAATTGGTGTATGGGCTGCCAAGAATTGAAGATAAAGGTGGTGTTAGCAAAGGGTGTGCAATTGGAAAGCAACATGCGAAGTGGTGCATGGAGAGCAAAATGAACAGTGGAGCTGGTTCATAAAGATGTTGTAGACCAAAGAGGACAACATCTCTTGGCTGAAGCAGGTACTTTATTTGTTCACTGATGATAATACAAGAATGAGATGGCTTATTTCATAAAACAAAAATCTGAGATATAAGGAGTCCTGAAAAAGTTATAAATATTGTTGGAAAACAAAGTGGCGACTATATAAAGGTGTTGAGGAGTGATAGAGGTGAAGAATATACCCCATGAGAGTTAAATAAGTCATGCGAAGATTAAGGAATAGAAAGGCAGGTATCTATCAGTACACTCCACAACAAAATTGCGGTGCAAAATAGAACTCCCTCTTCAGCAAAGCACTTGAAGATTTTAGGTTGCATTTGTTATGCTCAAAATCCAAAGAGATCAGGCATATGCTTGTTGAAACAAGAGAAAATACATTTGTATAGCCTATTATAAGTAGAGATGTGTTATTCAACAAAGAAGCAAGTTGGAATTGGGAAGCAAGGTTGAATGACAAGTTGTAGAGTATGAAAAATTTGAGGAAACTAATGGTGCAGAATCTCTAAGATGTGATGGTTCAAGTTCTAGCAACTCAAGCCAAGGTAGTGGTTGAACCAGCAAGCTTTTTGAAGAAGCAATTGAAGACAATGTTCAGAAAAGAAAATGGTGGAAGAATTTCAAGTGATAGAAAAAAAATCAGAATTGGGGGTTGGTAAGCAAACTAGAAAATCGAGAAGCCATTGGAGTGAAGTGGATTTACAAAATCAAGTATTATATGGATGGTTTCCTATTGAAGTACTAGGCAAGGTTGGCTGCAAAAAGGGTATTCACAGTAGCCAGGAAGGAGTTGATTATCATGAGACTTTTGCACCGTGTCTTTGCAAGGACACAATCTGAACTCTTATTGCATTGGTTGAAAAAAAAGTTGGTTATTGTACTAACTAGATATAAATCAACATTTTTGAATGGTGAACTAGAAAAAGAAATCAAACATGATGGTTCTGTTACAAGACAGAATCAGATTAAGTGTACAAGCTCAAAACAGCATTGTATGGGTTGAAGCAAGCACCATGCGATGGTATAATCAAATTGACAACTACTTTGAGCATCATATTCATAGATTTTCCAACAGTGAGCCAACTCTTTAACGAAGAAACAAGGTAACTTCTTTGAACTGGAAGAAACGATGTAACTTCATTCATACTGTTGCTATTTAGGTTGATGATTTGATTTTTACTAGTAATACTGGGAATATAGTTACTGAATTAAGAAATTTATGTTGATAGTATTTTCAATAAAGCAATGCCCAAGGAAAATTTAAGAAATTTTGTGATCTTTAAGGAGTTTAAAACCGATACGTTAAGGGGGAGTGTTAAAATTAATGTGTTGTTTAGGTGTATAATTAAAAGCGGTCTTGGTTGTCTCAAAAGTAGTAAGTCAAATTATTATGTATTTAGAATATTCCAAAAGACTCTAGAAAAAAAAGTCTTCGGGAAACCAACAAAGACGAACAAATTATATAAATACATTTTTTCATGCTCTGCAACACAACAACCCCCATCCCTGAGAAAAATTAGTAATTTTCTTAATTTAGATACTCACAGCTTCTGGAATTGCTTGTCAATTGAACTTGGGGATGAAATACGAGAATATTCGTTGTTCTGTTTCCACGTAGATGAAGGTGCATTTGTTATGGCCTGCAATTTTACCATATACAAATTTGTGTTCCATAAGAAGAGAAAAAAGGTGTAAGAAAGAAAAACAAGGCTAAGTAGAAGGCCTTGAAAGTTACAGCGACTAAATATAAATTGGAATGATACTGGAGGCAAAGAAATTATGCCCTTTACTTCACTGAGATGGAAAAAAATACGAAACTGTGACATCCAGTAAGAGAAAATTTCCCCTAAACTAATATAATTTAAGTACTTTCGTACAACTGTTATAATTTAAATTAGTTACCATTCTAGTTTCTAAAGAAGGAAATATGAAAACAGCATAAAGTGATAGAAAAAACAAATAGCCAAAGTAATTTCATAAGATGCAACAGATAAACCAAAACCCAAACAATTCAAAGAAAAAAAAAAACAGTGTGTTTACCCATTGATTATCATAATCTGAAGATGCTTTATTGCTGGTAGAAGGCCGTCCTAAAGAATTCCCAACTGGTCTATATCGATGGTTCTCCAAATTATTGACTTGGTAAGGCTGAGCTGTTACTTGAACTTCACCGATTGCTTGAAACTGGCGCTGGAATTCAGGTTTTAAACCCTCTAGTTCATCTAGCACAGTTAACAGCATCTGAGACAATCAGACAATCAAAAATAGAAAAATTGTCATCTTCAAGCCGAGACGTCAACTTAAAGCACGCCATCACAAATCGTATCTGGACACATTACTTAAAAATAACAAATCCTATACAGATCACATGAAGAATTAATTTGCAGTCCAGAATGTTATTAGTAAATATAAGAAAATGTCTTCAAAGTAACCCCATTCGTAAAGGATCATTAGGGAAGATGAACTGATGAAACACTGACCTTTTTGGATAATGCTCTTTCTTTAGGATGCAAAGCCTGGTAATCTCGATGAGAAGGTATTGTTTCAGTAACCAAACTGTACAAACAACACCATTTAGTTATTAGCAAACACATAAATGTCCAACTAAGGATAAATTGGCCACAAAAAAAAAAAGCATTATTCTTGATTCACCTTGAATATCTCAGAAGTATTATATACAAGTCTATAATATTCTTCTCTCCACGATGAATACTAGCCTGTAAGTAAACCATAAGACAATCACAGAACTCAATCCAAACAAAACCATTTTGTTAATATAATGTTTCGGAATGCAACAGATATCACGATTCACATAGCCAAACCCAACATACTTTGGAGTGAGGCATCAGCCGTAAAAGTTACAGTTTTATCATCATAACAATGCTCAGTATTCGAATCAAATAGGCCCTAGTAGAGCAAAATAGATAAAGATAATTCAGATAGTGCACCCCAACTAGTTTAGGATTGAGGCACAACTGTAGTTGTATTTGCTATGGTCCACATTTAACAGCTTATATCAGTAAAAAGTTAAAACTCCAACTGAAAAAACAAATAAGAAGTTCAACTCTAACAAGTTGGCACCGGAGTTAAGAAAACAAATAGAGAAAGGGATTTTGAATTCTTGGGATATAGAAGAATAATTAACGGATCGCAACTAGTTTGGTATTGATGTATAGTTGTAGTTGTAAAGGTTGCAACTTTAATAGTTCTATCAATTATATAACAATCATAACCCCAATTGAAAAATCAAATAAAGAGCTTACCCAATTCAATCAATTTGGGGGCAGGATATTCGTAAAACAAAATAAAGGGGGTGGAGAATTTGAAAACATTGTACCTGTCGGAGGAGATTATTGGCGATCCTGTAGTAATTGCGAAGAGGAATTCGATTATCGACGTCGACTTTCCGAGCCATGGCGTCGATGTTCATCGTCGCTGGGCGTCTCATTTCACCGGCGAGAGATTTTCCGGCGATGTGTATTGGAGATTTAAGGGAAATAGTAGGTGTATAGATTTGGCTGAAGTGTTGAGAAGGAAACAATTGATATAAGGGAGTAATTTGCTTCTTCTTTGTTATGTCGACATGGTGTGCTCGCCAAGACTGGACTATCTTCTTTTTCTTTCTTTCCTTGGGAAAACGAAAAAGACCTAAATTCTGCTCGAAGTATTAATTTTATTTTTGAATTATTGACTGTTTTAAAAATATTTTTTTATTTGATTAATTGAATATTTTGGATCATTTAGAGGTGTTTTTAACACTTCTTTCAATTTTTATTAAGAGTTTCTTGTTCTTACAAGAATTTGAGACCATTTGATATGTCTTGTGACAGATTGAAAGAGTATCTAAATTTAGTTAGTCAAGTAGATGGTGTTTTAAGGTTGTCAATAGTTAGGAGATAAAACTGATAATTTACGTCAAGTTCAAAAGCGTTTTCAATATTTCTCTTTAGGGCCTACTTGGAAAGTCACCTAGTAATTGGATTTGGTGTAACTTGGTATAATTATGTTGTCTGACGTGTTTGGTTGGTCATGTAATTACTTGGTTCGCAGGTAATTTGGTATATTTGGTAGGGGTAATTACCGTCTCCAATTCTCAGAGAGAGACTATAAATTGCTGGTAATTACATGGTATAATTATAAGTTGATTATTTTTAATTTTTTTTATTTCTATTATTTAACTTCTTTTTTTATTTATTATTCTAAAAAATTTACACTTTACTTTATATTATTTATATTTCATTTCTTTCTCATTTTCAATATTTACTTCGTGTGATATTATGATATTTTTCGTATTGTCTATTTTTTATGTCATGTTTATTTATTTTTTTACTAACAAAATTTTGTTAGTATTTTAATTTTTAAATTAAAGTATAATATATTGTTGTGTAAGGTTATAGACTTGTGTTTCCCTTTTCTTTTAAATTACATTTATGTATATTATGTTGAAATTTGACATAAGAGTATTACGTTAAATTTTTTTAATTGAATTTAGAACCTATGTTATATTTTCAGTTTCATTTATTTTAGTAGTATTGACTTGAGATTTCACATTGCAAGTCATTTATTTTTTAGTTAGACTTAATTGATTATCTTTTTGTCAAATATTTTAATAATTTATGACATTTTATTTATAATATTAATATTTTTGTCAAACATGTATTTCATGATGTTATAAAAAAATTCTTGTACTTTTAGTTCTTATGATTAATTCAATTGAAATAGACTAATTTGAAAAATATAAATCAATTATTTTTTCATAATATTAGTTAAGAACATATGTTTATTAATTAATACATTTTCAAAAGACAATATATACCTTAAATATTTAATTTAATATCATTTATAAAGTTTCTTATTTGTCTAGTATAAATTTTTAATAATTAACTCTTATTTCTAAAATTTAATATAATCCTATGATTCCAATTGCGCATTCAAACAATATATTTGTAATTACATTGTGTCACACAAACATGTCAGTGTAATTATTAGCTAGGCTGATGTCATGACCCAAGGCCACCCCCTAGACGTGACACGGCGTACTCGACCCCAAAGGGGTCTAATACAAGCCTCATAGCATTCTTGAACCAACATAGGAAAATAGAGAAGAATTAAAACTTTCCTTACAATCGAAGACATTATTCATTAAAAAGAAAGCGGAAGACTTTCTAGACTTTGTCTCAAACCATCTAATACTATGAATACAACATTGGGACTTAGCCCATACAAAAGCTTTAACATGAACTAAAAGACAGAAAGGGCACATAGTGGATTTTGTCCTCGAAACTATGAGGACTCACCAAGTCTTCATCTCCAAGCTCCTTAGAAACCTATTCTTCAAACATAGAACACCAATATCTCCAAACCCTACACTTTGGTAAAAATGGAGAAATATGGGTTAGCACAATTAAGTACTAAGTATGGAAGCCATGCAAAAAAAACATGCTTAAAACGGACATTTCATTTGAAAGTCATGCTTTTATGTCATTTTGGTAAAACTTCATGAATATGAACATAGGAGGCATAATATTCAAACACAACCAACATACAAGTCATTTCTCACATTCAAGACATAATCATCATATAAACAATTACCTTCACATTAAGCCTTCAATC
Source organism: Solanum pinnatisectum (assembly GCA_035578085.1). Classification (NCBI taxonomy): domain Eukaryota; kingdom Viridiplantae; phylum Streptophyta; class Magnoliopsida; order Solanales; family Solanaceae; genus Solanum; species Solanum pinnatisectum. Next base: position 37,972,050 of record CM069076.1, on the reverse strand, counting down.
CAAGTAACCCTCATGATATACCCTTGTGCAATGTATGGATAGCGTCCCATACCACCATCCACATCAAGGTACCACATTAAAGTCACCAAAAGTGAACTTACCATTCAACCTTTCCTTCTTCATACAATACTCATGCATAAGAGACATAAACATTACCTAAGTTATATCATCACATAAGGACCATCATCTAAGGCAACCCTAAGTTATACTTGTACAATGTATGAGTTGCATCCCATACTACTACTCACACTAAGCACTCCTTTGAAGCCATCATAGACAAGGCACATTCATACTAAATGCATCATGACAAGGAAGTAACTCATAATACAATCCAAGTATAGCATGCATCATTACATTTAAGCATATAAGTCAACATTCTTCATTAACTTCATTATCTTCATTCATTATACATTGGATTATCATTCTCATTAACTTTATCATCAGAGGATATTCATACATTAGCCATTAAGACTTAGAGAACTCACTATGACCCTCTCAAAGCCTACTCGTGCAATGCATGGATGGCATCCCAGACTACCATCCACACTTCATAGAACTCATCAAGAAACCATAATGCACATCTCACATGATGGAAATAGACATTAACCGACATAGACCATGAGAGTTAAATCATGGAATCTGGTGTCATGTAACCCTACACCGAAGGAATGTGTTCTACTTGTCTTGGATAGAACTAGTAAACATCATATGTAGGCATATAGTTATGGGATAAGAAAGATGTTCATTGGACTCTAACCTAACATTGGGAGAGTCACTATCTTAGCCATATCCACTCGGTGCTTAGCCTCCATTCTCATAGAGTAGTTCATTCACATTACATTGTTGTACTTGAGAGGGCCACTAACATTAGGCCTACCGACTCAAAGTACATTACACATGAAAGGGCCACCAGCATTAGGTCTACCGATTCAAGGTACATTAAAGATAACTCATTGACTTTTTAAGAGGGGCCACCAATATTAGGTCTACCGCTTCAAGGTTCATCATTTCACACAAGAAAGGGCCATCAACATTAGGTTTACCGCTTCAAGTTTTATCATCACATTAGTTTCTAGACTCACTATGAAGGGCCACCAACATTAGGTCTACCGGTTCATTTCATAGCCTAGAATACTTCATCATTCATTTAGGAAAGGGCTACCAACATTAGGTCTACCGATTCGAAGTTCATCATTACATTCATTCATAGACTCCTCATGAAAGGGCTATCACCATTAGGTCTACTGATTCATGTTCATTAAGTCAAGATGCATTCATTTCACAAGAAGAGGATGAGCCTACCAATTCAAAGTACTTCAATCACCCATACATTCATTCATTCAAGAAGAGGATGCCTAAGCCTACCAATTCAAGATACATTCCTTCATATTACTTTCATTTATACAAGAAGAGAATGCCTAAGCCTACCAATTCAAGATATACAACATACATTATAGAACCCTTCACATTCCATCATCATCATTCATGAGTGTTAATTGAGAATATGTTTTCAATCAATAACACAATTACATTCTAAACATGATCATTATACATTCATTGAAATCACACACATATAATTTACATCATGATCATACATAGATCCTTCATATATAGAGGTACAAGGAAGATATCCATTAATTCAGTACCACAATATACATAGTAAGTAAACACCTCCATCTTTCAAGTGGATCAATAGATCAAGCACAATTCTACTTCAATATGTAATTTGATCATAACTTGCCTTTCAAGGCTCATGGATCACATTCACCCACACACCTTAGATCAATACAATTTGGCAAGAGAAATAACATAATTTCAACATTCTATATCCATATACACCTAAACAATTCACATACTTCATAATCAATCAAATCCCAATTTCAAATCACAACTTAGGAATTTGGGGGAAAATATGGGTTCTAGGAAGAAATCATCTTAATTCATCTTTAAATCCACAATACATTCATAAATCAATGCAATAATGCCTTCAGAAATCGTTTTGAATCGAACCCATGCATAAATTGAAAACTAGGGTTTTAGAGAAAACATTGGAGAATTGAAATCGCTTTTGAGATTGACTCCTTAAAAGAAAATAAGTCAAGGATGAAGACCACCATACCTTTTATGGAAGAACTCCATAAAAATTCCTTGAAAAACATGAATTCTTCACCTCCAATGGAGGTTTCTAGAGAGAGAACTTTTGGAGGGGAGGAGAGGTTTTGATTTGGGGTTTTTAAAATAATGAAGTCTAAATGTGTTTTAATACTTTAAAAACCTAAAATACCATAAATAACTAATTAAAACCGTCCCCAATCAAACAAGACTTAGGGTGAATTCTAGGCCGAGATATTTGACAGCAACACATGTGCAAACCACGCTCTAGACTCATGGACTGTGAGTCCACTCATGGACCATCCTGTTGGTCCATGGTCTGGGGCTGCAGCTTGGCAAATATGGCCCTTGACCTACGGATCAAGACCACGAGTCGTGGTTTGGTCTACGAGGTGTGGTCCCCTTCCGTGGTTCACCAAAACTTGGGCAGCTTGTTTGTTTCAAGGGGTCTTGGGGGTTAGGCTTAGGGTCCTCCTCAAGGACCCTTAGGGTGGTCCTTGGGGAGTCGTACCTTGACGTTTAACCCCTAAACCCCACAACCATGGCTCAGGACAACATTGTACACCCTCAAACCTCACACCAAACTCAAACACACACAAGTTAGGCTCTAGTTTCACTTATTCGTTTTACGGGTCAGTACAGCTGATAATTATTATCCTAATAATTACACCAATTCCAATTACCAAGTGACTTTCCAAACAGATCCTTAATGTATTATGGCTTAAATTTCTCTTTTTATCTATTGAATCATAATTGTGTTTGATATTAATTTTCCAATAAGAAATATTCCTTCATTTTACTTATATTTGACTCATTTGACTTTATTTATTCGGTAAATATAGAGTTAGATTACTAAGAATTTACTATTATTAAAAGATGAAAGTGTTGTAAAACTTAAGAACAAAAGAACAATATAAAGAGGAAGACAAGAGGAACAATATAAAATAAGTTTCTTTTTTTAAAGTGTTCTCCAAATCTTCAAGTGTATCCAATATGAACTCTAATGCCTCTATTTATAGTATTACATATAGAGGCATACAAGAGATTAGTCATAAACTTGACATTAACCATGAAAATTGTGGAAGAATATCAAGGAGAAGGTTATGGAGGTGTGGGAGTTACTATACATTATGGTGTGATTACACCTTAAAGTTATGAACATCCACATAAATATATTTACAACAGAAAGTAAATTAAATAATTTTAACTCAAAAGATTTTTACAAGATCAATAGGGCATATCTAATCAAGAATTTTTAGGCACTTCTAATTTTCAAAACATCAATTATTCCACAAGAACCTAACAAAGAAATTGAATTATAACCACCACGTTTTTCTTGAACTTTTTGTGTTGGATAAAGGTGAGATATCTTAGGATTATATTTTTTTGATTCAGTAAAACCTCTATAAATTAATATAGGTGGGACCGTGAAATTTTATTATTTTATAGAGATATTATTTAATCGATAAATTAATATTTATTAATTTAAAGAATGGTTTGAGCTTTATTGAAGGTTAATATTTATTATATCAAAATCATTGTATCTTACTAATTTATGTATCATATTTATCGATTACACATAAAAAAAAAATATTAGACATAAAGTACAACGAATACATCAAAATCATTATATCGTACTAACTTATGTATCATATTTATTGAACTATCACTATCATTCAAACAAAAGAGCATGGATGACAAGTGTGCTTTTTGATGAATATATTTGTTGGTTTGACCACAAAATGCATGGTAGACGAGTTTTGCTTATGGTAGATAATTGTTCAGCCTATAATAAAAATATTGAAGGACTACAAAATATTGAATTGTTTTTCTTGCCACCCAACATGACATCCAAAATTCACCCTTGTGATGTTGGATAATAAGAGCTTTCAAGATGTATTATCGTAGGATATTAGAAAGCTATGAAGTGGGACAAACTGATCCAGCAAAGATGAATGTTTTTGATGCTATCAATTTTGCAATCCCTGCTTGGACAACAAATGTTCAGCAATAGACAATAGCATATTGTTTTCGACACTATAAAATTCGTTCGGGGGATGCAATCTTAGAGAATTTGAATGAACCCACTTGTGAAAACGTCATTCATGAACTTGAGGTCATGATTAATGATGTCGGTTACCACAATAAAATGAATGTCAATAACATATTGGATTATCCTGGTGAAAGTGATACATGTTCAGAGGTCCAAAGCTTAGAAGAAATTGGGGATACCATCGGAAAAAGCAATGTTGATGATGAAGTTGAAGATGATACTATACCTTTGGTACCAATTACGCATAAGAAAGCACTTATCGCAACTAGAACTCTTCACAATTTTATGGTGCAGTTCGAAAAGACAACACTAGAGCTCTTGGATGCAATAAGAAAAGTTAGATATGAGCTTCAACTAGATTTTAATTTTAAGAAAAAACATAACACAATAGAATCATAATTCACTAAATTGTCTTAGATATATTTGTACTTTTAAATAATTATTAATTTATGATATTAATGGGACCATATATTTATATAGTGGTCTTCTGAAAAAATATTATCTTATTATCTTATCGAAATTGGTGATTTTTTCCATTGGCCAAGTTGGGGCCGGAGAAAAATATTATTTTAGAGAGATTATTAATTTACCGAGTATTATTTTACAGAGGTTTTACTGTAAATGATGTTTGATTTACGGTATACATTTATCTCGAGATAAATTTATGCTACCAACTAAACATAGAATAAATCTAATCTCAAATTTAATCCTAAATATCCCACCTTATCTCATTCAATTTGAGATTATTTAATGCCACCTTTCAGATGAGATAAATTACTCTACGAACTATAATCTAGAAATAATTTTATCAACGTATATAATGGTCCCTTAAGTTATAATATAGACAAGTATGACTCTTAGGTTGTTTTATTTGAAGTTTGTTGGTGGTTGAAGTATGATTTCTAACCTAGTGAACTTGACTCTTTCATATAGGTTTTGCTATTTCGGGCCAACTCTCAATTTAAAATCCACTAAAATTATTTCTCGGCAATTTTTTCATTAAAAAAATAGTTTTCAAGAAGCTAGATCTGTCGAAATATTTATGGTTTGTGTCACATGAACGAATAAATCAACACCACTTATTTAATAAAATTTACGTATGTGTCATCTCATAATTTCATTTTAAAAAGAGAAATTGTTTACTCAAAGTTAACAATAAGGGCAATTTGTTCCATTACATGAAAGAAGGGGCATTTTAAATTCTAAAATTGACATTAAAGCAATTATGATTCTACAGGTGATATAAATTTTTTAATTTAAATCATTTTCATACCATTTTCCGGTTTATATACATTCAGTTGCAATTTTCATAAAAGAATGGAAAATATACTTACAATGACCAATGTACATGTAACATGTGAATTTCAATATATATAGATTCTTTAAAAAGATTCAAAATAAAAACTACATATTTGAAAATCACATGAAACAAATTATAATCAATATATTACAATTCAATATATATATATATATATATATATATATATATATATATATATATATATATATTGGACTCTTAATCCTGGTAAAAAGAAATATTGGACTCTTAAAATATAATAGGACTAACACATTCACCTAGAACGGTAGATAAAGTACTTTTCTTCTATCTCAATTTATAGGACTCACTTTTTTTAATGAGTCTTAAAAAATGATGTATGTCTATATTTAATAAGAATTTAATTTTAAAATCCTCATTTTGCTCTTATGACATGATTTATAATCACACACATCTCAAACTTATTTTATACCACAAGTTTCAAAAATCTTCCTTTCTTATATGTCAAGTCAAACTATATAGTGGTTGATTGATTGAAGAGTTTTCTCCTAACCACTAGGTCAAAGAGTTCAAAGTTGGTAAACACATGTCAAAATACATATAAATTGAGACGAAGAGATTAATAGTTTTGCAACTACAAGACAATAGAAAAAAGACAAAAAACAAATTTGTGGATTTGCTATGAAAACAACATTTTCAAGTATCACTAAGCAATGAACCTTTAACAATTCCACACTTTTGTTCCTCTACTCTTAACTTCAGTAATCACTTGGAACCAAATTCAAAGCAAAAATGTGCATTTGATCATATTTACACATTACAAGACCTTTGTGAAAAAGGCCAAGAGAGAATGATGGCTTATTTGGGGTGGGAAAACTTCTGCTGTGATTGAAGCAAAGTTGCATAAAGTAGCTGATTCCAAGAATCTGGTACACCAGGAAGGCACCAATGGCTGCAGTCTTGAAACATCCCTGGCCTCCTCTTTGATTTTGCCTCTCTGAAAATTGAAGGGTGTCCTTCTTTTCTATAGTCTGTCATCTTAGTAATGTTGAGATAAATAACTGGTGTTTTCATTTCTGATATCACTGATTCAAGAACTCTCATCATCCATGGATATGGACCTAATTGAGTCTCGTTTATTATCGGTTTCGTCTCCCCATCACAGTTCCCTCCTGAGTTCCATTGACCACCTCTGCCAAAAAGGGAATTCCCCTCATTAGACTATCAAACAACAACATAACATCCCACAAAATGGGATCTGGAGAGAACTACCTCGTGGAGATAGAGAGATTGTTTCTGAAAGACCTCAAGTATATCAAATCCAAGTAAAAGAATAAGAAAATAATGAAGAAAGCATAGCGGTTAAAAAGAGTCATTAGACTATCGAAAAAAGAGAAGTTTTACTTGAAATGAGAAGCTGAGTATCCCCTAAAAAACACCCTAGTTCTGGTGCTGTTGATAGTTGTATCAACCCAATGTGCCCATGTCTTCAATGCTTTAGTATATGCATCTGCCACTTCCAATCTGTTATACACACGATTCCCTTCTTGAAAGTAGTTATTCCTAAACAAGGAAATTAATAAAAATCATTTCTTGGAAGGAAAAAAAAAAAGAATAAAGTCAGCAACACAAGATTGATATAGTCTTTACACTTTGTGAGTTTTCTGGTGAGTCCACCAATGACCAGTATTGAAGATGATAATGTCAGCATCATGGTACTTAGTAAGAGAGCCATGGATTGTATCAAGTCGTAGAGTTTCACGACGTGCTCCAGCTTTATCCGAAAACCTCCATTCTTGAACTAGGAATGGGGATTTTATGAAGTCAATTGAACATTTGAAATCCTACACATAACAAAACAAATATCATTCAAGAAACTTGAAATCATTAATAACTAGTAGTATAATAGTTCATTGAACCTTAAATTTGAAGGAATAAAATCCTTGACTTCTGAACTGACGATGACCCGAAACTTCATTCACTCTGTTCTTGTCAATGAGTGAGTTTCTCAATGCACAAACCAGAGATTCCCACATGTTTCTGTTCAATGAATCTCCAACAAAAACCAGTCTTTTCCCCTTTAACATCTTCAGCATTTTCAACCCATCAAACCTATTAAAAAAGAGATGAATTCAACAAGAAGATGCATTTGTGAGAAAAAACAGGGGATTATAAATCAAGAATTGAACCTTGGGATTTCACAACCATGTGGCTTCCATTTAAGCCTGAGATACTCTGTATCACGACGTCCATTCTTGAAACAGTTGAAAGAATTGTCGATAAATGGACACGAACCCGGTTTATAAAGCGGATGAAGATCATTGTCCTGTACCCATTCACCATCAAAAATATCACAAGATTTGTCCTCTTCTTGAATAGTAACATCAAAATTCCAAGATTTTGTTGGGAAGTTTGTGGGTGCTGGCACTGTACTGCTAGTAGTGTGAGTATCAGATACTGGTACGAAGTCAAATTCATGAATGGAAGAAAATGAGTGGGAGTGAAGACGAGAAGCAAGAATCTTGGTGGTGACGGTGGAGGGAGAGGAGAAGAAGATGATGAAGATAAGGAGAGTTAAGGTGAAGAAGAAGAGAGTGAAGAAAGCAGAAACTTGGGTTCTTGATTTTGAGAGGAAGATTGTAACATTTTTTGAGAAGATGCAGAGTTCCTTCAAAGAAGCCATTTATGGAATAGAATGCAGAGTTCCTTCAACAGGAAATTGATGAGTTTTTAACTATTTTGTATATATGGAGAGAGAGAGAGAACGGATGAGCCCCTTTCAGTTTAGTTTATGGGGACTTTCATGTATCAAGGAGAGATAGATTTTGTTGCCAATCCGGTAGCGTTTCTTTTGAATCAAAGTAGGTTGCATGTTCTATTTTAATCGCGGTAACTAATCTCTTGTTATGTTCCGTTGTTTCTTTCATCAATCACAATTAATCTTAATATCTTTGGGAGCCATTTCCTTTCTTCTCAATATAGTTAGTGCAAGTTCTAGACATTAAGATTAGTAAAGATAATTAGCAATTAAGAAAAACTTGGTCAAAACTTCCCTCTATTTCAAAAAGAATGACCTTCTTTGCTTTTTAGTCTGTTTAAAAAAGAATGACTTCTTTTCTTTTTTGGTAATATTTTAATTTCAGCGGACAATTTAGTACATTTGACATAACTTTAATTTAGGATCACAAGATTCAAAAGTCTTCTTTATTTTTTAAAATTTCGTGTCAAGTCAAACCAGGTCACTCTTTTTGAAAGAGAGGGAGTACCAGATATCATTCAAGAAAGAAAGTACAGTTGTATCTTTCAAGAGTTTTGGATGCATATCTACAAGACTACAACAACTCATATGGAACAGGAATTTCCAATTAATAGATGTTACAGCTTACAACATTCTCATCCAGATCAATATCTAATAATGAACAGATGGACCTTTGTTTACTAGTACTACATGATCAACACACTAGTCAAAAACTAGAGCGTTGCGTGTAAATCAGAAGCTAGTTTTTCCAGCAATATCCTCACTTGTGAACGTTGCTTCAAAGGAAGAAAATAAGGGCCAAAGTCATCAGAACAAAGCTATGCAGCATGGACGACTTTGAAGCACGAAAAGCAGTGTTATCATAAGCTAGGATGTGCTCAGCAATATTGAAAAGACCTGTCGATATATTTCAGAATGAGTTTTAACTTCTATACACTAATAATGTAAAACAGTTTTGTATAGTGAAATGGAGAAAGTTTAACCTCTTTCAGGGCCATAGCTACATCCCTCCTTGATAGTCTCTTCGACCGCTCTAATGGTAGCCTTATTATAAAATCTGAAGTGCGAGAGTATGCTTCCAACACAATTAAGCACATGGTGAGTCTCCTCCAAGCAGGGTCCTTTGCAGTATTGATCGGTATATTCATGTGGGACATGGAGCTCCCCTGTCTCAGTCAATCTATAAGACTCCTCACAACTACTGTATATCTGCAGCTTCAATATTTGAACTAAGTTACTCATACATTATTGCATTTCAAATTGTATTCAAGTTATATAAAATCATGTTGGCGAAATAAACCAAAGATAAAATGAGAACATCCATCATTTGCATGGGATTTAATGACTTACATGCTTATCAGTGAAACATTGCAATGCTTTAGAGAAAAGATAGTCAGTTGTGCCACCACCATATTGATGTGAATCTCCGTTTTCCGATGAATATCCTCCATAGTTAGGCAAATATTCATTTCCAAGTACTCCTGCAGCGGCGGTTTGACCCTCATAATCATCTGCTTTACCTATCAAACAACAATTTACATTCACATAATAATGGAGCAAGAAGAAAAGGGAATTGATTTCTCATATGGTCGGTCACTCAACTAATTAATAGTTATTATTATCTCAGAAAGTCTATCTTTCTTCTCGATTCCAATTTTCTTCAACAAAGAAACTAAGTTCTTGAGATAATAACACTATTAGTTGAGTGATCATATGAGAAATTAACTCGACGAAAAGTAGAAAGCATATATGTCACCTAGTGTGAAAGGGAAAAACAAGAAACAGGTCAGGGTTAAAGCTTGAAGAGAATGCTTCATATTGGGTAATGTTCTACCTGCAGGATGGCTGCATATATATAACAAAGTATAGTTATGGAATGGTAATGAAGCTTATAGTTGAAGAATCTATAATAGTCAAGTAAAACAAAGATAATTTCCATGGGGAAAAGTAAAAGCAGTGGGTGATCTGCTCGATGGGAAGTTAAAATATTGGATGGTCTAAAAAGGTGAGTGACTAAATTAAGTTGAACTAACTAGACTTAACTTGCTTGACGTATTTTGCATTGAAAATCAAACCTAAAAACACCCATCCTTGCCCCACAAGTTACCCTTTATAGTAGTACTTAGTACTGCTCATGAACCATCTGAAGCCAGGATGTTGATGTAACACTGACAGAGAACGAATTTCAAACTCAGGCTTATTAAAGGCAAAACGCTTCCTACCAAAAGTTTCTTTTATTCCTATATCTGAATCCGAGATGTTTAGTTAATAAAGAAGGAATCCCAACCATCACACACTCTCTTTAAAGGTAAATCCTTGAGGGAGGGTTGCATGGAAGAATAGAATAGCTTATAATTTTAGGTGAGAAGAAGCAGCAGAACACCTAACCTCAAGAGAAATAAACTAGATGTTGTAGCTTTGGTAGGTAAGAATAAGTGACAGTATGAAGACCTAACTTTGTTACTTCGATAAGCATATCAACAGTTCATCTTTAAGTGTTCACATTACTGAAATATTATATGTGAGAACAAACTGAATTTGCTAATACATATTAGTAATTCACACTATAACAAATTTCCAAGAGGAAGCATGCTATGGTTCCTCAGTACAAGCATTTAGTTACAGAAATACATTGATGCAGGGGATTGTGTCTTGATGATTAGTGATTACTTAGCCAGGAGGACTTCTGGAAATATAGGAAGAACCCAACGAAATATGGCAAGACCAATCTCAGCTTCCAAAGAAAATGTTAGAAGGGACAGCATCACTTCTTCGTAATCCTTCCTTTTACTAATCTGCTCGGCTAAGTACTCAGTACTGATTGGACTTGTCATTGCACATTTGTCCTTTAAACCCCAAACGAATAACCATCCTTGCCTCAAAAGGCCAACTTAGAACAGAACATCGATACTTTTTTTTAATCATACATGCTGAGATAAAAGTTCTCAACTGTCACAGACGATCAAATATCTCCATATCCTACATTACGAGGGGCTTAAGGCACATGTCTGGAGCCTATACTTCTTGTTGACTTATGTTCGGCCTTCTTTACATGGCTGAAGGAATTAGTAGAGAGAAAACTTCATCAAAGCTGTCAGAAGCTGCATGAACACAAACTGAAATCAGTCATGAGTACTGTCAACTACACCTAGACAAGAATAAAGATGAAAAGGAAGAAAAAACTATTCATCGTGTAAGAAGTCAGAGAAAAACCTTTTTTACAATTTGACACCCAGGTTTAATGCATGAGAGACCTAAACAAGGAGCTCCATCTTGTTATACACGGTGAACTATCTATAACAGGTAGAAAAATCAATTTGGACTTTGTCATTGATAAGACCACGCCAGTAACTTTCCTCTTTTCCCTTTAGTCAGGTCCTTGAAACGAAAATCAGATTTCTTAAGATAAAGAGAGGTGTTCAATACAAAGCACCAACATATTTTTTCTCGATCTCATGGAGAAACAAGTACCATAACAATTCTTTAGATCAAAATATAGCTGGCCATGTTGATTGCTTCTCAGCTCATTCCCTTCCTGTGAAATCCAAAATAACTTTAAGTTAAAAGTCTTCATCCTCATTTTAGGGAAAAATTGAGTTGAAATGTCAGATATTACCACAAACTCAATCCACATAGATGTAGAACAGCAACATTTCAAAGAGGAGATATATAATTTGGAACTTTGTGCCATCCCAATACAAGCAAATTAGAAAGTAAACAAGCTAAAACAATATCAACTGATCCAAGCAGATATAAAATATCAAGATTTCTACAGAAGAGATAAAGATAAACTTGCTGTTTCTCCAGGGCAGATTAATCAAAGACTGCTTCTCCTTGGAAAAGCGCAGCTGATCCTCATATAAAAATATATACCACTACACCACCAGAGGCGCAGACACATAAATGCACAAGTGAAAAATTCTAACCCCCAAACACTCCTCTGACAGGAGTCCTAAAAAATAAGAAAAATATAATACAAACACACTTATACTAGGAGTACCTAAAGTAATGCCTAGTGGCAGAGTATTCTACAACAGGTAAAAGATTGGAATTCTTTGAACCTAAAGACTTGAGAGGTAGAGCAGAAATCTACTAAAAGTTAAGGGTGTGCATATGTAGCCATGAGATTTGGGAGTGCCTGTCAGCCTGTGTAACATCTCTTTTATAGTGTACCTAACATTTAGGTTAGCTAGGCAACACCACCTCAGTCTTATCGTATAAAGTTGTTCAACAAGAGTTATCCAAGCGTGAACTACAGCAGGGGATCACACTTCAGATATCTGCATCATGTATTTATCAATTCTGCAAGATCATTATCACTACAAAATCTCCAAGCATCCGGATGTTTGATATGGACAACATTGTCCTATTGGAACAGCCAACATACTATTCTTTAAACTCATGCCTCCTTTTATATTCAAAATTATGTTATTGATACAACACAAAGAAAATGCTTATATACAAACATTATAAATTTTTATTGTTTTGATAATGGTAGTGTGAGAATCAGCCTGCACGCATCTCAACTAATTGACTTGTTACCTGCTACTTTCCATCAGTATTGGTAATAAGGTAACTCTGGCCACCAAAACTTGGACAAATAGGAAGAAATCGCTGGACGTATTCCAAAACAGCTGGAATTTGAGTCATGATCTCCCATAGTCTATTCCAACTTCATTAATCACTAGGTAACACCCTTGTTTGTTATACAAACATTATATAACATGTAAACCATAATTAAAAACTCAAATTGAAGCCAATTATCTATGCAAACAGGAGTATCCTTATTATACCAAAAATACAAATTAGATGCAAAAGGAACTTAAATGGTAATCTATGGATCCTTCAAACGTTTCTACTAAGCCTTTCTTTCCAAATAGTATAGAAAAGCAGAGTGTTTTTATTACAGCCTCCATCTTGTCTTCCAATAAGCCACTGACTCTGCTGCCATTCTAGGGGTAAACCACGAAATATTAAACAAAATGAATTGCAGACAACACTCTAAGTCAAAGCTACAAGGACTCCAATATATAGTAGGTAAAATTGACCGAAACTCCTGCTTTTTCCAGCACGATCATAAACACGGACTAGCAGCAAGAATCCAACTGAATGATCAAAGCATCAGTTGTTTGAACACAGGCTCAATCAGAATATGACAGGTCCTAACTATGCAGCTATCGTTCAATACAAAATCCAGACAGCTGAAGTATACCCCGATGCTCTTCTTCATTCATCCATTTAAACTCAGGTAGGAACACTTGTATCAAGGTGATCCGATTCTACAACTTCTTACTAGTAGAACAGCCACATTAAGAAAATCATGCAGTTTTTTATAACATTCCAATTCATCCTCACATTTTGATAAGGAAGAGAGAACAATATCGTTGAAGACCTTCCAGAATATTGAGAGAAAATAGTATATACATCATTTTTGTTTTATATATTTTTTTGGCCCGAAAGGAAAAAATTATTGTATCTATAATTGATTGGATTGCTTATTCGCTAACGGTGTTGTTCGGTCACCCATTCACTTGTACATTCTTCTACAAAATGTTGGCATATTTAGTTGATGAAATTCTTTGATAAATCAAAATGAAAAAAATAAAATAAAAATACAATGTTGAATGAGGTGCTCAGCATCCTCTTTGTTAAACATACATTACCAACTCACTATAACTCTAGGCCTCCTCCTTAAGTTGTTGGCTGTCAAGATGGAACCTGATGCTGCACTCCATGTGCAGAGGCAACATAGGTGTCTTGGGCTTCCATGACAGCGACCACATCGGAATTGACCCGTGCCCATTAAGTAAGGTAGGATATGTCAGTGCCCATGCACGACATAGCACTCTCCAAGGGCATGGAATGTCTAATATTTTGACTAGAATATCAACAGTATTTCTCTGTTAGATACTCTGGTTGACATAACGGAAAGGTTAATTCAATTCACGATGGAATCATGCAAAATTATCCCCTGAACTGGAATATTATTTCGAGATCTTCAAGCATATTAGAGGGTTCAATGTTACTATTGTAACTTTGGCCGCTACGATTTGACCTCACTGAAAATCATCTTCTGGATGAGTTCCATATTCAATTTTCAGACACACCAATGTGTTCAGTGAAACTTCTACTTCAGTCCATCCCCCCAAAACTGTAAGGGTTTTGTTAAAGAAAAGTAACATGATTACAACAAATTCAGGTATAGTATAAACGTCATTTTAGCCATTTTCCCCAACATAAATAAAAAGGGCGAATCAAACAATTACACTGAACTATGAGGGCTGCTTACTATAATAGATCACAGCTAATTCATAATGTGGAAACAGAACATTTAGGGCCTGTTTGGAAGGACACCCTGGTAATTGGATTTGGTGTAATTGGTGTAATTACACTGTCTTGTCCTGTTTGGAAGGACAGGTAATTACTTGGTCAGCAGGTAATTGGTGTAATTGGCAGGGGGTAATTACACTAGACAATTCATAGGCAAAGGCTGTGAATTGCTAGTAATTACATGGTGTAATTACCACCTGATTACTTTTTAATTTCTTTTTTTTATTTCTATTTTTATTTTTATTTTTTAATTTTTTTTACTTCTATTATTTTAAGTTATTTTTTTATTTTTATTATTCTAAAAATTTGTAAAAGTTTATTTTTTATTTTATATTATTATATTTCATTTTCTTCTTGTTCTCTACCTTACTTTACGTGATTCTATGTAATTTTCTCGTATTATCTATTTCTTTATGTCATGCTTATTTTCTCATTAGCATAATTTTATTAGTATTCTAAATTTTAAATTAAAATAGAATTTATTGTTAAGTAAGGTTATAGACTTACGTTTTCTTTATTAAGAAAAAATAAATATAAATCATATTTATTGCTATGTTGAAATTTGTTATAAGAGTATTATGTTAAATTTTTTGTTTTGAATTTATAACCGATGTTGTATTTTCATTTTCATTTGTTTTAGTAATATTGAATTTACATTGCATGTCATTTTTTAATTAGACTTAATAGATAATATTTTTGTCAAATATTTAATAATTTATGACATTTTATTTATATATTATTCTTTTTATCAAACATGCATTTCACGATGTTCGTAGAAACTTCATACTTTTAGTTGTTACGATCAATTCAATTGAAATATATTAATTTGAAAAAAATATAAATCAATTATTTTTTCATAATATTAGTAACAGAAAACATGTTTACTAATTAATATATTTTCAAAAAAGAATATATATCTTAAATATTTAATTTAATGTCATTTATAAAGTTTTTTATTTGTCTAGTATAAATTTTAAATAATTAATTTTTATTTTTAAAATTTATTATAATTTTATGATTGCAATTGTGCATCCAAACAGAACATGTGTAATTACACTGTGGCATCCAAACAGGACATGTGTAATTACAGTGTAGTTACACTGTGGCAACCAAACAGGACAGTGTAATTACTAGGCTGGTAATTACTACCCTAGTGCTTACACCAATTCCAATTACCAAGTGGCTTTCCAAACAGACCCTTAGGGTTTTCCATCAATTAACATTACATTAAGAACTGCTGCTTACTATAATAGATCACAGCTAATTCATAACGTGGAAACAAGAAAAACATGTCCTAATAGAATACACAGATATAATCTATTGAAAAGTCTAGTATTTTATTTAGTCAATTAAATAGGAACACTTATGAACAAATGATAAACACAAAAGGCGACATCTGAGGCATCACCAGTCCATAGAGCAGCACATTCACTTTTAAACTTGTCCATTCCCACTTTCCAACTTTCCAGTACATTAGACTAGTAATTAATTACAACCAAATCCCACTCTTTCCACTGCCTGGCAGTATGCATCTTTGTCCTTGCCTACATAGCATCTTTTACCATTTGGGATTCACAATTGCAAATATAGTGATCAGAGGAGCAATGATTGGAACAGGTAACTTTTATTAGCTATAGATTTTTCTTTGTCATGCATCAATGGGGACAACAGAAAGCTCATAGCAACTTAGAGATCAAAACGAAACAGACATTCATAAACAAATTAAATAATGCATACGGCAACAAAAGAAGAGGAAAACAAGTAGAAAATCAAAGAGGAGATTATAACAGCATACCTATAGTAACTTATCAAGAAAGCAGTCATACCTATAGTCATTTGGCCAGCCTGATGGGCCACTAGCAAAGGTATGTTCATGATTGGCTAACACACAGCGTAGCTTGTGAGCATTAAGTGATAATCACTATGAAGAAGTGATGGGTTCCACTAGCATCCCCCTTTTTCCGCACTCCTTTAAAACATCTTGAGCTTCTTTAGTACGACCTGATTGAATAAGTGAATCAAGATAGAGTTTACATGTCAAAACATCAGGGATGCATCCATTTGCTTCCATTGAAAAAAACAAGTTCTTAGCTTCATCAAATCTCCCTGAGTTACATATGGCTCTGATAAAAGCACCATAAGTATGATTATCAGGGATCAAATCCAGGGTCAACATGCTTACCAGAAGCCTTTGTGCCTCATCAATCTTATTCATCTTACAAAAACTTTGAATTAAGGCATTGAAGGAGAAAACATCTGGCTTTATTCCATCACCTTGCATTTTTCGTAATAATTTCAATGCTCTACCTACATCCCCGAGGACACAAAGTGCACGAATTAAGATATTGTATGGTACAGTGTTTGGAGCAACTCCCCATTCTACCATCTCTGCGAGACAGTCTAAAGCATCATCAATGCGGTTTACTCTACAAAGGCTATCAATCATTGAACTAAACGTGAAAATGTCTGGTCGAAAACCATGTTCCAGTAGTATGACTAGTAGTTCATGTATCTTGTTAACCTCCCCTACCTTGGAATATCCACTAATAAGAGTGTTAAAAGTTGCAATATTGGGAGTGATACCTCTCTGAAGCATATCTTTGAAAGCATCTGATGCTTTGTTCATCATTTTGATTTTGCAAAAGCAATCAATGACCCGGTTATAGAAGAATGTGTTAGATACAAGACCATCCTTAAACACCTGGTCCATATATTTGTTCCCCTGTTCAACTCTCCCTCCTTTATAAAGAGCATCAGCAAGTGCAAGATAAATATCAACACTAACCCTCACCTCTCGAACAGTGATGAAGTCTAACATCTGACAAGTATCATCAAGCTCCAATCCTTTGATTAAGCAAGTCAGTGCAATGTTAAGAATTGAGTTATCCAGGAAGTAACCTCTATCAATTGATATTCTTAAAAGTTGAGCTACTTCTCTGGGCAAAAATTTAGTACTAAGGCAATGTAGCATGGAAGAACAAGCTACATTAGGCAAGACATGTTCTTTTTCTAACCATCTACATAACAATTCAAAGCCCTTATCTGGTGTCACACAGCGAAATACCCCATTAACCAATGATCTTACAGTAGCTTCATTTGGTACAATACCCCTACTCTTCATTGCCCCGAAGAGCTCAAATGCCCCATCCACCCTTTTAGCATTACAAAACCCCTCGACCAAAATTGTGTAAGTAAACACATTGGGAGAGTATCCCACTCCTTCCATCTGTTTCACCAGACGAAGCGCCTCCTCCACAACCCCAGCCTTACAAACTCCATGAATGAGAACATTATACGTAAACTTATCTGGTTTACAGTTATCTACCTGCATTTGCTGAAACTTTAAATAGGCTAAGTCAAGTGAATTGCACTTGATCAACGCATCGATTACCGCATTATATAACCTAGTATTAGGAGCAAGCCCCAAATAAGAAACGTGCTCCAAAATGTCAGTACAGTACTTCCCCAACCCTAATCTCCCCCAACTACCAATTAAAACACAAAGCAAGTCCACAGTAACTACATTTCCAGAGTTTCTGATATCTTGAACAAGCTCAGCTGACAACAAAAGGGGACCTTTCCTATAAAGCACATTACTTAAAACCACCTTAACTGATTGATTCTTCGCAAAAGAGGGACAAATCTTCAAAACCCAGATATAAAATCTAAAAGGGTGTAATGGGTTTTCTTGATTTTGCAAAATACTAACAACTTCTTGCTGATTCAAAGTAACCCTCTTGGCTTTATACTCATGGTTTAGCAATAAATACCAGTCTTTTCTTGCAAGAATTTGGGAAAAATACTTATGATCAATAACACTTGCTCGAAAGTTTACCTTTTTAACTGCTATGGAAGTGTTGGAATTCCAATTGAATGAAGGCTTCGGCTTACTGGGCGAACTTCGTTGAGTAATGGGGTTGCTAGTGGTCGCAACAGAGTCAAGATTTGAGGGTTTTGGAGTAATAGGTCTGAGGGAATTTCGGTTTTGTTTAGAGATATTGGTGAAAGCAGGTGAAGAAGCCCTTGAAGCTACAGAGGAAAACCCTCTCATACTCTTTCACTCCCCTTTGAAGCTCTACTTCTGAAGTCGACTATGTTTTGTTCTTCACTCTGTTATTAATTTTAAATTTTTAACCCTCTTACTTCATGCTCTTGCCAACATGTTCATGGTTTAGGTAAAATCAATTTAAACTGAAAAATTAAATAAAATAAATTTATTTTTATTTTGGTTGTTATGAGTTGATTTTATATTTTTCAAAATAGATAATTATTAATTATAATTTAATTTTATTCAAAAATAACAAAGAAATAATTGAATTGATAAATTTTATATATATAATATAATTTTTATGAACAACTTTTTTTTAAGAAAAAATGCAACATTCTAATTAAAAAGAATAATGTATGATGCGATTTTTATGTGTGCAATAATATTAAAAGTTTATGTATTATTCAATAAATTTATGTTTTTTGCTATATTGAATTAACTAACAATGGTCGTTTGAAGCTGGATAGAGTTAAACATGTATTAGTAATATGGGTATTAGTTATGTAGTTATTAGTAATGTGTGTATTAATTATGCAAGTATTAGTAATGTGAGTATTAGTTAGGGTGTGAGGGACGGGGACGGGGGCGGGGGGCGGGACGAAGGGGGGGGGGGGGCTACGGGGGATTTTGGGGGGACCGAGATTGGGGGGACGAAAATACGTCCCGTCCCGTCCCACTATATATACGGGATGGGATGGGGTTTGGTGGGACGGGATGGGACGGGGGATTTTTTATTTTTTATATACTTATTTTTTTGTATTGAAATTACATGTTAATAAATAACATTTTTAGTTTATTTGGTTTTCTATACATTTTTAGTTAATAAATAATGCTTAAGTTTTCAAATTTCAAATTTGAGAAGTTCAAATTTGTATTTTAAATATTTTAAAGTAATTTAAATTTGAAATTTCAAATGTCAAATTTCTATTTTTAAATTAAGTATTTTAAAGTTAGTTTAGTATATATGTAAATATGTATCTATATATTAAAATTAAAATGCAAGACCATAGTTGTATAAAAAAGACTTGAATAAAGCTTTCAAATTTATTCAATAAAATGTAATTGCAACTTAGAAATTAAAAGTTAGAACTTACAATTTACAAATATTAGCGGAGTAACTAATCTACGCAACCACCTTCTAGGAAGGGTTCTGTTTCAATAAGTTTTCAAATGTAAAACTAATATTTGTTACAAATATTATATGAGTAACTAATTTACACAGCCACCTTCTAGGAAGGGATCTGTGTCAATTAGTTCTACGATGTAATCTAATATCCGTGTTCTCCTTTAAAATTCAATTCTAATTGTCTAATCATATCGATGGTGACATCCTCGGTGTTGGCAAACTTGCTAGAAACTCTTGTGACTCTAAGTTATCGTCAGTAGATTCAATGATCGTTTTAATCCAAGATTCTTGTTTGAAACTTATCTTTGGCAAATTATAATTCCTTCTCTCGGCGTTGACCCAGTCTCTAAATAAAACTATTGTTTCCAAACTTTCTTCCGCCAATGAATATCTATGATTGCCAATTTGAAACATTGCCGCACTAAAAGCAGCCTCCGATGCAACTGATGAAGCTTGAATAGCTAGAACATCACGAACCATTTTGCTCAAAATTGGAAATGCAACGCTCCGCCTCCTCCACCATGCTAATAAATCTTCATTGCCATCTTCGTCTTCCAATGTTTCTAAAGATTGATTAAGATATTCTTCAAAATCATCACAGTTAGTAGAATTAAGACCAAGAAAACCTCGCATATAACTTGAAATTCGAGCTTTACTCTGAGGATTAGAAGTTTAACCAACTTCTCCTTGAGTATTTCCTATAGTTTTATATTTTTCATACAAAATTTTTGCTTCTACTTTTATGCTAGACTTACACATTTCACAAGTTGGACATTCTTCCGGTAAAATTTCTAAAGTATTATAAAAGGTATCAACAAGTGTCTGCACACCTCGTAATTTATATTCAGGATGAAGTAAAGTAGCAGTTAAATAAATTTGAGGAATAGGAAAAAAATATTTTTTAAATTTTACAATCATACCTTCAATTGCAACTCTAAATTTTTCAATTTTTTTTGTATTTAGAAAATTGAATTGAAATAGCACAAATATTTATTAATATTGATGAAATAGTAGGATAATAAATTCCAGAAAACATGGTTGTAGCATCATAAAAAAGTCTTAAAAATTCTATTAGTTCATTAGTTTGTTCCCAATCTTCTTCACAAATCCTATCTAATGGGTCAGCATTATGAGCATTAAACACCATTTGTACGGGATTTTTATATTCGTAAGCAACTGAAAGCATTTCGTAAAAAGAATTCCACCTTGTTTTAATATGTCTTGGAATTTTTCTTGGTGGCAAATCACAAAGTACACAACGCTCATTAAATTCCCTAATTCTAGCAACTCTATGACCATAAAAATCCAGCAACAAAGATATTCAATTTTCATACAACCACAATCAAATAATTCAACACCATCTTGTACAATTAAATTTAATACATGTGCAATACATCTAACATGAAAAGCATTAACATCAATTGGACATAATCTAGCTTTTAACATAGTAGCAACGTTTGTATTATTAGATGCATTATCTAATTTGACAGACATTAATTTATATATAATCATGTAATAATGTAAAACACTCAAAATATTTGAAGCTAAATATTGAACAGTTTTTTTCTATATACATTCTTTATAATTTATTATTCTTTTTGCAAATTCCATTATTATCAATCCAATGTCGTAATAGTTAAATAATCATGTCCATTAACACTACGACCCATGTCCAAGTTATGGACACTCTACAATCTAATATGCTAAACATACAACGAAGATATTGACAATATTTACCTTGATGTTCAAAAACATCGATTTAATAAGATTTCTTGAAAAACCTCTATAAGAAGGATTATAAGTTTGTTGAATATATTCAATAAAATCGGGATGTGAAGGAAAACTATAAGGCAAACCACAAACAGAAACCATTTTAGCTAAATTTTTGCGATCTCTTTCCTTATTATATTTACGTTGTGTTAGTGGACCATCGGGGTTAGAAAGATCTAATGTTCCTTGAACCATGTTAAAAGCCCCTACCGATTCATTAACATTACTATCAAAATCATTAACTGGAATTCCTTTTTTCCTATCGGCTAATGCTTTAGCTTTTTTATATTCAATCGGCACACAAGATAACAAATGTCTATTTAAGCCCCCCGTCCCACCTTGACCCCCACCTTGTTTATGTTTAAAAGGTTGTTTACACTTACTACAAATTGCAATAGAGTTTTCTTTATCTAAAGTCATAAATTGTCACACAACAGAAGTTTTAGGGCGTTGATACTTCACCTTCTCCCTTGTAGGAGGTATAAGGGGTGAGCGTCCACAATTTTGCTCCGTTGAATTTGTAGTTTCAGTTGGAACTTCACGTCACGGACTAGTAGGTGTTTCTTCTAAATCTTCTTCTCCCGGATCAACTTCTACTTCTTCACCTGAATATTCATCAAGATTAGGATTAATATTACCATAACGTCGTTCTAAACTTTCATGATCGAGTTGAACATTTGAATAAATATCATAAGAAGTATCATCAAAATAAGTAGAATCATTTGTATTAAATGTAACTCTAGACATTGATGTAGAAGAAGTACCACCATAGTTACTCTTATTTTTTTCCTTACTACTTTTTTTATTAAAATTAAATAATTTACTAATGCCACTTGGTTCTTTCTCTTTTCCTTTACCGGTATCTTTTTTGCTAGAACTCATATTTAATTATATGTAAAGTGTAATATAAAAATAATAATAACACAAAAGTTAATGACAAAAAATAAAATATAAATATTATGAAACGAATGTACCAAACGTTTGCGTTAATAGCAGACGTTATAACCGATTCTTGAAACTTGTAGTTTGTTGTAACTTGTAATTTGGAACTCCAATACTTGATAGCAAATATGAGAATTATATATATTATAATATAATATGAAAATTTAGAATTGAAATATATGTATTATGATATAATATGAGACTTAAATGGAATAAAAAACTAAGATTTGAGATTGAGAGGATATAGAAAATAGATGAGAGAATAGATGATTTTGTAAGAAATAATAAGGGATAGAGGGGTATTTATAATATTAAAAGTGGGTTAAAGTGTATTTATGATAACTTGAGGGTTTAAATTAAAATATTAAAAGTAGGGGGTGGTAGGGGTGTTGGGGAAGTGAAAAAGTGGATAAATCCGTTGGGGCACTAGCCGTTGCCCCAACGGATATAATTCAAAAAATAAAAAAAAATCCCGCGAACCGGCCGGTTAAACGGGGCCAGGACCGGGCCTGGTCGACCGGGACAAAAAGGATGAACCGGTCCCCTAACCCGCATGTCCCCCCAACCCGCGAATTAAACGGGACCGGGTCCAGCGGGCCGGTTCTCGAACCGGTCTCGGGCCGGTCCGGGCCGACCCGGTCCCCTTGCCACCCTTAGTATTAGTTATGGAGGTATGTGGGTATTAGTTATGCAGGTATTAGTTACTTAGGTATTAGTTATAGAAATAATTACTTGGGTGGATCCATTTTAAAAAATAATTACTTATTTTACATATACTCTCTATTTATTACCATTTATAGCAATATATAACAATACTATGTATTTTATTAGATTTCTATTTTTGTCTCGCCTCTTTCTCCTTTTTCTCTCTCCCCTCTTTCTCTTTTTTTTGCCTCCTGTGCAAGGTGTCAATTTTTTAAAACTACAATTGAAAGATCGACAATTTTCAGCCACACATTCAATTCGGTATGCCTCTAAAATGGAGGATAAATTCTTGAGTTCATTCTTTTTCTATTTGTCCCTAGGAAATTAAGTTGTCAACCACTATAATTTTGAGCTTATGTTCTTAATGAATAAAATATGTATTATACATGTCTTATAAATTGAAGTAAAGCAGTACAGTCGAATTAGTCATGTTTTTTTTTTTGAAGCATCACCAATAAACTACAAAATGAATTAAACTTGAATTAAAAATGTATTGCACACATATAAAAATTGAATTAGAAGAGAAATAAGCACGAATACAAAATGTAGCAAACGAATGAGCAGTCAATGATTCATAGACTGAATAGAACTTGTATCAAAAATTAATTAGACAAGTAATCTAGTTGTAACAAATGAAGAAACATAATAAACCGCCAAATGAATTAAACTTGAATTAAAAATGTATTACACGCATATTAAAGTTGAATTAAAAGTGAATTAAACATGAATGTAAAATGTAGCAAACGAAAAGGTATTATGTGATATGTAAACTGAATAAAACTTGTATCATCAATAATAAATTAAACAAGTAATTCAATCCTAACAAATCAACCAATAAACTACAAAATGAATTAACTTGTATTTCAAAGTGTATTACACAAATATTAAAGTTGAATTAGAAGAGAGAATTAAACATGAACAAAAAATGTAACTAATGAAAGACCAGACAATGATCTATAGAGTGAAGTAAACTTAAATCAATAATGACTTAAACAAGTAATCTAATAGTAACATATAATAAACTACTACATTAAAAGTGTATTACATAATATTAAAGTTGTAGAAGTGAGAATTAAGAATAAATGAAAAACGTAACTAACAAAAGACAAGACAATAATCTATAAATTGAATTAAACTTGTGTTATTCATGAATAAAACATGTATTATATGTTTCTTATAAATTATTTTGATTTGTATCATTAAGAACATGAGTGATGTTTGCAATATGTAATAAAAATGCAGTGTGCATGTATTATAAATGTATAATAAGTGTGTTACCTAAATCATTTGGTTGGTATCACTAAGAATAGAGTAAAGTTTGCAATATGTATTATAAATGTATTGTTCATAAATAAAACTAATATTATATGTGTCTTATAAATTATTTTGATTTGTATCACTAAGAAAATGAGTGACAGTTGCAATATGTATTATAAATGTATTTCTCATGAATAAAACTTATATTATATGTGTCTTACAAACTATTTTGATTTATCACTAAAAAAATGAGTGACAGTAGCAATATGTATTAAAAATATATTGTGCATGTCTTATAAATGTATTATTAGTGTGTTACTAAAATTATTCTTGT
This sequence comes from Solanum pinnatisectum, assembly GCA_035578085.1. Lineage (NCBI taxonomy): Eukaryota > Viridiplantae > Streptophyta > Magnoliopsida > Solanales > Solanaceae > Solanum > Solanum pinnatisectum. Next base: position 37,947,339 of record CM069076.1, on the reverse strand, counting down.
TGGTATCACTAAGAAAGAAGTGAAGTGCGCAATATGTATTACTTGTATTATTCATGAATAAAATATGTATTCTATATATCTTATACATTATTTTGATTTGTATCACTAAGAAAAAAAAGCGATGTTTGCAATATGCATTACAAGTGTATCGTGCCTATATTATATTATAAATGTATTACAAGTGTGTTACACAAATTATTTTGATTGATATCACTAAAAAGGGAGTGAAGTTTGCAATATGTATTATAAATGTGTTGTTCATGATATGAAGCATATCTAATACAACTTTAATACAATTGCGATACAGTTCTATAAACTTCACATTTTTCAAGTTTCAACCTAATATTTCTCCTAAAATCAATGATAAACCAAACCCTCTTAAAATTGAGTTACAAACTCCAAACATCATTTTCAATTATTTGTAGGAACAACCTATCCAAATTAATTACAAATTCGTAAAATTAAAAAAAAAAAAAAAAAAGAAGAGGAGAAAGAGAAAGAATGTCAAAGAAAGAGACGAGAAGAAGAAGAATAAAAAGAACAAAAGAGGAGGAAGAGAAAAAAGGCAGAGAAAGAGGCGAACATAAACTGTACAACTTTTTTAATTCAAAAAAATTATTATATTTAGTTAGAAAAATTATATTGCCATAAATAGTAAATATTTTCTTAATATAACATATTTATGTGATTTACCCTTAGTTATGCAAGTATTAGTTATGCAAGATTTAGTTATGCGGAGTAACATTTTTTTACAATTATATTCTTTCCTTCTTTAACTTTGTATTTAAATTAAAACATTTCTTTGATTATGTAAAAGAAGAAAGTAGTCAAGTGAAAGTGATGAGGGTAATATTGTCATTTTAACTTTTTATCCATGTATTAGTTATACACGTATTAATTATTCCTCCTACTCCGCATAAATAATACACAAATTTCCTCATTACTTATACATGTATTAGTTATGCGAATTTCAAAATTGTCAACCAAACATCGTATTAATTTTATACATGAATACCTTTTTTTCTTATCCATCTACCAAACACCGTATTAATTATATACATGAATATTTTTTTCTTATCCACCTACCAAACATCGTATTAATTATATACATGAATAATTTTTTTCTTATCCACCTACCAAACGTCGTAGAAATTATACAGACTCTAATACATGGATAAGACTTGTTTTATCCAGCTATCAAATGACCTCTAAGGTTAAACATAATTAGAGTTTTTACATAAGAATTATAAGATCTAAAATGACAGAGAATTCTTTTCTTTTTGAATGAATTTCTTTCATTTCTTTTATTTTTGTGTATAATTAATAACCAAACTAAATCAGATCGAAATCGATAACAACCAAACCGACAAATGTATATTATATTTGGTTGGATTTTAATAATTTAAAATCTGATTAATTTAATTTTAATTTTGACCAATAATCAACTTAAACCGACTCATGAACACCCCTATTTGACCAATAATCAACTTAAACCAACTCATGAACACCCCTACTCTTGCTAATCACCTCCATACATATATTCTGTTCTCTCTTTTTCTTCTTTTAGTTTATGATCGGAACCTTTTCAGTTTAGTTAGAGATTAATATGCAATAGTAAAATTAAATGTGTGATATCAAAAAACTGTAGTCTTAAAGAATTATTAATTCGTTTAGATTATAAATTATTGAGATTTGAAAAGGAGATGAATTCAAGTAAAATCAAATAATTATATAATCAAACTCAGTTAATTTTAGAGATAAAATTAGTTGATGAGGAATGTGATGTGTTGCATGATACTTAACTTGAGCATATTCGGATTAATTTATTCTAAATAGTTTTTAATCATTTTTCAAGTTTTTTTTGAGTAAATTAAAAAAAATGCTTACAAGTATGCACTTGATTTTAAATAAAAATAAGCTAGAAATCGGGTTCGAGTTTCTAACCTATGACTTTTGGCTTATAAGTCAAAAGTCCAAAGCTAATTCATATAGTCTCTTATTCTCGTATTTAAAGCTTGTTTGGATTGACTGAAAAAATAGCTTTTAAAAATGATTTTAAAGGCATTTTTTAAAGTGCTGAAACTTATTTTAAAAATAAACAGTTATGTGTTTGGATAAAAGTGTTGCAGCTGGAAAAAAAGTTATTGATGTGTTTGGTACACAAGGGTTGTTAAACATTTTTTTTATTATCAAAATGTTTGAGATATCCTTAAAGTTGTTAACATTATAAAAAGTTGATTACATTAATATTTTTACTTTTAGAAAAAGATTTAGAATAAAAATAATTTATATTTTAATTCAATTTCAATGTAACATATTATTTAAGTAAATTTTATACACGCAACCTTTTTTTAATTTTTAAAAAATATAATCTGAATAGATCACATGAAAAATTTAAAATGTCTTTTTAATAAAATTCATAAGTAGTAGTGTTTGCCTATCATTCACATACTTCTCTATTACCGTAAATTATTTAAAAGAGGAATAATGAAAGAAAGAGAAGTGCTAAATTGATAGAAAACACTGCCCTTTTTTAATGAATGGTGGCTAGGTGGCCTTTTTACTAATTAATAAAAGAGAAAATACATAAAATCCACCTTGAATTTGATAGCAAAATTTATTTTAACACTTTAATTTTATGGATACTTATTTCCTCCTTTAATCTCTTTTCAAGTGTATTTAAATACAACCAAACAACTGACATGGCAAGTCGAAAAAAATTAGATCGCATAAATACCAAAAATTAAAGAGAAAAAAATAATATTATTATTTTTAGCCAATAAGTTTTATTTCCTTCATCTTTCTCATACCCTATCAGCCCCAACCCTTAGTATACCACCAGCCCCACTCCTTCATCTTCCTTTGAAAAGGAAAAAAAATAAAAATCAACAATTTATTCTTGCTTAAAATGATAGTGTTTGAATGTGATGAACTTAAATCTCTTTTCAATGAAAAATTTATAATTTCTTTATTTCAAATTAAATTTTCAGTTGTTATAATTTATTTGTTTTGATAATGTTTTTTAAAAATTGAATGTGTTTTTTGTGAGAATGATTTTAAGATCTTGGATCAATCTTTCATCCTTACTTGAGTTTGTTCAATTGCAATTTTAACTGAGTTGAGGGCTCATTTTTTGAGATTTTTTACTTTCAAAATTATGAATAAATAAAAAGAAACAAAAAAAAAAAAGAATTTAAAAAATCAAAAGTTAAATAATGTCAATGTGGTGCTGATGTGGCGCTGATGTCGATGACATGGCAAGTGTGAAATGTACTTGCCATTGTGAGAGTGATATTATAATTTTAGGGTGATATTAAATTCACTTGAAAAAAAAATTAGATGGTAAATAATTATTCGTAAAATTAAAATGTTAAAGTAAATTTTGGTATCAAATTGAAGGGAGATTTTATGTGTTTCTCTTGGCCTAAAAAGGACCAAGTCAAATAGAAATGACCAGTCCAAATGGATCGGTAATAGAAAATTAAAATTAATCCTAAAAAGCCAAAAAATGGAAGTAAAGTGAAAGTGAATGAACTCTCTGGCTTTTGTAATCAACAATCCTTCATCTTCATCGTGTCTGCTCAAATTCTTGTTAGTTTTGGTGAAGTGTTGTCCCTTCATCTTCCGAGAGCTCAAAGATGCTTTCAGTCCTCGTTGGTTCTTGATCTCTACTCAACTCCGGTGAGTTCTCTTTCTTTGCTAGATCTAACTTGTTTGCTTTATATTTATTATTAATCATTTTAGATGTAATTACTTTTTTACAATGTGATATATGTTCAGACTTGTTGTTCTTCACTGTCCAATGTTTTCCTTTCCTTTTTATTTTTGTCCTTTGAATGCTATGTGATATCTTTAGGGAACCAGTTGTTCCAGAATTGTATGCTGTATGATGTATTATTCCCCTTTTTGAGCTGTTGATTTTTCTTCGATAAATGGTATTGCTTTCCCTGTTTGTAGTTACACTATGAATGCATATATCTACGCTAATTAGAATTCTGACTTGATTTAAACATTCAATTTGCTAAATCTTTTTAGTTGATTGCTGAAATTTAGACTTGGTCAATATTAAATAGTTTCTTTCCTAGAACAGAAAATCCGTGAGTGAGTTGAAGATATGTTGTATCTGAATGTCTTATGATGCCTTTTAGTGCGGAATTCGGGCTATGTTTAAGTTTGTCATAGTCTTTTATCAATTAAATGCTTTGTTGTAAAATTCATCTTCTTTTTCTTTCTTATGTAGAATTATTTGGGCTCCTTCTATTAACAATTTTAAGTATTGTATGTCTTGTATTTTAAGATATTCTTCTAAATATGTTTTTATAATATTTTCCCATGAATCTATTTCACTAATCTTTCCAGAGTAAGTATTCTTCGCTTATCATATTTTAGTCACTATTATAATCACTATCATAGTTTAGGTGGTACATATCTATGTAATTTTCGCATAATTCTTTTATTATTTCCTATGTTATCAAACAATCTTGTAAGTAGTTTGTTTATCTCTTCTTCTTCATATTTCATTAATTTTCCTGATTAATTTTCTTATGCTAGGATAATTTTTTCTAATATTTTAAAATAAGTATCTTATAATTATCTTCAAAACTATTATTAATTTCGCAGTAGTATATTAGCAATGTTCATTAATGTTAATATTTTTATTTTATCGTATTTATTTATTTCGTTTTTCCATATGGTAATCTTATGAAAGCTTATTATGGATTAAAGTATTCTTACTTTATTATCATTACACTAGCATGATATTTATTCGGATATTATCTTCCTAAACATACTTCTCAAAGATTCTCTAACATGGCTTTCCTTCAACAGCTTTCATTTTTGGATGGCATAGTTCGAAAGTTTTTCCTATGCTATGTTAGCAAACCAGATAATAAATTATCAATCTTAATTATAATAACAATCATAAGTATCACATAATATTATGGTTGACAGAATTATATATTTAGCTAAACATAATCATAAACAAGTATAAATTATAATCATATACCATAATTATAACTAAATGTAAATCATATGATTATACTCATTGTAGCTGTTGCTAGTTTTGCTCATAATGTGATTTAAAACTAAATTTTATTGAATAATTTTTACAAAAGTCTATTTCTAGAGAGAGATGTGTTGGAGTGTAGAGGTTTACAAATGAAAACTATCCTATTTATACAAACATCTCAGACATTGAATATAAAAACTAATTTACAAGGTAAGTCCCAACTATTTACATTATTTCACAAGTTCTCTTCTTTCTTCTTTGTCTTCTTCTTATCATTTTATCTTGACTTTCACATGTTTGTCAAAAGTTGATTCCTTCAATTCTTTCGCTTTAAAGTTTATCTGCTCACTTGGCTTTGTCTTCTGTATTTTCTTCTTCTTCTCTTATTTGCCCATTCGTTTCCCCTTTAGTCATATTAACATTCTGCATGTAATTATTGATCGCATCGATCGCCGCATACGCAGTATATTTGTTCCATAAGTTTGCAATATTGTCGTCGCTCGAATAAATCATTTTCATAGCATGATCGTTTGTTCCGCTTGCAATAATGTCAATTTTCACTTCTAATTTGTCCATAGTCGTAACTCTTTTGCGTTGAATAAATCAATAAATGATCGCGAATGATATTTTCATATAATTTGTTCATCATAAACGCAGTTCTGCGTTAATACTTAGTTCAATAATTCTTTGTTTGCATAAATATGGTATCTCCATCTTTAGTATAATGTCTGTTCAATACTGTTCTGATCATCAGTAATAGCGATTTTCTCATTTCACATCGATTGCCGCGTGTCGGTGCAAAATCTATATAATACTTTCGTAATTCGCTTATAATTATAAATACCGATATAATTCGTATCATACTGTTCCTCGCTAATTGTATAGTCGTTTAAATAAGTTCATAGAGTAACATGTAGTTAAGTTTGTTGTTCCGCAAGGCAATTAATTTATTATAATTTTGTTATATATCTGATGGTTTTAACTTTTCGATTTTCGATATCGTATTTAACAAAGTTTGATTTTTCGATATTTTCAATAGTACGTGTTATATGAACATGTCTTTTGCTTGTTAAAGCTGCATACGCATGCATTTGAGCAAGATTTATAACACCATTCTTTCGTAGATGAGGTAGGCATAAGGTTTATCTAATACTTTATTCAAATTGTTTTTCTTTGTAATCGCAGGTCAATTCTCCCTCAGACGTATCGCACACATCTGTTGTAATTTGCTTTAGTGCCTTCTTTTCGTTAGCAGTGTCGATCAGACTAGATCAAGTTATCAGAACTTTTCTCACATAGCAGCTTCATTTTTGATACTCCCGCATTGAGAACAAATCAAGATGCTCAATACAAGAGTATCAAAATGGAAACAAATATACGTGAGAAGGACCACTGTAAAAACTGCATCTAAGAGTGCTGCAATGAGCACTTTAAACACCTGCACTAAGGTGACGCTGGGAAACACCTAAAAACCCAAATTACTAACAAAGATATTAATGCAGTATCAGCAGTAAAGACAAGGGAGGAATTATTTACCACAGTTACAAAAAAGAAAAACTTTAATTTGAATAAAGTATTAGATAAGCCTTATGCCCTACCTCACATACCAAAGAATGAATTATTCGTACCACCTCAAATACATACATATGCAAGCTCACTTAACCAAACCAAAAAGACATACAACCATATAACCCGTACCTATATTGAAAATATCGAAAAAATCCAAACTTTGTTAAATACCCAACCAATCGAAAATTCAGAAAAGTTAAAAAACCATCAAGGATATATAACCCAAAAATTACAAAATTATAATAAATTAATTGCCTTGCCAGGAACAAAACCAAACTTAGTAGCTACATGTTACTCCTATGGACTTATTTCGACAGCATATACAATTACAGGAGATGAACTTAGTATGATACCTGAATTATATCAGGCATTTATGAATTATAAACGAATTACGAAAGGACAATTATTCTATATAAGATTTTACTCAGCACCAGCGGAAATACTATTTGATGAAATAAAATCAGTTATTACAGTGATCAAGATAGGGATGACCAAAGACTACATTATACCGGAAGAAATTATTGAACAACGAGTTATACCAAAGATGGAGATACCATATTTCTATGCAAACAAAAGAATTATTGGACTAAGTACAATATTAACAGAATTAACTAACGTTTATGATGAGACAAATTATATATGAAAATATCATTCACGGAATCATTTATTGATTTATTCAACCGCAAAAGAGTTACGGCCTATGGACAAATTAGAAGTGAAAAATTGGGCCTTATCATTACTTAAGCCAGAACAAGAACCGATCACAAAAGCTATAAGAAAATGATTTATTTTAAGACAATTTTAGAACAATATTGCAAACTTATCGAACAAAATATATCGAACACGATGCGCAGATGCAAGTGGAATCAATAATTACATACCGTATGTTAATATAGACTAAAGATGTAAACATATGGGCAAATAAGAGATAAAGAAGAAATAATTATACAAGACAAAAGTGATTTGATAAAACTTAAAGAAACAACAATTATCAAGGAATCAACTTTTAGACAAAAACATGGAAAGTCAAGATAAAAGGATAAGATACAAAGAAGATAAAGAAGAAAGAGACTTATGTCGGGACTATAATGTAAATAGTTAAGACTTACTCTCAGAAATTAGTTTTTTTATATCAAAGATTACCTGTGATGCTTCAGATAAATAGGATAGTTTTTCATTTGTAAAGAACCACCTCTACACTCCACAACACATCTCTCTCTAGAAATCAACTTTTGTAAAAATAATTATTCAATAAAATTTAGTTTTAAATCCCCACATTATGGAGCAAAACTTAGCAACAACTGCAATTGAGGTATAATCATATGATTTACATTTAGTTATAATTATGGTCTATGATTATAATTTATACTTGTTTATGATTATGTTTAACTAAATATATAATTCCTGTCAACCATAATATTATGTGATATACTTATGATTGTTATTATGAATTAAGATTATTCAATAATTTATTATCTAGTTTGCTAGCATAGACAAAAGTAGGAGAAAACTTCCAGAACTATGCCATCCAAAAATGGGAAACCGTTGAAGGCAAGGAAAGCCATGTTAGGGGAGTACCTAAGTGTTGAGGCGCTGTTTAGGAAGATAATATCCGAATAAGGTATCATGCTAGTAGTGACCAGATAATAAAGTAAGAATACTTTAATCCATAATAAGCTTTCATAAGATTACCATATGGTAGACATGGAAGACGGGAATAAATTAATAAATCTGATAAAATAAAAATATTAACATTAATGAACATTGCTAATATACCTACTGCAGAAATTAATAATAGTTACTTTGAAGATAATTATAAGATACTTATTTTTAAAATATTAGAAAAAATTACTGAACCTAGCATAAGAAAATTAATCTGGGAAAAATTAATGAAATATGAAGAAGAAGAGATAAACAAACTACTTAGACAAGATTGGTTTGATAACATAGGAAAAATAATAAAAGAATTATACGAAAGTACAGATTACATAGATATGTACCACCCAAACTATGATAGTGATTATAATAGTGACTAAAATATGATAAACGAAGAATACTTCCAACTCTGGAAAGAAGTTATGACTGAAATAGATTCATGGGAAAATATTATAAAAACATATTTAGAAGAATATCTTAAAATACAAGACATACAATACTTAAAATTGTTAATAGAAGGAGCCCAAATAATTCTACATAAGAAAGAAAAAGAAGATGAATTTTACAACAAAGCATTTAATTGATAAAAGACTATGACAAACTTAAACATAGCCCGAATTCCGCACTTACCCCCCAATTTGGTAACTTCCTATGGAGGGTGATAAAGAGGAGATCGAATTCCAACCGATGACAACTTAGTTAGCATGAGGATTCTCAATGCTGTGACCAGTATTTACAGGAGACTGACTATGTCTTGCCTTTTTCTAACACTTCTCCTATAACTTCACAACTATGGAGACATTTTACTATTTCTGTAGGTATAAACATACAAGGGTTGTTCAATAAAATTACAAATCATATTCAAAGCAATGTCGTCAATTATGAACTTAGCTCATATGATTTTTGCAGCAGAGATGACACATGGACTTAGTATACGACCAAGCAGGACAAATCAATAATCTTTATAGACTGTCCTTTCTACCACATAAAATTATTGATATGAGACTTCTCCTTCTTTTTTTTCTTTATAACCTCCTAAACAAGTTTGACATTAAAACTCCTAGTGTTATCGTCCATCCACCATGCTTTATTATTATTATCATCATTAGTTAGGATAGGAGTAATGTTTTGAGTAATGTGATTAACCATCTCTTTTGATAGCATTTCTTGTAGTTTCTGTACTTCTCATTGGTTATCAATTATTAAGGCTTTTACTTCCAGCTCCTCATATGATCTTTGCCCTTCTTCTATAAAGTATAAAGCCCCTTATTTTGTCCAGTTATATATCATACCACAAACTTGAGTTTCCTCACTAATACAAAACGTGGAAGTATTCAAGTAATATAAACATCAAGCATTCCAAATATCATTAGCAACCATACCCATCTAATATGTATCACTTTGTTCTCCTATATTCTTTTCTAATATCAATTAACTTTTGAAGTTGTGCCTCCATCGAAAAAATCAATGGAATATATGTCTCATTCTCAGTTGTTTGAAATGCATCATTCCCACGGGGTCGTCTCGATCATAAGGCCACTAAAACAATCGCTTGGGACCCCAATTTCAATATCATAAATTTGAAAATATTTTTTGAATAGAAAATATAATAAAATTTTACCTCATTTAATGTAGAGAGATCATTGTTATAATTGAAAAATTGAATTGTGTTTAGTTAATTGTAGTATCTTTTCTAGTTTCTTATGTGACTATCTAGCCTAGCTCATTTATATTCTGACGATTATCATCAACCAACAATTATATATATTTTTTATTCCTCTTTCACTATTTTAATTCTCTCATTATTGAATATTCTAGAGTCTCTCAAACGTTCAAACCTTCTACTTTATATCATGCAAAATCTATTGTTATGTGTTTTTAAAAAGATCAAATTTATTTTTTGGTCTCTTCTACAAATATCAAGCACTAAAACTAATCAATACTATTTCGATATCATGCATTTAAAATATACAACTACAAAAATATTTTGAGTGAAATAACATTTACATCTAATATAAGATATTTATTGACCTTGCAACAATCTAGCTATAACATGTGTGTCATCAAGTGCTCCAATGTAATGCTACAATACACGTGTAAATTTGAATATAATAAGTAACACTAAAAAAAGAATTATAGTAAACCAAATTGTTACTTACCTTAAAGAAAGATAATCATCATTCATTATCTGGCTTATGACTCTGACACCATCATTAAAATTTAAATATGATTTAATAATATCTCTTGCAAGCTTAAAAATGACTTTTTAATTAAACACTATGAAAATGACTTTTTAAATTAAACACTATAAAAATGTTTATAAATCGTATCCCTTGAATGTTGAAAGATATCTTGTATCATTCAATTTTTCACTTCATGTGTATAAGTCATCAAGAACATGCGTTGGGTTTCATGTATAGACATTCCACGTGCGAGTCTAAGTCAATATTTTTCATTCAAGTCTTTAAAAAAATCAATAAACACTGCTTTCTTTACTAAAAACTTTTCAAAATTTCATTTCTTTATAATATCTCTTGAATAAATATAATGAGTTATTCAATTAATAATGATTTAGATAACAATTTAGATTATTTTATCGAGTTATCAACTTTATATTATTTAGATTTTTTTAATAGATTAAATGATAATTCGATAGTAAGTTGAAAAAAAATTGTAATTATATTCTTCGGTATATAGAGTTTTGACTTAGGTTTTAGCTTCATACTTTTATTTTTCACTGGCTCAAATTCTTAGTTATTATATTCTATATGCATAATACATAAACACGACCCTTAACTTGACGTCAACTGACAACTATGGCCTTTAACTTTGGATGTGCACAAGTAGGCACCTAAACTTGTATAAAATTGAACAAATAGACACATCCGTCCTACATGGCAGCCTACATGAAAAATTTGTGTCCTACGTGGCGTCCTACATGTATTATGTTATGTAGGACACGTGTGTCTACTTGTTCAATTTTATACATGTTTAAGTGTCTACTTGTGCATACTCAAAGTTGGAGGACATAGTTGTTCGCTGAAGCCAAGTTAAGGGTCATGTTTATGTATTATATATGTCTATTCTATAAAGTGTCAACAATGGTGGAGTCAAGATTATCATTAATTGTGTTCAAAATATGAATAAATAAACATACAAAGAAATTGAAAAGGGTTCAATATCTGCTATATGAAAGATAAAAGAATAATTTTAATCATATATAAAACATAAAGATTTAGAGAAGAAGAGAGAAAGAATCTATATTGAATGAATTAGGACGGTTAACATGATTATACTATCATTGCTACATGTGATTAGAGCTATATTTATAGGCTCCACTAATTGATACTTTACATCATAGATTGTGAATAACTCACTGACCATGATACCTATGTTGGACCAAGCAAATTGTTATTATTATTATTATTTTTAGATGTACTTTTTCGTATCAATTATTCATTAGAGAGAAAAATTCAATTATTAGTTTAGAATTGGCAATGCCCTCACTTGTGTTCGTCCTATTGACTAAAACAATTACTCTGAAAGAAGAGGCATTCTAATCCATTTTTCTTTTAAGTTAACAAAAAATCATCCTCTAGACTATATGTAATAGGTACCCGATATAAATACGTAAATATGTAAAGAAAATCTACTTCACAAGTTTTTTATTGTTGTATATATATGCAGAGATATGAATGTCGCTGCACTATGCATCCCACGAAAAATCATTTTTCATAACATCCCACAATTAGGAACTAGAAAATTTCAAATCATCCTCTAGGTTCTGATGATTCCAAATAATAGTAATTTATAAATGCTTAAGCAACAAAAGTTCTTAAAGAATTATTGGTGATTACATCCAAATCCCATATTGAAGAAAAGAACTTAGTAAACAACACATGTATTTATAATGACATATTATATCTACTTAGCCAGCAAAGAACATAACAAAACCAGCATTTTGAAGTGGCAGCGGTACAACATGTGAATCAAGATGTACAAGCAGGTCTTCTAGGAGGCAATTGCTGATGAGCTGTTCTCTGTTTCATTTCAAATATTTACTTGTAAATGAAACTGATAAAAATAATAATAACAATAATAAATTATTTTGTTTTTAAAAAAATTGATTCATACCTGCAATTTGGGACGCAATGTTTCTATAGCCACTGTTGATTTTTTATCAACTCCTGCACCTTGCTGTATCCATATGAAAAGTACCAACATTACAAAAAAGTTAAAAAGGTTATTCGAGTTAATTAGTTGTCCATCAAGATAATCTCAATATATAATATATGCATATTTAATACAAAATATATATATTTGACTAGCGAATATAAATTTTTTTTTCAACAGACTGACTAAATGTGTAACTTGCACGTTAATTTATGTCTACCTTGCATAGAGCCCAGTCTGCGGAGTCAAAGAAGGCCCGTTCATGATCCTGTATCAACAACATTATATAAATTAATTTGTTTATGTAAGTTTTATATTATTAAGAGAAAAAAATAATATAAAACTTGCCTTTGAAATCAAAGGCTTCTTCTTTGGCACAAGTCCTCCATATTTGTTACCAGTAGAAGTAGTCTACAAAAGTTAGTAATTATACCAAACAATCAAAGGTTGTCAAAAAACAACTTATAAATTCAATATTAGACACCTAACTCTACATAAATCAATCTCCTCCTTTTGCCTAACATTTGACTTGATTTGACATATCAAGGAACAAATTTAAACAATAAAAAGTTCAATGGGGACCAAGCACAGAATCCCATGTGATAATTTAATTTGTCTTTTAGAAACTTTATAATTCTAGCTTATTGGACCAAGTTTCTAAAGAGTTAAAAATATTATTTTCAAATTTTTTAAATATTAGTTACCTATAAAGGACCAAATAACATTCTTTTTTTTACGACCAAATATAATTCATAGCATAAACTTATGTGTCCAACTTTTTAAATATTTGTAAAATAATAATTCATTAATAAAAAGAAATCTTCTGATTAAAACTAAGTTAATTTCACAAAATATCCTATTAAAGTTTGTTAATTTCGAATTAAGTTAGTGCCGACACATTTTTCAATAATAATTGAATCTAAAGTATGAGTGGCTCAAATGTTTTTTTACATAGATAAATTAGAAACCATATACCACTCTTTTGTGATCCCCTACAGCAGGTTGCACGTGATTGCTTTGTCCCTTCAACCCCACAATCTACATCATATATATTTATGCTTATTCTTCTTTTCTTTTTTTTTTTAAAAAAAAAATGTCTCAAGATACTTTTTTTTTTTTTTGGACCACATTACTAAAATTACAAAGAAAATCATATGGAACCAAGAATATAATCGGTTCTTAAAGCTAATGCAGATGATTAAAAGATATTGTGATTTGTACCAAACTCCTAATTTATCAAAATATAGAATCCTTCTTTGACTTATTTACCTAATTCTTTTCTAATCATGTTCTCATACTTGTGAAAAAAATATAATAATCACACGAAAAAATATTAGCCAGTGACAAATTCAGAATAAGATTTTAAGCTTCTATTTTTTTTTTCCAGCAGAGGCAGCCCTACCCAACTTTCAAATCATATAAGTATGGATTACGGATGTTAGGTCCAATATCACGCACGATACATTCATATTTACTCTTTTCATACTTTTTAAAGAAATAAATGGAAGAAAATGTGGGATTTGGAAGCATCTAATTGAGTTTCATAAACACTTTAATTAAAATCGAATTGTTCGCCAGCTATAAAAATCTTTCGTAACCTAAGTATACGTGTGATGTGTCAGTGGGGACGATTTTTTTTAGCCTTTTATATTTTATTTTTTATAAGAGTGTTTTATTTTTAAGCACAAAAATTAAAAATAAAAAGTTATTTTCTTCTATTTAAATTATAAAAGAGCGAATTTTAGTCCATTTATAATTTATTTTTTATGAGATATTTTCATTTTTAGGCACAAAATTTCTTCTATTTAAATTATAAGAAGGTAAAAAATTCTATTTCCTCATTTATGCACCTTTAAGGGATTAAATATATTTCAGTTTCAATTAAGTCAAAGAGTCAAGTTGCAATATTTTGTAAACCTTTATACAAATAGTACACCATAGAAATTAGAGAAGATATTCTCCCTGAACAACTTATACGACATTATTTGATCGGACATGAAATTTAGAAAATAAGACAACTTGGTTATGTTTACCAAATTGCAACTTGTTAAATCACTTTAGTATTTCCACAATAAAGAGTTAAAAGTGAGACCTAATAATGATAAAATGGAGACTTGTAAAAAGAGAAATGTTCATTACCTAAAGAAGCACAAAAATAATAATTAGTAATATAATTTGAATTATTACCTGAGAGGAACCATCAAAGTCTTGAGTTGTAGTGTTGTTATCTGCCATCTTATGAGCAATTAACTAATTAATCTCACTATATTTATAATAAGTTTATAGAAAGAGAGATAGAATATAATTAGTGTAGAGCTCCAAATAATAAAATATATAGTATATAGTATGAATAAAATTAAAAAAAAAAAGGAATCTTGAAATACCTTGAAGGAGAGGAGATAAAGAGAAGCAAACAAAGGGAGAAAAAAAGAGAAATATTTAAGCTGAGAAAGAAACGGTGGCAAAGAAGAAGGTGAGAGTTGGGAGAAAAAGATACTTACGTTACGTTATGTTATGTTATGACAATATTTATTAACTATATATACCTCTTGCTATTAAAAGATCCAACTTTATGTTATAAATATTTTTTAATTATTTATAAAGGGAATACATGTATTTGAACACTCCACGTCAACTGTGTAACGCAACTAGCTCTTTCATTTTTTTTATCTCACTCAAAATATCTTTGCTATTTTTATTGCATATAGTGTTAGAAAAATAATAGGAAGAACATGATGGTTTAAGGCGTGAAGAATCATTTTTTTTAAAGATATATTGTTTATATAGGAAAAAATACAAGTAGTTCTCTGCAGGATTTAATTACAAGGAAGATGAGTTTGAATCTCCTCAACCACTAAGTCAATCTCTAATCTTACATTCAGGAGGTTCAAAATCAATATATAGGCATAATTTTTTTTTTATTGATACAATGTAATTTTTTTAATTTATTGATACAATGTAATTTTTTGCTTTAGTCTTAAAAATGAATTATTATAATTTTAATTTGAAATTGTGGTAAGAGATGGCAATAATAAGTTACGAAAAAGTATGGTGAATAAGTATGTAAAGTGGGAAAGAGGGACAAGTTGGGTGTTAACTGTTAAGACATCAATATCAGATGGACTCTTTAGTCTTAGCTCCACCCACACCATACATCACACATATTGCTTATTTTTAACATCTAATAAAACCGACACTCTGCACAATTCAATAATACTTAAAAACAACAAATAATTAAATAATAAAAAAAGAAGAAGAAGAGATTTTTGGCATTTGAATTAGGGAGATAAGATTAGACTATAACTATAAGAAATAATTTTTTACAGCAATAATGACGATAATAACTTAAAATCTCTGTCAAACTTATGAGGATGACAAGGTCATATCATTTTTTCACAAAATGATGCTAAGTTTCTTGCACTCAACAATTATCCGTGAATAAGTCTAATGTTTAGCTTTACTTGTGAGGTTATTTTTGGATGGGAAATTGGAAGAGATGAACATGGTTAAAGTAAGGCATAAGCTAAGTAGTACACTAATTTTTCCTTTGGCATAAGACATAAACATGTCTTTTTTAATTTGGCTTCACCTGACAACTATGACCTTTAACATTGAACGTGCACAAATAAACACTTAAACTTATATAAAATTAGACAAATAAAAGCATTCGTCCTACATAGAACCCTACATGTCAATTTTATGTCTTATGTGTATTATGTCACGTATGATACATTTGTCTACTTGTTTAATTTTATACAAATTTAAGTGTCTACTTATTTATATTAAGAGTCAAAAAATGTAGCTATCCATTGAATTCAAATTAAGAACCATATGCTTATGTATTATGCCTTTTTTTTAATCAAAAAGTTGAGCAAGAGTCATGTGTCATGAGATATATAGAGCAGACAAAAGGGATACGTCACTTCTCACGGATAGATATCAAATTCGGTTTAATTTGTTTCCATCTCTTTTCACTACACCGGGGATCCAACTCATTATAATTCTAGCTTAATACTAGTAAAGGATAGAAAAATTATTTTAAATTTATAAATGTTGACAATATAATTCTTCTTATGCTATTTTGTGTAATGCTAATTTTGGAGGATCTTAGCCGTTTGGATTGACTTAAAAGTTGATCAAACCTATTTTTAAGTCAATTTTTGTCTTTTGATAAATTAGGAAGTGTTTGCTAATGTTAAAAATAACTTAAAATAAGTTATAAACCAAAAATAGGTCTCTCTGCTTTTTATTTTTTGTTTGATTTTTTATTTTTGACTAAAAAACAACTTTTTAAAGCCATTCCAACGGACTCTTAGTTTAGTTGATTGACTATCTGAATTCCACCTTATTGATGAGGGCTCGATTCCCGTAATTCACGCCCCATCCCCAATTTTTTATTTTTATATAAAAAAAGGTGTAATGCTAATTTTGGTTCAAGATAAGTTTCATTTGAGTTTTTTTGACAAACACGTAAAAAATTTATTTAATAGAATTAATTATAAAAATTATTTGACTAATTAAGTTATTCTTTATATCCTTTGTTCCGCCAATTTTTTTATTTTATCATAAAAAATTGTTTACTCAAAAAAAAAAAAAAAAGAATCACACGATTTATTTATATTAAAGATAAATCAATTTTATTCAAGATTACTTTATTAATTTAATTTTATTACATATTTTTAAAATTTTTATATTTGATTATTATTACTTTATATAACTATTTAATAATAAATATATTATTGAATGAAAATAATAAATTTATCTTGATATATTAAAATAAAATTTCAAAACATTAATACAAAAGCTAACTAACATTTAGGGAAATGACTACTCTTTTTATGAACAACAAGAACATACTTACATAAGCATCCAAAAATAAAGTGAATATGCACTTGCATATTTGTCAGAGCATGTATCCACTTATATATATGAGACATCAACAATTGCAATGGCTTGAACAGAGGCTCAATTCAAATTAATTTATAGAGCAAACAACATAATCTCACTAGTTTAGGTTTCAATTACTAGTAGTTACGATAGTTTCAAATATTACTTTTTCTATCATATTTTGTTGGTTGAATACATTTATCTTAACTCGATAGATACATGTATCTGTGGAGAGAGATGTTTAATCAATGACTATAACTAAAAATATTTAATTTAAGGAGAGACCATTTAACAGCTTTTGAGTATATCTAATCTAACAACATCTAAAGATATTCAAAATAAATAAATAAATTAATTTCTTCCATTTATTTTCGAGCAACAACAAAGTGAACAATTTTTCTTCTAGATACGCATATCTGAGATATGTTAGTAAGTAGATACATTACAAACATGTGTCTATTTATATAGCATAACAAAATTGCTCAATTGGGTGGAGTAAATCACTCATTTAACAACTTTTGAGAATCTCTAACATAACCTCCTAAAAAAGTTTCAAAAATTTAGAAATCCTTTTCTTTATTTTGTGAGAAACAGGCAAAAACAATATATATATATATATATATATATATATATATATATATTTCATGTTACTACCAAAATTTAAATAACAATGTATCTAAAATAAACACAATATATCTGAGATAAATAAAAGTTGAAAGAACAATCATAAAAACTAGGGAAAAAGGACAAATATATCCCCGAACTATCGTAAATGGTATGTAGATACCCTCCGTCATACTTTTGGGACATTGATGCCCCTGACGTCTAAAAACTAGAGCTATATGCCCTTCACTCTAGTGGAAACTAAATAGGGACACGTGGCACAATCTTATTCGTCCATTCGATATTTAATAAATGTTGGATCGGTGGATAAGATTATGACACGTGTATGCCCGTTAGTATAAAGGGTATATATGCTTTAGTTTTTGGACGACAGGGGCACCAATGTCCCAAAAGTATGACGGAGGGTATCTGCATACCATTTACGATAATTCGGGGGTATATTTGTCGTTTTTCCCTAAAAACTAATATTCAATTCCTTGTATCTACATATACATAAGTAACTATGCATCTAAATTAAACACAATGTATACATGTAGATCATATACATATAAAAATAATCAAATACACTGTATTAACATAACAAATACATATAATAATTCATATACATATGACAAGACTCGAATACATGAGAAAATAAATCACAACAAATACATATAATAATTCTGATATATATGACAAGACTGGAATACATGACAAAATAAATCATAACAAATACATATAATAATTTAAATACATATAACAAGACTCAAACACGTGACAAAATAAATCATATCAAATATATGTGTAAAATTCCAATAATGTAAATCTTCAATATTTTTATTACATACATATTGTGAAAATTCAAGCTTCATAGATAAGGGGCAGTGCAGTAATAGAGGCAGTGCATGTAGTGACAGGGCATCGCATTATTTTTGGGATGGTTTTCACCCAACATAAATTCCAAATAAGGGCACTATTGTGAGAGCTTACAATGTTGCGCCTAGCTCATCATCGGAGATTGGGGGAGGATGTGGGGTGTAGCCGTGTAGGGAGAGAGATACTGACGGCATTGGAGATTGGGGAAGATGAGAGAGAAAGATACTTGATTGTTATTAAAATGTCAATTAATCAATTCTAGGTTGAAGGAATGTGAGTATCTGATTATATCTTTAATAATATATGATATAAAATATTTAAAGAGGTAATATATACATAATTATGTAAAAGTAAAAATAAAATTAATATATATGATAGTGATTTATGTCTACGTAGACATGTTGACAATAATGTGTTTGTTTAGTATTAGTTAGTAATAGTATATCGTAAAAAAGTGAAAAAGAAGGGGCAAAATGAAATATTTTAAAAAGTTTAGCAGAAATAGGGATAAAATAGTTAATACATATAGTATTTGATGAAATAACTATAATAATACAAAGCTTCTGATCAAATAAACATGTTGATGGAGAGGTGCTTACTTATTAACAATTATTATATAGTAATATAATACTAATAAACATATGTACAAAGTATTTTTTTTTTTTTATAAATATTAGTAGTAAATTGTTAAATATTACTTATAATATACGAGAAAAAAATATCGATTTCAACGTGTGAATCATATATCTTACTTTAGATTCGTCTATGCCTTCAATATAAAGTCGTAGTACGACATATGCTACCAATAATACCATTCCACTAAGTAAAATATCACTAATAACTTTGCTTCCAAAATCTCATAATATTATATAGGGAAAAAAGTTTGAAATATGTCGGAACTTTGACCGAAATTGCTGTAATAATTTCAAATTTTGGGCAGAACCTATTACTCCGGCAATGTTTAATAGTATATTTTAAAGACATATATGTGCCCCATGAACAACAATATTTATGATGTCCACGTGGATACTTATATATCTTTAAAATACACTATTAAATAGTGCAGGGGTAATAGATCCTGCCCAAAGTTTGAGATTGTTATAGAAATTTCGGTCAAATTTCAAATATATTTCGCATCCTTTTCCCTACTATATATGTAAAATTTTTCAACATAATTAACTATCAAGCTCCGTTCGATAAGGGATTGTCCTTGTTAATTAAGGAGAGATTATAATCAAAGAATCACTCGAATTGTGGATTTTTAATCAATTAAACACTCAATTTAAATGTGTTAAAAAAAGAAAAGTTTAATTTATAGACTCTGGCCACACTCAAGGTATTCCTTTTCTTAGTCTTTTTTCTTCTCTCTTTTGAAAAATTTATTCAGTCAAATGTGATCTTTACTCTTATGGTGGGGTATATGTATTTAATCTTTTGATGAAATATTCTTTCAATATATTAGTGTCCTTTAATCTCATAGTAGGACATATGTGTTTAATATTTTGAATCTTCTAACGTTCAATTACAAATAAATCATTTTTCTTAAATTTTATAATGTGGAAATTATACATAAAAAGCATTGTGCTGTAAAATACAAAATTATATCATACATATATAAATTAAAAGAACGCTCCCTTTTATTATATAATTATATAATGATACTCACGATTTATCTTTTATATAAAAAATAAAAACATATATTAAGAAGGGAAAATGTCCTGATATACCCCTCAACTTTATCATTTAGAGCTGATATATCCCTCATTATGAAAGTAGCTCATATATACCCAACTGTTATACAAATGGCTCACATTAGGGACGAATCTACCTAGGTCCAAGGAGTGTCACGTGACACTGTTTCATCGTAAAAACTTACTAAATATACATATATAATTAAAGGCAAAAGGAGAAAGACCGATATATTACATATAGTGAAACTTCTTGACACAAATGTACACACAACTTAATTGGTCAGGCCCATTAGTTCTACAGTGGGGGCTGCATGTTTGAATCTAAAGTTTGTCATTTTTTTATACTTCTGAAGTTCTTCATTCACCCTTGTAGACGATGAATTTTATTGATAAATTCATATTAAATTTATGATTAGTCCATAAATACATGATATGTTGACCAAGTTAAATTACTGGTTAATAAAGTCAGATTAATAGTTAAGTCAAAATCTATGAATTAAATAAAGTTCAAATTACATTTGGGTCAGTCCATTAAGTTGACAAGACGAGCCCAATTCATGCTCCTCATAAGACCAAAAAAGAAAAAAAAGAAAATGAACACACACAAAAGTACATAGAGAATCCTAGCTTTTCAGTGGTGATCTACAAGTCTTTCGCATACAAAGAAGTCTTCGCTCCAAGTGTTGAGCCGCAAGTATTCCATCAAATAAAAAACACTTGTGAAAAGAAGAATAAGGGGATTACATATCTTTTCTTAAAGATTGGAACCTTCGCATAAATTCAAATTCAAATACTCTTGTTTGCTTGTTATTTTCCTTTCATGTTTGCTGTATTTCAGGGATGAAACTTTAGATGCATACAAATTTGCACGATTTGAAAACTTGACTCGAATTTGAGGAGCTAACTGATAGGGTGGAAGACATGATGGATGAAAAATCAAGTCATGCACCTGGAAAACGTCCTCAAGTACAAGAGATAGTCGATTGTTCTGCAAAGCAAGTGGAACATGCTAAAAGATTCAAGTTTCCTCTCAAGGAATGATCCCGATCAACCAAATCAAGGAGTTTATCACGGGGACCATTAAAAAAAGTACGAGGTTGCTGCAAAATCCTTCTTGACATATGCAAGACCATACACTGCAAGGATTGATAACTTAAAAATGCCTGTCGGTTATCAACCTCCAAAATTTCAGCAGTTCGATGGTAAGGGAAGCCCCAAGCAATATGCGACACACTTTATTTAAACCTGCAAAAATACTGGAACACATGGTGATTACCTTGTCAAACAATTTGTCCACTCCCTTAAGGGAAATGCTTTCGATTGGTACACAGACCTTGAGTTTGGTTCCATAGATAGTTGGAAACAAATGGAGTAAGAATTTCTCAACCGTTTCTATATCACAAGACGTACTGTAAGCATGGTGCAACTTACAAATACACGTCATCGAAATGAAGAGCTGATTTTTGAATTCATCAACTGATGGAGGCATGCTAGTCTAAACTGTAAATATAGACTTAGTGAAACTTCGGGTATAGAGATATGCATTCAAGGTATGCACTGGGGTCTTCGCTATATTTTACAAGGCATAAAGCTTAAAACTTTTGAAGAATTGGCCACTCGCGCTCATGATATGTAGTTAAGAATACATTAGTCGGAACTGAAACGCTGCCAGTCCACAAACTCCCCAAAGGCAAGGAAAAGCAAGAATTCAAGAAAGTGGGATATATGTCCAAGGCCGAAAACAAAGAATCAATGAATGTCAATGCTTCTCATGTGAAATTCACCACAAAGGTAGGCAATACACAGAGCGCAAAGATGACTTCTTTTGAAGGTAGAACAAACCAAAAGCTCACATTGAAGGAAATGCAATAGAAGGACTACCCATTTCTTGACTTAGACGTCGTCACAATCTTTGAATAACTCCTTGAGATGAAGCTTTTTGAGTATCACAGATGAGACGAACGAATAAAGCAGAAAGGAGTGATGATCCAAATACTGTAAGTCCCACCGATTGATTGGCCACCCTATCGAGAAATGCTTCGTCTTCAGGGATAAAATAATGGACTTAGCTCACGAAGGGAAAATTAAACTTGATGATGAAAAATTGAGTTCAAACCAAGTTAATGTTGCTTCTGACTTACCCAAACCGGTCATGGCCTGCAATTTTGTTGAAGTAAATGGGCAGCAAGATGTTCCAAACATAAATCTGACAATAATGATTAAGTTTGGAGACTTCGAGCCTATTGATGTAAATGAGGTGTTGTCTCTTCCTACGATAAGTAATGTGACTTAAGTAGGAGAAAAAATGATAAAAGAAGATGGAGACGAAGCAAATCATCTTAATGACTTGAAAACTTTTTCTCAAAGACATATCAAAATCATATTATAATATGATCATTGATGACTCAGGAAGTCATACTGCATAAACATTGATGATATATCTAGATATCATACTACTTTAACATTGATGACATAATCGATCATCATACTAATCATGTTTTAGAAACTCTTTCTTAAAACTCATCTTTACTTTCTCAGAAAATCTGTTTAAGACAAAAATGTTTGCTTTAAAAAGCTTCTCAAGATTTATAACTCAAAATAGGATTCATGCTGAATTATAGACATGAAAAAATCAACTCAAGGATCTCAATAACAATATAGAAACTCAATACTTAGAACTCAAGGACTTAAGAACTCAGAACTCAGAACTCAACGATACTTCTCATTTTAAAAATACTCAATTCATAGGATTTATGTTGAAATATATACATGAACGAACCTACTCAAGAATCTTAATGCATAACATATAGCAATTCAATAATTGAGAATATAATTTCAAAAAGAATCAAGAATGCAAAATCAACTCATCTCAAGAATACTCAAATCTAGGGATAGAATCCTAGATTACTCTTTTACTGATTTGAAAGTAGATGTAGGGCGTGAGGAAGAACTAGTCCAACACTATGATAGTCTTACATACTTGAAGAACAAGGTTCTTGAAGAATCTTAAAGAAGAACTTGATTAGAAGCCTTGAAACCCTAGCTTGAAGGTAAACAATCAAGAAAACGCTTTCTGAATTAGTTTATTGAAATCTCTATGGCCAAGAATTATGATTTTCATTAGTGATTCATAATTGTATGGAGGAATTTGAGTTGGAAAGAAGTAAATTCTTGGAGAAAGACTTATCTTGAAGAAGAATCTTGAAAAAGATTGAAAGAATCTCGAATGGAGTCTTCTACTTTGATTTTCCTTAGGATTTTGCCTTATGGTTTGAGAGAGAAGAGAATGATAGATTAAGAGACGAAAATTTGATTGTTTTGGGTCTTTAATTAGTCAAGAAATTCATTTAGGATTTTCTTAGCGGTAAAAAGATAAAAACGACCCTTTTTTTAATGATTTCCCATCGACTAATTTGTCACAACACTGTATCAAGTTACTAAAATGGTCACAACTTTTTACTCAAACCTCAGATTATGCGAAATTAGTGGCGTTGGAAAGAAGATTCAAATATCTTTAATTTGATAGGCTGTGAGCCACGTAACTCTTTATTTCTAAGATATATGGTCGTTTGAAGTTGAACCAATTAGAATCATACATTAAAACTTAATCGGTAAGGAAACTTTCAACTCAACTTTGTGCTAGGAGATTCGAGTGACCTTAATTGATATCCAAAATCATTCACACACTAAAGAATTTACCTTTACAAATATGTGGAATTTAAGAATCACATGGTACGATCTTATTCACATATGAATAATGGTTCGAATCTTAACTTAGAAATTTTTGGGGTGTTACAATAAATTTATAGACTAATCCAAAATTTAATATGGATTTATAAATAAAATTTCACTGTCTACAAATGCCCCCTGCGTCAAGGCTTGTTGCGGTGTTCAACTTGTCGAACCTTTAAAGAAAAGGCTTGAAGTATTCATGAGGTATATTTGTTATTTTCTTATGGAGATTTAAAAAAAAAAAATTATATTTGATTTCAATGGAAATTTTCCATAACTTGATCCCAATGGAATTTCCCATAACTCGATTCCTAAAAAAACTTACCATAATTTGGTTCCTAGGAAAATTTATCATAATTTTGTTTCAAATAGGGTTTTCCCATAACTTGTAGGAACACAATTTATGTACTTTTGATTTCTATAAATACCCATTCTCTTACAATGGTTGATTATCAACTTGAGGCACATCAAACACAATTTTTTGTCACTTTTTTTCAGCAAAGCACACCTATGTTAGAAAATTCATAACTTGTTGTAAAAATGTGGAAATCATTATTCGTTTGATTTTCTAGAAACTAGGCTCGTAGAGCTATGACATATCTGAAATTCAAAGTCAAAACCCTTCTCATTTGATGGGAATTAATTTTTGAAGCTTGCTATCAAGCCTGTCTTCTTTTTTTACAGCTCTATGCAGTCTCACCAAAACATCTCTATCTTGGTGTTGGAGATTCCGAATGAGGAACAACTTGATTCTATAGAAACTAGACATCAACGTCTACAACCTATCAAAAAATCAAATCCAAAGTTCTTATGGATTCACCAAAATTGATATTTTTAAAGTTAGTAATCCAATTGACTTTGGACAACATTCATGAGTTCACTTCTCTGCATCATCGTCGAAGAGCCGCATATTAATTTCTGTATTGATTGAGAATTTTTTCATCATCTACATGGAGAGAGAACACAAAATTCTTGAGTCAATAGGACCATATTCGTCATGACGAGGGTGAGAGCATATGTCACACTTTTCACCATGCCAATTTGAAGATTCGTGCAATTGGCACCGTAAGACACATCATGTTCCTTTTTTGTTACAGGTTTACGATGGAGCACAAACAGTCTCAATATCAGAACAAAAAAAGAGGGGTAATCCATAATTGATGAGGACCTACTTGTTGCATCTTCATTTGTTGTTAGGATTTCATAGTACCTGTCAGGCTGTCACTACCCAACTCATCAGGTCATGTAGACACCTACTCCAACACCTAGATAAGAGAACTCTTACCACCCAATTTAAAAATGGGCAATGCAAAAATTAATGAAACATCAGAGATCTCTTTAATATCTTAGAATAATTATCATGAAACTTAAATGCAAGAATCATCTTTTTACAATTAGCCAAAAACCCTCCCAAAGAACTAGTCTAAATAGGTACAAGAGCTACTGAGAGAGTACAATGGATAAAAGAAAATAACCCAAAACTCCCACTATAAGAGAAGAGAAGTAGAACATGTCTGAGATATCATCATCGTCTTCAGATAAGGAGCATTATTGACTCTTGCAACCAGACTACGCGACGGCTTTCAAGCTTACATTATTATTAGAGAAAGGTTTTGAACGAAGTAGCTCGCCTAAAAGGAGAGGTACGAAGTCACTCCGTAGAAGCTGCATCCTCAAGGGCTGAGTGATTATGCCAGTGATCAAGAGATCAACCACATAAATAGGTGGTAAAATGTAAGCAAAGTTGAACAAGTGTGTTCATTGCTTAGACGGTCAACAATAAAAAGAGTTTCTTTTTAGAGTCATCCGCCTTCAAAAAAGCTTGAGATGCTTGAGTTGGTACATTCTGGTTTTCTATTTTCGAGCAGGGGTGAAGGCCATAAGCGAATATTGCCCTACCGGTAAGGAAGAGGGGAAAAGTGTTGATTTGTGTAGTCCTTTTAAGGTAAAGTCTCATGGTGGTGCACTTTACTTTGTGACTTTTATTGATGATCATTCTCGCAAATTCTGGGTATTCTCTTTGAAGTCTAAGGATCAAGTACTTGATGTGTTCAATAATGTTCAGGCCTTGGTTGAGAGACAGAGAAGAAAGAAATTGAAATGCATCCTTTCTGATAATGATGGTGAGTATATTCAGCATCAGAAAACTCCTCCAAAGACTCCTCAGCTAAATGGTTTAGCGGAGAGGATGAATAGAACTGTTGTTGAGAGGGTTAGATGTATATTTTCAGATGCTAAGTTGCTAGATTCCTTTTGGGCAGAAGCACTTAATACTGTTGCCTATGTTATTAATTTAACTCCTACTGGTACTTTGAATTGTGATGTTCCTGACAGAGTTTGGTCTGGTAAGAATGTTTCTTATGATCATCTTAAATTTTTTGGGTGTAAAGCCCTTGTGCATGTTCCTAAGGATGAGAGGTCAAAGTTGGATGTTAAAACTAGGCAATATATCTTTGTTGGTTATGGTCAAGGTGAATTTGGCTATCGTTTCTTTGATCCACTTGAGAAGAAACTTGTTAGAAGCCGTGATGTTGTGTTCTTTGAAGAACAAACAATTGAAGATCTTGACAAAGCTGAGAAAGTTGATTCTCAAAGCAGTGAGAGCCTAGTTGATGTTGATCCAGTTCCTTTGACTATTCCACCCGATGAAAATCTTCAAAATGATGAAAATAAAGTTGATATTGAAGATGGTGATCATATTCAACCAATATGCCATTGATGCTCCAGTGCAAGACGATGTAGTTGGTCAGCAACCAACTATTATTGCCACAGAGAGTTCTCTTAGAAGATCTACTAGATAGAAAATACCTGCATCTCGTTATTCTCCCAATGAGTATGTACTCTTGACTGACAGGGGAGACCCCGAGAGTCTTGATGAGGCCATGGAAAGTGAAGAAAAAGAAAGGTGGTTTGATGCTATGGAGGATGAAATGAAGTCTCTACATGATAATCATACCTTTGATTTGGTTAGGTTACCTAAAAATCGAAAAGCTTTGAAAAACAGGTGGATTTTTCGAATGAAACACGATGATGGGAATCCAGTTCCATGACACAAAGTTAGATTAGTTGTGAAGGGTTTTAACCAGAAAAAGGGAAATGATTTTGATGAGATATTCTCTCTAGTTGGGTCTTTTTCCTTTCCTACGTGGATAAATAAAAGTTCAAGGTTTTGGGTCTCCTTTCCTTTGTAGATAAATTTAGCCCAAATTTGACTAGCCCACTTTTTCCCATAATCCCAATATTATGGTGCATATGTAAGACTTTCTTTTAGGTCTTATTTTTGGAAGAATTACAAGAGATTGAGAGCAGTCATATAGAGAGAATAGTGAGAGAGTGCATATTTTCGCACAAGCCCTAGCATCCAATTTCATATCGCGATTCCCGCTTCGTTTCTTCTCCGATTGAGCTGATTTTTGGACAGCTTGTTACTTTCAACTTAATCTTTGATTGGAATTTGAGAGAGGGTGGTTTGGAGTCCTGTAGCTCCAGATTTTTGCTCATGAACAGTAGCTGCGTATTGGGTGTTTATGCTCCTTTTATTTCTCTAGTTTTTTGTGCTATTCTGTAGTTGTGTTGCTCATTGTTTGGAACTTCGTTGGTGGCCATTTTGGGGAACACTTTTGTAACTCTTGTTGATTTAGTAGAGCGTTGGCCTTGTGATTCTGACTTTTCAGACCGAAGAGGTTTTCCACATTAAATTTGGTGTCTCGTATGTTGATTTATTTTGCTTGCTTGGTTGATTTGTTTGCTGCCCAAACAATGTTTTTCTTGCATTACTTTGTCTACTCTTGGTTCAAATAGAAGGAAAAATTTTGACTTGGATTTTCTTCCACTATTGCCCTGTCGTGCACATTTATATTGTGCTTGCCTTTCCCAACACATAGGGCTGTGAAACTCACTGCGCATCTTAGATAGTTTGTATTTCATTAATGACTTTTTCTCCATCATCAGACTCAACATAAATGGTACACCTATCATGGCCCTTATATATATACATTGATGTGAAAATTGTATCATGTAAGCAAATAAGGGCTATAAGGTATCACCCATTGATTGTTCATATTCATTCTGTGAACACTCTTTTTCCTTCCATCCCTTTCTTTTTTTGTAAATAGGATATCTGTTCTTTGGTTGAATTGATTTATTGCTCTAAGGGCAGGGATAATGATATTTGCCTTGCCCATCTTGCATGTACAGGTTTGTTGGCTGCTTGTTTCCACATAGACCATGCATCATATGCTTAACTACTAATTCATGCAAGAGGAGATATTCAGATTTGTCTGAAATCTCTGTAGAAATAAATTTATAGTACTGAGCTGATATAATCTTGTGGCCTTCTTTCAGTATCAGCAAAATGTGTATGTGCAGTTCTCTTTTTTGGAATTCTACCACAAATGCATGAGGCGCTACAATTTCAAAAATTTCTTTCTTGAATATTTAATCTTTAAGATCCTGTAACTTTCCTCAGAATCCTCTTGTGACCAACTCAAGTTTGTCTTGAGTAATTTGGCCTGTGCCTAGTTCGTGTTGGATCTCAGCCCAATCAGGATTGCATGTCATTGTTATGAAAAGATCAGATCTTTCAAAATATTAGACTAAAATCATTGCGTCCATATACCGTCTTCGCATATCTCGTGGCCCCCCAATAAAAGATTGCATGATACTATCAACAATACCTTGATAAACTTCTCTTCTAAAATTTGATTGCTCTCTGATTTCCAAAAGTTAGATCTCCTATTTCAAAGAGATATATATAAATAGTTTCTTCTTAATTTACCTCCATCTTCCAACCTTTTGGATAACTCACTAAATAACCAATTTACTTTAGGTTGCTTATTCAAATGTAGTTGTTCACCTTCTAGATCTGTTATTGATTGGCTTGCTTCTACATATTTATTGACCCGTTGCAATGCGCTACGTAATTGTATTTTCTCTATAATTAAAAAAAAAAACAAAAAACTATATATTTAGACAAAGATACTTACATATGTATCATACTTATCATCTTTACTGATAGAAACAATGTTTTTTCCTTTATCACCTGTCATATTATTTGAGTACAACCGTAAGATTTCATATTATGATCAATGAATAACCTAAATCATCAAATTAGCGAATGCAAAGTAGATTGCAAAAATGGCTTTGAAACTACAAAACAACTCTAATTTAGAAAATCATATTAGTAAGATTAAAAAGCAGATTTTACCAAAAAAGACTCAAAAATGGACAATTTAAGCAAGATTTTTTTTATTACTTCCTACGCTGCTCCGTCATTTATTTATATTCATGAATCCATGGAATTGGTTGACAGTGTTCTTTTTTACTTTTTAGCATAACAGAAAAGGAAGATGAAGGAACCTTAAATGACAGGCAATTAGTTTAAAATAAAAGGAAGAGAAAAGAGACACATGAAGTTGTCCCAAATTTTTAAAAAGACAGACACCTTAACTTTGCGGGCTAAAGAGTATTAAAGTATAGGGAAAAGCAGAAACATATATGTCCTGCCTCGCCACGATCATTACTTGCCTGAAGTTGGGCCATCAGAATGTAGAGAAATAAATGAAGAAATGCCTGTGCAAATACCTACAAAATATTTTGAGAACAAAAGCAGGATTTTGTAAAAATATTGCAAATAATCGATTGTGGAAAATATGAGATATGTCGATGAACGTAAGGGAACTGGAAAAATATACTTATATCATGCGTTGCTGGCCAATGCTAGATTAAGAGGTACGATAGCCTTGGCAGCAACTACCAGTGGCGTGGTAGCTTCAAATTTACCTGGAGGTCGTACAACTCACTCGAGGTTTGAGATGCCCCTACAAACAATTGAGTCAACTATATATGACAAATATGTCAAAATAAAATAGTGCTTTCAAATTAATTAGAAAAGCAAAACTCGTTATATGTGATGAAGCGCCAATGGCCAAGTGACAAGCAAATACAAACAGTCGGCATGAGCTTTAGAGACATAATAAACATCGATAAATTATCTGGTGGAATTAAAAGTCATATTTTTTTAAGAAGATTACCGATAGGTGTTACCAGTAATCAACAAGATCAGAAACTGTTAAGAGCTTAGTGAAATCATGTCTCTGGCCTTTGATGGAAAATATTCAATTTACAAAAAATATAAGAGGAAGAACTGATCCAACATTTAGTGAGTTCATATATACTTCGTATGGGTAACTGAGAAGAAACAATTATAAGAGACAATTTATTTATTCTTTCAGAATAACTGATTGTCAAACATTGTAGTAATTGAAGAGCTGAAGAATGATAAATGAAAAAGATATTTCCAAACCTACAAGAAAATGCTACGACAACAAAATATGTAACAGAACGGGTTATCCTAGCAAATAGAAATGAGCATGTGTATAAGATGAATGACAAGTTAATAGCCAGGTGAAATCAAGACATTTATTAATTTTGACTCCACAGAAAATGATAACAACTACTACCAGGAAGAATATCTAAATACTTTAACGCCAAATTAAATGGTCTATCACCGCATAGGTATTTAGAAAAAAATACAATACGAATTATAATTGAAAGGATGCAATTACAAATGAAAATTTGACTATACTTAAACGTATCCTTTTTTATGCACGTTAGTATTAAAGGAGAATGTACTCATCATGTTGCTAAGGAATTTAGACCCCTTAAATGACTTATGTTATGACACAAGAATATAATGATATGTAAAGGCTTTGACAAGAATGTCATGCATGCTGAAATTACACATTGTCATTGTGCAACTAAGAGTGTGTTTCTTCCATGAATCCAACTTTCGCCACCTGAAAATGAAAGATATCCTTTCAAGTTTATTCATAAGCAGTTTCTAGTGTGCCTTTGATTTGCAATGACCGTAAATATAACACAAGGAAAAACAATTCCCAACGTTGGTTGTATTTTCCCCAACATGTTTTCTCACATGGTCAATTGTACATTACACTATCAAGATAGATATCGATTTCCACAACAAATGTTCTGATTCTAACAGAGCAACCAAAAAGTCAAAGTGAGACATACACAAAGAACGTCGTCTATAAATAAGTTTTATATACACTAACCACATAGAACATATTTGTCCATAATAACACAAATAATATACTCCTTGCAAATTGCGCAGGCCAAACAAAATAAGATGATTTCAATTTTCAGGTTAAGATGGCACTGACTCATCTACACACATATAATCGACTAATGATCCGCCTAAAGACTACTCTTCAAATTGAGTTGCTGATATTTATGCAGTTACATTTTCTATTACACATACGTTTACATTTAATCTTCATCTTTCTAATATACAAATAATAACTCATGAGAAGAATGTTTTAGAGAATGTATATATCGTTACAACAACTTCACACTACTTAGAGCGGGACAGAATGAAGATCAAAGTAAACTCATATAAAAACCAACAAAATTCAACATTTACTCTATATACATAAATGACAAATATATAAGATTAATGTATGTACCTTGTAAGCTCGTCAACCTCTCCTTGATGCAACTTTTGTAGAAAATTGAAATCCAATTTCTCGAATTTCAAAAGCAAATCGTTACGCAATTCAATCTTCTAATACATACCATGTATTTTCTTGCTAACAATCTTGGTAGATTTATATGAATGGGCTGGCTTAAGGCTTCACTAACTTGGGCCTTGAGTGAGTTGCTCAATTTTTGGACCGTGGGCTCTAGATGAGTGATGGTAAAAGTTAAAGCTTCTCCGAGAATCTCTTTCTCGTGTACTCATAGATGTGTTGCTTCATATAAACTTAATAATCCCCGAACATCTTCAGTAAGATTTGGGGCCTTATCACCTGTCTTTGTCATTTTGCAGGTGTACCAGAGGAGAGCTTAGATTATATGGCACCATTATTTCCAGCACCAGCAGATGTGACTAAGACAAAAGGGTCTGACGATGAGTTTGGTGCACCACTTACCACTGCAGAGCACCACCAAAGATATGAGCTGATCATGGCCCACGTGTATGGGTTAGAGATGTTGAGAAAGAGGATTGGATGTCGGGCTTCCACTGTGGAGCAACTGAGCGATGCGGCCGATAGGTATCCTCTAAATGCGCATGCCAAGATAGTGCTAGGTTTCGAGCTTGTTTTCTTTGAGCTCGTGGATGATGATGTGCCAATAAATGAAGATAATCTGCATACTATCTATGATGTTGACACCGTCTTCGACACGGAGGATGTGGACCCACTGCAGGCTGTAGGAGGCCAAGGGCGGAGATCCCATAGATGATTGATCAGGGAGTGATTCACCTTATCTCTGTACTTGATATTTTTGATTTTATGTAGCACTTGGGACAATGCTTGATTTTACAGTGTGATGTGGGGTGAGAATTCTCTCTGATGTATATATTAGTTTGAACAATAGATTACTTTATGTTTATTTTGGGTTCCATGGAAGTTGTTTTTGGTTCTTTGGCAAAGGATAGTCCCTTTGAACCATACAAAATACAAAAAGATTTTTATTCGTAGGTTTAACTCAGTCATCGTAGTTGAGTCACATTGCCCTATTATAGATGGGTGTTGACTATCTTAAGGGTCATTTTCTTCATTGAGTCTTAGGTTTCGTGTTTGTGCTGAAGCTATAATTCTGTAAAAAGGAAACCTTGTATGAAAGCATGTGGATTAATATATGTGGATGCCTTTGAATTCTTGTATTTTATTCTAAATATTGCAACTTAAGCTTAATTTTAACTTTTACTTGAACTGAGTGCGATGCCTGATGATAGAGCCTACTTGGATTGAACTTGTACCATGTGTGGTGAGGCGTTGTGTATTTCATGTATTGTATCTTAGTCTAGAACTTGCCTCCATGTCATTGAAGCGAAATATAAGCGTTTCTTTGTTTAGGAAATGCGAATAGGCCTCCTTTGATATGTCCAGAAATTGTAGCCTTTTCATATACTATCACTTGTAGCCCCTTTGAGCCTGTAGCCTTTGGTTGGTAGCCGCATTTTCACCGAAACAATTTTATTGAATCCCTAGTTGTTTGCACCCCGCTTGCCTAAGTACTGTAGCATAAACTGACTGGAAGTAGGAGAATTGAAAGTCAATAGATGGTTAAGTGTCTAAGGTGACCAATGATAGCCACAAAGTGATGAAAAAACCCTTATTGAAAGAATGATCCCCTTATATAATAAAAAATAAAAAGAAAATAAAAGAGAAAAAATTGGCATACGAAATAAAGGTCTGGGGGAATTCATGAAATGATGTGAGTTACTTGTGATAGGATTGTTAAAGAGAGGGCTGAAAATGAAAAAACAAGGAATGAAGAGGTGATGAAGTCTGAAATGAACGCAATTCTTAGGGGAGTACAAGTCACTATTTTATAGCTTTTCTAGTCGTCCCATAGCCTGCATTACAACCTGTGAAAGTCCTATTTGATTCTTTGCAAAACATGCTTAATTAGTGGAGATGTACATAATAGGCAATCGTATGGTTCTTTGTGCATACATGTGAATTTTCTTTGTGAGTGTGACGTTGGAGTTTTGATGATAAGTCCTTACGTTATAATGAATCTTGTGAGTAAACTATGGACTACTTTATTTGCATGATGGGCACTTGTTTGATGAAAAATAGGTGATACCTGATTGCTGGCATGAAGATTAATGTTTAGATTGCTAAAATTTGTTGAGTAAATACTTGAGGTCATGTGGTATCTATATAATGGCCAAAGCCAAGTTTGAACGAAAACATGTTTGTGTTGACGTGATAAAGGGTCCCAAAAAGTAAGTAGCAAAAGCACAAATACTAGTGTAGTGAGTCTAAGACTAGGTCGAGGGTTAGATGGTAAATTGTTCGAGGACGAACAAATCTCTAAGTGTGGGGTGGTGATCATGGGCATATTTGTATGCCTAGGAGCCAAATAACACCCATGCTTTGGCCTAGTTTGGGGATCGATTTGTTTGTTTGTTAGTGTCAAGTCGTGTTAATTCATTAGGACTAACACTATTGATTAGTGCATGAAGGTGGTGGAACAAGAGGAAAAGGGCATACAAGAGGCATCACGTGAAGCAAGAGTGGGTCCAAGTAAGAGAGCACAAAGGATGGGATGTAAAAAGAGCAAAAGAAAGTCAAAATAAAAGAGTAACCTAGCTCCAACGCGGAGAGGGAATTTATTATTTGCCTGGGTGATGAGGTTGAGACAGAAGACTCTATATCCTCTCCGTGTTGCGGAGATGATGTTTGCGACTAAAGCTTGAATTTCAAAGCGTCTCCACATCGCGCTCCTATGTCTTAATTTTTTGCCATTTTCCCTAAATTATTAATAGAGTCGTATTTTATTTTTATAAGGGATTGTTTTTTGGGGTTTGAAGAACGACGACTTTGGGGAGCTGTTTCATTTGTTCTTAGGGTTATTCCTAAACTTAACTCTATTCAATCTCTTTTTGTTAATTGAATATTTCAAGATTGAGAATCGCATTATGAGTAGCTAAGTTCCCTAGTTCTAGGGCAGTGGCTATAAGATGATTGTATTTTATTTACTTTGTTGGATTGATTTTGATTATCATATGAATCTCTCTTTTATTCTTAATTTATTATTTCGTGATTGGCCACCATTGAAATATATTTTCTGAATTAAACTCGGTAGAGGAATAAGAGGATAGAAGTGGGAAAAAAAGGATAGGGGTGCGTGAGATATATAGTCTGACTTCATGGAGTCCCTTTGTCCATTATTTCAGATAAGGGTGCACAATTCAGCACTCAGTTTTGGAATTCGTTTTAGAAAGGTTCGAGTTCAAACATAAACCTTAGAACTTCTTTTAATCCTCAGATGGATGGTGAAGCAGACCGCACAATTCATACCCTATAGGATATGTTGAGAGCATGTGTCATGGATTTTAAAGGTAATTGGGATGATCACTTGCCTCTCATAGAGTTTGCTTATATTAATAGTTATCACTCAAGTATCCAGATGGCTCCTTATGAGGCTCTTTATGGGAGAAGACGTAGATCTCCAATTTGTTGGTTCGAGCTTGGTGAAGCCAAGTTTATAGGGCCAGACTTGGTTCATCAAGCCATAGATAAGGTGAGGACTATTCAAGAGTGGTTGAAAACAATGCAAATTAATCAAAAATCCTGTACTGATGTTAAAAGAAGAGGTTTGGAGTTTAAGGTTAATGATTGGGTCTATTTGAAGGCTTAACCCATAAAAAGCATTATGATGTTTGGTAAGAAAGGAAAACTCAGTCCCCAATATATTTGTCCTTACAGGATATCAAACAAGATTGGTGATGTAGCTTATGAATTGGAGCTACCACTAGAGTTAGTGTCTAACCTTCTGGTATTCCATATCTCTATGCTAAGGAAATGCTTGAGCGATCCTTCTCTCGTTGTGCCTACAAAAAGTATTACTGTGAAAGACAGTCTGTGAAGTTTCGGTCCAGATCCTTGATCATTAGATTCGCAAGTTGAGAACTAAAGAGATAGCATCCGTCAAAATGTTGTGGATGTTTTTTGAAGAGGCTACATTGGAAGCCAAAGAGGATATGAAAACTAAATACCCCCATCTCTTTCCTTCAGATTCAGTTCCAGTCCAAGGTACTAACTCTTCTTAAAGTACTCATCCAATCTAGTAACTCCTTCAGTGTTCTGAGTTCATGAGTTTTTCTGTTTATTTTGCATTAAACTAGTTTATTAAACCTTTCCCTACCCCCCTTCCATGCTCAATTTAGCCATCATTTCAGGATGAATGATTACAAGGGAGATTTATTGTAACACCCCAAAAATTACTAAGATAAGACCCAAAACCATTCTTCATTTGTGAAAAAAAGTCATATCAGATAATTCTTAAATTGTTCTTCAGTTTTAATGTCAATTCTTTAGTGTGGGAATGAATTTGGATATGAATTAAGGTCACTAGAGTCCCCTAGCAAAAAGTAGAGTTGAAAGCTTCTTTACCGATTATATTTTGATGTAAGATTATACTTAGGTAAACTTCAAATAAATTTATCTCTCAGCACATAATGAATTATGTGACCCATGACCTATCAAATTAAAGGTTTATAATTCTTCTTTCCAACTCCACCAAGTTTTTCTCATTTTGTATTTGGAGTAAAAAGTTATTACCATTTTATTAAAGACTACTACATCAGAGTTTTTTTGAATCAATGAACTATGACCCGTACTGTCAAGTTGTGGAAAAACATCATAGAGGAAAATTTTAAAGTCCAATTCCTACGGATCCATCTACGGGTGGTAGATTCTTCTACATGTCGTAGTTTGGACCCATAGAATGAGTTTATGAGCCCTAAAGTTAAAAAATAATATCTAGGGATTGGATCTATGGTTCGTAGATACTTCTACAGGTCGTAGTTTGGACCCATAAAATGAAATTTTGAGCCTTAAAATTCAATATAAATTCTATAGATGGAATTTACGGTCCGTTAATCTAACCACAAATCGTAGATGACCACGTGGAAGGTTTTTGTCAGTTTTTAAAGATGGGTAGTTTAGTCTTTTCTCACTCTTTATTAGCCTAAAACCCTATGTTTTTAACCTAAATAGGGTTCTAAACAATATTAATCGACCCTCGTACTCTCTTTAACACTGTCAAGTCTTAGAGCAAGTATCCAAGAGGAGAAAGCTAGGATATCAAGCATTCTTCCAGTTTCGTTAAGAACTTTGTTCTTTCAGGTATGTAAGGTTACTCATAGTGATGGACTAAGTTCATCCTCACGCTCAACATCTAAGTTCATTCATTACAAGGTTCTATTTAGAGTTTTATTCGTAGTCTCTTGAAATCCAAATTTAGTTGTGTTTCTTATTCTAAATTCTAACTCCTTAACTGTTGAGATTTTGATTTCTATTATGCATATTGAATTCTAAATTGTTGTTCATGTTTTGTATTACATGAAACCTATTTGCTTATAAAAGGTATATATAAATATTATTATATGAGATTTCTTATACATCGATTTTGGACTTGATAGGTAAGTCCATAGGTATATGCTTAATGCATGTTCTAAAAAGAGTTTTTAAAGAAAGAATGAAATGATTTAACATGTACTATTTGACAGTTGAGAATGAGAAATAAATAATTGATTTTCTTCCAAAAAGTACTTTAGTAAAGAAAAGTGAAAGTAAAATAAAGAAATAGTCCCTTTCTCCGTAAAGGGTGATTGATCAAAATTGATATGGTTTGTTTTGAGAGTATATCGAGCGCCGATTTGGGTAAGAGTCTATTTTTAACTTGAAATTCCATAAAACTATGTATCCAGTGTAGGATAGGATTGCACCAACTTTTCAAGCGACTCCTCACTACCTCAAGAAGTTTTATTGGATGGATCCATAGTTATAGTTAGCATCCTATATCCCGAGAAAGTATAGGATGACCCTTGCAACATGGATGAAATGTTATATCATTGTTAGACTCATAGGTATGGTTGTCGGTTAGAGAAACTCCCCATAGAGTAAAGTTTCCTACTTTCATATTGCTTATATTGCATACCTTATTGTAAAATACAAATAGTTTTCATTGCTTGATTATACATTGTTTTGCTTAACATGTATCCAGTCATTAGTTCAGTTATTGTATTACTTAACCATATTACATACGTGTACATTCAATCTACTTGTATCATTCAACCTGCATTTTTTATTATATAGATACATGTGTTCAAGATCATCCACAAGCGCTCCGTAGAGATAACTGCACACTTATTGTTAGCTTTTGGTGAGGCCTATTTGCTCCTAGAGGACCCCATTTCTATATTCTTTTTAGTGGTATTTTGAGGTGTTGTGGATCTTGTCCCGACACCTATATTAAACAACAGAGGATTCATGGATAGACAAAGTTAGATAATTTGCAGTATTTTTCTTAGATGTTTTATTGAAACTTATTATTTATGTCAAGTATTTTCAGCCAATATTTTAGAGTTTTCTTTAAATGATTTAAATGCTCATCTATTAAAGCTTCCGTGTATCCCATAGAGTCATGTGAATCGTAGTTAGCCATGCCAAGGGCTTGGTTGGGGCTAGCAACGGTCTCCGAGTGCCAACCACGTCCTGGGTGTAGGCTCGGACGTGACAAGAAGCTAATAAATATGTACTAATAAATTGACATTATGGATATCTAACCATATTAATGTGTTTGACTTGTTTATTTGATCAATGAGCCTAATTACAATTGTAGAGATGCATTTGTTACGTAAAATATAAATCATATTGTATAAATAATTAAGATATGGATACATATAGAATTTATGTAATGCAGATATATGGAATGATCTGTAGCTACAATAAATAGCTTATATATACTTGGGAAAAGGGTCTGAAAAATACTTCAACTTTGGCCGAAATTGTTGTTACGACACCAAACTTTATGGAGGACCTTTTACCCTCCTGCACTATTTAATAGTGTATTTTAAAGGTATATATGTGCCCACGTGGACACATTACTATTTAAAATGATGCAATATTTATGATGTCCACGTGGGCACATATATACCTTTAAAATACACTACTAAATAATGCAGGGGGGTAAAAGATCCTTTCCAAAGTGCGGTATTGTTACAACAATTTCGGTCAAAGTTTGGTTATATTTCATACCTTTTTCCCTATATACTTTAAATATTTAACAGATACACAAAATGCGTAACGTCATGAATTTACTTACTAATAACGACACAATACTTAACTTCATTACTTATATGTAAAACACTTAATAATAGCTAACAAAACTATTCATACTCTATACTAAACAACCACACACACACACACACATATATATAGATTCATAGCCTTTCAAGGAGGACAAAATGGTTACAAATTGTACTTGGATACATATGGTCAATGTATCCAGATATATCTAATAAAACCAAATTTAACAGATTTTGATGACTAATATATATTGACTTTTTCAAATGAATATGAATCGACAAATGGGCGCCTTTTATTAGGCGGGTCTTCATTATCAATAACTGCACCAGTCATGACTTTGTGATTGTCATAATTTCATAGAAGTGTATTATATCTCGTATGATGAAGATTTGAATCAAAATCTATTAATGAAATTTATTTTCCATCACTCAGATACTCAACATAAGCCTCTGCATATAATTCAAAATCCCTGAAAAAACATTAAATTAGTAACAACGCAATAAAGTTGTAATAATCTCTGATTTTATCAAAGAAGCCACATACGAATCATAAAATTTGATGTACCTCTCCTTGAGTGATACACTGCCAACACCAAATATAAGTTTTCCTTGCAATTGATTGAAATATACACCTCATCGACTCATTCCAAGGTAATCCAGTAGGTTTCCCAAATCCTTTGATGTAAGAATTGTTAGATATTTGTTCAAAGTATTTGTTTGATTTAGTCAAGTAAAAGTAGTTTAAATAGAGTCAATTAGTATCCTAGTCTTTAGCTAGAAGTTGCAGCTTTTAGTGGGCTGTAAATGTGATATTTGTTACCCTATTTTTTAGCTATTTCAGTTTGTGTACAGCTCTATAAGAGCTCCTTTATGTTGATCAATTAAAAAAAAAAATTAACTCCCTTTCTTCCTTTCTTTTACTGATATACACGATTACTTTCATTAGTGGTATCAGAGCTTGAGTTACATACAATAGCAGCAGCTAACATTCAATGGCTTCCTCAGACAACTTCGTACAACCAGCTATTCCGCGCTTCGATGGTCACTATGATAATTGGAGCATGCTCATGGAAAACTTCTTGAGGTCCAAGGAGTATTGGAATGTTGTTGAATCTGGAGTAGCAGAACCAGCAACAGGAGCTACGGAAGCTCAGAAAACAGAATTTGAAGCCTTAAAATTGAAAGATCTTAAGACTAAAAATTATCTGTTTCAAGCAATCGATCGTTCCATTTTGGAGACTATTCTTTGCAAAGAAACCTCCAAGCAAATTTGGGACTCCATGAAGAAGAAGTATCAAGGCAATGTGAAGGCAAAAAGGGTACAACTCCAAGGACTCCGAACTGAATTTGAGAATTTGCGTATGAAGTCAGGAGAAACAGTTACAGATTTCCTTTCAAGAACTATGGCAATTGCAAACAAGATGAGGATCTATGGAGAGAAAATGCAGGATGTCACCATTGTTGAGAAAATTCTTCGATCAATGACACCGAAATTTAATTTTGTTGTATGCTCTATCGAAGAATCGAAGGATATTGATGAACTCTCCATTGATGAATTGCAAAGTTCTTTGTTAGTTCATGAAAAAAAAATCATCCAGCAAGATAAAGAAGAGCACGCCCTGCAAGCAACCACAGATAATCCTTCTCAAAATAAGTGGAGGTCGAGGCAAAGGCTGAGGTCGGAGTAGGGGGAGAGGAAGCTATAGTCGAGGTAATCAACAGTACCATCAGCAGAATGATAATCAGTTTCAAGGAAGCGGAAGGGGACGTGGAGGACATGACTCAACAACTCAGAGACCAAAGTCAGTAGACAAATCAAATGTTGAGTGCTATCGCTGCCATAGGTATGGTCATTACCAATCAGAATGTCGAACAAATTTAAATAGACAGAGTGCAGAAGTATCTAACTTTGCAAAGAAGGAAGAAGAAGTTTCTCTCTTGATGGTGTGTTATGCAAGTGAAGAAACTCGACAAAATCTGTGGTATTTGGACACCGGGTGTAGCAACCACATGTGCGGAGACAAGAAGGCATTCTCTGAATTGGATGAAAGCTTCCGCAATACCGTCAAGTTTGGTGATAACTCTGTTGTATCTGTCATGGGAAAAGACAATATCACTTTACATGCCTAAGATAACTCTTTTCACACAATTTCTAATGTGTTTTATGTTCCAGATTTAAAGACCAATTTACTCAGTATTGGTTAGCTACAGGAAAAGGGTTATGAGATATCTATTAAAAATGGATTATGTCGAATTGAAGATTCAAGGCTGGGTTTGATTGCTCAAGTTAGCATGACAGCAAATCGTATGTTTCCACTTCATTTGCAGA
Organism: Solanum pinnatisectum; assembly: GCA_035578085.1. NCBI lineage: Eukaryota > Viridiplantae > Streptophyta > Magnoliopsida > Solanales > Solanaceae > Solanum > Solanum pinnatisectum. The sequence continues at coordinate 37,906,186 of CM069076.1, read as the reverse complement.
GTTCGAGTTCTTCCTGCTTCTCGGCCAACGTAACAGACACATCGTGGTTATGGCATTTTCGTTATGGCCACTTGAGTTTTGGTGGCTTAAGCACTTTGCAACGGAAGAATATGGTCAGTGGTCTCCCTCAAATTGAAACTCCTTCTCAAGTATGTGAGGAATGTGCAGTTGGCAAGCAACAACGTAATCAATTTCCTAAGGGAAAAATATGGAGAGCTAAAAATGTGTTGGAGCTGGTGCATTATGATCTTTGCGGCCCAATTAATCCATCTTCAAATGGAGGTAAAAGATACATAATTACCTTCATTGATGATTTTAGTCGGAAGACATGGGTCTATTTTTTACAGGCCAAATCTGATGTTTTTGAAGCTTTCAAAAGCTTTAAAATTATGGTTGAGAAAGAAGCAAGAAGCCAAATCAAAGTACTTCGCACAGATTGAGGCGGGGAATACAATTCACAAGAATTTGCAAATTTTTGTGAAAGCAATGGCATTAAAAGGCAACTGACAACAGCATATACGCCCCAACAAAACAGTGTCTGTGAGCGCAAAAATCGCACTATAATGAATATGGTGCGCAGTCTCTTGACAAGAAGCAGTGTTTCAAAAACTTTCTAGCCTGAAGCTGTTAACTGGAGCATTCATATTTTGAATCGAAGTCCTACATTCTCTGTTCAAAATATGACACCGGAGGAAGCTTGGAGTGGTCGAAAGCCTAATGTTGATCATTTTAGAATTTTCGAGTGCAGTTGTTATGCCCGTATTCCAGATCAAACAAGAACGAAGCTTGATGACAAAGGTGAGAAATGCATTTTCCTTGGTGTTAGCGACTGTTCCAAAGCTTACAAACTATATAATCCTATCACCAAGAAAATTGTCATTAATCGAGATGTAATATTTGACGAAGAAAATTTTTGGACATGAAGTGAATCTGGTTCTCAACGACAAATTCCAGCAGACTTTGACGGGTAAGATGGAGCTGAAAATCAACATAATACAGTGGTGCTGCAGCAACCAATCACTACTCAAGATGAACAAGTGGTGACTCAAGTCTCACCGCGGTTGCAAAGAGAACGAAGCGAGAAAAGACCAATATGGATGGATGATTATGAAGTAGCGGGAATTGGTCAATCTGAGGATCCAGTTGTTCATTTTGTTTTTTTTTTTCTGATTGTGATCCTGTAACCTTTGAAGAAGCAGTGAAGCAAACAAAATGGAGAAAAGCTATGGATGAAGAGCTTGCAGCTATTGAAAGAAATAACACATGGAAGTTGACCGAGCTTCCGAAAGGGCAGAAAACAATTGATGTGAAGTGGATTTTCAAGACCAAGTTGAAAGAAAATGGTGAGGTGGACAAGTATAAAGCTCGCTTGGTGGCAAAAGGTTACGAGCAGGAATTCGGTGTAGATTATGAAGAAGTGTTCGCTCCAGTAGCAAGACATGATACAATCAAATTATTGATTGCATTGGCAGCACAAAATTCGTGGCCCATTTTCCAGTTGGATGTCAAGTCGGCTTTCTTGCATGGAGACTTGAAAGAACAGGTATTTGTCAAACAACCTCTTGGTTATGTTAAAGTTGGAGATGAATTCAAAGTGTATCAGTTGAAAAAGGCTTTATACGGACTTAAACAAGCCCCACGAGCTTGGTATAGTCGCATTGAAGCCTATTTTTTGAAGGAAGGTTTTTCTAAATGCCCATATGAGTATACTCTCTTTGTTAAAGTTGAAGGAGGAAATATGTTTGTTGTGTCTTTATATGTAGATGACTTGATTTATACTGGAAATGATGCTGCTATGTTTGAAAAATTTAAGCAATCCATGATGCTTGAATTTGAAATGTCTGATCTTGGAATGATGCACTATTTTCTTGGCATTGAAGTGGTGCAATCTGCTGTTGGTATTTTTATTACTCAAAGAAAGTATGCTCGAGAAATTCTTGACAGGTTCGGAATGAAGAACTGTAATCTTGCCGAAACTCCAATTGAAGTTGGTCTTCAACTTGTGAAATATCCAGAAGAAGGGCGAAAAGTGGACAGCAGAGTGTTCAAACAAATCGTGGGAAGTCTGATGTATTTGACTACTACTAGACTTGACATAATGTATTCTGTCAGCCTTGTTAGTAGGTATATGGAATGCCCAAAGGAGATTCATCTTGCAGCTGCCAAATGAATTCCCCGTTACGTGCAGGGAATAATTGATTGCGGAGTGTTTTACAAGAGAGGAGACAAATCAGATTTTTGTGGTTTTACTGATAGTGATTATGCCCGAGACAAAGATGACAGAAAAAGTACTTCGGGCTATGTGTTCATGTTGGGTTCAGGAGCTGTTGCTTGGTCTTCTAAAAAGCAATCTGTTGTCACTTTATCAACCACTGAGGCAGAATTTGTAGCTACTACAGCTTGTGCCTGTCAAGCTATATGGTTCAGAAAGATACTTGAGGAGTTGCAGTTCAAGCAAAGAGGACCAACTGCAATTTATTGTGACAACACATCAACGATCAAACTCTCCAAAAATCCCGTGTTTCATGGAATGAGCAAACACATAGATGTCAGGTTTCATTTCTTAAGGGATCTCACAAAAGATGAAGTCATTGAAGTTCTCTATTGTAAGAGTGAGGATCAAATTGCTGATATAATGACAAAGCCTTTGAAATTATGCACATTCCAGAAACTCAGGAAGTTGCTTGGTGTTTGTAATTATTTCAATTAAATTGAAAGCATTCATTTTAAGGGAGTGATTGTTAGATATTTGTTCAAAGTATTTGTTTGATTTAGTCAAATAAAAGTAGTTTAAATAGAGTCAATTAGTATCCTAGTCTTTAGCTAGAAGTTGCAGCTTTTAGTGGGCTGTAAATGTGATATTTGTTACCCTATTTTTTAGCTATTTCAGTTTGTGTACAGCTCTATAAGAGCTCCTTTATGTTGATCAATAAATAAAAAAAAAAACTTAACTCCCTTTCTTCCTTTCTTTTACTGATATACACGATTACTTTCATCAGGAACAAACTAAATTCTCTTGGGTGAAATAAAACTGATCATGCACTTGAGCTTTATATGTGTGATAAATCTCATCAATAATCGACTTGAATAGACACAAGGCAGTGTATCTATAGTTACCATGTGATTAAAACTTGGACTTCTTCCTTCAAGTAATAAAAAATGAAATTCATGTGCTAAAAGCATAACACAATATTGTCATAAATATCGTCAAATACATAAGATATATGACATAAATGATTAAATACTAAATTATATATTTGACACGCATAACTGTTTGTAAAGATACATCATATTATTGTAGATACACATAACTGTTTGGTGAGATACATGTCACTAATTCTGATATTAGCATTAACAGATTATTAAAGAAAACTTTCACAGATACATGATGTATTATATTGAGATATATCTGTGATAGATATATAAAACAAACTTAAGAGCAATTCAAAATTATTTAAGATAAGAAAAAATATCTCGTCATTTCAATAATTGCCATCAAATGACATGGTGTTTGCCTTTCGAAGAATCATAACAAAATCAATATGTTGAGTGAGGTCAGACTCTTGCTTCTAGTATTTATAATGACCAGGTTGGTCATTTTTGGTAATCTTTATAAAATTACCATTTTGCCCTCCCAATGTTGACCTTGAGTCTTCTATGATTGAGTTTTGAAAGTTGGTTTGTATTTTGAGTTAAAAGTTTAGAGTTTTGTAAGTTTTGATTTTAAAAGGCTAAGTTGCTTAGAAAGTGATTTTTGGTCCCTTTTAGAGTTTCAAGTGTCGGAATAAAATTCCATTGATTCCATTAGTCCCGAAAGGTGAAATATGATTATTGAGAGTTGTCGGTTTCAAATTCAATCTATTTTTGAGGATTTGAGGTCCTAAATTGTGACTTTGTTGAATTTTAGCCTTTGGGTTGACTTTGGTCAACATTTGGGGTTTGGATGCTCGAATTGGAATTTCGAGAGTTTCGTAGATTTCGGGGATGATTTTAGACCTAAGTGAGGTCTTGGTTAATTTTGAGAGGTCCCAAACTTGTTTTGGTCTTTTTAGGTCTTGAGTTAGTTTCTTGTGGTATGTTGGGTCAAGAAGACATCAAATTTGTGTTTCAATGGTTTCATTGAGTCAGAAACGTTGAGTATAATCACATTGCATATGTGGTTTGTGTTTAAGGGGTTTCAAACAAATCTCAAGGGCCCTTTTGATGTTTTACGAGTTGGCTGGTTTTTATGGTATTGGTGTGCTTCGCTTTTGCGAATGGTGCTTCACAATCGCGGAAGTCATGAGACTCTGGTCGTGAAAGCAAAAGGTCTCAGTTAGGAGGGGTTCACATAATCGAACCATGGGTCGCGATCGCGATGTTCACAAAAGAGAACCCTGGTTTATGAAAGTAAAGGTCCTTACTTTCGCGGGGTTCACTTTTGGGAACCCCAGGTCGCTTTTGCTACATTAGAGAGGGTTTTTGGTCTGATATTTTGGGGTTTAAGCCCCATTTTTCATTTCTTAGCTTGGGAAACCCTTGGTAGCAATTTTAGAAAGGTTTTCTTTTGCTAAATCATTTGGGTAAACTTTTATGACCCTAAACCTTCATTTCCCTTTGATTATTTAAGGATGCTAGTATCATAATTTGGGATTTGATTTGGAAAATGGTACGGTTTTTCAAGAACTCAAGTTCTCAGCTAAAATGGAGATTGTGAAGTGTTTTTGAGTCCCTTATCGAAATAATTTTCCCAATAAGTTCCTAAAGCCTTGAGTAAAATTTTTAAGTATCAAATTTTGGATTCAAACCTTCTTTGTGAAATTGGGTTTTGAGTTGATTGACCAATTTCTCCATATAATTGATGTGGGTATTGTTGTTTTTGGAATGTGATGGTGAATGTTGCTTATATATAGATTGTGTTTCTTTGGAAGTGATTCAGAAGGGGAAGACTCAACTCTTGGAGTAATTATTGATTGATTTAAGGCAAGTGATCTCCTAAACCTTGTATTTTAGTAGAATTCGTGTATTCTCTTTATTGTTTGTGTGTTGGGAGTAATGCGGATGAGATGAAGCATTAATTGTTCATTTGATAAGTCTTACTGAATAAACATTGTTTGAAATTTAAAAGGCTATGTGATAAACACGATGATATGAATTGCCTTGTTGTGACCCTTATTGATTGATTGATAACATGCTTGATATCATGAATGTGGACTTGAATTGCATGAATTGTTGTATCTTCCATGTGGTGTGATATTGCTTGTGTACATTGATTATTGAATACTGTGATGAAACATGTGATAGTTTGATGTCAAGGTCATTTCTGACAAGTGTTATGATGTTTAGGTCATTGTCGATGAGTGATATAAAGGTGATGGGAAATGATTCCGGCTAGTGATTTGATATAAAGTTGATGGGAGGTTGGATTGATTTATGTGCAGGTTGTATTGTAGAACTGTTAGGTTGGACTGATTTTTGTGGAGGTTGTAGTTTGAGGAGGTTCGGTTGGAGTGTAAAGGGTACTCGATTTCTAGCTATGCTGCCTTGTTTATTAGGTAGCTTGTTGTGTACCGTGTTGTTGGTACTCGCCCTCTTCTTCTTATTCCTCCTCCTGCTCCTCCTTCTCCTTTTCTTCTTCCTCTACCTCTTTTTCCTCTTCTTACTCCTTTCTTCCTCCCCTTCTTCCTCATTATCTTCCTCCTCCTATTCCTTCTCTTCTACATCCTCATCCTCCTCCTCTTCCTCTTCATCCTCCTCCTTTTCCTCCTCCTCCTTCTCCTCCTCATTCTTCTTCTTTACAAGCTTGTCAATGATTTTGAGAGGTTGTTGTTTGTCATCCGGACGGACCCTCTTGTTCCTTTACTTTATCCTTTGTCCTGTTTGAGAAATAAAGACTATGAGACTTGTATTTATTTTTCAAATTCCATTTTTGCATTAGTGGTTTGTACACGTGAAAACCAGATTTTGGGGTATTGGTTAGAATGAATAAGTTTTACTCCTTTGTCTTGTTCTTGCTTTGTATTTGTGTTTTTCGTTCATATTCCTTGGATTGAGGCTGACTTATCTTTGTGGGATTAAACAAGTTTCATCATGTCTATTTTTGGACTGTGACACTAGTGCTCACCCTTAGATTTTTCTGAAAAATAATGATAGGAAATTGACACTTTTCTGAAAATAAAACAAACATTTTATTTCTACGATGAAAGTTACTTAGAAAGTGCATTTTGAAAAGATACTTGTTGGTGAGTTTTTGGAACCCAACTTGTTTCCACGTAAAGTATTTTTGATAAAATTAAATGGATGGGGCCAATAATATGATTAGAATAAAAAAGGATGAATTCTATCAAAATTATCAGATACAACTTTTCTCCATGAACCAGATCCAAACTCAGTAACATATGGTGACTTGTTCCATCTTCTAGGTTGCCTAAGCCTCTGAACTGCCGTCTCTGTATCAAAAACTATTGGTGTATGTACAACAATTCTAATTTGTAACATTTGAGATGGAAGGGAATTGTCACGAATGAAAAATTTAATATTTGTGTTTGGATCTGAAGGGACTGCATTCAACTAAACTACAAACAATGGCTCAAACTATTCTTTCTCACGTGAGTGTGATTCGTGAATTTTTGGTTTGCTTTTAGGGATTGAATTTGATGATACTGGCACACCTTGTTTAGTTTCAATATTTTCCTTCAAAAAATTATTATAATTTGTGAAAAATATATGATATATGTATATGAAATAAGGGTTTTTTTTGTTAAGTGATTAAACCTCTGATTCACGTGCTTGGTGTGTCTCGTATGCAGATGTCTTGATTGCATGATCAGAAAAATTGCATTTAACATTGTAAGTCTGAGCATCAACCTAAAAAAATTAAGATTGTTTTATCTTCAAATTTACAATATTGTATTTTATTGTCTTTGAAACAATTTTATATGAAATTTATAATATTTTAAAATGGTGTATAATAGCATTGTTAATGATGTATCTCAGGGCACTTGACATAGCTAAAGTCACAGTCTTAGCATAACAGTCAAGAACAAAATGGTGTCGAAAGAGCCAATCTATACCCAAGGTAATATCAAAGTCTACCATCCCAAAAGTGATTAAGTCTACCAAAGTATCATACCCAACCAGAGAAACAAGACAAGATCAATACACTTGATCCACAACTAAGGACTCACCCATTGGTATAGAAACATGAATAAACATAGTGTAACACCTCGAATTTTAAAAGAAGGAAAAATACAAAATTTTCATAGATGGTGTCTGTGTAGTCCCCGCCTACGGACCATAGGTGCTCTTATGGGTCGTAGGTGGAAACCGTAGGTGGTAGGGTGAATAATTTTAAAAATTCAAATTCCAGTACCCTTTTGATGGTTCACCAAGATGGTTCGTCATCCCATATATGAATCGTAGGTAGGTCTCATAGTTGAGTCCCAAACATAGTGAAATTTTGAAGGCGATGGGTGGTACGTAAGGACCGTGGGAAGGCCCATAGACCATACATGGGATCTGTCAAAAATAGGTAAAGTTTTAGGTCCGAGTACTTGACCTACAACTCACCAGGACGATCCGTAAGTGGACCTACGGGCCGTAGGTCGAGTCAACAATTAAATTTAAGGTACAATTTGATCTTTTCCCTAATCGTTTTAACCCTACACTGCGTCATTTTTTCCTCTACCCTAAGCCCTATATAAGGCTTTTAAACCCCCAGATTACCCAATTGAACTCTTTCTCTTAAATTCTCAAAAGTTTATCAAGTTCTTCCCCAAAATTTCTCTCTCTAATGCTTGAAGAAGAAGTCTAGGGTTTCAAGATCAAGTCTCCAAATTCACCATTGATTGTGGGAACTTGACATCAAGGTATGATAATATTCATGTATGGAGTCTTTTCCTCCATAGGGTTCCTAAATTCTTCAATTTTGCATGTTAGAATCTTTAATTAAAGCTAGAGTTTGATTTAATCTCATGGGCTCTTTTCAATTATGATATAGTTGATTGTTTTATGTCTTTTTATGCATGAATTGAGATAGTAACATGTTTTAAAGTTGAATTCACTTGAACCCATGCATGATCCATGATTTCTACATTTTGATCATATGATGAAGCTTTTGAACTATCAAAGATGAACATGTGAAGATATGCATGTTTTTTTTAATGAAATTGATATAGATGATTTAAGGTTGCTTTGAGAGTGAAGCATTGATGTTGTTGTTATTGTTGTTGTTGTTCTGAAAGGATTTCCCACATAATACTCAAACATGAATGTGAAAGGGTTTTCTCAAATGAAGGATTCATAGGGTTGAAAGGTTTTCTCAACTAAACTTTGAATCAAGAATTAGGAGTTATTCTAATGAACTCTAGCTTGGATTGGCTACTTGATGTTCCCTTTCATGGATGATAAGACAAGCAGCGATTACCCATGTCCAATAATGATAAGACAAGTTAAGATTAATGACTAATCAGTGGGACTTATGCTTATCACCGTTGGGACAAGTGGTGATTACCCATGTGCTATAACTATGTGTCATCATAGGTTGTCTTAAATAAACATTAGCTAGTGCATCCACCTATGCTAGAAGTTTATGGTTCTTACCTTGGCATGTTAGGACATCTCTTTTCTATGTGGGATAGACACTGGATTCCATTTTATAGCTCACTTGGTCTATGTTTGTTAGAGGTAAATCTCCCATAATAATGAACCAAGGTAACTTTCTAAAAGTATATCAAATGTGTTTTAAAGATGTTTAGCTTGCATTGGCCATGGTTACGACATATGTTTTCTAACATGTTATTTTATAATTTAGCTTGGTCAGTGCATGTCATATAAAGTCCCTTTTTGCATGATTTCAGAACTCTTATGCATTGCTATCATACTTGGTACATTCTATGGACTAACATATAATTTTGCCTATATTATTTCACTAATGTAGGGTCTGACGCTCCTATCTCCCGTACTCGTGGCTAATGATCCCATATAGACATTGAAGATTTGTGAGTCCTCGTGTTTCGAGGACCGAGACTCTTTTATTGCTTTCATGTATTTTTATTTTAGATTTTGTATGTGATGTATGGGTTACGTCTCAATCACTCTTGATGTAATAGATGACTTTAAGACTTACGTTAAACTTCTGCTATTTTTTTTTATCAAACTCCTTTATATGGAAATGCCACTTTTAAACTCTTTTTTGGTTTTCTATTATCTTATATGATGTATGCTAAGTTGTTTGTGTAGGGCCTCTCAGGATCTTGTACTCCATGTTACATCTAGGGTGTACTTTGGTTCGTGACACACACATGCTATATAACATCATATCAAATCCAATAGCAAAATATGTAGACATATACGAGAAAGTAGACCCCGGATCAAATAATACAGATGTAGGTCAATGGCAAACTAGGATGATATATGTGATCATAATATTAAAAGTCTCGACCTTCTACCTCCTTATAAAAGCATAATTGTATCCCTCTCAATCACCTCTAGTCTAAGTGGTACCCCGACCTCCGCTCTACTGAATTGTAGCACCTCTACCAGAAGTCCTCCCGCCTCTACTAGACTGACCCCTGCCTTTAGCATTGGTTGGAGGCACTAAATCTCTAGCTGAAGCGGCTGAATAAGTACGCTAGGTATTGAGTAAGTATGAAAAGGAAATTATCGAATCATATGACCTAGATCCCCGCATTAAAGCAAGACCTCGGTGTGGATGATTGCTGCTATGAACCACATGAGCTATCATGGCCATTTGGACAAGAACCATAAGATCCTATGGATATTTTCCCACTCTCGACTATTGACATATACGCATGACCAGATCTACGACGCTGGAAGGAGGTACCATCTCGGCGTGAACCTATGGATCTTGATGAGGCACCAGAAAATTGACCAGACAAACATCTCTCTAACCATCAACTCCGTCTCCTTGGAGACCCATGATGGACCGGAGGGAAGCTCCTATCTGGATGCTCTGAAAACATAAGATCTAATGGAGAAATTCAACCCTCTCATGAATCTAGTATTTTTCTACCTCATCCAAAACAATAGTCATAACATGTCTGGATAGCTCACAAAAACGAGCTCCACTGGTCTAGACCTCACATAAGTCCTCCACCACTCTCTGACAGGTCCACGAATATGAATTGCAACAAAACAAATACCACGTGCATCAACCATACCCACTACCTCTAGCATTTCATGGCACAAATTCAAGAACTTGTGAGTATGCTCCCTTTTAACACCCTGTAACTGGGGTGGTTTCATCTTCTAAAACCTCTCATAATACTGTTGATCAGTTGTCGTCAAAATAACCTCTAGAGCAATCCGTGCATCAATAACCGATGCATAAAAAACTAGTGCTTGACCCACCTGAAAATGAATACCCAGAGCATGTCGCTAATCTAGGGTCTGTGCCCCTACTCTTGTCTAAGAAACCAGTGTACCTGTCGCACCACTTTGAGAGAAGTTCTCCAACACCCCCATCATCCTTAACAAAGCATCCTAAAATAATAGAATTGTAAACTCATGAGGAACCTGGTCCTCAACAACCTCAACTTATTGCTCAGGAGAGATCTCACTATCTCGACCTCTTGCTGGTGCTGCTCTACGGGCACGACCTCTAGTTGGTGCTACTCTATGAGCATGGCTTCTAGCTTGCGCACTATCTCTACCCTTAGCTGGGGTATTAGAAACTTCATCGGGGGGGGGGGGGAGGAGTGCTTCCCCTTCTACCACTTTTAACAGAAGATCTAGTCCTCGATATATGAAAAAATAACATGCGAAAACTCAACACTAGCGAAGGTAACCACGCACGATAAGAAAGAATGAATAAAAGCATGTTTCCTAATAGTCTTCATTGCCTTTCAAAGCTAAGTACATATGTTTTTGTACAGATCCTCGAGAATCTAATTAGATTTGCTTGTACACACGTGAGACCTATGAACTTGGGGTTCTGATACGATTCGTCATGACCCCAAAAATGGGTGTGATGGAACTTGTCTATTCCCACTAAGACAAGTCAGCATCAACCCATCAACACGAAAGAAATGCGGAAAGTAAATAAAAAATTACATAACATCAAAATACTTATTCATTCTAAAACATAACCCCGAAACTTGGTTATCACGTGTACAAGCCACTCATGTATAATATGCAGAATTTGAACGATAATTACAAGTCTCAATGTCTTTGTTTCTCAAGTATAACAATACATAAACATAAAGAAAGAAGAGGATATGCCCGGATGATAAGCAATTACGTCTCAGTACCTTTGACAAGCCTTGGAAACCAGACAAAGACCAATCACATGATACTGGGCTCGAAACCTACACAAGTGTAGAAGCAATGAGTAAGTACCAAAAACACGGTACTCAATAAGCAACCTGATAAACAAAGAAAAACTAGCTATAATACGAGTACTCTTATCATCCCAATTGAACCTCCTCAAACTACAACATGCATAAAAATCAACCCAACCTAACAGTTCATAAAACATAGTTCACAAGTTCTCATAATCGTAGTCTAATAGTCACAGTTCAACAACCATCAAATAAAGTATGACAATTACAAGTTTCAAGTAAATCAATCACATATATCAAGTTCATCAAGGCAAAATAATCAAGTTGACTGAACACATGTTCCAATATTTATCCTGCACAATATAATTTAGAACTCATGGGAACCGCCCATAGTTCATCAAATCGTCGGTAATGACCTCGACACCAGTAACACTCACCAGTATTGACCTTAATATCAATAAAACTCATTGGAAATGACATCGACATCAATAACATTTGTCGGAAATGACCTCGATATCAATAACCATCACATGTCCCATCTTAGTTTACATAAATCAATGCAAATAAACAATTTCATACCATAAGTAAGAGACCATAACTTGAACAATTCAAATCTACAAAAATGTCATCAAAATGTTTAATCAATCAACACATTAGGGTCCACAACAATGTAATTCACAAAGTATTATGATCTACATATTACCTTTTCATTAATCCCCCTTTTAATTCATTAACATCATTCGAGTGGAATAATTGAACCCATCACCTCATTCCAATTACTTCCTAACACACACAATCAAGGAAATTACAAGATTTTACAACTTTTACAAGGTTTAGAAAGTCATTTGCCTCAATTTCAATAAAAAGTCAACCCAAGACCTGAGCGTTCCTTTTTTGAACAACGACCAAAGTTATACAATCTAATTCAATCAAGTTATCACAATAAGATTCTAAGAATAACAACACCCAAACTAAATACTTTGAAAAAAGGGTCAAAACAACTCAAAAACCAAATTTCGAAAATGAGGTTTGAATTCCAAAACCTTTAATTAAAAATATTAACCAAGGCTTTGGAAATAATTGGTTAAAATCATTTTCAAAAGGAATTAGAATAAGTTCACAATCACAGTTTTAGCAAGTTCGTAGGTTCTTGAAGAACCAAAATACTATTCCAAAAACCCTAATTTGAACACTTAAATTCTTTAATAATAATGGGTAAATGAAGATTTGAGATTAAGAATCGTTATCAAAATATTTCTTCTAAAAAACCTTGTCCAAATCGCCACCCTAAAGCTCCCAAAACTCAGAAATGGAGGAATCGAGTTGAAACCCCAATTTTGAAAACTGATTCTGCTCAAACACAAAATGCTCATCGTGACCGCAATGACCAAGGCTTCATGATCGTGATGCGTTAAATGAGTCAACTCATTAAAGTTTAACCATTGCTATCTCGACTGAGACTCATGCGACTGTGATGACCAATTCACATAGAACTACATGATCGTGTGAGTTGGTCATCGATAGCGATAAACAAATTACGCTGCACCAGAAATTGTAAATCATCAATCACACAAAGCATAAAATATCCCCAAAAAGACCTTTGAGAATCATTCAAAAACCCGTACACACAAACCATATATACAAATCGAATATCCTTGATGTTCCAGATACAATGGAATAATCGAAACATGAATTTGAGGTCTCCTTGACCCAAGTCCTGTGTAAGTCACAAGAAACTAATCATAACGCCTAAAAAGGTTAAATCAAGCTCATGACCACTAAAAATTCAACAGAGACCTCCTCTAGACCTAAAATCATCCCTCGAATTCAATGGAACTCTTGAAATTCTAGTTCGAGCATTTGAATCCTAAATGTTGACCAAAGTCAACTCAAAGGTTAAATTTCCATAATTTTCTAACTTAGGACCTTAATTCCTCAAAAAGACTCAGAATTTGAAACCAAAAACTCTTTTAGACCAATTTCCACATTGCTGGACTGATGAAAATGACAGAGTTCTATTCCGATACTCGAAACTCCAAAATACACCAAAAATCACTTTGAGCAACTTTAGTCTTTCAAATTTCTAAAATTCCCATAATTCACAATTTTTAACTCCAAACTTGAAACCAAATTCAAAACTAACTTAGGGCCAACATTGGGAGGGGTAAAATAGTAGTTTTATAAAAATTTCCAAAAATGAACGGCTGGGTCATTACAATTTTATTTATACACTATTTTTGATTTTCTTTTTAGAGAAGAATAGTTATTGAATTTTTAAAGGAACTAAATAAACAAGGGTAAGGAAATGAAAAAAAGAATAGAAATAAAGTATAATAAAAAATAATATTAAGATATATACTAAGAAGAATAGGATAACACAGAGATGATTATTAAAACGAAAAACGTTATGGAAAAATGACACACAGAAAGAAGGGTAGATAATCAAAAAAACACAACAAAAGGAAAATAGAAGATTTAAAAAATATCATCAAAGCAAAGATAATTAATTTTTTCACGGTAATGAGAATGTTATCAAGAAAAAAAATCTTACATTTCTTAATTAAACTCCTAAATCTGTGAAATAACATTTACTAGGAATCCTAAGAAAATAATCAAGATGAAATGGTTAACACTGTGTGTCTTTTTCATGCCAGTGGCACCGCACAAATCCGTCACCCGAAAATTGATGTAATGACACTCATCTTATCTTATCAAGACAAATCAGTCTAAACCTAAATATTAAGATAAAATGCATAAGAAAAATAAAAATGAAGGTTTTACACCAAATAATGGAGTGGATAACGATATCAACTTTAATAAACCCCCAAACTCTTGGTGTCACGTGCACAAGCCTCTAATGCATTACAGTAGATTTGAAAGAAAACACAAGTCTCAAATGATGTTGTCTCTAAAGTAGAACAAAATCATAAATAGGAGTAACAAGGTCCGCTGAGATGACAAACGACTACCTCACAAATCTCCACATGAAGCCTTGGATAAGAAGAGAATAGTGAGTATCATGAAGACCTGAGCTCGTAATCTACACAAATGTAGAAGCAAGAGGTGAGTACCTGATAATGCTAAAATCACCCTCCAAAAGTAATTAAAAAAGAGTGAGCAATCATAGTTAATGAAAACCCAACAAAGCGTCGAGATCGAATCCCATAGGGATTGGTATATCATAGAAAATTCTTTATCAAGAAATTTGGACTTTAAATTAGCTCATTTGCATTAGTAAGAACAATTGTGTGGATGGTACTACCAATGTGATATAAAGATTTGATTATCAATTTCACACTTACACTAAAATATCAAAGATCAAGAGTTAACAAGTAATATAGGGGTGTGAGGATTGGAAATCAATGTCACATAAGGGTGATTGTGCCACTCTATAGTGATGAACATTCATGAATAGACTAAGTCATCTTCATTGATTCTAATCATCTTTTGATCTCAAATCAACTATGCATATAATATTTTTTCGGTCTCTTCTATATGCAAATCCTAAATAACCCAATACCTTACCCTATTCTCTCTTTCAAGAACAAGGAAAATAGATCCAACCCATAACCTCTCTTCCAAGAAAGCTACAACCATCAAACCTAAATTTCTAGTATTGAACTAATTATCCACTTCAATTAGTCTCTTTCGAGCATCAACTAGGAGATCAGAAGTAGGATTTAAATTTGCAACCTTAACCCATATGTTAATCTCATGGTAATTAGACCAAATTCATGTATAAACAATAGCAAAATAGAGCATAGGAAAATAACCACAACATTAAATCATCACCCAACCCCATTTAAGCACCTCTAGATCTTGGGGTTTTAGCCACCCATAAAAAAAAAGTAAAGAAATTATACCTTCCATGAAGAAACCATGGGTAACTTGAAATAAGCAATTAATAGTAAAACCACTTTGGATTCAACTTCAATTTATCACTTTTAAACTCCAAATTGTAAAACCCCAAGACCTAGAAAATTGTTCTTCAAAGGAAAGGTTTTAAAACTGTATATCCTTCTATCCAAAAATTCTCTATCTAAAAGTCTCTTTAAAACTCTCCTTTGAGCTATATATATTTTTCCAAAATTTGACCCAAGAATCAATTTTGTGATTGACTCAGTGAATTTAGTCAGGCTCACTATCTGGGATAAAATGGAGAAGTCATTTTTCAAATCCTTCAGCACATTATCGAGCCCATCAACCTTGTTGTAGATTCTTACAAGCATGTCTTCAGTCCGACTTCCTTTTGGCCCAGCTGGTTCTTTTCGGCATGGATGATCATAGGGAGGCACATATCTATCTTTTCCCATCTTTTTATCTCTCTAGTCTTTCCAACCTCTATCTCTATCCTTGTTCTAACCTTGGTTCCCACCTTTTCATTGATAATTTGTGTGAGAAACCCCCCACTTGATTTCCTAAATATTGAACTTCTTTATTGTATAATGCCTTAAATTTGGCATCATCCGAGCACTGTCCATTGTTGGTTCCAACTGCATTTACCGACTTGGTATTACCTCCCATGACATGTTTGGACAAGGAATTGATTTGGGTCATCATTTTGGCCATGTTTTCATCTCTTTCATGGTCCTTCTCAACTTGTTCTTTGCTCAAACCGACTTGTAGAATAGGCACTTGGTTATCTCTAGTATGCCACACTCGGTTTCCCTTAGTCATATCATCTAGCAACAATGCAACAACATCATATGGCTGTCTCATTAATCCATCTTGGACCAACTGATCAGCCACACCTTTGTTGACCAAATCAAGGCTGCAATAGTAGTATTGCAACAACAAATTGTTTGAACTTCATGCATTGGACATTGCAAGAGCAACTTCCTGAACCTTAGCCATAAATCATGCAAAGATTCACCTCCAACATGCTTGAAATTTTGAATTTGGAGTCGAAGTTTAATCATTTTCGAGGGTGGAAAGAATCTCTCCAAGAAAGCATTAGTTAGCTCTTCACACAAAGTGATTGAATATTTTGGCAACTCTACCAACCATCTTGTAGCCTCTCCCGTTAAAAGAGAATGGTAATAATCTCAACCTTATGGATTCTTACGAGATATTCTTGAACACAATGGGTCCACATACCTCCTTTAAATTTCTAAGGTGTTCATGGGGATCCTCATGAGCTAGATCCCCAAAAATTCCTTTCATCTGGAGCAATTGTATCATAGTTTCGGCAATGTGAAACAAAGTCCTCTCGGTTGTAAGAGGTATCCAGATTGCTCCAGTCATTTGAATAACATTGACGGATATATCATTTAAATCACCAATGTTGTCGTTTTGACCATAGTGATTTTCACTGTCCCTCCCATGGTCACTCATTGTCTACATTAAAATTAGCCAACAACAACACCAAACAACAAATCTACTACAAATAAACAAAATTTAAAATCTAATTTCTCAATTAGAATTCTCTACCACCGTTCCCTCACAGCGGTGTGCTTTTTTTATAACACTCAAATCACCCTAAAAAACCAATCAAAAGAGTGAGCAATCGTAGTCAGTAAAAACCAAAGAAGAGTTGAGGTCAAATCACACAGGGAACGGTCTATCATAGAGAATTTCTTATCAATAAATTTAGACTTTACATTAGCTCATTGCATTAGTAATAACAATTGGGTGGATGGTACCACCAACTTAATATAAAGATTTGATTATTAATTTGCACACTTAAACTAAATTATCAAAGAAATCAAGAGTTATTAAGTAATTTAGGGGTTCGGGGATTGGAAATAAATGTCACATAGGAGTGATTGTGCAGCTCCATAGTGATAAACATTCATGAATAGTCTAAGTCATCTTCACTGACACTAATCATCTTTCGATCTCAAAGTATCTATGCATAGAATCTCCTTTCGGTCTCATCTATATGTGAATCCTAAGCAACCCAATACCTTACCCATTTCTATCTATCAAGAAAAGGGCAAATAGATCTGACCCATAACCTCTCTTTCAAGCAAGCTACAACCATCAAACCCAAATGCTAGTATTGAAATGATTATCCACTCCAATTAATCTCTTCTGAGCATCAACTGGAGATCGGAAGCAGGAATTAAGTTTGCAACCTTAACTCATAGGTTCACCTTATGTTAGTTAGAGAAAATTCATGTATGAACAACAACAAAACAGATCATAGAACAATACCCACTACATTAAATCAACACCCAACCCCATTTGAGCACTTCTAGATCTTAGGTTTTAGCCACCCATCACAAAAAGTAAAGCAATTATACCTTTCATGAAAGTAACCATGGTTAACTTGAAATCTACCTATTTAGAGTAAACCCACTTTGGATTCAACTTCAATTTATCACATTTAAACTCAAAGTTGTAAAACCCTACAGGCTAGAAAAGTGTTCTTCAAATGTAAAGTTGTAAAATTGTATATCCCTCTATCTAAAAAAAAAAATCTCTTAAAAACTCTCCTTTTGGATATTTATACTTTCCCAAAATTTGACCCAAAAATCCACTTTGTGACTGACTTAGCGAATTTAGTTGGGCTCGCCGAACCTGTTGGGCCGTTCAGCGAACCTGTTCGGCAGATCGCCTTTCACTCCTCAACTCTTCTTGTGATGCTCTAGGCTTCAGGTGTTTGAACCTCAGTTGGGAAACTCAATTGAGTCAACTTTCAAGTTCAAGAAATTGTTGAATACCACATTTGTTCACCTTTCGAGCATTCAATCTTTGTGTTGCACACTGTCGCTTTAGGCAATGTGCCTCATGACCATCGTTCTCATTTGGGGCATCACCTTCTCTACTGGAGTCCGCTAATCTTCTCTGATAGGCAGAAGTTTTATGCACTGTCAATTTGGGTGAGGTCGTTCCCACTTGGTGATCCGCCCTTCATGTTAGGCGATCAACAATGTTCACTTTGCACTTATTTTTTTGTATTTTTAGCCATTCTTTTAAACATCAGTCCTTGCCTTGTCCACTTGACCTCATAGCTGCAAATCATCAATATTATATTAGAATAAGACACTAATTATTAATCTAAATGGACCTTAAATGAGTGCAAATCTACCTCTCATCAGTACCAAATAACACAATACTCAACAAATAAACTCCTAAACACAAAGCCAAGTAATATAGAATATAGGTACTCCTAACACTCAAATAGAACCTCTACAACTACAACTTGCATAGAACCATCCTAACCTAACAGTTCACAATTTACATAATACATCGCTCAATAACAACACTCCAACAATTACGGATCAACAATACACATGATTAAGTTATTAGTCACAAGTTCCATAAAATGGCACTCACAAGTTCACAAATGATAAAGATATGTAATGCAATGCCAAGTATAATAATGCATGTATGACCTAATGATACACACATGATGTCTCCAGTCCGGGACCTATGGGGGACTTATTAGTTCATGCATCTGTCACGATGTATGATATAACCCTCGAATCAATATATTTGTCACAACGTGGGACACATCCCTCAAATCAATGTACCTATTGTCGTCCCTCAAAATAGGGAATCCTATGTAATTCTTTATTTTTCCTTAATTCACATAACACTTGTCAAATTGTGTCTTAGAATCAATGCAAATAGGTATATTCACACAAATAATGAGGAGATGCCCATTTCCACATCAATGCATAATTCACAATGGCACAATCAGGGTACAACATCAACAATGAATCAATAAACCTTTCAAATCATTCTCAACACATCACACATCAATGTATAATCAAGTTGCATTTTATTACCCCTTTTTCATCATTAGGATCATTCAATATGAACAAGTCAACTCATGAACAAATCCCATTACTCCCTAACACATACAATAAGGAAATACGAGATGTATACACTTAACAAAGGTTAAGAAGTGAACTTTCTTCTAATAATCGAACAATCACTCCGGAACAACATTCCACTTTCGTTGGGCTTCCAAATCAATGCAATCTAGTCAAATAAATAATCACAATAAGACTTACAAACTAACTACACTCATATTACTATACATTTAGTCTTGACCAAAAACTCACCAAAATCTATAATCAAGCTCCTAAATCTTGATGTCAACCAATAGGTGAAAACATATTTTCTGAATTTCATTCCAAGAATTAAGTCTTAATTTCTCCAAATAACATCACTCTATTGATTTTCATATAATACAATACACCTAATATTCAATTCTATTCACAAATATTATCAAAACTTGAATGACAATGTGATAATTATAAGAAAAATATGGACTCAAAGTCAAATATGTAAGTTCGTGATTGATAACTTCAACTACGGAAACAAGATGCATGGCCTTAACTTAAATGTAAAGATCCATTCTACCTACTCCATCTCTATTGAATAGATCATAGTTTACTCATCATTAGGCATTAAAAATTTGTCCCTTAGGAAATCAAATTTCACATCCAACAATTCAATAAACAAAACAATTAAAACAACAAGAATTGTGCCTTTAGCCTTTAAGGAACAACTTTGCAGTAGTTATCAATTCTTTTTAAAATAATTATGTACTAAAAAGTGACAAATCTTACTAACTTATTTTAATATATTGCCTAAGTGATACAGGTTATTAAATAGATAAATTATAAAAGTATTTGACTCATTAACTACCAATTAAATTAATTATCTAAAATACTACCTGTCAACTAAATAATCGTCATTAATAAATAGCTTAAAAATTCCCAAACCAACTTTATTGACTAATCAAAGATGCCTAGGGGCAACTATCAGAAGAGGTAAAATGGTAATTTCATGAAGATTTCCAAAAATGACCTTTTGGATCATTACATTATCCACCAGTAAAATCCATGTTCATCCTAGAATATAAATTAATAGAAAGTACCTAGAGCTTCGAAAAGCTGAGGATAAATGGCACGCATGTCAGACTCGTCTCCCAAGTCGCCTCCTTCACAGAATGGTGCTTCTACTGCACTTTCACTTAAGCAATTTCCTTAGCTCTAAGATTTCAAACCTTCATATCCAATATAGCTACATGCACCTCCTCGAATGACAAGTCTGGACTCAACACCACTGAATCGAGTGACAGCACATGAGACCGAACTGCGACATACTTTCGAAGCATGGAAACATGAAACACATGATTCGCCACTAATAAGCTAGGTGGTAAGGAAAACTTATAGGCCACCTATAACACCTCGAAAATTGGAAAGTTTGATTGGAAAGGAAAAGTGTAGTTTTTGCACAGATATAGTGGTTTACGAGACTAACCTAAGGACCGTAGGAAGTTTTACTGGCCGTAGGAAGGTAATTGTAGAACCTTGGATGAGTTTCAGAAAATTTAAGTTTCTAAAATTTTACCTACGAGGGAAAAGGACAAATCATAGGGTGTTGGATGGGCCGTAGATGAGTCTCGTAGAAAGATTTAGACTTGGTAAGATTTTTGCTTAAATTTGGGATCTACAAAAGAGTGTCTACATGTCGTAGACCACACAACGGATTGTAGGAAGGTCTCGTGGAAACTAAATGAAGTATGGGTTTCTAAAGTTTGTTCTATGGTTGACCAGTACGGGCCATAAAAGATCTATGGACTGTAGGTCAAAACCGTAGGTCATTTATGACAGTATTAATTAAGTGTATTTTGGTCTTTTCCTAACTACTCAACCCCTAAAATACGTCATTTTTGACCTATAAACTACCCCTAACCGTTTTACTCATTAAAATTAGTCCAAAATCACTCCAAATTCTCTCAAGTGTCCTGTAAAAAAATTTCTCTCAAGCTGAAGGAAGAAAACTAGAGTTCATGCTTTAAGCATCCTTTTTCTTTATTGAATCTAGGGCTTTGATTGCTAAGGTATGTGGGAATTCACCGATGGATTACATTCATCCATTGGGTCCCAAGAAATCTCAATCTCCAAAAGTTAATTTCACCCAATTATATAAGGTTTCACGCAATTCTCCATGGGTCCTATTTGTTATTATTCAATTGTTTGATTTCAATCTTATTATGCATGATTTAATTATATTACATATTTTCCAATCGATTACATATGGACCCATGCATTATTCATGATTTTGACTATGAATTTATAAAGAAAGTCTATGAAGTTATGAATATGAATATGAAAGCTATACATATTTTAGAAAAACATGAAATTATGATTTAAGGATACTTTTAAAGTAAGAATCAATGATTTGTGAATAGTTTTCTCACATATTATGAAATCATGGTTCTGAAAGGGCTTCTCACATATGTATGAATCATGATTTAAAGGATCTACTCTATGATAAGTTTATGATTTTGATTGGTATGTTGTTTATTGCCTTTTCAAATGTTATGCTTTGATAATTGACTTTATCTATTCCATTTTTTTTAACTTAGCACCGAGAGAACTTGAGGTGGAGGCTCAAATAGGGTAGTCTCTAGTAGCAACCTCCAGGTCGGAACTACTGCCCCCATAGGCTTGTATTAAATGATTTAGTTAGTGGATCCACAAATAGCATATGAATGAATAATACACAGCTCTACCTTGGCAAATAGACTATCCCTTCTCAATGCGGAGTTACAACATATTTCATGTTATAGCCTACATGGTCTTATTGTAGGTTAAAGATAATATCCCACAAAATAAATTATGTGCCCTTCAAAGTTTAATGAAATATCTTCAAATGATTTTAAGTATGCATTGACCTTGACTTATGAATTATGATTTCCCCTTTTAAGGCTTCAAATATGTTCTAACTTGGTCATACATATCATGCCACATATCCTCATATGGTCATATTTATGTTTCCATGTATTTCCTCATACTTAGTACATTCCATATACTAATGCATATTTGTTCCTACATTTATTCATAATGTAGGGTTCGATGCTTCTTCTCCTCCTGCTCGTGGCTAGCTTGGACTGCTATCACTATTGGATTGGTGAGTCTTCATACTTTGAGGGCAAAACCATGAAGACTTTTATTGTTTTTGTCAATTACTTTGAGACTTTGTACGTGGTGTATAGATTACGTCCCAACCACTTTCATGTTGATTAAGAAAAGCTTGTCAAGACATAGTTAAGATTTTACACTTATGTTTCAACTTCTCTTTTATGATATGCAACTTTCTACTGAAACATTTCTTTTGTCTATCATCTTGTGTAGTATGTATGTCAAACGGCTTGTGTAGGGCCTCTGAATCTAGGGTATACCTTGGGTCGTTACACCATATCTCCAACTCACCCCAAAATCACAAAAATACCAAACTACCCTCAGAACCTTAGAAAATTTAATCAAGACCTTACCTAGGTCTAAAATCATCCCTCGAATCCAATGGGATCTTTGGAAATCTCATTCGAGCGTCAAAACTCCGAATGTTGATCAAAGTCAACTCTTGGTCTAAATTCACATAAACTTCCAACTAAAGGGCTCAAATCCATGAAATAACTGCGAAACAAAAAATGACTACACTACTAGACTAAATTATATATTTCGGAGCTCATGGAATTGACCAAATTCCATTGGAAGACTTGAAACTCCAGTTATTACCGAACACCACTTTTAAAAACACTAAACCTTTCAACACTCAAAACTTCAAAAATTCATAACTTTTCATACCAACTTCGCAAACTAGTCAAACATGTCTTGGGGCAACTATAGGGGTAAAATGATAATTTTATGGAAGTTTCCAAAAATAATCTTCCATTTTATTACATTATCCACCACTAAAAACCATGCAAAAGTTCTTCCAAATGCTCAATACCTTATGTGATCAAACATTTTTTACCTTACCAATCCATACCTTGACAAAACATACCACCACTAATGTAGACTTACTATGAAAAACTCGAATTCTAATTCCAACCGTATAAGTCACAAAAGTCGAAACCCAAAAGAATTTATCACCACACCCGAGTTGAATGGCTGTAGACTTATTTATCAAATCTTATCTAACAGTTTTTAACCCATTTGATGAACAAGTGAGACTATAACCATAACTAGAGTTAAATGGATTGAACCACAAATCTCTAAATGCAATTCTCAATTCTCTCTGAAGATACATTTTTGAATTTTGCAATCAGAGTAGATATCCATACTCTATCCACCTTCTAAAGGCTAAATTACATTCACTAATTCCTTCAATTTAAGACCCTTTCTCCTTTCAATTCTATTTGAGTTGTATCCTAGCTGTAATACCCGAAAAATTTCTAAGTTAAGTTCCAAATCATTCTATAACACTTCACAACTCTACTCTTACAAAATTGAACAGTTTGTATAATACCTCAGACTTTAAAAAGGACTAAAGAGGGGTAACGGGCAAGTTCATGAACCCAAAATGGACCATGGGTCCTTCACGGCACCCTAAACAGTCTGTTTAGGGGTCCACGACTTGTTTAGGGCATCGTGTATGACCGTCCAAGGCTGCTAGGGTGGGAGCCACCTAGACAAGATCCTAGATGGCATGTGGTGACTTGTAAAGTTTGTTTAGAGGTCCCTACAAGTTACCCACCAGTTTTTAAGTTTTGGTTCAACTTCAAATGTTGATATCTCTTCGTAAAAACTAAATTACGTGGCCCATGACCTATCAAATTAATGTTCTTTGAGTCTTTTTTCTAACGCCACCAATTTTGCCTCATTTCAAATGCGAATTAAAAAGTTATGCCTATTTTAGTGAAGCACTATTAGGCAGGTGAAGCTTGACGACCAGCTAGACGGCCCGTAAAGAGTTCACGGACGGTGAAGCCTTAAACAGTTCATGAAATCACCTGTTTTAAAGTTGGGGTAATTTTGGTCATTCCCCTATGTTGTTTTTAACCCTATTCCAAGTCATTTTTGAGTATTTTAACTGAGTGTATCATTCAACTAACTATATTTCATCCATCTAAACATTCAAGTATTTAGAAATTCCTTTAAGACTTATCTAGGGTTCCTTTTCTCCAACAAGAACCCAAAAACCTTGAAGTCAAAAATCCAAGATACAAAAAAAATCCTTCCACCCAAGGTTTTTTTCTTGTTCTCCCAATCTAAGAACTTCATAAAAGAGTTTCTTGTATCAAGAGCAAGCACCAAGATTGCAAGATCAAAGGTTTCCTCTGAAAAGCTAATGTTCCTCCTCAAGTTCAAGATAAATCAAGTCTTCACAAAAGTTTCCATTCTAAAATCTTCATAATCAGGTATGTAAGGCTATCATAGTGTTGGACTAGTTCGTCCTCATGCCTTACATCTACTTTCAAATTAGTAAAAGAGTAATTTAGGGTTCTATCCTTAGATTTTAGTAATCTTGAGATCAATTGATATTATGATCTAAATTTTTGAGTTGTTGATTATTGAATTCTGAAATTTTCATACATTGTGTATTGTGATTATTGATTTGATTGTTCATGACTATTTTTCAGCATGAACCTGATTCTTGAGTATTCATTAAATTCTTATTTAGGATCTTTTAAACAAAATACCATTGTTTAAACATAGTTTTGAGAAAGTAAATAGCAGTTTGAGAAAGATTTAAGGAAACTAAGTATATCCCAAATGTTTCATTTTTACTTGAAGAAAAAAAGTAGTCTTTTTTGAGAAAAGTTAAAGTGTTTTGTAACACCTCGGTATTTGAAAGAGTTAAATTTAGAAAGAAATAATTTGGAAAGAGCCAAATCTGAAATTTTACAAGTTATGCTTCAGTTGTGAGTTTTGGGTCAACTTCAAACGACCATTACTTTCAGTACAGGAAGAGTTAGGTAGCCCATAAGATATCAAATGAAAGTTCTTGGAATCCTCTTTCCAACACCACCAAGTTTGCTAAGTCTTGAGCTCGTATGAGGGAGATATTCCCATTTGAAGTTAGCTTGTCCAGTTAAGGAAAGCTACCCGAATTAATGAGGGTATTTTGGTCTTTTTCTTACCCAATCAGATTAAAATGATTTTTAGTAATATTTTGGGGTAAAATCTAAATTGGCTCAGTTTTACAATCCTAACCTACGCTTAGGGTTTTGAGAGGAGTTCAAGGAGAGGAAAAGAGGAGAAGAGAAGGAAGGTTCAAGGCGTTCGTCAAGAGTTGTTATGACTTGAAAAACTAGTAGGTGAAACTAGAGTCTTACGTGAGTGTTGTTGAGTTTGATGTGGGTTTTATGTTGTAAAATGGTTTCCCAAGCTTAAGTTGAGAGGTTTAGGGGTTAAACATCAAGATACGACCCCCTAATGACCAACCAAGGATCCTTGAGGAGGACCCTAAAGCCTAACCCCAAGGCTGCCCCAAGTACCCAAAATCTGCCAAATTTTCATGACCTACGGATTGGACCTACGGGGCGTAGGTCCCTCCACGCCTCGTGGTGAGGCTTCGTGAGTCAAGAGCCCATTTTAGGAGCCCCAGTCCACCATCTATAGACCTACATGATGGGGCGTGGCCCCACTCATGGTACGTGAGTCCTGAGTCGTAGATGCTACTTGCAATCTGGCTAGGTTTGGTCAAAGAAGAAGAAGAAGAAGAAGATGATGATTAGATTAAATCTTATATGATGAATTATGATTAGTAGTGCTTGAGATTGACTCCTAAGGCTTGAGAGTAAGGCTAATATGATGAACTAGGAATGTTAAGGCTTTGAGAGTGAAGCTTATGTGTATGTTGATTTGTATATGGTATTATTGTGAAAGGACTTTACCAACATGACATATATTATGAATGTATGAGATTATGCATGTTTCTTATAGAATCTATGTAAATGTTTTATGAACACTTTAAGAGTAGAGTGTAAATGATTATGATATTGATATTGTGTTGCTTGAAAGGATATTCTCATGAACATGATGTAAAAGGCTTTCTCACATAATGAAGATTCTAGGTTGAAAGGTTTTCTCACATAAAATGAATCTAAGAGTAAAAGTGATCATGGATGGTGACTAATGCTCACGCATGATCTAATAAGCCTTCATGATGAACTAAGGCATACTTCAGTACCCCGTCAGTGTTCAAATGATTAACTAAGGCATACTTTAAGAAGTACCCCGTTAGTGTTCAAAGGTTTCATGTATGAACTATGTTCGCTTGAAGTAGTGATATGATATCCCTTCATGAATAGCTTGACTTGGTAAGATAAGACCATTCATGGTAGCTTGAGATAGTATAACTCATGGATAGCCTTGGATTGAGAAATTGTACCCTTCCAATGTAGCTTGAATTGATCAATAGTACCCTTCCTTGAGTAGCTTGGACTTGCATGAGAGGATGTTTTCCATGATAGCTTGGTCTAGCATAGTAAGGTGTTTTTCCTTGATAGCCTTGAATTGGTAAATCGTAACCATTCATGAGTGAAGATGTGTTTTGGACTAGTAGAGAGAAACTCTTCCATGATTAGTATGAATATGAGGGACAAGTCCTTAATCATAGTAGCATGTTCATGATGAAACAAGATTACTTCAAGGAAGTATTGTAAGTATGTTCTAATATGAGATTTACTTGCATGATGTTAGATTAGCTTGGATTGTTGCTATAGTTGCCTTACTTGATATGTTTGACTAAAGGTGAATGTTCCCTTGTCTATGAGAAATAAGCTAAGAATGAGTTCAAAAGATGATGAATATGAATGATGGCCTAAGGAGGTTTACTTAGCATGGGTGAGATTTATGGGGTCTTATCTATGCATTGCACAAGTATGCTTTGAGGTTACTTATTAAGTGTTCTTCTTATGTTATGATGATCTAAGTATTGAATATGCTTATGATTTATGTTATTGTCTCTTATGTTTATAGTCTATGTCTTATGTTGTATCTCTTATGATATTGGTATATGTCTTATGTTGACTAATTCTTACTTTATGCTTATGTTGATGATTTGTGCTAGCCATCATATTTAGTACATTATTGTAATAACACATACTCTTGCCTACATTCTTATCAAATGTGGGGTCCGGCGATATTGACTTCCATCTCGTGGCTAGGATCTTAGTAGAGCAAGAAAATGAATATTTGATAAGTCCTCATAGCATCGAGGATTTGACCACCTTTCCTTTATGTCTTTCTTTTATGTTAGCACTTTTTTATGGGTTGTGTCCCTAAGACTTTCATGTATTAGATGATTTGAGGCAATGTTAAAGACTTCCGCTCCGTTTTATGAGACTTTGATTGTAATGGAAATATATTTTAAATTTCCGCACCATTTTCTATTACTTTATGTTATGATATGATAAGTGGCTTGTATGGGGCCTCTCGGGGTATTGTACGACATGTTACATCTCAGGTGTATCTCTGGTTCGTGACATCATACAGGTGGGGCGGCGCGCCAGCTTCTGCCTAGAATTCCCTGACGAATTTTCTTTCTCATTTTCTAACCCTAATTCACCTAGAATCAAATGGTTTCTTCCCAACTCACTTAAAATACCCAACATAAGTACACGATAATCTACTCAAAATAGCCCTCAAATCACTAGCATTCATCTCAAGAATTCATCAAAACCCCAACAATCAAGAGTACGAATGAAATTTCAAGAAAACTCATCAAGAACTCAAATCCTTCAAACTCAAGAACGAAATTGCAT
Organism: Solanum pinnatisectum; assembly: GCA_035578085.1. Lineage (NCBI taxonomy): Eukaryota > Viridiplantae > Streptophyta > Magnoliopsida > Solanales > Solanaceae > Solanum > Solanum pinnatisectum. Next base: position 37,878,445 of record CM069076.1, on the reverse strand, counting down.
TAAAATAGCATGATTGGCTTGTGGGTGAACGAACCCAATACTATGAGAAATCACATACCTCTTAGGGATCAAACCCTCGGTGAAACAATCCTCGATTCGCAAGAAAACTTGATGAACGCCTTGAACCTTCCCTCTTTTCTCCTCTTTTCTCTTCTTAAACTCTCTTCTAAAACCCTAAGCGTAATTAGGATTTGTAAAACTGACCCAAATCAGATTTGACCCCAAAATATTACTAAAAATTGTTTTAATCTGATTGGGTAAGGTAAAGACCAAAGACCCCTCACTAATTCGGGTAACTTTCCTTAACTGGACAGGCTGACTTCAAACGGACATATCTCCCTCATTCGAACTCAAAAATTAGAACACTTGGCGGCGTTGGAAAGAAGACTTCAAGACCTTTCATTTGATATCTTATGGGCCACCTAACTCATCATGTACTGAAAGTTATGGTCGTTTAAAGTTAACCCAAAACTCACAACTTAAGCATAACTTGTAAAATTTCAGATTTGGCTCTTTTCAAATTAGTTCTTTCTAAATTTAGCTCTTTCTAAGGCAGAATGTTACATTTATTTTTGCAATCCACAGAGTGGTTGGTTCAATTTGATGTTTTCTAATCCATCAAAATAAGGGTTCAGTTCGGACTTGCCCCATAAATTTCAAAACACATGAAACTAGGTTAACTTATATAAAATTTCAATTCTTGTTTTTAATATCATTTTAATCTAATCTATTTAATATGATGAACAATTTAAATAGGCATCTAAAACACGTCTTTTTAAAAATTAAAAAAAAAAAAACATTATGACTGGAAAATCGATCTTTTTTAATAAAATATTTATTAAAATAAAATATTATTCTACATTTGAGTGCATATCAACTATACTAGATATAAGGCGCCCGTGCTAGCACGAGCCCAACATAAGTTACTTGTTTGTTTTAATTAATGTGATACAAATGTAATTTGGAGCCATTCAAAAATTTATATTTTTATAAAGATTTTTAAGTTATTAATTATTGTAACTTGTGTACTTTCTATGTAATTTTTACATAATATATATAACTCTCTCTTTCTCAATTTATATTGCACAAGCGGAATTTCCAGAGTCACCAAAAAAAATTTAAAATATTTTTTTTAGATATTTTATGATTTATAATATTTCTTATGCATTATTCACATAATATATGTTACTCCCTTTATCTTAATTTACATGGCACAAATAAAAATTTGAGAGTCAACCAAGAAAATAAATTATTTTATATCTTAAATTGTAATTATTTTGATTTATAGTCATTTTTATGTAATTATCAAATATATAACAAATTAAAAAATGAAGTAAGACAAATAAATTAACACAGAGAAATTTTCAAAAGTATTGCTTCTACCACTTATTGATATTTAATACTCAATAATAATTAATTTATCATTCCTAAAAATTTGTTAAAATTTTATGAACTAATTATTTTAATTTTAATATTGTGATTTATTGTCCTTTTTATGTTATTATAAAATATATAACAAATTAAAAAATAAAGTAAGACAAATAAATTAACAAAAAATTTTTTTGAAAGTATTCCTTTTAGCCACTTATTAATATTAAAAATAATAATATAAAAATTATAATAATAAATTTATTATTTCTAAAAATTTGTTGAAATTTTATGATCAAATTATTTATAATTTTAATATTGATCAATGTTAAATTCTAAATACATACAAGGAAGAAATAGTGGGGGATGGTTGGGGACGTGACACGTGAGAGAATTAACTTGGATGGATTGTTGTGTGGTAAAGAGATGACATATGCAAGGGACACTTTAGTCCACACTCAAAAAGTATACACAGTTGTTGCTATAGTAAGGTTCCCTTAGGTCCAATTATATTGCTTCAACTCTAATTGAAATGACTAAAATAGTCTTTAAAAGCCAAGCAGGCATGTTGACAAGGTGTGTGCTTATTCCCATTTATAAGATAGTAGTAGATATACTATATGTTTTACATTTATTTATTTATTTTATTTTTTCATTCAATGTTCGGTGTTTTTATTGAAGTGGATTAATTAGGAATTGCGTCCTATAGGGTTCAATCCGAGCCACATTAAGGGTAAAGCGCTCACTACCATAAATCTTTCTTCCATATCCAAAACCTCTGGTTAAGGGAGAAACAACTTCATCGCACCACAATTCATTGGTGGTATATGTTTTATATTCATCAAATCATAAACTCATTAATATATTGCATCTCTTGATGCAAGAATATGTTCATCTACATTGCATTTGTAAAAAAATTATTTTCGGTTGGTTTCTCCCAAATATCAATACCAATTGCAGCTATTCTCATCAATAAAATGTTTCACAAACCTCCTAACATGATCTTTTCCAACGTGGGATGTTGCGATACTAAGCTTTGTACCAAAATAGACCTCATGTATATATGACACTTAAGTAGAAACAAAAATCATCGGTGGTTAACTAGGACTATAAAATGAATCAAAAATTACAATGAGACACCAATGTGATTTATAATTGCTGAGAAATATTCTTAAGTTATATTTTGTACCAACATGATTATTTTTTTTAATGAAACAATTCTCCCCAAATAATCTGGAAAATAAACTAGAAGTAGATAATTTTGGAACTCTAGTTTTGATACATGAACTTAGAATAAAAATATCAAAGTTATACAAAGGATTGACTTGTGAGAGGTTCTTTTCGGGAAAGTTTGGCACCACATATAAAGGGGAATTTGGATTAATTTAGGATGAATTTATTTATGTTTGGTATGGATATAAAATTACGGGATTTTTTTTCCTGTTATTTCTATTGTATATTGAGAGTGGATAATAATTCTAAGATGACAAGTTTCGAAATAATTCTTTTGTAAGTAAAGATTTTATCTACTATTAAGTGTGATAATTATCAAAATAATTAATTATAGAATAACTTGTGCTCAACTATATTATTTTCCTCCTTCTTAATGTTAAAAATGTGGTTTTTATAAATGTGTCAGATATTAGAGCAAAAAGATTTATTGTAGTTTAACTTCATACACGTTCTATAGACCTATCCAATTCTAGCGATGAAATATATTTGCCTATCAACTATTGAATAGTCTCATTATAATTTCTTACTCTATTTTTCAAAAATAATATTATCTATTTTTAATAATAGATCAGAAACAATTTGATGTTAATTTTTTTAATTAAATAAAATATACTATAGTCATACAGATGATACAATTAATCAGTGTTTTAGATCATAATTTCTTAAGTTGAGTTTGGTTGGGAGTATGATATTTAAAATTGAAAAATATGAAAAATATTTATATTCCCCTCTCTCTCTCTCTATATATATATATAATCACTAGTGAAATTGTCCTCGCTTCACGTGATTATAAAAAAATTAATAAATTTATATAATTTTAATTTTATAGATAATAAATCTAAAATGGATCATTTCTTATTTTACTAAAGTAGTATGTAATATTTATATTTGTTAGTGTCGGATATGTATGACAATATTGATTTTTTTCTTCATGTGCAACATGATGTGTTTTTTCATATATTTTTTCAACATATAAAAAAGAGAAAAAAAAACTCCATCTTTTTAAGTGCAAACTATTCATATGCATATATTAGAACAAAACATTTATTGTAATCCAATAAATGGAATAATAAGTCATATTTTAAATAATAATATATTGTGAAAATAATTTTTATAGTTTAGTTTCCTCTATTTTTTGTAAAAGTACTCCTTATACAAAATTTGATTTCCTAAAAATAAACTTTTGAATTTCTTTATTGTGTCTTTATTATTACATTTGTTTATTATAATTTTTAAAATATTAATTAAATATTTTTTAAAATTATGAAAATGAAACACACAAAATCATGAATAATATTTAAAACGAGAAGTTACTAGTACGACGAAGAAATATGAATTATTCATAATTTGAATATGTAATATTACTAGGCATTGTTAACTATGAATTGATTTTATTAGTAAAAATAAATAAATAAATAAATAAATAAATATGAAAATAATGAGGGAAATCAAAAAATGACTAAAAAAATTATTGTTGACCGCATAAAAACATAAATATATTTCAAACGAAAAAGAATAGTGATGAAAATAGATTGTTGCACACGCAAAAGGAAAAAAAACAACTTCACAAAACTAAAACTATTTTAGGAAAAAATGCTAAGTTCCTAGTTCAAATCAAAGAAAAAAAAATCTAGCAAATGTAATTTCTAATTATGCTTCAAACAGTTTTTCTTCTACCACTTTTTTTTTTTCAAGTAGAACTGTCATTATATTTAGTCAACAAAATTTTTAGCACTCGAAAAATAAAGAGCGGGAGAATTAAGAAGCTCAAACATAGTAAAATCATATCCAAATAAAAAATATTTTGACAGCTATATACAATAATTAAAAACTTGCTGAATTTAATTTTTTTGATCAATCAAAATAAGGGATCGATTTGGGCTTGCTCGTTAAATTCTGAAATATATGTAATTCGGTCAGCTTTTATTATCTAACTTAAGATTAACAATGAAGTATAAGTTATGATATGTATGAATTGAAATGATAAATTAAAGATGTCGAAGTATCTCATCTAATCAAATATGCAAATATGAATCGACTTTCAAGAGGAGCCAAACGAGTTTGGGAAGTTCAATATCTATGAATCGAAATTTAATAATAATAATAATTTTTAAGTATATAAATGAATAAATAAATTATATTTATAGATTTTTTTACTATTATCCAGATGTAATGAATCACTATTACGAATAGTTATTACGGATGATATCTGTTTGAAAAGAAATCATATCATTAATTAATGCAATTATCAATACATTCATTCAAAACAATGAGGAAAATCATAATATTAAGTAATGCATAAATTATTAAGGGGAGTGAATATCTTCCCATTTTCGTAAAAAGAAAAAATTAGTATTACATTTATATCATCACAATAACATTGTCTTAATTTTTTTTTCCAACTCAATTCCACGTAAATTCATTATTTTCATAAAAATATCTTTTCGTATAACTGCAATTTCAAATTCTATTAATTTCATGTACACAAAAACAAAGTTTTATCATCAAACAATCGACAAACAGAAAAAGATAAAAAAAGGAACTAAGAAAAAATCATGACAAACAAATGAATATCATAGGTGTAAAATGGACTCACGGCCATGCAGCTCTATTGATTTTTTCAAAACAAACCGCAGTATTGACTTCAAAGTATGAGAAGAAAAAAAAAAATTAGCAAACACTAATGTATATTAGTTGTTAATGTTATACAAGTTTAGATATTATTATTTACATATATTATAACACTTGAATAATTGAGATTTATTTTAAATTTATCATGATTGATATCCCTATGAATATCATTGTGGTCGTAGAATTTAACACCTAATAACTGCACAATAGAGTTAAAGAGAGTTTAACATAGAAAAAAAAACACAAAAAGGGAGAATTCAAAGATTAAAACAATGGAGAATTTAAAGTTAAGAAACTTTAAAAGAGAAAAATGAAAAATTTTAAAATAAAAACTAGCTTAAAGATAATTATTACGAATTGGTGAATCAATATTTTCAGTAGAAACTTTTCTCAAGTTGTATTACACATCAAAACTCGCCAATCACTTGGTTTGATCGTATATCCATTCATACTCATATTGTGTACGTAAAGAAGATATTTTAATTGATTTCCCTCAAATATTGAGATAAGTTGCATGCTTCTTTCATTGTTCAGATATATCATAAATCTTTCAACATGATCTTTTTCGAGAGAGGAAAGATAAGTCATCATGTTACGCAACTTTATATCAAAATAGACTTAGCAAGTGTCAATTAGGTGAAAGTAAACGTCACTACTAGTGAATAATTGAGACTATCAAAATAAATCAATTAAAATGAGCCAATGCAATTAATAAATATTTTCAAATGGTAAAAAGTGTACTTAGCCCCATCTTAATATGAACAATTTAATAGGCATCCATAAAATGCTTAATTGAAAAAGATGAAAACAAAATGACTGAAAAACCACCATATGATCTTTTTCATATAATATTTATTAAAGTTAAATATTGTCTTACATTTGGGCACATTTTAGTTATGTATATAATATTTGTTTTATATTTATTTTTTTACTTTTTCATTCATTGTTCGATACCCGTATTGGAGTCTGACTAATCTGAATTCGCGTCGTGTAGGGACTCATTCGGGCCACGTAAAGCTCTATTCAGGGGAGAGCGCTCCCTGCCAAGAATTTTTTTTCATACCCAAAACTCGAACTCGAAACGCAACTCATCTACTGCACCACATTCGTTGGTGAAATATGTTTATATTCATCAAATCATAAACTCATCAATATATTGCATCTCTCTTTTTTTCTCACATGGTGTCAAGCTCTACATGCATGCTTTTAACCTCTAAATCGTTTGGCCAAACATACCTTTAAACGTATCTTTAAAGAATAAAAAAATTATTCTTCTAGTGAACTTAGCGTTGTTATTTATGTACATTTTTAAGTTTCTTTATTTTTCCATTGTACCAAAAGAAAAAAAAAAGATACAATAGAGTGAGTAATAAGTTCTATAGAGTGGTGGTTAGATTATTTTTGTTTATGGTTGGATTGTTGACAGGTCAAGAATTCTTGACATGTTTAAAGATGTATGTTGTGAAGATGCAGATGTTGAGATGGATGTGTGGGCATACTAAGAGCGATAAAATTAGGAATAAGGTCATCCGGAAGAAGGTGGAGTGACATCTACGGTGGACAAGATGAGAAAAATGAGATTGAGATGATTTTGAAATGTGCAAAGGAGTTGTGTTGATGCCACTGAGAAGGTACAAAAGACTGGTTGTAGGAGGTATCTAGAGGGGTAGAAGTATATCGAAAAATATTGAGGGAGAGTTGATTAGACATGACATGACACAACTTCATATTACTGTGGACATAACTCTAAATAGAATGGAGAGGAAGTCGCGTATTAGGATAGAAGGGAAAACATTTTTAACTATAACTTTTCACATGACATGTTTAAGAGTACAAGTTTAAAGTACATTTTAATATTGGGTTAGTTTCAAATATATACAATAAAATATTTACTTTACAACAGATATAACCATGTTTTATTTATATAAATAGTAGTCAAAAGTCATAGGAAGTATATACTGGCTATATATTATAGCTTTTCAAAAGTCATAGAAAATATAAACTGATTATACACTATTACATACATATACATGAGAAATATATTGACTATACATTAGGATACACTAAAAAAATCGAGTGTGCTTTAACTATACAGAAAGTATACATTGATTATTCAATCACAGTCAACTTTAAATCACCTCTAAGCAGCCTCAAATTTAGATATGAAATTCTAATAATGTTTTGAGTCTTTCATATATAATTTGCTAGAAAGGATTTACATTTGTGTAAGTCAATTTTTTTTTTTTAAAAAAAAAGATAAGCAATGAAGGAGGAGGATAAGCAACAAAGAGGAAGAAGGATAAGCGACACTTAAGCACAAGAAGAGGACAAATTTTAGTATGGTAGAAGCACAACCAATAAAAGTTGTGTGGGGTTCTACTTATTTTTTGACACTTAGATATATTGGACCCATTCTTTGACTTTAAAGCTCCAAACATTAGGAAGAAAGAGAAAATATAATTTTAAAATTGGCATACCCAATAAAATTATATTAAATAATATAAATAATGTGAATTATGGGTCCACTATTCTTTAAGCTCATCATATCCAAAAAAAAAAAAAAAAATTGAATTTTATTCTTCTTCAACTTCTAACATTTTTCTTCTAAATTGAAAATTTTATCAAAATTATATCTCTCAATATTAGGAATTGGCAAAACGAAAATTTGCTGAAATATTTTTGTCAGAAAATTTGAATCTCTAAATAATATAATTAAACTTATATATATTCAAAATGGTTTTTGCAAAACATATTCGAAATGATATTCATGTTTGAATGTACTTTAATACAATTTCAAAATTGAAAAACGAGTTAAAAAGATTATTTTAAAAAAGTAAAATTATTTTTTATGTTCAAATGAATCCTAAAAGTAGAAGTTAGAAAGAAATGAATTAGAAAGATGAAAATTTTAAAATACGATAAATGAAAAATGGTTTAATTCTACGATACGAATACAAATCATATTCGTATTTAAATTTGACTATTAATATTTTAGGTAATTATTTAACCATAAAAAATAAAATACATTTCTATTTATATTATAAAATTGAAGGAGTAATTGAATTGGTTTTCAAATAATTTTTTTTTAAAAAAAGAAAAAACTGACGAGAAAAAAGAAAAGAGAAGACCATAAAAGAGAAATAAAAGGCAAAGAAATAAAAATTAAGAGTAGATCCCATAAATCAGAATATAATTGTAATAAAAAGTACCCACATACAACTAATACAAGTTGTACCTCTTCCATAGTAAAATTTTTCCAAGAAGATGACCAGAAAAAATGCGGAAAGGCCAAATTTTCTACTATATTAGAAGAGTGACTACTTTATTGGTATCAACATGTGTGCTTACCGTCAAAATTTCAATTTATTGAGGGCAATTTTGTCATTTTAGTAACTATCCAATTCTCAATATTGCTCCAATTACAGGTGGCTTTCATGCCAAATTCCTATACTGAGTGTATGTTTATCCTTTCTCTTCTCTCTATTCTTTGCAAACACTCAATTTTTTATATTCAGTCAACGGATTGAATCCATCAAAATGCAACACAAAATCTACAAAAGAATCATAAAACAATTTCCAACATCTCCAGCACAATCCTTATGAGTAAAGAATTTCCTCTTTGAAGTTCTTTCATCACAATCAGCATTTTTGTCCCTATTTTGATTCTTTAATTTTTTTCAACATGAACCCAAAAATTCCAAATTTCAATTTTGTTGATTTGAATTTTCAATTTTGATGAACGCTGTTATTTTTGAATCCTCAGCAGCTTCAAGAAGCAGAGCAACACTTTTTGCATGTACATGAAGAACAACTTCCCATTTTCTGGGCTCTTTGTCTTCTTTTTTAGATACTAAATCATTTTTCCAACAAAACAAAGGGATTTTTCTTAATTTATGTGAGCATCTGAAGGACCTCATTATACATGGTAACTTATGTAACCTTTAGGCCATTCATTTACCTACATTATTATCCACATTATTCAAAGTATGTATAAAAATTTGGATGATGGAAGTTTGATTAATTGGCTTTTGAATGGCTTTTGAGCTGAAAACGATTATTAGTGTAAAATGGCTTTTGATCTTCTTTTTAGAAGCTCATGCAAATACTTCTGTGTCGAAATTTTAAAAAAAAATCTTATTTTTTTAATCACTGATGTAGTAAATAATGAGTTGAAATTCAAGATTTGTAAATGAGTTCTGAGTTCTTCAAGTATTAAATGCAGAATTGAAGAGAATTTAACAAAAAAAAAAAAAAAAAATCAGAGAAAAAACAAGGGAGATATTGAAAAGGGAAAGTTAGACAAATACAATAAGTAGGGATTTAGAAAAGAGAGTTGGGGAGATGAAAGGTGAGGACCTTTTTTTATCTATTTGTTTTTTTAAAAAAAAAATTATATAATTAAATTTTGGTCTTTTTTTTTTTTTTTATCTATTTGTTAGTTTGGTTTATAAATTATTTATAAAGATATTGGCCAACAATATGAGTATTGTACCTTACTTGAGTTGAAAATTTGGTTAAGTAATTCCTCGTCATTTTCCATTCCCACAAAATATTGTATATTATTAATATTTACTCCATTTCAATTTATGTGAGGTATAAATAATGTACTTATATATATAGAGAGATAAATATTGGGTCGTGCGCGCACGGGCGTGATTCGTCTAGTTATAACTAAAAATGCCGAATGACCATTTTATGTAACAAGTAATTTTTTAGAGTAATTTTCACATATAACAAACACAAAAATCATATTTGTATGTTATAGCTATAGTTTGCATAATTGCGTTTCATAGCAAACATAAATATATATATTTCGCTATACATATACAAATGAAAGCTATGGCTATTTCACTATACATATATACAAAAGAAGCAATTGTATAATCTGTTTCGGCATATATATACAAAAGAACCAATTGTACAATAGTTTTGTATAAAGCGAGAAAGAAAGAAAGACAAAAGAAAACTGGGCAGGGGAATATCATATTTGTATAATCACAAGTGTCTAGGACGAAAATATATGTATTTGTATTTGTATTATACAATTTTCTCTCGCTTTATACAAACACAAACGCAATGTATACATTTGTGTTTGTATAAAGTGAGAGAGGTGAGTGAGAGTGACGAGCGAGATATGAAGAGTGGCGAGCGAGATCTGGGAGAGGGGAGACAGGGGAACGAAAATATATGTATATATACAATTTTCTCTCGCTTTATACAAACACACACACATTTTATACATTTGTGTTTGTATAAAAGCGAGAGAAGGGAGCAAGACTGGCAGCGCAACACGAGAGTGGCGAGCGAGATTCCATCAGGGAGAGAGGCGAAAATAGCAAAGTTTACTATGGGGTACAATTAAATCAACCTATATTTATAGCATTTAATTTGAATTAATAATTTGCTATTATATACAATTTTCTCATTTTATTAAGTGAGCTATTTTTTGGGTAAGAAATTTAACTTAATGTACAATTGGTGTAATTTGCCCTTTGATATATCTAATTTCTACGTATCTTTAATTTAAAATTAGAGAAAATGGTCTAAAACCCCCCAATCTATACCCGAAATTCCAACTACACACTCCAACTTCACGGGTGTCCTATTACCCCCTAAATTTCATATTTCTCTATTTTCTATACACTTTTCCCCACCTTTAAATAAATCATTATTTCTTCTTCCCCACCATTAACCCTTGTTTTTTTTTATAAAAAAATCACAATTTTCTCTCAATATTAAGTAAGGTTTAGTTGTTAATGTTCATTTCTACTTCAAATTTTGAATTTAGAGTTTGTAATTTGCTCTAATTTCTTATTTAGGTCTCTAATTTGAATTTTGAATTTTCTCGAAATTCATCAAAAATGGCAAATGAAAACTTGAATAAGCTTTGTATGGATGAATAAGACCCAATGCTCAACGCTCTAGTGAGATGCAAAATCAATGAGTTGGAGCAAGAATTATGTATTAGAAAGGAGGATTTTTTTTATTTGTTCTTTTACATTTTAGGAAATGGGAGAAAAAAGAAGAAATGGGAATTGAAGAGGTGGGACCCAGCGCGTGGAATCACGCATGCCTAATTATTTGGTTTTGTGTTCAGGTCAACGTTTAAGTGTGTAGAAAATAGAAAAATATGAAATTTAGGGGGGTAATAGGACACCCGTGAAGTTGGAGTGTATAGTTGGAATTTCGGGTATAGGTTGGGGGGGGTTTTAGATCATTTTCTCTTAAAATTATAATTTTTAAAATCTTGTCAAATTAAAACAAAACAATTAAATTAAAAACGGAGGATAATTTAGTCGTTTAAATGATGAACAAGAAGAGTGAGAATGCAATAGCATGAGAGACTATTGAGTAAAACAGAGTTATAGAGAGAGACCGTTAATTTCAGTTATAAAGAGAAGCAGCGACAGTTATCTACTGAGCATAATACTACTAGTAGTATATGGTTGCTGTGGAGGACAACAGGGTGTCCGATGAGGACATAGCTAGAGCTTTGGAATCCCTCTTCCGTGAACCAAACCCTAACCCCAACCCCACTTTCATCACCATTGTTCAGGAGTTTCAGTGTAAGCTTGGATATGACTTAGCTCACAAGATTGATTTCATTCGTGCTCAGATCCAATACGTCTTCAATCGACACCAGTCTCAGTCTCAGCCTCAGCTGCATCAGAACCACCATTTTGCTGCTGACCTCCCTTCGCACCATCCCAATTTCCATTCTCCCCATTATCATCCTGATTTTGGGTCTTATCATTCTAGAGTACTCGTTCCACGACCCATAGCCATTACCAGCCCAGCATTTGCCTCAATTGGTTACCAAGACAGAGCCTTTTCCCGTTGCTGCTCTAGCTGTGGTACCTGCTGAATCCCCAAAAGTTGTGATGCTATAAGCACTGTTGTGGCCTAGTGGTCAATCAAGTAGGGTTGAGACCCTAAGGTTGGTGGCACATATCCTGTGGAATTAGTTGAGGTCTGTCATCTGTGAAAGCCGGTGACATCACAGTTATCACGACAAAATGAAATTGCAAGGCTATATAAGACATCTTAATAGAATAAAATAGGACTTCAAAGAAATGTGACATTTTTTCTAGGACAGGCTTAAGTGTGCCATATAAATTGGGATACAGGAGTTCTGGAAATCTAGATGATTGGTGAGATAATAGAACTTCTTTTGTGTGTTATACTAAATTCATCCATTTTCTCACCAACTAATTTCAGCTCTAGCTGATTTCGATGTCTCTTCTAAATCGAATTAAATCTTGGTCTAGATATGTTGCACACTCAATGCTTGCAGTAATAGGTAGAACCTAGGAAGAGCTGGAATTTTTTTTCAGTCATTGCAGTTTAAGAATGAAATGACCCTTACTGCATCCAATGCATGAAAGGGAAGATAGGAACAAGGACTGAAAGGATTTTGTCGGTGTATGCATTAGTGAGACCCTTATTGTCAAATGCATCTCATGTCATGCCAATATGGAATCTCAAATGAACTGAATTTTGAATGCTGTTATACTGTAGGTTTCATTTGGTTGACGTAAAACTGATATGTTGATGACATGAGAACATGAAGAAAACTGGTGATGTGAAATACCATAATTATCTTATGGTACGTTGCCTATGCACTTTCATGGAAAATGCTTACATTGGAAGCTTCTTTGCCCTCCAGACATATATCTCGTAACATCAAATTCTTGTGCAACTATATGTGTATTATTTGTTTGTTATTGCACTATGTTACATGAACTAATGCTTTATTCTGAGAGTTTACTGCAGTTGTGGGCATACATAATAAGGAAACACAATCTTCAAGATCCGAATAACAAAATGAAGATTATCTGCAATGATGATCTGCGTATAGTATTAGAGACTGAAAGAGATTAATCCCTTGATTTATTTCATTAACATCCTTAGTATTTATACACCTATTACAAGAGTATCATTAGCAATGAGTAAGGAAACTACCTATCTATATATATAAACTAAATATATGCCTATCTATATATATAAACTAAATATATACAAATCAGCTACAATCTGTCAGAATATATTGTCATATATTCTAACAGAGACGGATTCTACCTATATGTTCAAGATGAATAGACTACTAGCTAAACATATAATCACTCTAGATCCTTCAAGTATGATTCCATCAACAATTGTTTTCTCCCTGTTATTTGTTTGGGCGATATGACACTTAAAATAAAACTCTGAATCATTTACTACATGTACAGTCATACAGAGCAGACTGCACAGAATCCTGAAAGAGCAAAAATTGAGGAAGCTGCTCCAGTTGTGATAATATCAGAAGCACTTGCGAACTTTTTGGGTATTTCAGAAAGGGAGATGTCACAAGCAGAGGTTCTGAGGCAGGTTTGGGAGTATACAAAGCTGAACCAGCTTGAGGTGAGTTGCCAAGCATATTTGTTTGTCTAATATTCTGTGTTGTTCTGCAGTTTCATAATTAGCTTTAGTTTACACGTTAATGAGAATCAGAAAAATCTAATAATTTGGATAACTAATAAAGTTCGAGAAGGAGAGAAACTTGAATATATTTTTTAAAAGAAAAAAAATGGAGTACAATATTTTCGGGAAAAGTGTTTTAAAAGAGAATAAGACTCTTTCACGGATCTGATTTATTCTGATTCTTTCAGACCCATTAAGAGATTTTTAAGTAAAAAAAAACAAATGCACGTAATGACCTAATGTCTGAAACCTTGTGTTAGAATTGAGAAATTCTATGGTTTTATCTCATGAGAAGAAATCTAAAATTCTTCAAAATCATGATTTGATATATTTTAAGTACAAAAATTGACCCACAAATTTATATTTTGTAAACAAAAAACCTCTCATTTATATCTACTAACAATTTATTTCATATGTAAATAAAATTTATAAATTCATATCATTACTTTTTAAACCATTTATATCTCATATAACAATTATTCTCACCAACATAAAATTTGGTATTACTTCAAATCAATTCCTACATTACTATTTATATTCACAAAATTCATTATTCTTTATTAAATTTATTTACCAACCAATGTTCAATTTTGATTATTTTTTTTATTGAATTAAAGTTTGATCAATGAATGTTGTAATTTTTTAGAATAGCTTTCTGATAGTGTATTGTGCAATTTTATAAGTTTTTGCTTATTTGGTAAGATTGTATAAAAACTTGAGACAATTTTAATAGTTTTATAACTTATGAAGTTTTTTTATGTTTATGAGAAAATATACAATATAAAAAATTCAAATTACATGTCCAAGTAAAATTTCAACTTCATTTCATGATTTCATATTATGATTTCAAATCGCATGGCCAAATGGACCTAATACACACTAATAAAAATTAATTAAGGGAAGGGGAATAGAACAATAACGATTAAGAAATTTAATATTGACTTTAATTTTAGGCATTCAAATACTATATAATAATTAGAATATAAGTTATGAAATGAAGGATCCGGCTCCCCTCCATTACCCCATCCCTCCATTTCGTCAAGTGCACGTTTAAATTAGAGACATGTGTCATATTTAAAGTTTAAAGGTCAAGATTATATTATATTAACAAATATCATAACCATAGTTAAGTCAACTAATTTTAGAAAACTAATCTCCAAATTTGGTAAGGATTACAATATATCCTATATAAAATTTGATATTTATTAATTTCATTAATCTCATATTATATTTTTGTATTTAAATATTAAATTGTAAATTTTTAGTTTTAAGCCAATTATTTTTAAATGATAAACGATTGTTATTGTGCGTTCTTTTGATTACTTCTTAATTACTTCTGATCAATTCCAATGTTCTCCTTTTTTTTTGGATCATTTTCAGCTTATTTAA
Source organism: Solanum pinnatisectum (assembly GCA_035578085.1). NCBI lineage: Eukaryota > Viridiplantae > Streptophyta > Magnoliopsida > Solanales > Solanaceae > Solanum > Solanum pinnatisectum. The sequence continues at coordinate 37,863,361 of CM069076.1, read as the reverse complement.
TTCTACTAAACAATTGCTAGAATGGAAAATGATTTTTTTTTTGTCTATTGCTACAGTACGTTTTTCAAAAAGAAAAATATAATTAAATAATTGGAATGGATTAGTAAGATAAATAAAATAGATATCTTCTTATTTCTTATAATAAAAATAGCTCAAAATAAAATTAGATTTCAACAAAAAAAAAATATTTAAATTGATTGGGTGACTTGTTAAGTGAAATATCAATAGTCGAGTGACTTTCTAAGTAAAATATCACTAGTTGAGTAACTTTGAGTTATAATCATTAATTTCATATTATATTTTTGTATTTAAATATTAAATTGTAAATTAAAAATATTAGATGAAACTAAAGATATTAATAAATATTAAATTTTGTATGGAATATATTGTAATTCTTACCAAATTTAGAGAGTAGTTTTCTAAAATTAGTTAGACTTAACTATGGTTATGATATTTATTCATATGATATAATCTTGACTTTTAAACTTAAAATATAACACATGTCTCTAATCTAGACGTACACTTGACGAAATGGAGGGAAAGGGTAATGGAGGGGAGCCGGATATGTTGTGAGTTATATGTAATATGATTTTTAAAATAAAATAATTAAGAAAATAAATAGTACTTTAAATAGATTGTTGTGTTATTTTTATGGAAAATCTACATTATTAAACATACTTCGATACCATATATACTATTATTACCTATAATTTTTTAAATATTATGTATCTTACTACTAATTAAGAATTTCGTACGTATCTTATACTCAATACATGTATTTTTGTTATCAAATACACAAAAATAGAGGGAGACGAGTGAGATTCGTGTATCTCAGATATATGCGGAGTGATTCGCATGTATCTGGGGTACCATATATATGGGAGATTGGCAAGCGAGGTTTATTATTTATCTGAGATACACACGAAGCCACTTGAATACAATGTATCTAAAACAAATTACACCTAAATTTGACCCCATGTATCCGAGATACATATATATGGACGTATTTGAAGAAACCAAAATCCGATAGGATACGTAATATTACAAACTAGAATGTATCTAAATTATTAGCTCCTAAACTAAGAAAATTTATGTAAGTTCCCCTATTTTTATATAGTGAAATTGAGAGAAAAAATCTCAAAAAGACAAATAAAAATGGAAGTCATAGAGATGCGCACATTATCTTGTTTGTATGTATATATACTTGTTGCACAATTAAAAATTATGAAAGCTGAAGGTGAAAGAATCTCTAAAAGCACTTTATTATATCTTAACAAAGAAGATATATAATAGTTATACATGCAAAGTTGAGTATTTGAATATATAGATTCTTTTAAATATTAAAAATAAAACAACCAAATAAAATAGAAGTCGAGGAAAAAAATGAATATAAATAGAGGTCATAAAAGAATGTAAATCACTCATCACATGTATTAGTATTTTAAACTCCATTTTTTCCACAAACTCATCTTCTCGTAAAGTCCAAAGGGAGAGAGTGGGAAAAAAATGGTGGTGGAGAGAGATATCGATCATCTTCCAAAGAATGCGGCAAACTACACAGCTCTCACGCCGTTATCCTTCTTGGATAGGGCGGCCATGATTTATCCCAACAGAAAATCATTAATTCATGGCTCCGTTGAATACACATGGCTTCAGACTTATCGCCGTTGCTGTCAACTGGCTTCTGCTCTTACCAAACGCTCCATCACTTTCGGAAGCACGGTATGTTTTCAACAATAATAGATTGGAACACTCTGTATAGAGTTATAAAATATCTGCTTAGCCATTAGATTTATATGTGGGTCTTTGCACTATTGCATAGTGATTTTCTGTGGGTTTGCTGGCAGTGATTTATCTCACCATCTTGATCTATATAGCAGTTCTGATACTGTGTTTCCCAAGATTCGCAATATGGATAAGGGTAATTCTTGGACACTAGTCCATGTAAAATTGATTAATGAAGTTACAAAGCAGCCAATATTTAGGAGAAATTGCATTAGACATGAGTTGGTGCGAGTCTCGGGGACATTTTCTGCTCCTTTAGAGTGCTTTTTCCCTAGTTGCAGGAGAGAGTATTATCCAAAATTGATGTGTATGTCTTTACTTGTTCTATGTTTTCTTCGAATCTTTATTTACTAGTTCTGAAATTTGAAATTAGCTCTTCTGATGCACTGTTGCCATTAGCTAACCTTGATACCACAGAATGCTCATGTTCAAGTTCTGTCTGTTGCTAAATGAGAATTTGGCATTTCAATGAACTGCTTCAACTTAAATGGTTTAGAACGAGCTGTTTTATATCTTCACTCCATACTCTCACTTCCAATCTTTATGGATCACCAAACTAATACAAATTGACCATATATGTTAGTTCAGTTTTCTGGATATACCAGAGAAAAGAAGAGGAATACTTATTCGGCCCTTCCAAGAATACTTATTTGGCCTCCTTGGAGATCAGAAAGGAAAACGCTTTAATAAAGGTAATAAATAAGCTAGCAAGGATCCTTGGCTGTTGGAGATTATGCATACAATAACATAAACAATGTACAAATTCTACAAACTAAGCTCACATTGTCCCATTTCCTTGTGGAGCAAATGAGTCGGTGGAGGCACATTGGCCTTTAGTTTGGGAATTACAGAACGGTGTTTGATTTATTGACATATATCTAGTAGGTAATTGCATGGTTTTGTGCTTTGCATTTCTGTAAGTTCATTCTCTCAATAGAGGTTCTGTTAGGAAGCCCGTAAATTCCAAGAATTCTTTCAGATTATTTACATAATCTGTTTTTCACTATAAAGCTAATTAAGCTAAGCCTATTGTCTTCAAAGAAGAGGGGTAGAATTAATTGAAAAATTTTTAGTTCGGAGATAAATGCTCATGTTTTGAACTGCTTCTTCTCACGATGGACAGAAACTAAAATATTTGTAAATGTTGCATTGCCTGTCGCTGTTTGTTTCTTCATATGAATTGAAATGACATGATTTAAACTCTCTATCAGTTCTTATGGATGTACAATGTTATCCTCTCGAGAAAATGCAGTTTTCCGGTATCCAACAGGAACCTTATAAGTCTTTTCCCTTTATTGGCTTCATGTCAGGTTGCTGTGATTGCGCCAAATGTTCCTGCTATGTATGAAGCTCATTTTGGAATTCCAATGGCTGGAGCTGTTTTAAATGCTGTCAATGTTCGTTTAAATGCAGACACAATTGCTTTTCTTTTGGGCCATTGCTCAGCTGCAGTTGTCATGGTGGACCAAGAATTCTTTCCATTGGCTGAGGAAGCTTTAAAAATTTTAGAAGATAAGAGTGAAGGAAAATCAAATCGACCACTTATTGTAGTTATTGCTGATAAAAATTGTGATCCCTCCCCACTTCAATATGCTTTAGAGAAAGGGGCAGTTGAATATGATAATTTCTTGGAGACTGGTGACCCAGACTTTCCATGGAAGCCACCACAGGATGAGTGGCAGAGCATTGCTCTGGGCTATACTTCTGGTACGACAGCTAGTCCTAAAGGAGTGGTGCTTCATCATCGTGGTGCGTATCTTATGGCTTTAAGTAATGCCGTTGTTTGGAGTATGAAAGAGGGAGCTGTGTACCTTTGGACTCTACCAATGTTTCACTGCAATGGTTGGTGTTTCACTTGGACACTTGCAGCAATTTGTGGGACCAACATATGCCTTAGACAGGTGATCTCTTGGTCCTTTTCTTGTACATGGAGTTTTCTATGTTATATTTATTTTACTTATAACGGCAATCTATCATGATCATGAAATGTCGCTGGACATGTGTAGTTGATAACGAGATACTGCACTTTGACCTGACAATTTTGCAATAGAAGTAACAATGAACAGATAGAAGTCATGATTGTCTATTTTCTCCACATTGACCCACTTCTTCAGTTTCCATAAGTATTTTACAAAAGATGCATATCTAGTGATTTGTATATGTACAAAGAATTAGGGTGATCTATCAAGAAATGCTGGAAAACTGAAAGGATAGCATAGATGGTGATATATCCAACAAAAACTATATTGTCTTCTGATCATACAAATGGCCAAACAAAAATCAATGACATCCTATTGTTCCAACTACAAGGGTTTGAAAGAATTATTCACTGTTTTATCTTGAAATAGGTTAATGGACTAGAAGAATATTAAAGAGAAATATACTGTCTTAGCATATACGTTTAACAAAGTAACACCGTGTCTACTTCCTAATTAAAATATCAGAGATTATTGCACGAGTTGAATCTGAAATTTTTTGAATATACTAAGAGGAGGGGGGGCACATGCCTTTTTGGTCTATATCTGAAATAAAAGAACAAAAGTAGCTAGAAAAGATAACGGCTTTTGGGCAGGTCAAATATATTGATGTATTTCTCCCTGCTTCTTGCTTTTGGCTCTTGACAAGGTTGCATTTTGTTTTTTTGAGTGGTCCATATGCAGGTAACTGCAAAGGCTGTTTATTCCGCCATAGCTCACCTTGGTGTAACCCATTTCTCTGCTGCACCTGTGGTGCTCAATACCATAGTTAATGCTTCAAAAGAGGAGACCATCCTACCCCTGCCTCGGCTAGTACATGTAAGCACTGCTGGTGCTTCTCCTCCTCCTCCTGTTCTTGCTGCAATGACTCAACGTGGCTTCCGTGTCTTACACACTTACGGCCTTTCTGAAACCTATGGCCCCTCCACTATATGCACATGGAAGCCTGAGTGGGATTTACTTCCCACAGATGTTCAAGCGCGTCTCAATGCACGTCAAGGTGTCAGATATGTAAGCCTGGAGCATCTAGATGTAGTTAACCCCACGGACATGACACCTGTTCCAGCCGATGGGAAAACGATGGGAGAAATCGTCTTCAGGGGTAATGTTGTGATGAAAGGCTACCTGAAGAACCCGAAAGCCAATGAAGCTGCTTTTGCAGGAGGCTGGTATCACTCTGGTGATCTTGCTGTAAAACATCCCGATGGATATATTGAAATAAAAGATAGATCAAAAGACATCATCATATCTGGTGGTGAAAATATTAGTAGTGTTGAGGTCGAGAATATCCTATATCAACACCCAGCAATACTGGAGGTCTCCGTTGTTGCAAGGCCTGATGAGCAATGGGGAGAGTCACCTTGTGCATTCGTGACATTAAAGCCTGCTGTAAAGGAAACAGATCAGCAACAGGTTGCAGAGGATATTATGAAATTTAGTCGATCAAAGATGCCTAGGTACTGGGTCCCAAAGTCAGTGTTTTTCGGACCATTGCCAAAGACAGCTACAGGAAAAATACAGAAGCACTTGTTAAGGGCAAAGGCAAAGGAGATGGGACCATTGAAGAAGAGTAGATTGTAAATGCAACACGATTTTGTCTTCGTAATTCTAAGACGTCTGCTGTTTTAAGTGCTCGGTCTATGCATCTCTGTGTATCATGATCTTCCTTGTAGGTAAATATGGTTATGTTTCAGATATTTGCTAGATAATCATGGAAGGGTACCATGTAAGTTTTTGTTATCATGAACTATTGGTGTTCATTGTATTTTAAACTGAATGGAAACTATTGGTCTTTAAATGATTCTTATGGAACAACATCTTTGATTGATTGCTTCTTCCCTCTTGACAATTTCTGTTTTCTTTAAACACTTGAGATTGATAGAACTGCATGCATATTGTTTGTAATTTTTTACTTCAAACTCTTATAAGCCGACACAATATATAAATAAAGGTATTAGCAATGTAGATAATAGATCAAAATCTTATAAGCAGCGGAATTCAAAAGAAAACGGTACAAGTGTAGTGTAGAAGACAGACTAATTCCACAGGTGGAGTCGAGAAAGTATTATAAGACAAAATTCAAAGTAGAGAGTAGAGACGCCACTATGAGCAAAAGGGGTTAGTTCACCTCAGCTAATAAATGGATATTGTTTCGAACTAGATTTTTAGCATCCAGTAGCATGTGGTGCAAGTCTTCAAAAAGATAAAAAGAGCATGAAAACAAATTATGTTATTGTATAAGATAAACTATAAATAACCATAATATAGATTATAGGTATACCAGTACAATGAACATAAATCACATGAGCGAACTAGACCAAACTTTTGTAGTCCCTACACAGATAGAAGTGCTAGGCCAAAATTGTAGGTACTTTGTAGGTAGAATTGCTTGACCTCTCTCATAGGTCCTTGTTAGTCAAATGACTACACTAAATTCATAGACCCTCACAAGTAGGTAGGGTGTATATGAATGGGGTTGGTTTGGATTTTTTAAATAAAAATTAAATTATTTATGTTAGGTTTTTAAATTATAAATTAAATTAAATTAATAAAATTTGGATTTTTCAACCTCAGATTTTTTTTTTGGATATCTATGGTTTTGAGGTTTCTCCGATAAAGTATTCATATAAACATATAATTAATTTGTGCTTCAAATATTTCTTTAGTCCTACCAAAATACAACAATCTAAGGTGTTGCTTAAAAAAAATAACACAACACTAAAATATTCAACAAAAATAATAACAAAATTACATAAAAAAATATTGCAAATAAATAAGTCGAAATGAAAATGATCATAATTTTGAAGTACTAAATCATGTTAAAGAAAGTCTAATAATTAATACTACTAAACATTAAAGATAACTAAAACTTGGTTATGTATTTGAATTATCTAAACATATAACTAAAGAATAAATATTCAATATTATTGTCATTCCTAGTATTGAATTGAATTTTTTTTGTTAGCATTAGGATTATTTTTATTTTTTATTTGAGTTTTATTTGAGTTACTAAAATTTATGGAATTTAACATTTATTGGACTATTCAAAATTCTAGTCAAACTTGATATAATATGTTAAAAGATAAAAAAAAAAAAAAAAAAAAAAATCAAAAAGTATAAGAAATACTTATAATTTATGTTAAAGTAAATATTTTTATGTATAAAATAAATTTTAAAAATTATATATATGATGTAGGGTTGGTTTGGTCTCAAGTTGAATTTTTAAAGTTAAAATCAAACCAACCCAATATAGTCCAATTTTTTTCCAATACCTAACCAAGTCAATCAAGCCACTAGTCGAATTTTTTTCTCGATTCGCGATTTGGTGTGGTTTTCAGTTCGATTTTATTCGCCTATACCATAGGAGTAGGTCTAAAATGGTCTCTTAACAATATTTTTGTCAGATTTAGTCCTTCAACTATTCAAAACTTATTAGTTTTGGTCCTTTAACTATACATTTATCGGTTTTAGTCCCTTAACTATACATTTATCGATTTTAGTCCTTTAAGTATTAAAAAACTTATCAGATTTCGTCTCTCTCCATTTTTTATACAAATAAATTAGGTTTATATTAACAAAATCCATGTCTCGAGAAATTAGACCCTTCTGCCATTTTTCAATTGTCTCTCTATCCCCGTCACTTTTACATCAAATTACCCTTATACAAAGAACCTTAACATCAACGATTCAAAATAAATTTACGAGGAAAGAAAATATAAGTCATAATTTTATTCAACGGAAGATAAAATGAAGCATATTATTTCTACTAATGACTTGCATATGCTAAACTTTATTATAAAAAAAATTATCACTCGTTGAATTCAAAATTTGTACTCTAACGACTTTATTGAAGGGAATTTGTTTTATTTTTCCGAAGTTGAAATTTATAAAATGGTACATTTGCAACTTTGTCTTAGTTTCTTTTTAAGATATATTGATTTTATTATTTTATTTTATGTAGAGAAATTTGACTAATAAGATCAAATTTCATATTGTTTGTTTTAATGAAAAATAAAATTAAAAAAATCGCGTTGATTATGAACCGTTAACTACCAAAGAAGGGAACACAACATATTCAAATCATTAGCAACAATTATATGCTTCATTTTTATCCCCCATTGAATAAAATTAGGACTTATATCTTCTTTCATCATTAATTTTATTTTGAATAGTTGAGGTTATTGTTCCTTTCATAAGAGTAATTTGAAGAAAAAGTAGCGGGGATAGAGAAACTGTGTAGGATAATATTCTCCCAAGATGAGCTCTACGTAAGAGCCTTTTATATTATATATAATGTTATAAAGAGTACAATGTATCAAATAGACTAGGACTCTGATAAGAGTACAAGCTTATGTAAATAAGACTAGGGCTCGTTTGGTGTGAGGGATTAAAAATAATAGTGATGGGATAAAAAAATTTATGTTGTTTGGTTGCCATGTTTGGGGTAACTTATCCCACCATTTATATCATAGAGATGGGATAAGTTATCCCATATATATGGTGGGATAAGTTATTCCAGGATAGCTAACCCAGGATAACTTATCCTAGGATAACTTGTTTCCAACCAAACGACCCCTTAGTGTAAGACTAAAAGTATTCAACCTATTCTATATAAGTTAATACAAGCCCCTCAATCTGGACTGGCCGGAGTAATGGATAGATTGTCTCGTAGAAAACAAAAGCAAGATGAAGGCAGGCCCTTTGTGAAGATATCAGCTAACTACAATTGTGTCGGAACATATTGAACTATAAGATCCCCTTGTGCAACCTTGTCACGAACAAAATGAAAATCAACATCAATATGTTTCGAGCGATCATGAAAAATTGGATTACGAGTTATGTAAGTGGAGCTGATGTTATCACATAATACACTAATTGGTTAATGAAGAAAGATACCAAGCTCACAAAGAATGTGGCGAATCCAACAAGTCTCAGCAACAGTGTATGCAACAGCCCGGTACTCAGCCTCTGTAGATAATTTTGAAATTGTTGGTTGCTTCTTCGCACGCCAAGAGATTAGATTAGATCCTAGGAACACAACAAAACCAGAAGTAGAACGTCGACTATCAGGACAACCAGCCCAATCAGCATCAGAGTAAGCAATAACTATGGAAGTCGGTGATGAGGCACGTAAAGTCAGACCATAAGTCAGAGTACCCTACAAATACCTAAAAAGACGTTTGACACAATGCATGTGAGTAGTACGGGGGGCATGCATAAATTGAGAGACAACATTTACGGCATAGGAAATATCTGGATGTGTCATAGTCAAATATTGAAGAGCACCAACCATGCTCATATATCACTAGGATCTGAAAGTAACTCACCGTCCATTAGAGAGATAGAAGTGCGAGAAGCAAGAGGGGTGCAGACAGGTTTGCATGTGTGCATGTGAAATTTAAGCAATAAATCAGAAATGTACTTTTGCTGAGACAAGTGAAGACTGTGAGATGAACGAACCGCTTAAATACCAAGAAAATAATGAAGATTACCTAATTCCTTCATTGCAAATTGATGAGATAAATGAGATATGAATTGATCAAGAAGTTTATTATGACTACCTGTGAGAATAATATTATCTACATAGAGTAAGAGAATAAGGACATGAGAAGAAGAGCGATATATAAACATTGAACTATTAGATTTGCTGCAAATAAAATCATGAGAAATAAGAAATGAACTGAAGTGATGAAACCAAGCCCGAGGAGCTTGTTTCAATCCATAGATAGCTTTGGTTAGCTTGCAAACATGAGTAGGATAGTCAGGATGAATGAAACTTGGAGGCTGCTTCATGTAGACCTCCTCAGTAAGGACATCGTGCAAAAATGTATTTTTAACATCCAACAGACGAATCTGCCAAGAAAGGGAGACAACAAGGGAAAGAACAATTCTCGCCGTTGTTGCAAGGACAACAGAGCTAAAAGTCTAATGATAATCGATGCCGGGTTTCTGATGAAAGCCTTATGCTACAAGACGAGCCTTATACTGCTCAATAGACCTATCTGAATTATATTTTATGCGATATACCCATTTAGAACCAACTAAGTTCATGTTCATAGTACATGGTACAAGGACCCACGTTTTGTTATCCAAAAAGGCATTAAATTCATCTACCATTGCTTGTTGCCACTTTGGATTTTTCACAGCTTGAGAAAAGCAAGAAGATTCCTGTTCATGGATATTAACACTCAAAGAAAAATGTTGGTTTGGCTTAGAAATACTAGACTTAGATCGAGTTTGCATTGGATGCAAAGGAATGGTAGATGAAGAAGGTGAGGAATTAATAACAGGTAGCGAAGTAGATAAGGGCGGTGAAGACCCTACTGGTAACGACTCACTCGGACGAGGTACAGTTAAATTAGACTCTATAGTAGAGATTTGGCACCTTGTGGAATCTAAAGATCCAAAGGAAGAAGGTTAAGACACATGAGAGGTATTTTGTAAGGATGGAATAGAGGTAAACACAGAAGATTCGAGATGTGTAGGGAGAGTCCTATGATTTTGAAGTGACATGAAAACAAGAGGATCAGAACTAGAGAATGAAGGAGAGATAACTCTGGGAGAACTAGACAACTCAGAATATGGAAAAACTAGTTCATGAAATATAACATGACGACTCACACATACACGACCTGTTTTGGGATCTAGACAACGATAACCTTTATAGCCAGATGCATAGCCAAGAAAGACACATCAAATCAAACGGGGTGTAAGCTTCCGAGAGACTCGAGCAGACAAATCAGGAAAGCACTCGCAACCAAAAACTCGAAGAAAGTTGTAATCAGGAAGTCTATAAAACAATTTCTCAAATGGAGAAAGACCATGTAAAATTGGTATAGGTGACCTGTTAATGGTATAGACGGCATAAAATGCAGCGTCAACCCAAAATTGAAATGGAAGAGTAGCATCTGTTAACAGTGCGTACCATTTCAATAATATGTCGATGTTTCCGTTCAGCAACCCCATTTTGTTGAGGAGTGTCCGGACATGACTTACGAAAAGAAATGCCTGAATTAATAAATGTGAAATCATGGCCTTGTTATCAAACTCACCTCCTCCATCACTTTGGAAAACTTTTATTCTAGTATTAAACAAATTTTCCATCAGTTTTTAAAAAGCACAAAAATGAGAAAAAACTTCTGATTTATTTTTCATTGGATAAAGCCACGTAAATCAGGAAAAGTCATTAACAAAAATAACATAATATTTAAAGCCCAAATTAGATAAAAACAGGTGATTTTCATACATCCGAGTGAATGATGTCCAAGGGAAAAGAACTATAATGGTCCACTAGATTGAATGATAAACGATGAGACTTTCCTAGACGACAAGAGACACGCTTATTACTAAACGAATTAGACAAACTAATAGAATTATTTTTCCTAAGACTAGCTAAAACATAAGTTCCACAGTGTCCCAAGCGAGGATTCCATATATCACCAGGATGACAAAAAACAACACACTCCCGGGGAGGAGAAGACTTGGACCAAGGAGATAAAGGATATATGTCGCCCTTATTGGAAGCTTGAAGGAGAATTTGACCCGAGGCTTCGTCCTTAACAACAACAGAAGACGAGTCAAAATTAGCAGAACAATTATTATCCTTGCATAGTCTTTTGACAGAAAGTAAATGGTGGCGGAGATGGTGAACATGAAATATGGATTTCAAATGGAAGGGACGAGATGGACTGGGTACTTGTGCGTAGCCAATATTTGCAATTTTAAGCAAAGATCTATTCCCAACCAATACATGATCATATCCATTGTAAGAAGATTTATGCATAAAATTACCTTCAGATGGAGTCACATGAGCAGAAGCAGCTGAATCAAAATACCAAGGAGTATTGTTTGTTTCACCAACCGACATAGCAATGAAAGACTTAATCAGATTGTTAGCAACAAAAGCATGGTTAAAATGATTATTGCACTGAAGAGCAGAATGACCAAGATTTTCACAAATTTGACAAACAGGTGGAGATGGTGAGGGACCTAAAATTCCAGTGGACGATGAATGTACATTAACATAAGGTGAAATATATGAAGTTGTTGGAATGCTACCAATACCTGACGATGATTGTCCAAAGAAACCACCTCGAGTAAAAGAGTTGCCAGAAGGAACTTGATGTTGTTGACTCCGACTAAAAGAGGCTCGACTTCTACCACCATGGCCTCGACCTTTAAAGGAGAAAGAGTGACCTTTGTCACGACCTCCTTGGGGAGGAGACTGATTACCCAAGATATTTGAGGAATTTGAGCTCATATTTTGAGTAGCAAACACTTGATGTGCGACAACAGAATCTATATCCTTGAAGCGTTGCAACCGTTGTTCATGGAGTTGAAGTTTTGTTCTAAGTTCTTCAAGTGATAGTGAACTAGGAAAGTGTGCAATAATCCCAACCAAAGTGTCATATTCCTTGCCTAATCCAAGAAGTACATGATCAATAAAATATTGAGAAGAAACATGAGAATTTATTGCCGCAAGCGAGTCAGCAATCTGCTTGGCCTCTCGAAGATATTGATGCATCGATATAGGGTATGTTTTACGCATAGTTGTCAGTTGTCACTTTAGTTATATAGACTTCACCTAACTTGCATCCATGTAGCGACATTGTAGAGAATTCCAAATATCACGTGAAGTAGGCAGTAAATAGACATCCATAAGAACTTCTCAAGAAAGTGTCGCAAATAACCAGGAACGAACACTTTGATCAACTTTGAGCCATGATCGATAAAAAGGATTGGCCTGTTGAGTTCTAGATGCATCATAAGCAAAGGGATTTGGTGGAGAGATTGAACCATCGACAAATCCAAAAAGTTCATGGGAGAGCAAGAGAGATTGAAATTGAGCACGCCATATAAGGTAGTCTTCAACAGATGCAAGCTTTATAGTCACCAGATTTGTGACGTTCGGTGCAGCAAGAGCAGTAACATGATTATATGTTGAGAGAGATGTTGGATATGTAGTTCCGATAAATGGAAATTGAAAGGGGAAACCAACACTACTAATAGATGGATCAGATAAAGTAGTGCGAGAAGAGATCTGATAAGGAAAAGAGGTTGGCAATGTGGAGAACGAATAAGATAGGGGGGAGACTAGCAGAAATACCTGATGATGATGCTACAAGTACATTAGGGATGGTAGAATCTGTTTGAGAAGATGGGATAATTGGGTCTGAAATTGTTCCAGTGGTTGTCACTATCTTTACGTGAGAGAGAAAGAAATTATTGGGAAGAATTTGCAACCACTTTCTGTGTTGCGCTATTGATGGCTATCTGATACCATATGTAGAATAATATTCTCCCAAGATGAGCTCTACGTAAGAGCTTCTATATTATATATAATGTTATAAAGAGTACAATGTATCAAGTAGAGCTCCTGTAAATAAGGACTCCTAGAGTACTAAGTGTAAGACTAAAAGTATTCAACCTATTCTATATGCGTTAATAGAAACAACATTAAACATGGGTTAAAGATTTAATTTCACAAAGTATTTAGTTAGTATAAACCTAAACTATTTTGTTAAGAAATTGGACAAAAGCAAACTTGATAAATTTGTGAATAGTTAAAGGACTAAAATCGGTAAGTGTATATTTATGGATCAAAGCTGGTAAGTCTTTAAACACTTAAAGGACTAAAATCGGTAAGTGTATAGTTAAGGGACCAAAACTGATAAGTTTTTGAATAGTTTAGTGACAAAATCCGACAAAAGTATAGTTAAGGGACCATTTTAGACCTACTCCCATAATTAAGGGACTATTTATGACATTTTCTCTCATCACTCATATCATATTTCGTGTTTCTTTTCTTTAAAAAAACATACCTTAGATAGTTGTATTTTAGTAGAACTAAATAAATATTTGAAGCACAAGTCAATTATATGTTTGTATGAGAATACTTTATCTGAAAAACCCAAAAAAATTGAAAATCTGAAAAAAAATAATTCAAAAATCTATAAAATACGGAAATAATAGGATGTTGAAAATCAGTTTGGTTTGGTTTATAGATTTATAAACCCAATATAAATGGTTTAGTTTTATATTTGAAAAATTCTAACCAAGTCGGTCCATGTACTTTATGCATTTATTTACCTTTTCCATTCTCCTTTTTGCTATTCTTATTCTCTTATTATTATTGAATATTTTGAAGTCTCCCAAACAGTTAAAGTTTTTTGCATTCTACAAACCTATTGTCGCGACCCAGGGTAGACCTTAGGTGTAACATGGTGTATAAAATCCCGAGACGCCCTACACAATCCACTTAGCATACCACATACAAGATAATAGAAATTCAAGAGAATTTAAAAGACAATCTCAAAATGTAAGAGTTTTATAAAATGTAGCGGAAGTATAACAATGTCTCAAAGCCATCTAGTACAAAGGAGTGATAGGGACGAAACCCGTACACCAAGTTCAAAACTGAAATGTAATGATAATTCCTCGAAGCATGAAGACTCACCAATCTTCAGTATCTACTATGTGATCCCTAGCCACAGAGATGCAAATCTGAAATGTCGGACCCTACATTTGGGATAATGTAGGCAAGAGTATGCATTAGTACAAAAATGTACCAAGTATGATAGCAATGCATAAAGTATGAAATCATGATAAAAGGGACATTTTTGTGACATGCAATGACCATGCTAAAATATGAGATAAAAGAGTTAGAAAACATAAGTCATAAAAACATGGTCAACACAAGCTAACAACTTTAAAACATTCGTGAGATAGTTCTCAAAGTAACCTTGATTCATTAGTGTGGGAGATTTACCTTTAACCGACATTTATGGTCATGTGAGCTATTAACATGGAATTCAATGTCTACCCCACACCAAAAAGAGGTGTTCTCACTTGCCAAGGTAAGAACCATGAACTTCTAGCTTACGTGGATCCACTAGCTAATGTCTATCTAGACAACTTATGATGGCACATAGTTTATGGGACATGAGTAATCGTCACTTGTCCACTTGGTGCTAAGTATAACTCTGACGGAATATTGATTATTATAACTTTTCTTAACAGTCATGAGACATGGGTAACCACCACATGTCTTATCATTGGAGGTCATGGGTAATTGCCGCTTGCCTCATTCTTAGAATAGCTCCTTAATTTTGATTCATTTTAGGTGAGAAGACCTTTCAACCTTAGAATCCTTTATGTGAGAAGACCTTTCATATTCATGTGTTGAGTACTTATGTGAGAAATCCTTTCACAACAATCAACCAATAACAACATCATTTATGCTTTACTCTCAAAGTAAATTATATCATATTTCATCAAATTCATGAGAACATGCATATTTCCATAATACACCTTTTATATTTCAAAGCCCACTTTCAATCATCAAAATCTAGAAAACATGGGTTAAGCATGGGTTCATGGGGATTTATCTTAAAACATAGAATTATCTTAATTCATGCATAATAGTTCATAAAACAATCAAATAAATCAACATTGAAAGGAACCCATGACATAGAAGAAAACCCTAACTTCAATTGGAGATTTCTAACTTCAAAATTTGGGAATTCAAGAACTATGTGGAGGGAAGATCTCCACAGATGAAGACTATCATACCTTGATGCCAAAAGCCTACTACCAATGGTGGAATTGGAGACTTAAGTTGAAATCCTAGCATTCTTCTTCAAGCTTCTAGAGAGATATATATTTGAGAGGATAAACTTGTTCTTCCTTTGAGAATTTTAGAGAATGAATTGAATTAGGAGACTTTGGGGGTTAAAACGTTTATATAGGGCTTCTAATAGAGGGTAAAACGACATAGTATTGAGCTAGAATAATTAGGAAAAGACTAAAAAGCCCTTCTTAAAATAATTGTCGACCTTTACCAACAACCTCGACCTACGGTCCATTGGTTAGACCACGGACCGTACTAGTTGGTCATTAATGAGTTCAGAGACTATGATTTTTGTACTCCCAACGACGGACCCATATACGGTCTGTGGGTCCATCTACGGGTCGTACATGCCAGTTGTGGGTTTCAACTTTTAACTCTAAAATTTCCCTAAGTCTGGGACTCACCTACAAGACCTACCTACGACTCGTGCATTAGACAACGGACCATCCTGGTGAACCGTAGGAAAGTACTGGAACTCCAAAAATTTTAGGAACCTGGACTATTCAACCACGAGCGACCTACGGACCGTGCGTCAGTCCACGAGTCGTGGGTGGCTTCATTGGTACTGACACCAGATTCTGCGTAATTTGCAACTTCTATCCTTTTTGAATCCGAGGTGTTACACCTATTATTGTCTACTTATAAAAAAATCAAAATTTGTCTTTTGATGCCTTCTTTATTTCAAAAAAGAGGGACGCTCACCTTTTTCCTTATGAATCAATTCCAAACCAAGGTACTAACTCTTTGTAAAGTACTCTTTAAGTTGATATGTTGAATTTGTGTTATTTGCATGTTTTGGGCTTGAGTTGGATGGTTAGATATTTCCCTCCCTTGTTGTGCTTGGTTTTATCTCATTCGAGGACGAATGTTACCAAGAGGGAGATATTGTAACACCTCAAGTTTCGAATAGAACTAAAGAGAAATTTGTACAAGTCACCATCAGTTTTTAGTTTTGGGTCAACTTCAAACGACCATATATGTTAGAACATAAAGAGTTAGGTGGTTCATGACCTACCAAATTGAAGGTCTATGGGTACTCTTTTCAAAGCCGTCAAATTTTCTTAATTTCGAGCTAAGAGTAAAAAATTATGCCCGTTTGAGTAAAACTTCTCTATTTAAGGCATCTCATTCATTTTTTGAAGGGTATTTTGATCTTTTCTTTTTCCTACTAGGCCTAGCATGTTTTTCTTCACCCAAATAAGGGTCTAATCAGTTTTAGATCACTTTTTCACATTCCTAAAAGCTTAGAGAAATTAGAGCAAGATTACAAGAAGAGAAAATCTAAGTTTTCAAGTGTTCTTCAAGAATTATTGTTTTTCGCCAAGAACATTGTTCTTTCTAGGTATGTAAGGCTTCTCACAGTGTTGGACTTGTTCTTCCTCACGCCATACATCTAATTATCCATGAAATCATTTTATCTAAAGGCTTCTTGAGTAGTTCTTTATATTTGTTCAACTCCTTAACAATACAGGTTGCAAATTCTTGTGTGTTGTGAATCTGTAGCAAAAGGCTTGTTTCCCAAAGGGATTGGGTTGAATTCCTCATGTATTCGTGTTGGTTTTCAAGATCAAGAAGAGTGTAGAAGAATTTCTCTCATTCTAAATGAGTTAGTACCCTAAATTGAGTACAAATATTTGTCGAGTTGCTTGGGAGGGGCATGGGGTGGCTCACAAGGATAGCGCCAAGGCCTAACTTCAATAGTTGGCGCGACGCGCTAGCAGTACACCAAGGCCTGACTTTTGTAGTTCAAGGCCCGGTGCCCTACGCCAGCAATACGCCAATGTTTGTTTGGTTTATTCTTTTCTTTGTTTCATCCGGCACATGTTCATTTAAGTTGTGCTCACGTATCCCTTCTTTATACTAGCTCCTATAAGATCTATTCACCTTTGAAAGTCCCTACATATCCTAATCACGCGTCTAAGTGTGCATTCAAAACTAAAGTGAGTTTACATGAAAAGTTTAAAGGCTCTATTTTTTAGAAAAATATAAGAGTTTTCAGTTTCTATGCATATTGATCTTGGGCTTGAAAGATAAGTCAATAAGAATACGTTTAAATATAAGTATGAGTTATGTTTTTGAAAAGTCCTTCATTAAAGTAAAAGTTCATTTCTTTGCAAAGGGTGAATTGAGCATAATTGATATTGTTTATTATTTAGGGAGTAGTATCAAGCACCGAATTGGGTTAGAGTCTTTTATAACTCAAAAGTCCCATAAAAATACGTAGCCAGCATAGGATAAGATAGCATTTACTCGTCATGCGACTCCTCAGTCCTCTGAGAAGGCCTATTAGATGGATCCATAGTTATAGTACTATATCATCCTATACCCCGGCAAAGTATAGGATGACCCTTGCAACATAGGCGAAACGTTGTATCATTGTTAGGCTCATGGTAATGGTTATTGGTTAAAGAAACTCCCCACAAGTAAAGTATATTATTTTTCATATTGTTTTTATTGCATATCTTATTTTGAAGTTTAAATGGGTTACATTTCATGTTCATGTATTGATTCAGTTGAGTTGCTTTTCGTCATTCAGTTCAGTTTCGGTTTTACTTAGCCATCTTACATACTCGTACATTCAATGTACTGACGTCATTCGACCTCATCTTTTATGATGCAGATACAAGTGTTCAAGATCATGAGCAGGCATTTCGTTAAGATCACCTTACACTCGTAGATAATATTTGGTGAGGCCTACTTGCTTTCGGGAGACTTTAATTTCATTTTAGTTTTAGTAGTATTTGAGGTGTCGTGGGTCTTGTCCCAATATCTATCTTGAACTGTTAGAGGCTTCATAGATTGATAGAAAATGTTTTCCATTGTTTCTCAGGATGTTTGTTTAACTCGTGACTTATGTTAAGTATTTCAAGACAGTGATTTAAGACTTTTCTAAATGCTCATATATTTAATGTTTTGCATATGATGTAGAGTCATATGAGTCATAGTAACTCAGGCTAAGGGTTCGCTTGGAAATCATAAATGGTTCTCGATTGCCGATCACATCTAGGATGTAGTCGGGTCATGACACCTTGATAGAATTCGACTTTCTCAACACCAATACATTCAAAACGAGATAGTATCTCAGATGGTCACTCAACTTTTAGTAGTTCACTTAGAAAGTCACTCAACTTTATTTTATAACCCAAAAGTCATCCAATTATTGATATGTCACTCAGAAAGTCATTAAACTTTATTTTTATGACCCAGAAGTCTTCCAACCAATTTTTATATAATTTTTTATTAAATGCTTTTGAAATATAATTTTTATTTCAAACTCTCTCTTATTTTCCTGTTATATTGACAAAATTCCTCTTTTTTCTCTAGTGTTTTCTCTTTTTAGTGATGATACTTGTTTGTTTCTTGCTATGATGTAATACTAAATACCTTCTCTGTTTTGCTCGAAAATAAAAAGAGAAAAATGTTTAAAGTTAATATGGTGTAGGTTAGTTATTTTATCACGGTATAACACGTCGACTCTGATTATTATTTTGTCAAAATACTCCGAACTCCAAGGTCGTTTGGTTGGGAACAAGTTATCTCAGGATTAGTTATCTTGGGGTTAGCTATCCTAGGATAACTTATCACATCACTATGATATAAATGGTGGGATAAGTTATCCCAAACATGGCAACAAAACAAGATATAAAAACTTTATCTCATCACTATTTTCTTATCACATCACTATTTATTTGTCCATCACACCAAACGACCCCTAATTATTGCCAGAACCATTGTACTATGTCAAAGAGAAATTAATCATCCGATCAACTAATTAAAGCACTAGGGGCCGTTTGGTTACTGGTTAGAGTTATGCATGTATTATTTATGCAGGGTTTAGTTATGCAGGTATTAGTTATGCAGAGTTTAGTTATGCAGGTATTAGTTATGCAGGATTTAGTTATGCTGAGTTTAATTATGCAGGTATTAGCTATGCGGATATTGGTTATGTAGGTGTTGTTTAGTTATGTAGAGATTACAATACATGAATTATTAACTATTGAATATTAAACTTATTGTAAATTATTAATATATATTGTTTACAAAATAATAATACATGCTAATTAAATGTGGAATATATTGAATAATATATAATGCTAATATTTGATTAGCATATGTACCGTCAAAAAATATACAATCAAATTTCAAATATTAAAAAATATTTATAGTTGCATAAATAAATTAAAACGGTAAGTATATAAAAAGAAATGAAAATGGTCTATATATAAAAAGAAATAAAAACCACAAACGTAGATAGGAAAACAGTAAAGTTTTCAATTAAAAAAATAAAATAAATTAATAGGGTAAATATGTAATTTATCATTTTAATACATGTATAACTAATACCCACATAACTTATTCTACCTTCTACCATGCATAACTTTATACATAGATTCCCTCATAAGTTATGTGTAACTACCTGAACTGTCGTTAATTAGGAAACAAAAAAATGTAGAGGAAATTGGGTCTACTAGCCCGCCAGAGCGGGCCTGATGCCGCCAGAGCGGAATGGGCGAGACAGAATGTAAATAACGCGAAGTCTGATTTTTCCTTTTTCCAAAAACACTAAAAAGAGGTGAGGATCACCCCAGAAACCCTCCAAAGGCTGCTCTATGATTGGGAAGAAAGGAGAAGGAGATTTCTAGCATAAGGAGGTTGATATATTGTGGATTTTTGGTCAAGATCTACCATCCCATTGTTCAAAAACCAGAATTCAAGCGGTTGGATCCCTCTGCGAATGTTTGGCGCCCAGGTAGGCTAGGTTTATTAATTGAGTAGTATAAATTCGTAACTCACTATGTAGTATATTGGTAATGGACGGTAGAATTCATGCGTAGGCTTTTTGTGCACCGAAAAGACATGGTTAAATACATATTCCTAGGGTTGCATCAGATGTATACTGTAGGAGGAAGCCCTATCCCATGAACTAGGGTAGGTGATGGTTTGATTTCATGTCTATGTGATGTATGTTAGTATTTGATTCATTGTAATGCATGTGTGTATGCGAATGAATATGAAAGAATGATTGTATGTCATAAATCAACACTTTATTGTAGGATTATGAGAATGTACATTGTGATTGTGATTGTGGCTTGTTGAATGGATCGGGTGAAACGTTCCAACATACTAACTGGGATCAGATGTCATGTACTAGCATACATATTGGATCGGGTGTCGCGTTTCGATACACTAACTTGGATCGGGTGCCACGATTCGGTACACTAACAGTTTGAGCTTGGGTTCCATGAGAGGAACATTGACTTGTCAATTATGTGTAATATTGATAATGTGAAATTGGACATGTGCTCCTGGAATGATAATTCGATTGTTCGTTTGTTTTTCTCTGCGAGTTCGCGGTATGGTAAGTGGGGACCAAGGGTTTCGGTGTTGTTGTTGTTTTTAGAAGGATGGTTATGCGTATTGTCATTGAGGATAGGGGTGGTGTCATGTCGTAAGTGTACTAGTTGGGTTTTTCCCCCGGAAGGAGGTAGCATTGAAACCGGTTAACCAGCCTTGATAGAATTACCATATGTTTACAAGTTGAATGGGTTGGTGGAATGAGTAAGGGTGTGTCGTGAGTGTGGATCGGATTGGTAGTAGTTGTTTTTAGAATTTCCACTAAGGGATAGAATGATTAAGTATGATCGAGAACGGAGCGAGTAAGGTTTAGAACTTCTAAAGCATTTGGGGATTATAAAGGTGGAGGAATGAACAGTCTTATTGTATGTTTCTTACTAGTCGATTTCTTATATTATGTGGTGGGCATCGGGTTGACCGATGATGCCTACCAGTACGAGTGGTTGTACTGATACTATTCTTGTTATGCCTTTTTGGGCATAGTCTGATTGCAGGATTTGTTATGTTTCACAGGTGAAGACGAAATCCATCTCCAGCAGCTTCTATTTCTCCTTCCGCATGGAGGAAGCTCCATCATTTATAATTTTGTTATACTTATACTCTTAGTAGCTCTTGTACCTTTTTAGACTAGATCCCTGGGGAGTTAATTACTTTACAAGTCTTAACTCGAATTGTTGGCAAAAACTCTCTATTTTATAAAAACTTCTCATAAATGTTATTTGTTTCTTGTTTTCGTAATCTTTCGTATGTCGTTTAAGTAGTTGGGGAATTGAG
Organism: Solanum pinnatisectum; assembly: GCA_035578085.1. Lineage (NCBI taxonomy): Eukaryota > Viridiplantae > Streptophyta > Magnoliopsida > Solanales > Solanaceae > Solanum > Solanum pinnatisectum. The sequence goes on along the minus strand of CM069076.1, from coordinate 37,841,842 downwards.
GGTTCTCCTACTTAGGTGTTAGAGTAGGTTCCCGCATGGTCCGGTGGGTTGGGTCGTGACAAATTGGTATCAGAGCCCGGGTTACCGGTCTCCCAGTACAAGAGCAAATATGGAATAGACTCCTGTGGATTGGTGTGTTGACGTTCACATCTAATCTTTAGGAAGCTTTTTTTTTTTTAATTAAAATGATCTGAAATGGATCCAAGGTTTTATTTAATCAAAATGGTAACAAACAATCTTTAGAAAGCTATGAAGCATTCTAGGAAGTTGTTTCGTTTCTTCTCTCATTTCTTGTGAAATGTCACTTGTGGTATGGGTTGAGTCCAATTGGTATCTCCCGATTCCAATTGGTATCTCAACAAAGTGAACTGGACGCCGCAATTACGACTAAAAGGAAACGAGCAAGGTAAATTGGAAATGGGAAGGTTCCAATTGGTATCTGGCCTTAAGGGCTGTGTAAATGCATGGACGATCAGTAATGATCATCTATGGAACAAACTAATCAATAACCTGGACTGTCTGTGAATTGTAGCCTGAACCAGTGAATGTGTGCATATTGTGGTTTGAGTTAATTGTTGTTATGAAAGTTATAATGGCTTAGATACTATGATATGATTAGGTGCACAGTATACTTGTCTGGATATCGATGTGTGCAATAGGCAAGTCTTAAAGGCTCGAAACTGTGCAAGTCGTAATTGCCTGAGTTATGTGAACTTGATGTCGGGAAGAGAGTCATCACTGGTTTAGGTGCAAGGGTCTAGATAAACTACGATGTGATTCGTAATGAAAAATATATACGTGCGTTGCGACTAACTTTAATCGTGTGAGTGTATGGGCATATTTGGAAATGTGTGTGGTTGTTGTGTTGAATTAATGGGAAGGGATTCTGGAGTATATACCGCGGGGTTGACTCGGGGTAGACAATGACCATCCTAGCGATCAGGATTATCCTACATGCTTAGTTATAACCTGGGAATCAAGGGAAGATTTTTTAAACGGGAAGAACCCCAGGAAATTGTTGACCTGGGTTCTGTTTTCGTCTAGGCCGCTGGGGCGGGATTAATCCCACCAGGGCTGGACCGTCATGGCAGAATTTCTCCCGATAGAGTGGGACAGGGTGAGACAGAATCTCAGCCCTGTCTTCCCTATTTTTCCCTAGTCACACATGTAGACTCCGTATCTCGTACATGGATCAATTCTCGCAACCCTATCAGTACTCAGCAATAAGAACTATATGTTATCATTCCTTAGCAATTAATATTAACTGTGATAAACAACAAAAACTAGCATCCATGTGCTTATAAAAATTTAAGGAAAAAAACAAAGGAGAAACAGAAAATTGTACATTACATGCCCAGAGGGGCAAAAACAAGATCAGTAAACCTGTGAATGAGAAGTGTCTTTGTCGGACCCCATGTCCTCTGGTGCTGTCTTACCAGCCCAAGTGTCACTTAACCAGGAAAACTTCACGAAATCCTCAGGCTTGAGCGTGGAAAGCTCCTGTTGGAGGGGCGAAGCAGGAGAAAATGACCTTAAGAGTCTTCCACATCCAACCCAGCAGACGATCTCTCTCCATGTTCTTTTTTTTCTCCCATCGCAGTTGGCGGTGGAGCATCTCCAATTCAAGGGCAATGGAGGGTGGAACCAAAGTCGAAGTACTAGCCTGGAGCCTCCAATTTTTTTCGGACAGCCGCCAGGTCCTCCTCCACATGAGCACTACAAAGCGGGGGTTGGGACTGGGTAGGGAGAACACCGTCGGCCTCGTCATCTCCCCCTCCTTGCCTCAACAACTGCTTGACTGCTACTAGCCCGACCTGTCGTCCTCCTCTTACTCCCAGAGATGGAAGCCTGTTTAATCAAAAGATGGTGAAAAAGGGGATACATCAGGAGTACCTCATCGGTGTCCAAGAGTGACACCCCCGCTCTCTGCACATAGCAGTCACCAGTCCCGATAGGAAGAAGGCCTTCTTGTTGCCCCGATAGAACATCTTTCATTCTGATATGATCTGAGCACCCACATTTAGTCCACTGCCCTGTATAGCACACGCCACCACCAAGGCTCGGGGAAGGTCTCTTCGGTATGGTTTCCCAATGGGAGGATCTTCTTGGTAACCAAGTGCTGCCACCGCTTGGCATCCGGTGACTAGTTAGCACTAGTGATGTCCTCTGTAGTGGTCCAATATACCTAGTTTTGATGCACAGGCCCGATAAGTGTATCCTTTAGCCAGCCCAAATCCATCTCCCTCAGCTTGGCCTCATACTCTGTGTAACTTAGAGACCTCTGGCACCTCGAGCACATCGTTTATGTTGGCAGTATTTAAGAGAATGTCAACTCCCCGGATGTGGATGGTAGGGTGAGGGTCGTCCCAGCGCACGGTGGGAAGGATAGCATAGGACTCTCTCACCCAGTTGGAGCGTGCATCATTGGGAGCCTCTATCAGTGGGACCCAGCCGAGCTCCATCAACTAGTATAAAGGGCGGGTGCCTTATCCTCTAGGTTCAACAGCTGAAAACCCCTCACACAGCAGAATTTGTTGTTTCTATAATCGTGGTGCCTTTCCCAAGTGGAAGCATTGGGAAATCGGATGAAGGGTAGATTTTCCTCGTTAAATCCAGCCATCTAGATAAGCCTGCAAAATTTAGGAAGGCATACACGTTAGAACTCCATGGGATTAGACAATATCTGGTGTAAGGGAAAAAGAAATTTTCTATAGAGGGACATAGGCCAAGGAAAAAGAAATTTTCTATAGAGGGACATAGGCCACTACTTCTCCAGGTCCCGCCACAGCGGCCCAACTCCCGCGAGAGCGGGAGGAGAAAGGTCGCCACAGCTGGATGAAGTCCGCCAGAGCGGGTTTCATCTGGGACGAAGGTGCGATCATGGAACCTCTTCGTCCCAAAAACCTTGTTTTCAATAGAGTTTCAGTAGATCAGAGACTATAAAGTACCTTAGTACCTAAATATTCTATCATTCTAGTGAAATAACCCCTAAATGGTGTCTAAATCCGAGTTTACACAAAGGAAACCTTTTAACTTCCCCCACCCATTTGGAACCGATTCGACCATATTTTCTCAAAGTCCTTACGCCCAAGATGTTGTGGAGACGTTGGGGACGTAAGGGAAATGTTCATGCTACGTTTTTCTAACAAATTAAACAACCTATGTTATTTTAGAAAAAACTACCCCAAAAACTGTTCCAATTCGATCAGTTATCGTCATGCAATTCTAGTTAAGTAAGTAATGAAGTAAGTAGCATTAGGAGAAAGGACATTACCTGGAATTCGATGTTCGGAGCGAAGCGATTGAGAGAGTTTTTGAGTTTTGGGTAAGTTTAGAAGGAAATGGGGAAAACTCCTCCTTTTCCCCCTACTTACTGTTCCTCGATCTCCCGTTATGGTGGAAGATGTCCCACCACAGTGGCCTCGCCTCAGCGGGAAGACTGGAGCTCAGGTGGGGTTAGGCTGTGTAAATTGGATGAAATTATTTTCTCCGTGGGTTGCATCATTTCCCTAATCGGTCTTTGGAGTTTGGAGTATAGAACCTTTCGTGTCTCAAATTTGAAAAGTCATTATCCTTCATGGCTTTATAATGGCCGATTCGTTAGTTTAGAAGTACTCCAAGAAAGGGCGGGTTTTGATTCCTTCGCTAGTCGATCGGGGATGAACTAGGGGTAAATTGGTATCTATTGTAACGACCCGAACCGTCGTTAATTAGGAAATGAAAAATGTTAGGGATATTGGGTCTCTCATCCCGCTAGAGCAGGCCTGATGCCGCTAGGGCGGCGGCGCTCTAGCGGGATAAGTTGTCGCCAAAACAGGATGGGCGAGACAGAATGTAAATAACGCGAAGTCTAATTTTATCCTTTTTCCAAAATCACCAAAAAGAGGTGAGGATCACCCCAAAAACCCCCAAAGGCTGCTTTAGGCTTGGGAAGAAAGGAGAAGAAGATTTCTAGCGTAAGGAGGTTGATAGATTGTGGATTTTCGGTCAAGATCCACCATCCCGTCATCTGAAAACCAGAATTCGAGTGGTTGGATCCCTCTGCGAATGCTTGGCGCCCAGGTAGGCTAGGTTATTAGTTGAGTAGTATAAATTCGTAACTCACTGCATAGTATATTGGTAATGGACGGTAGAATTCATGCATAGGATTTTTGTGCACCGAAAAGAGATGGTTAAACACATATTTCCTAGGGTTACATCAAATGTATACCATATGAGGAAGCCCTATCCCATGTATGTTAGTATTTGCTTCATTGTAATGCATGTGTGTATGCGAATGAATATGAACGAATGATTGTATGCCATGAATCAACACTTTATTGTATGATTATGAGAATGTATATTGTGATTGTGATTGTGGTTTGTTGAATAGATCGGGTGTTATGTTCCAACACACTAACTGAGATTGAATGTCACGTACCGGCATATTGGATCGGGTATCGCGTTCGGACACACTAACTTGATTGGGTGCCATGATCCAGTACACTAACAGTTTGGGCTCAGGCTCCATGAGAGGACCATTGACTTGTCAATTATGTGTAATGTTGATAATGTGAAATTGGACATGTGCTCCTGGAATGATAATTAGATTGTTCGTTTGTTCTTATGTGCGAGTTCACGGTATGGTAAGTGGGGACCAAGGGTCTCGGTGTTGTTGTTTTTAGAAGGATGGTTATGCGTATTGTCATTGAGGATGGGGTGGTGGTGTCATGACGTAAGTGTACTAGTTGGGTTTTTCCCCTAGAAGGAGGTAGCATTGAAACCGGTTAACCAGCCTTGATATAATTACCATGGGTTTACAAGTTGAGTGGGTTGGTGGAATGAGTAAGGGTGTGTCGTGAGTGTGGACCGGATTAGTAGTAGTTGTTTTCGAAATTTCCTCTAAGGAATAGGATGATTAAGTATGATCGAGAACGGAGTGAGTAAGGTTTAGAACCTCTAAAGGATTTGGGAATTATAAAGGTGGAGGAATGAATAGTCTTATTGCATGTTTCTTACTAGTCGATTTCTTATATTATGCGGTGGGCATCGGGTTGACCGATGATGCCTACCAGTACGTGTGGTTGTACTGATACTACTCTTGCTATGCCTTTTTGGGCATAGTCTGGTTGCAGAATCGGTGATGTTTCGTAGGTGAAGACGAAGTCCATCTCCAACAGCTTTTAGTTCTCCTTCCGCATGGTGGGAGCTGTATCATTTATAATTTTGTTATACTTGTACTCTTAGTAGCTCTTTTACCTGTTTAGACTAGATCCATGGGGAGTTAATTACTTTACAAGTCTTAACTCGAATTGTTGGCAAAAACTCTCTATTTTATAAAAACTTCTCATAAATGTTATTTGTTTCTTGTTTTTGTAATCTTCCGCATGTCGTTTAAGTAGTTGGGGAATCGAGGGTTCTCCTACTTAGGTGTTAGAGTAGGTGCCCACACGGTCCGGTGGGTTGGGTCATCACATTATGTTAGTATTAATTATGTAGGACTACAAAAGATGCAACTAACACTGTATAAATTAATACATGAATAATTTTTCTACAACATTTAAATTCTTACCAACCAAACATGATATAAGTTATGTTGAGTTTTATACCTAATACAAAACTTTGACCAAACATAGTAAAGCTAATGCAATTTTTTATACATGAATAATATATATTTTATACGGTAACCAAACGACCCCTAATGGAACAAATTGGACCAATGTGATATTTCACCAATTTTCCTAAAGCAAAATTATCTTAAATTGTCAGGAAACATGTTTTCTAAGTAAAATGGGTATTTATTTATTTATATATAAAAAAAAAAGGATTAATCTAAAAGAAAATTTTCATTGAACAAAATTTAATGAAAACATACTTTTGGTCGGGTAACTTTTAAAGTAAAATACTAATAGTTAGTGATTTTTGAGTTATAAAAATAAAATTAAATGACTTTTTAAATAAACTATTTCAAGTTGAATGACTTTTGGGTTATAAAATAAAGTTTATTGACTTTCTATCTGAACCATTTATAGTTGGGTGAATTTCTGAGATCTTCCTTCAAAACATTTTGTACTGAGGCAGGTATCCTTCCATGCAAGATAATCTCAATTGCTTGTTCCTCTAACATGAGTTAGGATTACTGTTTATTGGTTTTAATACTTCTTTCATTTCAATTTATATGGCAATTTTTGTATTTTTAGATTTAAATAAGTCTTTTAATTATAATTTTTTAAAAATATTTTTGAATTGTCAACATTTTTACATAGTATACAAATTTTATTGTCATAAATCTAAATATTTTATGCTCGAATTTATGGTTAAAGTTAAACTATTTATCTGACAATATCAAATTTTGTCACATAGACTTGATTTTTCTTTGGTACGATGGATTGACAGTTGATGAAAATGATATTTACCGTGATAAATGTGTTGAGTGTTACCATGTGATGGATCAGTATGCGGTGTGTAGAACGTTCTTTATGATGATCTAAATGATCTTATCGTACTATTGTGGAAAGTCTGTGTAATTGTGACTTGTGAGTCTATGTCTTTTGGACTCTTTTATTTGATTTTTCACTTCCCTTTTGTATAAGAAAATGAAAGAACTTCCGTACAATCGGTTTAAAATTAGACATTGAACTTTTACACCAACAATCTTGGCTCTCTTTGTATTTGATGAACCAAAAATAATGTCACTTTAATATTTAATTTATTTGTCGTTTTTCTCTTTTACATGTTTTTTTAAAAATATTATTTAATTAAGAGGGTTTTTTATTATTTATCCTTGTTTATATTTAATATATATTTTTTCTTTATTAAATATTTATGATGTTTGTAAATCTTCAAGAACAATTATTACTAATAAAAAATGAAGAAAGATAATTTATTTTATCTTGAATTTTAAAACTATGTATACTCCCTCTGTCCATATTTTACTTATATAATATTGACTTGACACATTCCTTAAATAGCAATAAATAAAATGAAAATGTTATTATATCACTTTTAAAATTCAAAGCATCACAAAATGACTATAGTTAATACTATGAATAGATTAGAAACTAAATAATAAATTATATCTTGATTTTTTAAATTAGATTAATAAAAATAGATTATTTTTTTACTCAAAATTAAACAGAGGAATAATTTGAAATTAACTACTTTTAAGAATATGATAAAACATTTGAGATGGGGAAGTAAAAATAGACTAATTGATTGAAATGTATTTTATTTGATGAAATAGTCTTCAATGTATGGAGACATTTTATTGTACATTAAAAATTATTTCAATTAAGTAAAGTACATAAAAGATCAAAATGAATATCTTTATTATGTCTTAAGAATTATTTTAATTCAGCAAAATATATGAAGGATTAAAATGAAGTATTATTCACACATTAAAAATTATTTTGGTCATTTTCTCACCAAAGTTACATAGTACAGGTTAAAAAGTTGTCACATTGGTAGCTAGCTTTTAAAACAAAAGGACGATCACTAAAGTCAATAAAGCCACAATGTAATACTCCATTAAAACTTGACTTTAGTGGTGTCCTGTCCCGTCTATACATAAATAAAGAGTAAAACTAAATGGCACGGCATTTTTTGGAATGATTTGGTATTGACACTATGAAATAACAGAAATAGTTTTTGGCTCTTGGCTTCAAAATCATTTAAATTTTCGTTTTTTCATTTTTTTTTTTATGTTTGATTGACTTAAATATTTTAGAAAATATTTTTCAAATAAACTTATTTTTCTCAAATAATAATTTTTTCCTTACCTCACTCCGTACCCCGACCCTCTCCATTCAAAAAAATAAAATTTTTAATTTTTTTTTTAAAAAAATCAATTTGTTTTGTTACTACACCCAAACTAGCCCTTCCCCCCACCAAAAAAAAAAAAATTAACAACTTAAAATTTTATTTTTAAAAAACAGTTCAAAGTTAGATTTTTTCTATTTTTTACTCCACTCAACTCTTGACTGTCCCACCTCCACTTTCCACAAAAAGAAATTAAAATTTGTTTTTGAAAAAAATAATTAAATTTTCATTTTTTTTAGTCCACACTTACCCCAACCACCTACCACCCCCAAAAAAAAAATTGTATTTTAAAAAAATATTTTTCATATATATATATATACACTAGTGAAACTATTCGTGCTTCGCGCGGTTGTAATGAAAATTAATAAATTAATTTATTTTATCATTTATAAAAAAAATTCTATGAATTGCTAATTTTTAATTATAATGAAGTAGGATGGAATATTTATATTAAAGCCAGTGACATAAAAGACAATATAAATTTTTGCCTTCATATGAAACATGATATGTTTTTTCAATATACTAAATAGACTTTATATGCATATGGTAGAACAAACAATTTAGAGGTCATATTTTGAAACAACAATTTATGTATTAAGTTGAAAACAATACATGTTTTGTTTAAATCTTATCTATCTTTTGAGTACTTAATCATTTATGATAACACTAGTTCTGATATTAATTTTTTTTTTTTTTTGAACTTCCACGTTACATCTTTTTCATCACATTTGTTTACTATTTATTTATTAAAGAAATGTTTTAAAAAATTATAACAATGAAACAAATAGGAGTTATCAATAATATTTAAGAGTAGAAGTTATACAGAAGATAAGAGACATGAGTTATGATAACCTTAATATATAATATTACTATGACATTAAGTACATTAATTGTTGTGCACTGATTTTATTTGTAAAATTAAATAAATGGTTGAAAAATATAATGGGTAAAAATCACAAAAATAAGAAAAAGAATAAATAAATTGATTGCATAAAAGAGTGTCATGTTACAATCTCATCAAAGACCACAATTAAATAATATATAGACATAGATTTTTATGATTATGTAGCTAAGACATAAAAAATAATAATCTACATTATTATATTCACAAAGTAATAAAAAATGAAAAGAAAACTTCTAAATATATTTCAAGCAAGAAAAGAATAGCAACAAAAATAAATTGGTACATACGCATAAGAATAAGCAATGATGTCATGTAATAATTTATTTCATCTTTAATTTTCTTTGAGAGAAAAATAAAATATAACTTATTCTCATAATTCTTTTTATTGAGATAAGATAGTTATATTTATTATGTTTTACACTAAAAAGTAGGATCATAGAGGACTAAATGAGTAATGTTGTCAATATGTGTACTTAAGTTACTATATATTACAAGTCAAAGTAAAAAAAATCTCTAGTAAAAGTAATTCCTAACTATGCTTCAAAGAATATTCTTCTAAGTCTTCCTTTAAGAAAACATACAATAAATAAATAAATAAAGGAGAAAGTAATACAATACAAAAGCATCACTTTAACAATTTCCATTATCAAATAAATATGAATTCAATAAATCAATTCATCAATTCAAAATAAATTATTAATTATAATAATGTAAAACACAAAAAATATAAATAATTGTTAATATGGTATTGTTTTATGTATGGTATTTATGATATTTATATTCCCATCATGTCAAATAAAAAATAATTATATCAAAAATGGGAAAATAATTTAAACTATACTCGTAAGTTATGAAATTATCAAGACTAAAATTAAAGGGTGAGTTATGAGTAGTTATTATTTATAAATATATTAAATTAGAAAACTTAAAATATTAGAAGTTATATTTGTCATTTTATAATAAGAAAAACGGCACAAAGAAATTCTCCAACGAAAAAAATGTCAAATAACTTGAACATAAATTTAACTACCTTATACATGCTCTTAATAACAACAATTACATGAATAATGTAAAAATCAAGCTAAAAAGATATCAAGAAAATATATATTAAATAAATAAATGAGAAAGTAATACAATACAAGCATCATTTTTACAGGTTCCATTATAAAAAAAATATGAATTCAATAAATTGATTCATCAATTCATAATTCTTCGAACCCTTATCGTTATCGGTATTCATTTCACAGGCGGGTCTTCATTGAAGAATTTTATTCTTCAAGATTAAAACATAAATATGATACCACATGATATATATATATATATATATATATATATATATATATATATATATATATATATATATATATATATATATATATAGAAAACTTAAAATATTAGAAGTTATATTTGTCATTTTATAATAAGAAAAACGGCACAAAGAAATTCTCCAACGAAAAAAATGTCAAATAACTTGAACATAAATTTATGACAAATGCTCTTAATAACAACAATTACATGAATAATGTAAAAATCAAGCTAAAAAGATATCAAGAAAATATATATTAAATAAATAAATGAGAAAGTAATACAATACAAGCATCATTTTTACAGGTTCCATTATAAAAAAAATATGAATTCAATAAATCGATTCATCAATTCATAATTCTTCGAACCCTTATCGTTATCGGTATTCATTTCACAGGCGGGTCTTCATTGAAGAATTTTATTCTTCAAGATTAAAACATAAATATAATACCACATGATATATATATATATATATATATATATATATATATATATATATATACCAACGAAATCAAGATCTCAGACGACGGGCGGTAGTTTGTGCGGTCATCTTCAATCTAGATTGTGTCAACATCCGAATTCAAGGAAGAGATCCGAATCGAAATACATACAAATTTTTATATCGTTTTATGACTGTATGGAAGGACTAAGTCCTTTTACCCAAGCAAAGGGTATGTCAAGATCTGAATACGTATTGTTATTAAGCCCATGTATCTAGCAGTTCTAACCGGGTATAGAGCGCCCTTTTTCTCAACTCATTATCGGGCTAAGAACCATGGTTGGCTAGACAAAGCCAATAACGTATTGCATCAAATCTGACTGTACCACCATCTCGGAACCAAGTCAAGAAACCATATAGAAATTTATTTATATTTAGATAAAGTCTAGATCTTTCATGATAGATATAAAAGTGAAGTTAGATATGCGACATAGATATGATTCTTTTAGTTGGACATAGTCATGGCTCTAGATCGGAGATATAAAAAGTAAAAGAAAAAAAATAGTACCTGAAACTAAGGGCCAACACCAGGGCTTATAATAGCTTCAAACTTTATTCACAAAGTCCGGCAAGTATTTCGGCAAATTCACAACTTACAAAAGACAAGAGAGAGAGAGAGAGCTTTACAAGAAAGAGTAGAGAGGGTTTTCTCAAAACCTGCCCTTTAGAGACTACAAATGAAACCTATTTATAGAAAAAGAAAAGCATATATCTACAATAAAGGGTCCTCATCAAAGGGCCCTAGTAACAGTATATCTACTATGGATGAACAATGTTTTTACTGTAGATGAACAATGTTTCTACTGTAAATGAACAGTGTTTCTACTGTAGATAAACAGTGTTTCTACTGTTGCTTTATTCTTTGATAATTCTGAAAAAAATTTATATTTTGTCTCTCTTCTTCAGTTGTCGGAGGAAATTTTTCGCCTCTGTCAACACATCTGTCGCCGCTGGATTTTCTTCCTCGAATGGTTGAGCTTCCTGAATATCATCCCGAATATCCTCACTTATTTCACTCCTCATAGAAGTGTCGGATTTTGCATAACTTGTGATATTTAGAAGTAGACTTTTCTTAACATCTTCTAAATACTCATTAATCATTTCTTCTTGATCTCCATCTTGATTGAAGATTCTCCTAGCCATGAGTTTTACGGAACTATCAACAATTATTTCTTTGTGCGGAGAAGCACTATATTCCTGGATTTTTCATGAAATAAAGTCCAGAAGCTCTTGTCCGTATAATGACTTTTTTTTGGGATCTTCTTCATCAATTTGTCCCAAAAGTTGTTATAATATGTGTGATATAAGCATGGAATCTGTTCTTCGGTAAAACCTACTTTCGGAGTCCACTTGTGAATCCATGGAATAGAGAATTCTATGAAGAAATAAATTTGTTCAATTTTCTCCATATAGCAGATATGATCTGCGTGATATAAATTATTAAGGTCTGGCAAAATCTTAACCCATTCTTTGTATAATTTCAAAACTGGTTCGGCTAAAATCTTTACCGTTGGACCGTGGTATGACCACCAATTTAGGAACCAATTAGGAATTGGTCCGGCAAATATCTTTGCACAAATCTTAATAAACCAAGTATGGTTATGCCTCTCATTATTGTAGTAGAGGATTTTACTAAAAGCATTGATATAATCCCAATAAGTAACATTTGTAGGCATCTTGTTCAGGCTTATTTGCCTTTCTTTCATTGAGGAAATACCCCAATCTTCGATAGATATAATCTGTTTGATAATCATCTTGGAGAAGTTATAAACATTCTCACTGGCATTGTACCCTGAGAAGTGCTGAAAATCCACACTACCAGTGTTCATCAGAATAATCTCATAATATGAACGGGTTTTGTATGACTCACCCGAGAAATATAATCCATTAATTAAATATCGTTGGAATATCTACCAAGGTTCCTCTTTTCTCTGAATCTCAGAGTTTTCCAAAAGAAATATCATTTCTTTCTTTTCTACCTTTTCGTATGACTTAATATCATCAATATCATCTTTAGCGATGGAAGCAAAGGTTTCACCTTTCTTTTAAGAGAGATACTCCTGCAATTGTGCATATAATAGATTGTTTTCTGGAATATCTTCCAGATGTATAGAAAAAGCTTCTTTTTAGAAATTTTTTAAATTTACCAAACTCATTCCTCCGCTTTGTATAATTGGAGGATTAGATGACGAGGATCCGTATGACGATCCTGATGAGACTGAGGATGATCTTCCTCTTCCTCTGTTATAACCGTCTTTTCCTCTGACCTTGGTCACCCAAGGAGGATCTATCCTACAAACAAAACATTTAGTTTAATGTCGATGTCATAATAATTACTATAAAAATCAATAAGTTCTTCACAAAAACAAATTTCTTAAATGATGTCTCTCATCATGGCATCTATAATTTTGTATATAATAATTTCTTGTACATCTCTATTAAGAGGTACAACCTTTATGATAGTAATCAACATTTTATCTAAAAGTAAAGGAGATAAAAATCTCATTAAGACGATATATATTCTCTGGATAAGAAATCCGAAAGAGAGTTATCACTCCCCTTTTTATAATGAATATCAAAATCAAAAGGAGCTAACTGGGCCCGCCACCTAGAAAACATTAATTTAGAAGCATCATATTTGAAATCTTTATTAAACATATATTTCACGGATTGAGCATCAGTTTTTATCAAAAACTTTTGATTGTATAAGTAATCCTAAAATTTCAATACACATTTAACAATGGTTAGCATTTCATGAGCTACCGTAGCGTATTTTTTCTGAGCATCGCTCCATTTTTCTGAATGAAATCTAATCAAATATTTAGTTTTATCGTGAGGATTAATCTGTTTTAAAATCCCCCCATAACCAATATTAGATGCATCTGTTTCAACAATTTTTTGCCAAGCCGTGTTAGCAAGAGTTAAGCAAGGTAAAGATTGAATACGAAGTTTGATATTCTTTACCAAAGTGGTATAACTATCAGTCCAAGGCGATTTATGGTCCTTTTTTAACCTGTCATATAAAAGGACCAAATCTCTAGATAAATTTTTATAAAAGGGAGATATATAATTTAAACTTCCCAAAAATCTTTGTAATTGTGTCCGATTTGTAATAACGTCAGGAAAATTAGAGGCAAAATTAATTGAACGTTGAATACGGGTTACCTTCCCCTGACAAATAAGATGTCCGAGAAATCTGACATTAGTTTTTGGTTTAGAAATTACCAAACCATTTTGTATGACAATTTTCTTGAAAATATCTAATGTTAAATATGCATTTCAAGAGTCTTTGAATAAACCAAAATATTATCAATATAAACAATAATGAAATCTAAATATGGGTTGAAAATATCATTCATTAATTTCTGAAATTTAGAAGGGGCGTTTTTCAAACCAAATGGCATAATCATTCCACTCATATTGTCCAAATGGGACATTAAAAGCCGTTCTATAAGAATGTTCTTTAAAATTTTGAATTTGCCAATAACCTGATTTTAAATCAAATTTTAAGAATATATTGGCATCGTATAATCTGGACAATAAATCTTTTTTATTCGGAATTGGATACCGAATCCATTTTAAATATTTATTCAATGGTTTATAATTTATTACCAACCTGGGAATTTCTTGTTCTTTTTCAGCAGCATTATTAACATAAAATGCAGTACAAGACCAAGGTGATTTAGATGGTTTAATCAAACCCTTTTGTAACAAACTATCAATTTCTTTTTTACAGAATTCCACCAATTCGGCGTTCATCTGGCAAGGACGAGACTTAGTAGGAATATTAGCCTCAGAGAAATTTTCTTCATATGGAAGAGTAACAATATGCTTTTTCCAATTCCAAAAAGCACTAGGATGATCAGCACAAATATCAATGGCTATTTGTTCAGAAATTAATTTAATGTTTTCCTGTACTTTAGTACTTTTCAAAGTATCAAATATGTTCATACTAAATAATTCAAGTTGTAAAGAATTAACATGCTTCTGTTTCATATCAATTAAAGCATTAATATCACGAGAAATTGGTTCAGTGATAAAAGTATAACTTATATTCTGATTATTATATGTGGCCAAAAAACCTTTAGCATTTATGCTAGTAAATGGGTAAATAGCATTTATAAAAGGGGTTCCAAGTATAATCAGAGGGTATAACTGATTTTTAACCAAGAAAAAGAAATGCGGAATGCAAGCTTTATTTTGGCAAATACAAGTATTGGGTAATTTATACTTTATATCTAAAGCATGTCCTGATGCAGATTTAACCATATGAGTTGTCTTTTCAAAGTATTTGGTAGGTACAAGACCTTCCTGAATGCAACTCACATCAGCTCCACTATCAATCATGGCAACATTAGTTATAGAAAAACTATTATCAATCAATATAGTACATTTAACATACCATTTATGCGCAGTTACAATTTACATCATTCATAGAAACATATTTTGTCTAGGATCAAAATGAACAAATTTTTCAGGAGTATTTTCTTCAGCAATATTTTTCCCCTTACTATTAGCAGTTTCTATCTGAGTAATACGGTGATCACAAATCATTTGATTTTGTTTGAGAGATTTAATCTCATTTTTAAAATTTTTAATTTCTCCCTTTAAATCATCAAAAGAGGAATTTCTTGTAGAAATAGTTTGTTTATTGAGTCTGTTTTGAACTTCAGATAGAGAATATGGAGCAGAATATTCATATTCAAAATCAATATATATATATATATATATATTACTACTTCAAATATGAAATAATAGAATGATCATATTTATAAAGATAAAATGATGAAATACCATAAGGTGTTTTAAATTTTTAAATTAAATATTTTAGGAGTTATGAATATGAAAAATATGAGTTATGAATATTATTAAGAGTGAAAATGGAATAAATGAGTTGTGAATGTAAGACTTTTAATAAAGCATATAAAGGAGGAATAAAAACAGAATAAAGAAGAGAGGAGATAATGCTTAATGTCTATAGTTACATGAGAACTATTTCATGAAAATGGATATCAACCTTTGTTGTTTAAATGAATTTCAAGAAGTAGTTTTAGATTTTCTAATAAATTATACAAATAGAAAAAATTAAGAAAAATGTCAAAAATTTGAAAAAAAATTAATGAAATTGTAATTTTTTTAACAATCATACTAATTTAGTGTGTATAAGTTATTATATTAATTATTATATTTATTAATGAAGAATTGAGAAGTCACTCCAAATTCCAATCATGCATTCTCCTTTATTAATTACATTCAATTATTCTACTTTAATTAAGCAAATAGGGGAAAATAAAGAAAAATATCAAAAATAAAGGAGAAAAAAAGATAAATATGAATGGTGGCGTTAGAGAGGTGTCACATCTTTTATATATATATATATATATTATTTTTATATCAGAACAAAAAGAAATTGTACTAATAATATTAAATTAATGTACTCAACTAAATAAGATAATAATTTTTTAAAATATTTACATATACATAATAAATATTAGTTAATTTTAAATTTTAAATTTTGTTACTTTTTATAAAATTCAAGAGCGAGATAAATGTTTTTATTCTATTGTTACAATAATAATAACATGGCATGACATTTCATTAGGAGTGAGGTTTATATTTTGAGGAAAATAGAAATAACTCGGTAATATTGTGGTCCTAAAAGAAACAAAAGTGATTACAAGACAAATTCCCAAACATGGATGATTATCTAAGGAATTTGCTCCCAAATTTCTTTTACGTGGCAATTCAATACTTTCTCCATCCCATATTAGCTGTTTATTCATTAAATTAAGATAAAATTACTTGTTTATTCATTAAATTAAAATAAAATTAGTTAAATTTTTTTCTCACTTTATCCCTACCATTAATACTCTTAAGGAAATATTATAAAAAAAAAATAATTTACGTAGAAAATAATGGATTAATTAAATGATTTGAATTTCATGAAAATTAGTAGTGTTATTCTCAATGTGGAATATAATTGTTGAAATTGTAAAATATTATTATTATTTTGTAGAGGTATTAATTAATCAATAAATTAATAAATATTAGTTTAAAGAATGTTTTTAAAATTTAATCCCCCCCCCCCCCCTAAAAACAAGTGATACTAAAAAGGAAGAAAAATGGAAGAATAAACAACAATGAAAGATCAAAAAATTGTAAGAAAGAGAGTAAATAGAGTATTGAAATGAATATAAATAAATGCTTCTTGGGCAGTGTTTTTTTTGGAAAGGAACAAAATTATTGGGCAGTGTAATTTCTTGAAACCATCTAGTAGTTTAAGACTTTTCTTTTAGTAGTTTTACTTTAGAGGGTACTTTGGGTACAACAAAAAAATGAATTTACCTTATCACCTTTCCCATTTCTGCGAAATTACGACCTTACCTTGAAAAAGTAAGGTCCTGCCATTTCGTGCCAAAAAAGTGTCCTGCCAAATATATTTTCCGATAAATAAAAAAGTGAGATCAAGTTCAGTAGGTAGCAATCCAACTTGTAGGGTATGTTTGGAAAAAATATTAGAGTTGGAGTAATTAATAGGATAGTAATTATCAGCATAATAATTATACCATCTAGTAATTATATTGACTTGTTTATTTGATACAGCGTAATTATAAGTGTATTGTTTGGTTGCACAAGAGTAATCATAAGTTATAAGTATTAAATTTTAAAAATAAAAATTAATTATTTAAAATTAATATTTTATATTAGATAAACAAAGATCTTTATCAATGATATTAAATTGAATATTTCAGATATATATTGTCTTTTGAAAATATATTAATTAATAAACATATGTTCTTAACTGATAGGAAAAAGGGTCTAAAATACCCTTAAACTATTGAAATTGGTACAAAAATACCCTCTGTTAACCTATTGGCTCTATAATACCCTTGATGTCAATCTTTACGGCCCTATAATACCCTTCTTACAAACGACCTCATTAGCAAATATAATTAAAGTTTTTATGGAGTATGTTGTATCATGTGATTCGTTGAAAATTTAATTAATCTAAACAAATTAAATCTCAATCCAAACTCGGATCCACCCATTAATCACCTGCCCCATCTAGAAGCCCCAATTTCCCTTATGTTTCTATCCGTAAAAGAAACATTGATTTAAGGTCAAAAAATTGTGATGGATGAATCAAAAGGTCCAAATTTGTGATAGATGAATCAATTTTTTATAACAATTATGAAGAATCTGTCACTTTCTACCTCATAGATAAATTCTCAATCGTGAGACTCCAAGAAATCCCTTAAGTATGCATAGTTGTGGAATTCATTCGATTGATTTGGACATGAATGGGGTATTGACACTTCAATTAAGCAACTATACAATAATGAATATGAAATGCATGACTCAAATTATTCATAAGTCGAGAATTGATTCTGAACTAAGATACTTTACCAATGTTGATTTTAATTTAGTGGAATGAACATTAAGAAAAAGTTTCTCATGAAAATAAAGTACACAATGGTGAGAAGTTTGAAAAATTAAAACATATTTTGCAGGTCCCAAAAATGTTTGGTCTGCAAAGGGAAGCACCTCAAATTGATTCTCAAAAATCTAACAAGCCACCAAGAGCAAGGAGCAAGTCTTTTGATGAAACGTCATTTCAAAAAAGAATTCGGAATTCAAAAAATCTTAGCTATGTTCATAAAGAATGAGAAGAATTCCCATCGCAGAAGGAAAGAGAAAATGGCCCTGGTTTATAGGTTTTACCTCTTTAGATAATGAGTTTTCTAGTTGGGGCGGGTGGAAACTAATGGGTGGATTCGAATTTGGGTTGAATTTAATTTGTTTAGATTAATTAAGTCTTTAACGAATCACAGGCTGCCACCTATTAAATGAAAACTCTAAACTATATGTGTTAATGGGTCTGCTTGTGATAAGGGTATTATAGGGCCGCAAATATTGACGTCAAGGCTCTTATAGAGCCATTAGGTCAATGGAGGGTATTTTTTTACCAATTTCAATAGTTTAAGGGTATTTTAGACAATTTTCCGTAACTAATATAATAAAAAATAAGAGATAAGTGTCAAAATACATAAACTATCCATTTTTTTTAGTTTCGTACCAAAACTATTGGAGTGTGAGTTTCATACCTAAATTATCACTTATTAGTTTGAGAAACACATCACTGAGCTAAGTCCATAACTTCATTCAACACTTAATTCTACTTTAATTTAAATAGTAGAATACTAATAAAATTATATTGATGATTTTTTTTAGATAATGCGGAAAATTGCATGGAATCACATGAAGTAAAAGTTGAGAATAAGAAGGAAATGGAATATCAATAATATGAAAAAAAATATTTTTAGAAAATATTAAAATAAAAAAAAGGAAAAATTACATAAGTGAAGGTCTTTTATTTAATAATTACCACTTTTAAGTATACTTTTAATTTATTACCATTTTTGTCAACTTTTAGCAATAGTTACTTAAAACAATTTTAAAACACACTTCTCTTTTTCTTCTTCTATCTCGTGACCCATTAATCTTCTCTTTTTTCTCTACTTCTTCTGGATTTTTCCTTCACGGGAATCTTGAAATTACCCATAAATAATTCACTCTATTTTAACTTTTCAGAAATTTTTGAAAAAGATTGTGAATGTTTTAAGTTAATGCTGAAAATTGTTTGATACCCAGTTTTCTCCGTGATAAAGGGTGGAAGAATCCGTGTTTTTATTCCTTTTTCAACTTTACTTAGAAAAGTCTAGAAGCAAGAATCGATAAAAAGAGTGTGTTTTTTTCGAAGATGAGTCGGAAAATTGAGAAGATGGCTTCAATTGATGCCTAATTGAGGCTATTAGCACCGGCGAAAGTGTCAGAGGATGATAAGCTTGTGGAGTATGATGCTTTGTTGCTTGACAGATTTCTTGATATTCTGCAGGATTTGCATGGAGAGGATATTCGAGAAACATTTTCACCCACGAAAACATTTTCACCTGACTCTTCTAGTTGCTCCCCAACTTTCACCTCCTACAACGAAGTTAAGAAAGGATTTAAAAAAGCCATCAAATCATAACAAATCAAACCAACAAACTGCAAAAATGAATAAAACTTGAATTAAAAGTGTATTACACTGTATTAAAGTTGAATTAGAAGAGCGAATTAATAAAGAACTTAAACAAACAACTAAGGAAACAACGAGAGAGTCTTCTATAGATTGAATTAAACTTGAATCTATTATGAATTAACCAGGAAAATCAATCAGAAGAGTGAATTAAGAAAGGATTTAAAAAAGTCATCAAATCATAACAAATCAAACCAACAAACTGCAACAATGAATAAAACTTGAATTAAAAGTGTATTACACTGTATTAAAGTTGAATTAGAAGAGTGAATTAAGAAAGAATTTAAACAAACAACTAAGGAAACAACGAGAGAGTCTTCTATAGATTGAATTAAACTTGAATCTATTATGAATTAACCAGGAAAATCAATCAGAAGAGTGAATTAAGAAATGATTTAAAAAAGTCATCAAATCATAACAAATCAAACCAACAAACAACAAAAATGAATAAAAGTTGAATTAAAAGTGTATTACACTGTATTAAAGTTGAATTAGAAGAGCGAATTAAGAAAGAATTTAAACAAACAACTAAGGAAACAACAAGAGAGTCTTCTATAGATTAAATTAAACTTGAATCTATTATGAATTAACCAGGAAAATCAATCAGAAGAGTGAATTAAGAAAGGATTTAAAAAAGTCATCAAATCATAACAAATCAAACCAACAAACTGCAAAAATGAATAAAACTTGAATTAAAAGTGTATTACACTGTATTAAAATTGAATTAGAAGAGCGAATTTAATTTAATTCAGCCAAATTGTCATATATGGTTAAAAAAATAATGTTGACAAATATAGTAAATATTTTTTAAAAAGTATACACGTAAGTGATTTCCCCTAAAAAAAATAACAAATACATTAAAATGAAAAAATAAAAACAGAAATAAAAGGAAGAAATTAAAAAGTAATCAGCTTATAATTACAATATTTAATTACTAGCAATTCACAGTCTCTTCCTAACAATTGGAGACTATAATTACACCCTACCAGTTACACCAAATTACTTGCTGACCAGGTAATTATATGATCAACCAAACAAAACAAATAGCGTAATTACACTCAATAATTACAACAAATTCAATTACTAAAATGGCTTTCCGAACAATCCCTTAATGTTAAAGCCAACTAATAAGTTGGTCCTTTGTCATGGACTAAAAATTTTCATACATCGGAAGGGGAGAAAGTGTACTTGTTCAAAGAAAGTTGTGGATGTATGTTTTCGACAATAGGAAGAAGGAAAGTTAAGACTAAATATAAGCATTTTTATGGTCCTTTCATTTTAATGTCTCTTTAAATTTTAGGTCTGTAATTGAGATTTTACTTTAGACTTTCAATTACGTTGAGCTATTACAGAAGTGCAATTGATAGATATTTATGGGTTAACTATATTTTATAGTGGACAATATGAGTTGATTCATATTTGATCCACTTTTAAATGATTGGATAACCAATTCATTTTAAAATAGATTAAACGAATGAATAACCATAAATTTGACTCGTTTTGCCACTCCTACGTCTGGGTAATTTAGTGGGCTAGGTGGCTTTTGTGCCAAAATTAAGTCGGAAAACTTACACAGATATGTTATATTTAAAAAATATTTACCATTTATAGCAATAACATTTTCTTTTTTCATTGAACACTTATAAAACATTTATAATACACTCTGGGTAATTTAGGGGTCGTTTGGTAGGCCGCATTAGAAGAAGTAGTCCATGTATTATGTAAGGTATTATTTAGTAATATGTTTGGTAGGAATTCAGGCCTATGTATAACTAATCCATGGATTAGTTATACCTCCTACATGATCTTATATGATGTATTACTAATACCTTTCATTTGGAGGTATTAGTAATACATTGATATAATACCATGGGATAAGTCTATGTAAAGACAAAAATATTCCATAAATCATTTTAATTATTTTATTTATTTTTTTGATTTTATGATTTATATTTGTACTAGTAAATTTATTTAAATTAATTATCTTACAATTATTTAGAAAGCGTTTGTTACTAAATAAATCTAATACAAATCAATACAAATTTGAAATGTGAGTTGTTTATTTGTATATGACGTTTGTGACCTTAGTTACATGTATTATATATATATATATATATATATATATATATATATATATATATATTTGTATGGTTTTTTAATTATTTGTATTTTGAACAATTTAAAAAATTACATACATATTAAAACTACAGCTTCCAATTTTCATGTGTAAATGTAGATGGTTCATTCAATTTTACCATTGTTGACCGTCTTTTCGATTTTAAAAGTAGATGATTTATCTTTTTTAAATTTAAAAATGACATTTTGTGAGTGATCAATTTATTAAAATGACAATTATTTATCCTCAAATAATTCGAGTGAAAAAATAGCAAACATGACAACAAAGTTGTTCTTCTCATAGCTAGTTAGAAGGCCATAAAAAAATAATATTATCCGACAATAATCTACCTTGACCCAATTACATAATAATTCAAGGTTATAATTGGAAAGAAGCTTTTTATATAGTTTTAATCCAAACACAAGATGAAGTGTGAAACAATGAATCAAACACTTGATAAAAATAAACTTTGCATTGCTAATCTTTGCACTACTAATCCCTGCATTACTAATCCATGCGTTATTAATCTTTGTACCAAACGACCCCTTAGTGTGCTAGGTGCCTTTTGTGCCAACATTAAGATGGAAACTTACACAGATATGTTATATTAAAAAAATATTTACCATTTATAGCAATAACATTTTCTTTTTTCATTGAACACTTATAAGACATTTATAATACACTCTTAATACATATTACAAAGAACAATTTATAAAACACATATAATACAAATTTTATTGATAGATAAAACACTTATCACATATTTTAGTACACTTATAATACATTATGTCAATTTATTACCAAACAAGCATGATGTATTTTAAATACAATTATATTGCGTGCATAATTCATGTTTGATATATAGCGCAGATTTATCATAATATTGTTTTGTATTGCTATAAATAGTAAAATATAAAAAGTATCATTAAAATAAGTAGTAGGGTAAACTAGAGCCTTACGTAAGGGTTCTAGAGCTTTACGTGGGGGTTAGAGTTGTAGAAATGACTTCCCATACTTAGAATAAGAGGTTTAGGGGTTAAACGTCAAGGTACGACTCCCAAGGACCAACCAAGGGTGTCACAACCCGAGCTTACACCCTGGACGTGGCCGACACTCGAGAACCATTGCTGGTCCCCAAGCGAACCTTCATCCTGGCTGACTTCAAGCGGAAGACTAACTCAAGCATACAAAGCTTAAAAACTGAATAAATATTCATGAAACTTAAATAGAAAGCTTTAACTCAAAAGAAAACTCCGAATAAAATAAACTATTCAACTCGCCATAAAATAGGCAACTTAAGTCTTTAAAACATTTAAGAAAATAAATGATACAAACTTCTCAACTATACTATCTATGAAACCTCTAGCTGTTAAAGATGAAAGTCGGGACAAGACCCACAACATCCTGACTAAACTGAAAAGTAAATGAAATCCTTCGGAAACAAGGAAGCTCACCATAGCTAACTCGAACTTCCGGATGTATCAACAAAGCTCTAGTTGATGATCCTGAATACCTGTGTCTGCATCATGAGAAGATGCAGGCCAAATGGCTCAGTACATGGAATGTACGAGCATGTAAGAGGAATTCTAAAGCATAAACACAAGCTTGAACTTTGATAAAAAGGAAACATACTTACCTCTTCTTAACTCACTCAACTCAAAGAAACATAGTTCAACTCAATGATTAGATATTCAACTCAGAGGTATACTCAAGGATACTCAAAACTACTCAAACTTACTCAACTCAGAAGTACTCAAGGATAAGATACTCAACTCGAAATACTCAAGGATAATGCAACAGTAAAAGATGCAATATATATGAAAAGCTGTAAAATTGTAGATAGCAACTCAATATATTGAAAAATATAATAATACTCAGTATGTATATAAAAATACAATATAACTTTATGGGAGTTTCTCTAACCTACAACCATCACTTAAGAGCTATAGTGATGATACATCACTTTATCTCATGCTACCAAGGACCATACTATACCTTGCCGGGGGTATAGAACCTAAGTCACTAAGTGGATCCACTATTCTATGCTAAAAGCATATTAAGGAATCATCTAAAAAGTATGATCCTTTACTACCCATGATGGCTACATGGTTTATGGAGTCTTGAGTTATCTGAACTCGCATCCCCATATCAGTGCCCAATACTACTCCCAAAATATACATAGCTCAAATGTTTGTAAAAACAAAACTCTTACTTTGGTTTGAGATAATTACTCAAAACTTAGCTTAAAAGCTCTCTTGGAAATCATAGTTTCCTCTTTACTGAAAAACTAGCTCAAAGGCTCTTTTGAAATCTCAGTTTCCTTTCTTGTTTAAATGTGAAAACATTTACTCTTTGGGAATACATAGTCCCGATGTATTCTTTTGAAGAAATGAAATCAACTCTTTACTCTTTGCTTAATTCAAAACTTAAGTCTTAAAAAAAAGTTAAAATGTTTGTAAAAGACTTCTTAAAATATGGTTCATGCCGAATTATGGACGTGAACAACTCAATGCAAGCTTTTCAATAACCATAGATAGAAGTCAATACTTGGAACTCAAGAACTTCAATATTACTAAGAATGCTCAACTCAGAGGGTTCATGCGGAATTTATGAGCATGAACTACTCAACTCAAGGACTCAAAGATACTTCTCGTTTCAAGACTGCTCGACTTATAGGGTTCATGTAGAATTATGGACATGAATAACCAACTTAAGAACTTCATGGGTAACATATAATAGTCCCATGATTAGGAATGTAATCTCAAATAGGTTAGAAACTAAATACTTAAGACTTAGGACATCGAGATAGTACTCCTCTCATAGATACTCAACTTATGGAGTTCATGTGGAATTTATGGGCATGAACGACTTGACTCGTAGGTCTACCTAACATTATGGAACTCATGATACAACTCTTCTCATTCTCATACTTACTTTCTCAAAATTTAACTCAAATCGATTATGGATCTCAAAGGATTCACAATTGAACTCAAAACTTTCTGGAACTCTTAACTCTCTATTGAAATGTGAATTATTAATTCAAGAGTTATGGTTCATGCTATGAAAGATCTCATGATAACAAAGAAAAATCAGAATACATTCTCCTCATTCTCATTCTCACTTTCTCGAGTCTTGAAACAAGTTACTAGAAGTTGTAGAAGACTCCACAAAAGGACTTAAAGGGACTTTCTTAGAATGTTCGAAAGATTTCTCAAAACTTAACTCTGAACTCTACCTTGAATTTGAATTATTAATTCAAGGTTATGATCATGTTAGAAATGATTTTAGGTGTTTAGAAGTAGCTTAGAGTATTTAGAATCGAAAAAGAGTGAAGGTACCCTTCGAAAGAACTCAAACAGAGCAACCGATTGCAAACTGGACTGGGCAGGCGACCCTGGGGATATGGGTGGCGCGGAGCGCCAGCCCCTGAAATTCAAAGCCTACTTTGGGGTGATCTGGCTGGTGCGACATGCCAGGCCCCAACCCAGAAAACCCGATGAATTTCTTTGCTTGTTTTCCTACCCTAACTCGCCTAGAATCGAACGATTTCTTCCCCAATAACTTAGAATTGATTACTTAACATAAGTACACTCTAATATACTCAATACATCCCTTAAAACACTCACTTTGATCTCAAGAAATCATCCAAAACCCAACACAACAAGATTTAGAATGAACTTCAAGAACACATATCAAGAACTCATCAAGAACTCAAATCTTTCAACTTCAAGAATGAAATTTGCGCTGAAAATAACATGTTTGGCGTGTGGGTGAACAAACCCAACACTATGGAAGCTTGCATAACTCTTAGGTATCAAACCCATGGCGAAAATCCGCTACAACACACAAGAATCTCGACGAACGCTTGATCCTCTCCTCTTTTCTCCTCTTTTCTCTTCTTGAACTCTCAACTAAAATCCTAGATGTATTTTAGGATTATAAAACTGAACCTAATAGGATTATACCCTTAAAACCTTGCTAAAAATGAATTAAATCTGATTTGATAAGGAAAAGACCAAAATACCCCTTACTATTTTCGGCTAACTTTCCTTAATTGGGCAGCCTAACTTCAAAGGGCCATATCTCACTCATCCAACTTCGAATCTTAGTAAACTTGGTGGTGTTGGAAAGAGGACTCGAATAGCTTTAATTTTCCATCTTGTATCTCACCTAACTCATCCTGTACTAGGAGTTATGGTCATTTGAAGTTGACCAAAAACTTAGAAGAACTAGGAATGACTTGAATGCTTTTCTCTTTGGTTCTTCTTGGAACTTAAGGTGCTACATCTAGTGACCTTTACACTCAAGAAATTTTAAATTCCTTGCAAAAATCTCACTCACTACGAAGAATGGTTCGAGTCTTAGCTAAAAAATTTTCTGAGGTGTTACAAAGGGTCCTTGAGGAGGACCCTAAAACAACCCTTAGAACCTGCTAAAAATCAGTGACCCACGATGGGGACGCACGCCCGTGAGGGAGGGTCGTGGGTCAAGGCCTAAAACCATGTTCCAGTACCTCCACCTACAGAGGACCAGCACGGCCCGTGGGTCGGGGTCTCGTGGGTGAGGCAGCCTTGAAGTTAAGTCGGTTTAAGTTAGGGGTTAAGGGAAGATTCTAGAATTAATTAGTTATAAAATGGTGTCATTTTATTATTAATTAGGACACCTATATAAAGCTATTAGACCATTAATTAAAGGATTCCAAATCATTATTTTCAATTCACGAAAGAACCCAATTCCCTCCAAGAAATTCTCTCTCTAGGAAGCAAAGAAGAAGAAGAGGAAGAGAAGCAAGATAGGGCAAATTCCTCCATTGTTGCAAGCTTTGTGAGTGCTTTATAATCAAGGTATGATAGATTATTCATCCATGAATTCTTCCATCCATGGAGCCCCCTAGATTTCCCCCAATTGTGAAGATGAACCCCAATTCTAGCTAGGGTTTCTTAATATATTGTGGGTAGTGTTGAGTATGAGTCCAATTGAGTGGATATTACTTGTTTATGATTGTTTTAGTATTGAATTATGATATTACATGTTTTTCATGGTTAACCCTAGTCTAATTGATGAAATTGTAGTAATGTGGGTGTATGCCATGAAAGGTGAAATTGAGGATTTATAGATGATCTTCTATAATTGATGACTTGTGTAGTAATTTTTCAAGAATAAAAGAATATAGACATCAATTGAATTAGATTATAGTATATATGATGGATCATGACTAGTAAAGCTTGAGATTGAACCTTTATGATGATTTATGACTAGAATCACTTGATAATAAAGAATGTGATTAGAATGCCCTGAAATATAGGTATGAATGATGTTGGTAAGAAGTAAAGCTTTGAAAGTAAGGCTTGTAGTCATGAATGATGATTGTTAGGGCTTTGAGAGTAAAGCTAATGTGTTGAATTAAGAATGTTCAAATGTATAAGGTGATAGAAGCACTTGAAACATGTATTGGTTGTCAAGGACATCCCTCCATGATTCATGAATTAAGTAAGACTTAATCAGCTATCTTGTGGGATGTATGGCTAGCACCGAGTGAATGTTGAATTGAGATGGAAGCTTTTACCTAGTTGAGTCCGGCTTCAAAGATGGGAACTCTTACAAGTAGGGTCCGAGTTTCCCAAAGTATATCTCATGAGATGGAGTCCCTCACAAGTGGAGTCCAGGTTTCCTAGTAGAATCTACGTATCCCATAACTACGTGCCTCGTAGGAAAGTTAGCTAGTGGGTCCAACTAAGCTAATAAACCAATTCTACCCTAGGCAAGTAGATCAACCCTTCTCGGTGTGGGTAACATCGGAGGGGATCATGTGAAAGCTCATGTGGTCCCATGTCTATTAAGGCTATATTCCCAATTAGTACAAGATTAATATGGAACTAAGATATATTTCAAGAAGTATCTCGAAGTGTTACAAGTTAATAAAGAACTAAGACATGCTTAAGGAAGCATCTCAAGTGTTCCAACATAATGAACTAAGACATGCTTGAGAAAGCATCTCAAGTGTTCAAACATAATGAACTTAGACATGCTTGAGTAAGTATTTCATAGTGTTCAAAAATAAAGAAGAGGAGCTAAGATGTGCTCAAAAGAAGTATCTTCTAGGGTTCCAATGTCTTAAAAGGGATGGGACTAGCCTTCAAATCAAGAAGTATGAGTATGAGAACCTAAAAGTGGTACTTAGCATGGGTAGGATTATGGGGTCTTATTCATGCATTGCACAAGTATGACTTAAGGTTACCTAAGGAAGTGTTCTCTTATTTGATGTCTGTTTAAGACAGGATTGTGCTATAGTTGCCTTCCTTGTTATGATTGACTAAAGATGAGAGATTCCTTTGGTTATGAGAATTAAGCTAAGGATGGGACCATAAGATGGTAAATATGATTATGATGGCCAAAGGGGATACTTAGCATGAATGAGATTATGGGGTCTTATTCATGCATTGCACAAATATTCTTTGAGCTTACTTGAGAAGTAGTTCTCTTATGATATGAAGGACTAAGGGTTGAATAATGATTATATGATGCTTATGCTGGAGACTTTGTTTATGATTATGATATTGTATCTTATGCTTATAGTTTATGTTTCATGAAGTATCTCTTATGCTTATGGATTATGTCTTATGTTGACTAACCCTTATGATTTTATGCTCTTATGATGTTATGCTAGCTATCATATTTAGTACTTTTGTACTAACACATACTCTTGCCTACATTCTCATCAAATGTAGGGCTCGGCAATTTTGAGTTACATTCTTGAAGATAGGTTTCTAGAAGTGCAAGGAGTTGAAGACTTGGTGAGTCCTCAAAGCATCGAGGATAAAGCCACCATTTCCCTTATGTCTTTTATTTTCATGTCTTGAGACTACTGTACGGGCTATGTCCCAAGAGTTATTCAAAGTATTGTTGTAGATGGTTTGAGACAAAAAAAAAGTTTAGTAAGACTTCCGCTTCATTTTATAAAGACTTTGATTGTATGAAAAATGTTTTAAAATTTCGCACTTTTCTATTATCTTATGTTATGATATGCTAAGTGGCTTGTATGAGATCCTTTCAGGGTCAAGTACGCCATGTTACATCTAGGGTGTACCTCTGGATCATGACAATTTATTAAAAAGTATTCATTTAATTCCCTAAAAAATGGGTTCAAAGTGGTTGGCCCTGTTAAGGGTCCAATTGGATTTCAAGGGGAATAGGTTCCTTGGTCTTGAACATGATAATATTTGGAACAAAATAAATTATGTGTTTAATCAATTTTTAGTTTTAACAAATGTGAATAATTGCTTAACATAACATCATAACTATTTTGAAAAAAGACTAGTTATGTAGTCTAATTGATTTTGAAGAAATAAAACGCACACTTAATTTAAACACCAGTATTGGTAAAAATGTTCTTTTTTCTTCAAAATTTGTATATTGTTATAAATCCATTGTATTATGTGGATTATCCATTAGATTTATCCAACAATCAATTGGATTCATGTATATGTGCTTCCAAGGTGATAAGAACATTTAGGATAACTATGTATCTACTAGTTAGATGCCTTTTAAGAGTGATATCTCAACACTATAAATACAGATATCACTCACTATTTGGAAGACACACTTGAATAAGAAAAGTTCTCTCTTCCCTCTATATTTCTTGTCTTCTTCTTCTTATTATATTATATTATTCTGAGCTTTCTTTTATAACACGTTATTAGCACGAAGTTTCTACTTGCAAAGGTATTATATAAATATTCTTATTTAATTCACCTATTCTCTCATAATCTCATCATGTTGAATTTATCCAAACTTGAGTTTGTGGCACTAGATATTTCTGGAAAAAAAAATTACCTTTCATGGGTACTCGATGCTGAGATTCACTTAGCAGCTAAAGGTCTTGATGCCACCATTACTCAGGGAAATGAAGCATCGAGTCAAGACAAGGCGAAGACTATGATTTTCCTTCGTCATCATCTTGATAAGGGCCTGAAGATTGAATGTCTGAAGGTAAAAGATCCACTTGAATTGTGGATTGATTTGAAGGGGAGGTATGACCACCTAAAGGCTACAGTATTGCCAAGAGTTTGTCATGAAGTTCGTTCCACTAGAGTTGCTCCGTTATCGGAAGCAAATGTGGTAGAAGCACATGATCAATCTGAAGTAAAAAGAGATGATCATCGGGGCTATAATAATGCGCAGGAACGTGGCAAAGATAAGAGACGATACAACAATCGTCGAGGTGGTGGTCATAATAAAAGGGAGAACAACACGGGTTCTCAAAATAATCCCTCAAAAAGTAATTGTCATCGTTGTGGCATGAAAGGTCATTGGAAGAGTGAATGTCGCACACCTGAGCATTTTGTTAGGATCTACCAAAATTCCTTAAAAAAATGAAATAAATGTGGTGCCTCCTCTACCAATGCTCGAGTTGAGTCATATTTGACTCTTAAAGATGATGATAACTCGAGAACATCTCAAAAATATGATAAGGATGTTGTAGTAAATTTGGCTTTAAAGGATGATGTTTGTGATGGCCTTGGTGATATTACTCATATGGAAGTTGATGACTTCTTTGGAGATCGAAACTAAAGTTGATGAATGTAGACAGAGAAATGATTGGCCAAAATGGAAGGACGCAATTAAAGCAGAATTGGCTTCACTAGAAAAACGTGAAGTTTTCGGACCAATAATTCGAACACCTGAAGGTATCAAACTAGTGGGGTACAAATGAGTTTTTGTGCGAAAAAGAAATAAAAAAGGTGAAGTCATGAGATATAAAGCCCAACTTGTTGCTCAAGATTTTTCTCAAAGACTTGGCATTGATTACATAGAGACATATTCTCATGTGATAGATGCAATCACCTTCAGATATCTCATAAATCTGGCAGTTCGTGAAAAACTTGAAATACGCCTAATGGATGTTGTCACAACCTATTTATATGTCTCATTGGACCACGGTTTTTTTATGAAAATTTCTGAAGCATTCAAAGTGCCAGAAGCATACAAAGATTCAAGAGAAAATTGTTCAATAAAGCTTCAGAAATCTTTATATGGATTGAAACAGTCAGGGAGGATGTGGTACAATCGTCTGAGTGAATATTTGCTAAAGAAAGGGTACAAAAATGACCAACTTGTTCTTGCATTTTCATAAAACGATCGAAATCTGAATTTGTTATAATAGCCATGTATGTTGATGACTTGAACATCATTGACAGTCGTAAAAAGATTTTAGAAGTCGTTGAGTGTCTGAAAAGGAAATTTGAAATGAAAGATCTCGGCAAGACAAAATTTTGTCTTGGCCTACAAATTGAGAATTTGTCAAATGGAATACTTGTCCATCAATCAACATACATAGAAATGATTTTAAAGCGATTTTACATAGATAAATCACATCCACTGAGTACCCCAATGATGGTAAGATCGCTTGACATCAATATAGATCCATTTCGACCTTAAGAGAAGGATGAAGAGCTTCTTGGTGATGAAACTCCTTACCTTAGTGCAGTCGGGGCACTAATGTACCTTACTAACAATATTCGACTAGATATCTGTTTTGTAGTGAGTTTACTGGGAAGATTCAGTTCCTCCCCAAAAACACATTGAAATGGGGTTAAACAGATACTTCGATATCTTCGGGGGACCATAGAATGGGTTTATTCTATTCCGATGAATACAAGTCAGAACTGATTGGTTACACAAATGCAGAATATTTATCTAATCCGCATAAAGCTCTGTCTCAAAAAGCTATTTGTTTACGTGTGGAGACACGACAATATCTTGGCGATCAATGAAGCAAACGTTGGTAGCCACTTTTTTTTCTTCAAATTTTTATTTAATTTAAAAAAAAATTATTTTATTTTAAATTTCTAAATAACATAAATTGTAAATAAATATTATATAATATACAAATTAGTACATAAATTGCAACCAAAATTGTTGTGATAAAATTATTATGTTATCTCGTATTTAAATTATTATGTTATGTATTGTATTTTTAAATTAAAATTTCCATCTTATCATTTTAATTTTGTGCATTCATCATAGTGACAAATAATAAAAATATCAAATCATATTAAAGTGACGACTTTTTTAAAAAATATGATTAATTTGAGATGAAAATAGTATATATTAAATTATATATTTTTTAAAATATTATATTACATTTAAAAAGAATTACGTATATTAAATATTTAATTAATGGTCTTATATGAAAAATAATGTGTTAATTATAAAATAATAGAAATAAATAAAATAATCAAAAAGTAAAATAGAGAGTGTAAATATCAATTTTCTAAATTTGGAGAACTACTATTCACCTCTTATAAGTGAAGAATAAAGAGTGAAATTGAGGATGGTTGGAGAGCATGTTCTCTATTTTACTCTCTAAAATAAAGAATCAAGAGTAAAATAAAGATGATCTTATCTTAAAAAATAGAAAACTCGTTCAATAGAAGATTGGGTCGGAGATGCCTTGAGTTCACTTGGAAAGAGAGCGGAAAATCACAAGTCCCGTCTGCATGGATATATAATTTGCGTGTTATTTCCGCCGGCTTCCAGCAAATCTTTTTCTCGCATGTACGAATTATATGACATTTATTGACCCGACCCGTATGTTGTCCCCACTTTTTTTTTATCGGATGTCCCCGAAGGGACGTATGTTGTCCCCATTGGCCACCCAATTATTACAGTAGTTTTTAGGGATTAGGTCAGTACCAATATTATATTGACAGTTGGGCAAACTAGAAGCAGCCTTGATGTGCTATTATTAGAACGACTGGTCATAGGCAACATTCATATCTCAATTGGGTTTTGACTGATCATTTACACAGTTTCATCTTTTTCAACCATTAGCTCATAAAAATTCAAGGGCTTTTGGTTCTTCAAGTAAAGATTCTAACTTGGTATGATTTTGATTGGTTTGGAAGTTTGTTATGCTTATGGAAAAGAGCATATCTAGGTTTTGACTGATCATTTCAGCCTAAAAAATTCGTGGGTGTGATTGGTGTTTAGATGGGGTATTGGTTCTTGGGGTAAAGATTCTGACTTTATGTGATCGGTTTGGTGAAGTTTTGAGTTTTTTACATTATGGAAAGCAACAGAGGAGGACAACTCACTGGGAAGGAAATTCATGGTTTCCGCACTCTGCAAGGTATTATCTGTTACTTTGATTTTGCTAGTTTTATCTGAAATAGGCATGGTTGTTTACCTGTGACAGAAGAGCAGTTCACTTCAATTTAAGGGTTAACTATGACTTAGGTACCTAAAAAGATAAGGTAAGAAATAATGCTAAGAGTAATCCCTGAGATTATGGCATGTAAAGTTTGTTGGAATATTATCACAACAATAACCAAGAATCAATCCCAAACAAAGGTAAGATGCAATTATTTTACCTTTCACGATGGTCAACCTACCACAATCTTCCTTTACCTGGAATAGGGACTGACTATGCTATGGAAAAATAAGTGGAGTAATAATATCAATGTTGTGTATAAAAATTAGTGATATGTCTAAGCAGCACTACGAACAAAAAAAAAAACATTTTTTTGAAGTGCAAGAAATTTGGTTTCCTAGTATTCATTACAATGGTTAGTATTTTCCATTCACATTTCTTCAATCTATGCCATAAAAAAAATGACACTCGAAGAACTAAACTTATAGCTAAGTGACTTCTGCTGTTCCTTATTTTGGTTTCATGAGAATCCCTCTCTTAATGTATATGATAATACAAGATCAGTTCTTATCAAAGTAACAAGAAGTTTCTTGATTTTGACTAAACCATGGTATGAGGTTGAGGTTTGAGGATCAAGTGCTGAAGAAGACTTGAGTAACTTGGTGGGATGGTTAAAACATATCAATTTGATAAATTATCTTGAGTATCAATTTTTTCAACCATTTTTTGGACAACGGTGGTGTCGGGACCAACTTGTGCATACCTTGACTATTTCGCCGGGGCACATGTTACCTTCCACCAACACATGTACCCGGTAACTCTATCCATCAAGGTTTAGCCAATGTGAAGAAACCACTCTTTTTCTTCTGTAGGGATATGAACTCTGATCTCCCATGATTTTCATTTCATTTCATTGACCGAGAGGCCAAGCTCTTGGGTGCTTCATCGACATTAAAATAACAAGTGCATGAGAATACAAATGTTGTACTATGGTTTTCAAAAATTCAAACAATGTTCTTTATTAAGTTTGACATGAAGATACATGTTGTTTTGCACGACTATTATAAAAACATGTTGCTTTGCACAAGAGCTGGCCTGTGAGTTATAGTTATTGATTTGTGACAATCCCTGAAACTGCACATCAAAAGAAAAAGAAAAGGATACTACTTTGTTAATCTAAAATTCACATCTGCAGTTGAGGATAGTGAGAAAGGTCATTGTGTAACGGATAGCACTGCAACTATTGATTCTCTTGAAAACTGGACAGTACAGTTAATGTGTCTCTACGTGCTAGACACAAGGGCTGTAGGACACACATAACATGCTAAAAGCACTTGATATTTATCTCTATTTGGATATTAACTTCATTTTTTATTTTTAATAAATTTTATTTCCTGACTTTTAAAAGAATGTAGATTAGTTTGTGGAAGGATTGGCTGAATGTATGTCCATCCAAATCTTTTTTTTTTTAATTCTAATCGTTTGGTCAAGTTCCACTTATCAAACTAACAAGACCTATCGTGGTGAAATGCTTAGAAATCAGAACATAGTAAATTTGCTTCCTTGGCCACCCTGGTGAATGAAGTATTATCAAGTGTGGAAGTGTTTCTAACAAATTATTAGTTAAATAAGAGTGAAGCTGGAACTTCCTTTCTTTTTGTGATAGTTAGGAATTCAGATCATCATGGAAACAAAATCCGAGCTCTTGAATTCCTGAAAAATGAGAGCGAAGTGATGGCCAAAAAAGGCCCGTTAATCTTACAATGATTAGATGGATGTACGAACTCATGGTGTAGAGGCACATCAGTGCTAAGTTTCAGATCAAAATTGGCCTCTGACCTAGCCACTATTGCTTGTATTTCGCTTTTGGTTGACTTACTTTTGTGAATCATCCTTGCTGATTAAAAGTGATATTTTCTGTTGCTTGCACAGATTTGGATATTCCCAGTATATTGGAAGAAGCAAAGATGAGGTGGCTCCGACCAAATGAGATCCATGCGATATTGTGCAACTACAAGTATTTCAACATCTTTGTCAAGCCTGTAAACTTGCCAACAAGTAAATCCTCTCTAAGGATGAATGCACGTTATGGTCTTTGTCTTGCAATTTTCTTATTTGTTTTGTGCATATGAGTGTAATATCAAAGGAAGTGGAACATGACATTAGTACACAAAGTAATACCCAGCACTAAACTTAGTGCTTATAATTGGCTTGTGAATTATAACATTTATCTTATTAAACCAATAAAAAAGATTTACTTATTTTAAAAAAAGATCCCTTCACTTCAGTTATTTCTTTTTTTGTTTTGCTTTGATATGCTTTGCCTTGTGCCGAGCGTCTATCAGAAACAACCTCTCTACCTCCCATGGTAGGGGTAAGGTCTACATACACTCTACCCTCTCCAAACCCCACTTGTGGGATTACATTGGGTATGTTGTCGTTACTTGTTAAAAAAAGGTATCAGTAAACTTAACTCCTAGGATATGATAGATTCTATTGATTTATGTTATATTCTCTTGTATCAATACAACAGGTGGCACAATTGTGTTGTTTGATCGTAAGATGCTCAGGAATTTTCGCAAAGACGGTCATAACTGGAAGAAGAAAAAGGATGGGAAAACTGTAAAAGAAGCTCATGAACACTTAAAAGTGAGTATCAAATGATCCTGAGTGTGTCCATGTATTCCATTATTGTTTGCTACCTTGCTTGTATTTATCCAATGGATGGGTGCTCCTCATCGTGGTGCTGCTATATATCTACTTTCAGCTCTTTAGGTTATAGTTGCTGACTCGAAATCTCTTTGCCTTCTTTTTTTTGTATAAGTACAATTGATGTAAATTGAACACCTGAATTTAAGATAATAAGAAAACTCCTTTCCACTTTATCTATACGGCTTAATCGTAGAAATCATGTATGCCTCTTACTTTTGCTGAATGTTCTTATGAATTTACTTATTCTGTACAGCTCTACTTTTGCCTCTCTTTTTTCTGTACAGCTCTACTTTTGCCTCTCTACCCACAAAGGTAGGGGTAAGGTTGGTGTACATCCTACCCTCCCCAGACCCCACTTGCTGGATTACACTGGCTAAGTTGTTGTACAACTCTACTTTTATTGCCGTCAGTTTGTTTCCCATGTAAAGGTTAGCAACCTTTGTCGATACAGCTCCCTTAGACTAATTGAGAAAAAATTGTAGCCTATTACATGCTCTGGACAAGTGTTCAGTGGCATAAGATAAGGGAGGTAGAGTTAAATGTGTGTACAGGCAAATATTTAGTGGAACACCCCGTGTTGTGTTTTGGATTTGAGCCCAAGATGCCGACTTGCTGAGGGTGATTAATGCATGTAACAGAGGTCATTGAGTGCTTTGGAATACAGGCTCAAGCATAATCGATGGGAAATAATGAAAATATATGAACAGTTGAATCATATTCTCTCCTATAATGGGTGAGAGCTTACTGTCACTCTAAAACACAGAATCTGAGAAAACTTCTAATTGCACAGTACTTAATCGTGCGACAAGTTTGTCAGTGGTCTGTCAATTATTCATCTACTGAAGCTACATGACTGGAGGTGGTAAGACATGGCAGTAGCCGCTAAGAAAGCACAAAGAATAAACACATCTATCTGCTGAAATATCTGGAGCTCATTTAGGAACAAGCTAGAGTGGCCATGATTGATATTGTTGGAGCTAATTATGCATAAAGAATTAATCAAAGCTCAATATCGCATAATCAAACTTTTTATTTTTGCCAAAAGACTCGTGGAACTAAGACCATCTCCAATATCACCAGTATATACTGCTATGCTTCTGTTTTCTCGCTACGTCTGAAGATGACTGCTAAGACCTAGCTGGATTTAAATGACCAAATTCAATTAGCAAATTATCAATCTGCATTCATCTAGCTAAGGAGAGTTTCTAGTAATCCTATTTGCTTTAGGGTGCAGTCATTTTTATAACTGCCCCTACCTAGTTTTAGTTGGCAATGTCTAACTAGCTTTCTGCAGAATCTTTGGATAACTCGTCTTTCTCAATAATCATTTTTCTTATGAACAATTTATCATTAATTTTAGTTTCTTCCCCTTCTTCCTTTCATAGTATGTTTCTTTTGTCATTCCTACACCAGAACTATCGGATGCTTTACATTTGCAATTTGCAAGTGTGAATTCTCTTTTATAGCTTGATGCATAAAAGTTGTCAATTTTTTTGCTCAATGCATGCAATAGAATGGTTCCCCTGAGAAGCAAATATGAACCTTTTGGTTTCAATGTTGTATCTTCAAGATTTTGAGATGAGATTTGCAGTCTTTTTCTACTGGTCGAATTCATTTTGTTTCTTAGTGCAGGTTGGTAATGATGAACGGATTCATGTATACTATGCACACGGAGAAGATCTTCCGACCTTTGTTCGGAGATGTTACTGGCTACTTGACAAGTATGAAATACTTTTTATTGCTGATAGCATTGAGTCAAAAAGAGGGTTTCCTCTTTGTTTCTTATTTCAGTCAATTGCAATGATAAATCATTTGATACATTATCCGTTTACATGAAACAGCTTGTGTCCTTTGAGTTTGATTTTGTCCATTGCTATGCTTGTATTAGGTCTCTGGAACACATAGTCCTTGTTCATTATCGAGAAACTCAGGAGGTTTGTTTCCTTTATCTTGGAAACTTCTTCAATATATCACTTATGAAAAAACAAATTCCTTCGTCAATCCATGTCCGTATCAGCGTGTTTTAGTTTTTTGTTGTCCTCATTTAGACTTCCTGTGAAAATAACTATCATTCATATGTGCACTTCCATATTTTTGGGATACATACAACTATTACAAGCTCTCTGGCCATCTGAATAATCTGTAGCAAATATTATTACATATACTGACACTGTTATCAAACTGTTTGACCAACACTTCACCTTTGTGGCTTTGTTAACTCATCACTACGATCAAGACACAGTATAGGAATGTTTCTGCATATATTGGCTTTCTGAGATTCCTAGTGTGAAGGGAAGATATTGGCATTGGTAACTACAACATGAGCAGTATTATATGTGGCGTGTCCCTGATTGCAGGTAGATGTTAGGTGGTTATTATCTATGTAGATGATGGTATAGTGAAATATTTTTGTACAGCTGTCAGTCCATCTATACTGTCAATGCCCTGGATAAGTTGTACCTGTTCTGTCACAGAAGGTTGAAACTAGAGCTAGTAATTTTTGCCCATATTTATAAAATCAGCTCATTTAATTCATGTTTAGGTGAGGTAGATCACTTATATTTCAGATGGGTAAATATGAGTTTCAATTTATTTTTAACCCATAAAAATATGAACAAATATTGGTAAAATATGGGTATCCATATTTGCCAAAATGCTAACTTAAAAATGCTCTCAAATCATGAGAAACCGTGGATATGAATGTTACCCATTTCCAAGTATTGTGGGATACTTATTAGTTATTATTGGGGCTTGGCCTTCTTTATTTTATTTATTCCTAACTTTTCAACTTTTTCTTTTTCTTTTCTTTTTTGTCAACGTAAAACATTACGGAGTATACATTTTGACCAAATGATTTTAACATGAAACATTCAATTAAAAGT
This sequence comes from Solanum pinnatisectum, assembly GCA_035578085.1. NCBI lineage: Eukaryota > Viridiplantae > Streptophyta > Magnoliopsida > Solanales > Solanaceae > Solanum > Solanum pinnatisectum. Next base: position 37,803,396 of record CM069076.1, on the reverse strand, counting down.
AATAATTTATCCTTTCTGATTCTTTCATCCAGTTATGATTTTTTTTGTTGTATAAAAAACGTAATACATTTCAAAGAAATATAAAATAATAACTTAAAAATCAAACTTAATAAGAATAAATGATTAGTATATTAAAAAAAGAAGAAGAGAGAATAGAGGGATATAAATGCTACCCATATCCAACTCCACGCATAGAGGCCTCATATCAACAGTATTATAGTGTATTGAATAGAAAAAGTGACCGAAGAGGGTCTCATATTGAGGGATAGACATAGTTTGGGTAAATCCTAATCCAATTTTTTTTTAGATATTTGGTTTTGTTTTTTGTATTCTGAATTGGGCTTTGAATTTTATTTTTAAAATTTATTAGTTGAATTACGGTTTATTAATTGTTATGGCTTCCTTCCCTTATAGGCTCAAAAGTCAAAATCAAAAATTTGGAATAATTCGAGTCAATTAATCCAAAACCAAACTTAACTAATCCAATCTAAGTTTATTTGGATTGTAATTTCTTCAATTCAGAAATCGAAAATTCAAATAAAAGATTTCATATCCTATCCGAATGTTTCGAATACCAACCATATCTTCAGTTTTGTACATTGGTAAAGTCTACCACTTTATCCAGTCATGATTTAGTGGCTTGGGGTCTAGATTTAATTTATCGCTAGTTTGAACTTATTGGTCATCTTGGTACAGAAATTAATTTAATAAAAGAGAGTAAAAATTGATTTATTGCTTGATCGTGTTAGTTCAAAATGGATTTTGTATCAGGTTGGGTTAGGGATGAGACGAGTTCTAATTTTATGCAGATCAATAAATAAAAATCACATATTTAGAGTTGACGTATGTCTAATTTTTACTGGATTTCTTAATCTAATATCTTGTAAATATATACTATAAGAATATATTTACAAACTTCTACCTCACAACTTTGTTTTGATTGTCATTATTTTTCCCTCAAGGAAACTAACAAGAATGGTATTGTGAAACACAGGCTTGTACTATGTGTAAAAAGATTGTTAAAGTTAATTTCAATTAACTTAGTTAGAGGTTTAATTTTTTTTTTAAGCTTTAGGAGATTAAAGTGGGTTAGGACCATCCATTTTACCCAATCCATATCTTACCCAATTCATTTTAGCTCAGTCCATTTTCAATTGCCCAAATCCGATCCAATCCACCCATTTGTAACCACTAGTTGAAACCTTCAAGTCGGTAACAGAAGGCTGTTCTATTCCTTCTGCCATCACATGCAGTGAGTGTGAGGACAGCTTCTGTTGGATAGGGAGATAAAATCAAAGAAATCTTTTAGGAGTCCAAAAATGTTTGCGAATCCTTTCTCTTTGTTTTTTTTTCTTCTCTTTTTTTTTTTTTTTTTGGGGGGGGGGGGGAGCTGGGGACTGGCGATGGTGGTATCATCTTTATGCAGTGGGACTTTGTATTCATTTTTTTCCTTTTTCTATGTCATACTGATTTCCAGAAAACAATTCTGTTGTCAAATGCTTACCACTAAGTTGATAGCACAAGGGGAGATGACTATGACTTCTTTATCCCCAAAAAAGGAGCAGAAGTGTTATTCTGAACTGATAGTTCTGATATAAAGATAGTTTATGGCTTTATGCAGTTATCTGAGCTGGCTGATGTGCTCCAATTACCCAATGACAGAGGTTCTTCAAACTGCATCTATGTCAAAATCGAGTGAGATAACAACTAACAAGTCTTGTGCATGTGATTGTAAGCAAAACCATGCTTTGTGGATATGAACTGTAATTTTGAATGAGAGAAACTTTGAACTTGGTGACCAGAAAGACCTGTAACATTCCGTGATTGATACGGTTCACTTGGATTTTCATCCCAGTGTACCATGTTAATGTTGTCACCATTTGTACTTCCTGGAATTTGTTTGATTGCCAGTCAGGCTGACTTCTGGATGGTGAAGTATAATTTCTTGCTACATCTTTGAGACATTGATTACAAGTTACCAAGATATTGATGTGTCGGGTCATGCTTGCTGCCTCATCTTGGTGCCTCTGCTAGCATGGACTCTTTAATCATGGAGATGGGGAGCAGTAAGAGATGAATTACTTTCATTAAAGTCATATTATCATAAGCTCTTGATGAGGAAGGATTGAATTTTCCACACTTATTGGTTTGGATCCGCATGGCACCAGTTAAAGGTGTTTTTTTTTACTTATTCTGACAGCAAGGTGAGCAATCCTACATTGAGAATTTGTGGAAAAGGAGGATTTCAAATGTTAATTGGTGCTTTATGTGCAAATGCTTTGGTGAAGATCTGAATCATCACTTGTGCGCAAGCTGGCCCGGACACCACAGTTATCAAACAAAAATAGATATGGATCATCACCTCCTAACATTATCAGGTGACAAATCACTCGGTGTGTGAGGTGCTCAGATGGTTATGGCTGCAATGACAATGTCAAGCACTGTAAAGGAGGCAATCACTAACTGGACTTTTAGAAAAAGAGAAGTGGAGAACATGGAACATTGCACCATTATCACTAGTGCAGGTTTAATAGACGGAGAAAAATTTGATAGTCTTTGAAGGGATAGAGAATGACTGCATTCTTGAGGAATAACATTTCATTCCTTGCTTCTTTTTGGTGCACTCTGAAGTTTCAGTTTGTATTTAAGATTCGATGTCATTACTAGAGAATATTATCTTGTAGATTCTCTACTTTTGATATATTGCTTGTATATGGGGATATTTTCCCATTATGAATAAAATTATTTACTCTTATCCCCAAAATAGAAACGGAATTTACTTGTACCTGAATAAATCCCTTTTTAAGTAGCTATAAACATATCAATGGATTAATTTAGCTGTTGTCTGTGTCTACCGTGCAGACACGGGGTGCCCCAGCAACCTCTGTTGCCAAGAGTTCTCCAGCCACCCCAGTTAATTCTAGTTCAAGTTCAGAACCATCTGACCCACCTAGTTGGGTTTTATCAGAAGAATGTAATTCCATAGATGAACAGGCGTATGGTGCCAGCCAACATGCACATTTAGGTACTGCAGAGTCACTTCCTAAAAATGATATGTTATTGCAATTTTATTTAGTAGAATCTCAACTGCCTGAACTGATCCATCTATGAGTGGAGATGTAAGCAACATGTTTAATCCTTATGTCTAAGTAGTAGCTGGCACTAGCTGCATAACTAAACAGAATATTACTCTTGAAGATAATGGAATATTTTTATATGAGGAACTTATAATTATTTATCATCATACAAGAAGATAGTGACCTACTTATGCTATTAGATCTCAGACTTGCTGTAATCTTTGAATTTCCTAATAAGTTAAAACCTATTTCCCCCTTCAGAATTGGCTAGATTAAGTTCCGTCTTCTACTGATTGCAGAGCCTAACAGGGATATGACCACCAAAACCCATGAACAGAGACTTCTTGAGATTAATACACTCGACTGGGATGAGCTTTTGGCACCCAACGATCCTAACAAGCTAATGGCAACTCAAGAAGGTACACTGAAAAGTTATTTGATCATTTTTCGTAATTCATTGATAAGTCATCTTTCCTTTCGTAACCATGTACAGTAGGAGGAAGAGCTTCAGTTGGGCAACAGAGTCAATGTGAAGTTAATGGTTACAGCCTCAATGTAAGTGGTTCTAATATGCAGCTTGCTCACTAGTACAATTATTCACCGTCCAGCTTTACTCTTTCTCATCTTTGCTGCTACAAGATTAACTTTAATGAAATTACTGTAAGGCCCTAACTTGTTGTTTAGTAGGCTAGATTATATGACTCTCATAGGCAATAAGGAGAGTCCTGAAGGGTAAATTAGCACAACAACTGTGCGTCAGTACCAAACAAGTTGGAGTCAGCTATATCATCTTTTTCAGCTACAAGATTAAATTTAATGAAATTAATGTGAGGCCTTAATTTTTTGTTTAGTAGGTTAGATTATATATTTCTCATAGGCAATAAGGAGAGTCCTGAAGGGTAAATTAGCACAACAACTGTGCCTCAGTCCCAAACTAGTTGGTGTCAGCTATATCAATCTTCACTATATCAATCTTCACTGACCATGTTTCTCAATTTAAGTTCAACTCATGTCATCATCATACCAAATAAAAATAAAAAGTGAAAAACAAGTATAAAATACATTAATAAAGTAATAAGCTTCATTTATGTGACCGGACAGATTAATTATTTCAGAGGGGAATGGGATACAAGCTTCAGACACATAAAGCTGTCCATTCTTCATGGAGTAACTTCTGATCACTCTCCACTATTACTGCAATGTGATGACTGGGAATACAGTTAAGACATCCTTTCAAGTTTGAGAACTGGGGGATACAAACTGAAGATTTTGGAGCAAAAGTTAAGAACTGTTACTCCTTTTACTGTTCTGGTAAAGCTGGCTATATTGTAGCCTTCAAGGTATAATATAGTCAGAAAATCTAGTACTTGCCAACCCACTCAGAAAATCTAGTACCTGATGAACAATCCCCGCATTCATAGGGGAAGACCTGCTATCCGAGTCTGTGTCTTCACTTCTGGTTCAGTATCCTCCTTGATCTCAATCTAAATCTCCTCTTCTACCAGATCCTGGGGTGGGGTGAGGTTCCTTCCCTTGGTGCACTAAAATTCTGAGCTCTACCTTTGGTGGGTGTTGCCCTTCCTCTGCCTCTGATCCTGCCCTTGCACCTACCTCTCCCTCTGCCTCTGCCACGCCGTCTCGCTGCGAGCTTAGTCATTTACTCTACCTCTGGAGCTACCACCCTTGTGCCATTGTGTCGTGTATCTACCATCTGCAGATAGAAGAGTGAAAGAGATTAGATACCAATTTGTATCATCAAATACCAATTGGAATCAAGTTAATGGCACGAAGGAAGAAAGAAAAAGAATTTCATTAAGTCATGTAGACTCTTAAAGAAAAGTACATACGTCTCTATACCATTCCACAGGATTCTACTAGACTCGTTTTAGTATGATGAGATCAACAAACCTAGGTCTCTAATACCAAGTTTGTCTTGACCTAGACGCTCTTCTTAGAACTCTTTTTCTTCTAAAAAGAGTTCAGTTGTTTTAAATGTTTTTAAAAGTGCACGCTTCCTACAGCTTTGCTTCTGTTCGCTCCTCGCTTCTGTCCATTGAAGCGTCCAGTCTCCGCTTCGCTTCACCGCTTTTCTAAATGCTGCCAAGATCAGATGGAACTATGGCTTTCTTCAATCAGTGTTGGGAGGTGATTAGCTTAGAGGTGATAGTAGTTGTACATTTTCATGTAGAAGGGTTCTTTGCTAAAAGCTACAACTCAACATTTGTAGTTCTTATCCCCAAGAAAGTGGGAGCTATTGAACTGAATGACTTCAGACCAAACAGTTTGATTAAGAGTGTGCTAGCAGAAAGGTTGAAGAAGGTTATACACAGAGTGGTGGACAGACAACTAATGATTTTCATCAAATGAAGGCAAATCATGGCTGGAATACTAATGGCTAATGAATGTGTTTAAGCTAGATAGAAGAGTAATGAGCCAGCAATTTATTGCAAACTAGACATCCTTTAAGCTTTTGACTATTTAAATGGGAAATATCTGCTTGAGCTCCTTCAGAAGATAAGACCTGGTTCCAAATGGACGAAATGTATCAAATACTGAATTAGTACAGTGAAATTTTCAGTCCTTAACTGGATTCTTCCCCTCAGAGAGAGGTTAGACCGGGGATACTTTATCCCCTTTTCTTTTCATTTTGGCAATGGAAGGAAAATACCAGTTCTGATTCTGAGGGTTATTTTCATCCTATTAGAAGCAATGCCAGGTCTCCAGATTATTTGGGGGAAGAGCCACATTTATCCAGCAAAATGAGGTGAATGACATCCAAGAATTGGCAAACATATCAGGAGTTAGGGTGGGTGAATTACCTACAAAATTATATGGGTATGCCTCTGGAGGCCAAAAACAATTCAAAGGGGATATGGAATGGTGTACTAGAAAAGTGTGAGAGAAGGTTAAGAAATTGGAAGAGTTACATATTAATGGAATAGATTAACCTTAATCAACAGTGTGCTTGATGCAATGCCCACTTATATGATGTCTATATTTCCTGCTCCTGTTAATGTGATCAACAAGATTGATACTTTCAGGAGAAACAAGAAGATACGAAAAGATCCATTTAGTGAAATGGGAAGAATTGATTTACAACAAGAAAGAAGCGGGAGTGGGAGTCAGGGACATGAAAACTCACTATAAGAGTTTGATGTTGAAGTGGCAATGGAGGTAGGCCACAGAAGACAATATGTTATGGAAAGATTTCATCAGTGTAAGATATGGAGCAATGTTATCAAAGGCGCGCTTCAGTCCTGAAGTGAGGCTCAAAACGCGTTGAGCACTTCGCTTCGCTTAATGTGCGCTTCAGTGTTGTCATCAAGGCTCTAAGACATACTTTTCCTTGTGAATGAGCATTTCCTGAAGAGGCGAAGCTAAACCATTGATATTTCACTTTATCGTATAAACAATCAATTTCTTTGTCCATACATTTGTTATTCATGCTTATTATTAGTCTTGGGACTATATATATATATATGTTTCCTCCATTTGTGCCTTTCTCAATAAAGCCCACACTTTATTTGTGCTTAAAGCCCCAAGGTACCTTAGAGCCTTTTTTGTGCTTTTCACTTTTGAATTTTGATAACGCTGATATGGATAAGAAGGCAACTGGACAACAAATCATGTATCTACTCTATATGAATAAAGCATTTGGAGATCTATCAGGAATCTCTGGCTTCTATTTCAGTCAAAACTGGGGTTGAAGGTTAGGAATGGAAGGAAGATCTCATTTTGGATTGAAAACTGGATTGATCAAGCTCCTCTCAATAAACTATATCCAGGAATTTTCATCTTGTGTCAACAACAATAAGCAACAATGACTGATATGTGATTTGGACAATGATGAAGTCTCAATCTCAGAAGACTTTTGAATGATTGGGAACCGGCAAGAATAGCAGAATTCTACAACACTTTCCCATTTCACTGGTTCTTCGGATGATAGGCTGGTTTGGCAACCTGACTGTCAGGGGAATTTCTCAATAAAATATGCTTACAAGGTTCTAAATTCCCACAACAATCAGGTGGATTGCTTACCATGGAAATTGATATGGAAAGCCAACTTCCAAACAATGTGGCCTGTTTACCTGGTTATTGGCTAAAGAAGCAGTTCTGACTATGCTCTAGATGTTATTTTTTTGGTGATCAAGAAGTGACAATCAGTCATATTTTCTTACAATGCAGATGGGCTGACTAGCTGTGGGAGTTTTTTATCAACCTAAGGAAAATTAGGTGAGTTATGCTAGGTAGCATTAGAAAGTATAACAATGCTGGAACAGAGCTAACAAGGAGGAGAGATGGAAAATTGTCCCAGCATGTATATGGGGGTCTATATGGGCAGAAAGGAATTAGAGATGTTTTGAGGACAAATATTGCAACATTTAGAAGTTCTAGATGAATTGCTTAGGCCTCTTTTATTTTTGTTGTAAACAGGAAATGTTAATACAAAGTGAAGATATTTTTGACATCCTAGACAGTTTGTGACTAGTGTAGTAGTTGGGACCCTTTTTGTAATTGGATACTTTTTGAGGGGGACTACACAATTTGTATAGTATACCTGTTGACATCTATATAACTGTTAACTTTATCAAAAAAAAAAAAAATTGTAAAAGATTCTCTATATGCTTACTGACATATATCTGTCAAAGGGTAAATTAGCACCAAAATCAATACTGTCTAATTATGCTTCGGGTTAGGATTGAAATAACTTTTGTATTGCTAATTATTTTTCAGAAATTGCCAATTTAGTTGAATTGTGTTTAATTTGTTCTCGAACTCTTTTTTTCTTTTTAAATAACTTCAACTGTCGAAGTCAGTGAGCTAGCTTTTCTGTTCTGCAGATGTTGATATTCCCAGGTAACTTTTACATTACTCCAATGGTCACCATGATTAACCTTGTAGTTTAGGACATTTCAAATTTTGGATAGAGTTTTGTGTCCCCAAAGTTTCTACAGTTTTATAATAAGTGTATTTGCTTTTTCGTTGCTCGCACGATGAAATGCTCATTATTAGATAGATTCACACACACACACATACTGTGTATATAGGTCAATGTTGATATGCATGTATCATTCCGTATACCTTTTAAGGATCTTGGTGGCAAAAGTCTTTAGAAAAAGGCATAATATATAAATGTGCCCTTCAACTTGGCTTCAGCTGTCATCTATGCTGTCCAATTTGGCTGTGCACTAGTGGACACTTAAACTTGTATAAAATTAAACAAATAGACATATTCGTCTTACATGTCAATTTTGTGTCCTACGTGTGTCTACTTGTTCAATTTATACAAGTTTAAGTGTCTACTTGTGCACACCCAAAGTTGAAGGGCATAGATGTCAGCTGAAGCTAAGTTAAAGGGCATATTTATGTATTATGCCTCAGAAAAAAGATTGGCTTTTGCATCGTGTCTTATTGACCTAACATGTAACTTCTGCTTAAGTATATCCTTCCAATTGCCAAGTTCTGCCATGAAATAAGTCATTTCCTTAATATTTAATTGGATTCCATGTAATTTTGTTTTGTATGACTACTGATAATGGTGATTTGCAGGATGGCTCTTCATCCATGTCGAGAGCACCTATAGCATCCTTAGAAAGTTTTGTTGGCCAAGTGGCTGGAAGTGATGCTGTAAATTTTAATCCTTCAAATGACATGTCCTTCCGTTCTGGGGATGGTCAGATGACTTCAAACTTTCAGAAGAAAGAATCTGGAGTAATGACAGTGGGTGCAGGGGATTCTTTTGATAGTCTTAACAAGGATGGTCTCCAAACTCAAGACAGTTTTGGACGGTGGATCAACTACTTCATCAGTGATTCTACGGGATCTGCAGATGAGCTGATGACTCCTGAATCTTCAGTAACTATTGATCAATCCTATGTAATGCAGCAGACATTCAACATAACAGAAATATCTCCTTCTTGGGCTCTTTCAAGTGAAGAAACAAAGGTTCTTTTATTTCAAAGCCTTGCTACCCTGCTATAATAGTATCAATTCACAAGAATATTACCTTCTTCATGATAAGAGAGGAGGAATGTTCCATCCCATATTTTGATTAAAGTTTGTTTGCATTCATATATGATTTTTTTTTATCAATCTCATTGTATTAATGAAATATCAGTACGTCATTAGACATGTCCAGGTTTGACATAACATGACATTTAGGTGACAATCAAGAGCTATCTTACTTATCAAAAAGTAATTAATTAAACAAATAACTTGTTCAGCTTTGCATGCTTTCGCTAATGCTTGCTTTTGTGAATTGAGTGCACTTAAGTTACAGAGAGAAAAATCACTCCTTTAAACTATAGATATAATTCTTGCAGTAGCCAGTTTCTGCGTGGAGGTGGGAGTTCCAAGATGTGCACTTTCTTTTTTATCTACGATCTCAACATTTATTATTTGTCTTAATTATTGCAGATCTTAGTGGTTGGGCATTTTCCAGGAAGACAATCACCACTGGCAAAGTCAAATTTGTTCTGTGTATGTGCAGATGTTTGTTTTACTGCAGAATTTGTGCAGTCTGGAGTATATCGTTGTGTAATTTCACCTCAAGCCCCTGGACTGGTAAATCTATATTTGAGTTTGGACGGTAACACACCGATTAGTCAAGTCATGACCTTTGAGTTTCGAGCTCCTTCAGCACATAAATGGACAGCTCCTCTGGAGGACCAGGTTAGTTGGGATGAATTTAGAGTTCAAATGAGACTAGCTCATTTGCTCTTCTCTACATCTAAGAGCCTAAGCATCTTTTCCAGTAAAGTACACCAAAATTCTCTGAAAGATGCAAAGAAATTTGTTCGGAAGTGTGCCTACATTACTAATAATTGGGCATATTTGATCAAATCAATTGAAGGCAGGGAAGTCCCTTCCATACATGCAAAAGACTGCTTGTTTGAGCTGTCTTTGCAAACCAAATTTCATGAATGGCTATTGGAAAGAGTTATTGAAGGGTCTAAGACCTCAGAGCGGGATGAGCAAGGTCAAGGAGTTATCCATTTGTGTGCTATCCTAGGTTATACTTGGGCTATATATCCATTTACCTGGTCAGGCTTATCAGTGGATTACCGGGACAAGCATGGTTGGACAGCTCTTCACTGGGCTGCGCACTATGGAAGGTAATCCCTAGTGCAGCTGAGGAATTTTGAGATCATTATTATTTCATTGTTTAAAATAGTGTTTTTAAAAGCCAACAGTTTGTCGCTTTAATGTGAAGTGTGGGGTTACCGCTTCACAAGTGAAGCCATGTGCTCAACAGAAATGTGCACTTCAAACATTGACTCCCAAAGTGATCCAACAGAAAAGCGGCAGTTCTTTCATTCTCAAACTTTTAGGAGTTGGATTAATATTGGCTTTACTATATATTGGATGTTGAAATTAGTTATTTAACTGCAATTTAATGTTTGACATTGTTTGATTTCCGTAACTTACGCTTTACTATTAAAAAAGCTTGTGATTACTTGCTTTTGCTTCAAATCCCATGGAGGTTGTCATTTTTTTTTTGCACTTTCACTTTTAAGAACACTGGTTGAAAAAATCATGGAGCTTCTTCTGATTTAAGTATATTTTTTACTGCTGTCCACCAAATGTCTGAACCGCGCGACCCCCTTTCCTCCTTGCTCCTTCCTCCCTCCCCCAACCAGAAAAAGGATTTTTCTTAAAGGAAATGAAGACATAATAAGGACAAAATTATTTTTGAATATTACAATTTTTCCAGCATATTGGTTGCTTATTATTGGGAGTTCTGATTATCAGGGAGAAAATGGTTGCCACCCTTCTATCTGCTGGTGCAAAACCAAATTTGGTCACAGACCCCAATTCAGAGAACCCTGATGGATCCACTGCTGCTGATCTTGCATCTAAAAATGGTTTCGACGGTTTGGGGGCTTATCTTGCGGAGAAGGCTTTAGTTGCACACTTTGAGGCTATGACCTTGGCTGGAAATGTTAGTGGTTCACTGCAGACCACTACTGAACCTATAAACCCTGAAAACTTCACAGAGGAGGAGCTGTATCTAAAAGATACTTTGACAGCTTATCGTACTGCTGCTGATGCTGCTGCACGTATACAGGCTGCATTCAGAGAACAGTCATTCAAACTACAGACCAAAGCTGTTGAGTCTTTAAATCCAGAGACAGAAGCACGTAATATAGTTGCTGCTATGAAGATTCAGCATGCTTTCCGCAATTATGAGTCGCGTAAAAAACTGGCTGCTGCTGCCCGAATCCAATATAGGTTCCGAACTTGGAAAATGCGGAAAGATTTTCTTACCATGCGGCGTCATGCGATCAAAATTCAAGTAAGTTGCCCTTTCTCATAAGTTTGGCTGAATAATTAGAGCCATCTCTTCCATCAAAAGATCTGAAAGTTAAAACTGTGTCTGGTTGGTCCAAGTAAGTACTGTGTTCCATTTTCCCTTAATTTTCAAGTGATCTGCTCACTGAGATGAGGCGCGCATTATGTTCATGAATTGGCAAAAGAGATTATACCTTGTTTTATTAATTTCCTCAAATCTCAAATATTGCTATTAACCTGCAATGGCTGCTCTTTTCTTTTCAATATGCTACTTAATGCTATTCTGTTGATACTGCTCGGTGCTATTACTGTAGAGTGTAGACTGGTTTTTTTTTTTTTTGTTTTTTGGGGGGAGGATGGATAAATGTAAATAATTTTAGTAAGCAGACGGGACAAATTTAAATAGTGGAATTCGGCTCTGGTTTATGCAGGCCGTGTTCCGTGGTTTCCAAGAACGGAAGCAGTATCGCAAGATAGTTTGGTCTGTTGGGGTGCTTGAAAAGGCAGTCTTGCGATGGCGTTTGAAGAGAAAAGGCTTTCGTGGTCTTCAGGTTCAATCTAGTGAATCAGTGGATATCAAACCTGATGGTGAGGTGGAGGACTTCTTCCGAGCCAGTAGGAAACAAGCTGAAGAGCGTGTTGAAAGGTCCGTTGTACGAGTTCAGGCCATGTTTCGTTCAAAGCGAGCACAAGAAGAATATAGTAGGATGAAGATGGAACATAATAATGCTTCAGTAAGGAAGCTCTTTTTTTCTGTTATCTTTTTTCGATTGATGAATTGGGGAGACAAACTTCAAGATGTTATTCATCACTTGACATTTACCATATTTGCTGTTTTGCAGCTGGAATACAAAAGGCTTCTCGATCCTGATAACAAGATGGGTTAAGAAGATAAGGAACAAGTACTTCCCTGAAATATTTGGAGCTACAGCAGTAACCCAGGCTAACAACCACCCTCCAAAAAGCATTGTGATATTGCCCCTGCCCCCTCCCACAAATGTGATCCCTATAGAATGAAAGAGTTGCCTGGTTAAAGCTACTGAAAAGAATAGGTTATGTGTGCTTATTGTGCAAATCAGTTTGTACATTGGTAGAGATGTTGTAAATTGGTAGATTGTGTTATCATTGCAGCTTCGACCCTCCAAATGTTTTAGAAAAGCATGGGTTGGCACTCACAGTTTGACATGTTGTACCTGTTGTTGTGGGAGGTTAAGTGTGCTCTCAGCGAGCGTCTTGCCTGACTAAGATGTCAAATATTTGCAGTATTGATTTCATGATATGTAATGATTATATGCTTTGGCTAAACTATTCTATGATCAAATGGGGCATGGACCATATAATCGAGCCCATGTAAGTATCACAAACACTTCAATGATGGTCATGATCAATGATTTTGGATTCAATGGCACAATAAATAGTTGATCTTGGATGCCTTGAATCTTTTGATGACGTTTTTATACGGGGTAAATATATAAGACTAATAGTACCCTTGGTATAAACATTATCAACCATTTACTACGTTTAGCATGAATAGCAGATTTAAGGATAAGTGAATCCCTGATTTTGACTTTTTTCGTGGACATTCCCAGTTTCACTCTCATAACCTCAATTTAAAAAATTTCTATCCCTAAAACTATCGCTCCATAGATTGTTCGCATTTGAAATTTCTTTTTCTACCATTGAAGTCTATATTTTAGTTGTTAGTCTCCGTATTTTGTTGCTTGTTTACACAAAAAGTTTATGCAGAACAGTGTCGAAGGCACCAATCACACCAAGGAAGGGGAATGTATGTTTGGTGTATCTCATCGTAATCTGCTGAATGTTTATTTTTTATGTTAAAGTATCACTATAACATATATTTGTCTTAACTTGTTAGCTTTAGTTATTAGCAATTAGATATGTTCGAAAATATAAATAAAAACGAGATAAAGATAGTATTGTGAGTAAAGGAAAACCGCATGGAGCTTTAGAGCCACGATGATGAACGTTTGCACAAGATCCAATGTTGTCCGAATATTCTAAGCTCCGATCCTCGAAAATTATATACGAGTAAATAAATATTATAAGACAAAGACTTTAGTGAAAAATGAAAAACTTGATACGTGGAAATGATTCATTCAAATTGACATGGCCCCTTCACAACTATTTAGATTTCCTATCGGGCTCTCATAGGTTCTATAACTTTGAAGTTTCTTATATTTTAATTCATAATGAAATATTCCTAGTGTTCTAAAATTGTCCGATGATTGGGTTAAAATCTTTTGCATCATAAGGTGTAATTTTGAGCATTATTAATATATATAAGTGAACACGGAGAGAAGAAGTTCAGAAGCCCTGGGAGAGAACTTCATCCAAGAAGAATAACTCTGGTGAAACACAAAAGGGCAACGAGCAGATCTAATCATTTGATTTTCTGGCGAAACTATGGCAATTTTCCTGTTGGGAAGCCATGGATGAGGGTGGCGGCACACCCGCAGTAGCAATAGAGCACGTACGTGAGAACAGTAGAACAATGATGACTACGATTTGTGAGGAGAAGATAGGACGAGAGAGAAGATAGAAAGAGAGAGACCTCTAAAATCTCTATTTTTTTGAAATTGGTTGGAGATCGTATATGTTTGGTTATAAGACTTGCTAGTTTTGAAAATATATTATTGTTTCATAGGATAGGATTATTAGGTCCCTAATTTTATATAGCTAGGTAAACGACTCGGAGTGTTGCATTTTGGAAGGTAGTTGAAGGAAATTGAATGAGTAAAAAGTTTACCCTTAAAAAGAGTTAACGCCAGACTTTACCCCACAAATGAGCCACATATTGCAAGGATAAAGAACAAGGACTGCCCTTTTTTCGTTATTGTGCTTTCCCTGTACAAACTTTCTATCCAAAAAGAGTAAAGATAAAACTAGAAACAAGCTAGTGCAAAGCTGTAGCGTTTATCCAATGCAATGTAACCTGACGTGCTACTTTCCTGATTGGGAGAAGTTCTCTGTGTTCTTGCCCCCCTCACACCCCAACCAACCGATTGGGATCACAAAAGAGGAACTTTGCCAACAAGTTCGTTATGGCTGACTCTCCTACTTGATGTATTGCGACATCCACTTGAAGCCCTCACCATATCCCATCTTGCGCACAATGCTGCACATAAACACCTCAATTGGACGGACATTGGTACCAGCAAGGTTGACGTTACCCTTGCCAGTGGTCACACCAGTTAGGCCCAAGTGATAACGCAGCTCATCTTCTGAAGCAGCATATGGTATATCAATCTTGTTTCCCAAAATGAGAAATGGGACATTTGTTAACGACTCATCTGACAGAAGCCCATCCAATTCCTTCCTTGCCTCTGGAAACCTCTCTCTGTCATTTGCATCCACAAGATAAACAACAGCGTCCACCTGCAAATGAGAAAACTTGCTTGTCAAGCAGCAAGTAGAGTGTGGGCAACGCAAATTATGGAAGTAGTTACAACAGACTTGCATAGCATTCATGTCAATACTGATTTCCCAAAAAAAACATGATGTTAATGATGCACAACATTGAACCTGATTAAAGCCAAAATGTCACAACTTGCATTCCAAAACGATAAGTCTGTCCATAATGATTAATGTGATACACAACTAGAAAGTGTACATAATAACCCGTTTCGGACTGAGTAAACAGCTGCTCTTAACCATATAAGTATTCACCTTGGCATAGTAGTCTCTCCAGACTCTTCTAGCAATCTGGTGTCCTCCTAAATCAAAAGCCTTGAACTTGATATTCCCAATACTCAACTCCTCTGATGTGGGGTACTGTGTAGGTTGATGCTGCACCAATCTCTGCATCAATTTTAACATGAATGTAGTCAGCAAGCAATACAGCACCACCCTTATAAGTAAAATAGTGATACCAATAAAAAATTCAATCAACTGGTTTCAATAACTCAACCTCCTAAGCATACAATACATTTACTATCTCCATCAATAAACACCATGTACTTAAAACACATTACGCAAAATCAACTCCACATATACACAAACATATTTATAATAGACTCCATTGGAAGCTAGTTGAGGTCAGCTATATCAATCTTTTGTATTCATTCCGTTCCAGTGCAAGTAATTAGATTGTTCTTTTTATGACTATGGTGTCCGGGGCCAGCTTTATTAGAATCTAGATAATTAATATTAATTTTTTAACAAATTTGATTGGTTGATACAAGTTGATTTTCTGTTATGGTAAATTGATGGAACAATAGCCAGGCCAATGGCTGCTTCAGCGGCAGCAATAGCTATAACAAAAATTGAGAAAATGTCTCGTTTTAATTGACAATTATTAAAAAGTCAGAAAATGTTACAAAATTTATATTATCCGCATTCAATATAAGTTCAAGCCTCAACTAATTCCAATTTCCACGGGATAACTCTTTCTATCAAGGCACACAGATGAGAACAATCACCTAGGGCATGTAATAAGATTGTCATTTAAAACAAAGTTTTCTTAAAGTAGAGAGTTCTACCATCTATTAAGACCCATTTGATTCTAACGCTAGTAATCATCGACTGTTTAGGCATAATTCAGGTTCTATAAAATTTTTAAAAAAATCACTAGTTTAGTCGCTAATCAGGATCTTGAGAAACACGTACCTGATGTCACAACTAAGCTTAGTAATTAGTACTCACCTATATGGTCATGTATTTCTAATTCGTTCTCAGTTCTTCATTGAATTTAGACTTAAAAAAAGGAAGTAGAGAAAAAAAACGAACCTCATCTTTCAACATATGAAGCAAGGTGGTTTTGCCAGCATTATCAAGCCCTAAAAACAAGATCTTCGCATCCTTCTGCCATAACCCTAGTGATGCCAGCACTCCATAGAACCAATCCACCAGAAACATGATTTCTTCCTTATAATTGATCAACACCACACACAAACGCCACTGGAAATTCACCGGGAAAAAGAAGATTGAAACAACAGAAAAAGCGTTCAAATTTCGGGGAAAATTCTCAATCTCTCTTCTAATGGGTTTTCAGTGGTGCAATGAGGGGAAACTATTTATACTAGCGGATGAAGTTAACTGGTTAATGGCGGAACCAGTTGCATATGAAGATAAGTATTGGAGAGTGTGACTAAGATGGTGACTCGAATTAGCCGGTCACGTCTTCTTGCTGACCTGGAGAAAGGTTATTGGGTGTTGCGCGTCATCAGAAGAGTGCTAGCCATCACCACAATTCACAAGTGTGGTAGCCAATTTGTTTTTTCATTCTTACTTTTGACCCGTGCTACCCAATATTAATTCATAAGGGAATTATTTTTAAACGGTATTTGATTAAATAATTTTATTTTTTTACATTATATATAGTTGTGTGATAATAAATTCTCATTTAAGTATAAAATGAATATTTGATAAATATTATTGTTAGTGATAAAATTTAAATAGGATTTGATCAAATGATTTTAATTTTTTCACTATTTAAAATTATGTAGTTTTATATCGTGTTTGATTATACATCTTTATAAAAAAATATCTTAATAATGTTCATATTTGAATGTACTATAATTTTAAATATGGAAAAAGTATACAAGATAGATCAAAATTGAATGTAAATACCCAAAATTGCTCCTTCCCAAAGTAATTTCAAAAAATACCCTTACTTCAAAATATATATCCGAGATACATCAATAGTTTTGTCAGCATTATCAAAAAATACCCTTACCTCAATTTTGATTTATTATTAATTTACTTTATCTTTACTGTTAAAATCAAGTTATTCTTATCCTACCGTTAATAAACTTATCACCTAAACCCACCCCTCCATGGACGAAAATTTCCAAATCAATCAAAATTAACATGAATTCTTTTACACGACCCATTTTCATTTTAAACCCATGCCCCAGCCCCTTTAAGAACCTAACTCAAGAAAATATTTTACTCATTTTCCTTATCCATTCTCAAAAAACACTTTAAAAAACTTTCAAATCAAGAACCATCCGATAGTTCTTTCAATTTTTTCCACCGTCCCCTCCGGTAGTTCTTCAAATATCTTCTCCTTCCCTTCGATAGTTCTTCTAGTGTCACAAAATAGTTATTTGTCTTAAAGAAAATGTGTTTATGATTTGGTGGTCAGAAAGTCATACTATATCTAATTCGGAAAGAAGATTTTTCAGTCCTTGTTCGGATGTAAGCATATTTTTTGAACTGATTTGTTTCTATCATTTAATCTTTTTTGTTCTTAATTATTGTTATTATTGTATTTTTTATTGTTACGACAATTTTCTTCATATGGATATTAAGAATGGAAAGATCAAGCTTTTCCCGAGATAGCTTACCTATGTAATTTAGAATTGTCATTGAAAGATGTCAAGATTGAAACGGATAATTTGAAAGGAGAATTTGAAAATTGCAGAAAATTAAAAGAGGTCATTTGTCAAAAAGATTGCTAACACTAGATACAACTAATGATTTGGAAATGGACAAAGTTAGGATATTTAAAGAGAAATATGGTAAGATAAAATATAAATTCATGATTTCATTTTCTTTTGTTGCATTTGTAGTTACGTTGATGACAAAGTGAAATTAGTTGTTAGGTATTTAGTGTCTTTTGGTGAGGCTCTTGAAAAATCCATTTTCTGTAAGGTTCTTAGTTGATGAAGTATGACTCTTATTCTTTTTTTTTTTGTCTTGCAATAATGTACTAAGCACTCATGTACTGATGTGAAACTATTTTAATAATTACGAAGTAATGTATAGTTGTTAAAGTAATATACTGAATATGAGATTTCTATTGAATGTATCAATCAATCACGTATTGATATGAAGCAACGTGTAGTTGTTGAAGTAATGTTAATGCTTGTACTAATCACTCATGATCAATTTTTATACACTAATAGAACCTGAACAAAATTGCAAGATCAAAAAGAGAAACTGATTCTAAACACTTTATATATATATATATATATATATATATATAATAAATTGTTTCGAACATAAAAAAGTTAGTTCAGTACCTGAACAAAATTGCAAAATCAAGTATTGAAAAGAAACTGATCTTCATATACTTTGACAAAAACTAATTTGAACATAAAGAAGTTAGTTCATTACATATTCAATCTATTCGTCACTATTATGGCCTTCAAATACCAAAAATAAATAAAAATTAAAACATAAATGGAGTAAGTTTGTTCATGACATTATAATCTCAAAAGGATGCAACAAAATAATAAAATATTATCTTCACTATTAAACCAGTCACTGTTGTACCTTGCCATTATCCTTTTTTATCTTAAATTTTTTCACTCTTAATTGCTCCAAAATTCTTCAGATGCATCGTTCTTCTATGTAAGCTTTTTTGGTGCATACAAGTCATTTGGTACAATTAAACCATCACTAAGGAGGTTGATTTGTCTTGACCCAGTAGGTTATTTTTGTTTTTGTTGGATTCTAGACTTCAACTCTAAAACACATCTTGATTTTCAGAGTATGTCATCCTCAACTCCAAGATCAAAATCTTCAAAATTAGTATTTGACGCACAATCTTGACTAAATTATGAAATTGTCAAGGAAAAGTCCTCCACTATTGCAGTATTTAGAGATCTGAGAGGGCTATACTCAACATCTTCTTCATCAATTAGTATTTTATGTCTCGTTCTTTATTTGTTTATTTCCTTTGTTGAATCTTTTGTCCATCTGATAAAGATCCAAATAATCATAATTAGAAAATTTAAGCATCACACTCTAAAATAAGTCACTACTAAGTTCTACAGTCTTTTTACCTTTTCCATTCTTAATTGATCTAACATTTTCCAAATTGTCCTTCCATTTAAGACTTTTTGGTGCATACAAGTCACCAAGTATAGTTAGACCATCATCAAGGAAGTTGATTTTTCATGATCTAGTCTATTATACTTTGATGTGAGGCCAAAATACATATTTTTAATTATTATTAGCCTCACATTTATTATTTATATTTGTTTTTTTTAGCATGAATTTTATGAATTGTGCTAAATAGTTATTTTATTTGTAGGATTAAATTGATGGAAAGTTAAAGAAGTTTGGAGCTGAAATGCATTAAAGATGGAAGGTTGAAGAAAGAAATCAAGCAGACAGCTTAATGGATTAAACTTTATAAAATAATATATAAGTTGGTTGAAGTAGAATTGGAATTGGAAAATTCCACGTGGCAATGTGTGAAGGCAGTAGCCAATTGATTAAAGGCGCAAAGTTGAGGCGGTTGGACAGTTTCACGCGTACAGCTGGGAATCCAATTCCGTTTGGTTTTGGATTCCTAATTTGTTTTGAACTCAATTATTTTATTCAGGATTTTCTACATCTATAAATAGTTCATAAGAATAATTATGAGAGGAAGAGGATATAATGTAGAATTTAACTTTTGGTTTAGGGTTTTCACCTTTTCTTTCTCTTTTATTTATTTTACATCTTTTATTTGAATGATTCGTTGTAATTGCTCTATGTCTATGTGGAGTTAAACTTCTCGTTCTTGGATTAAGATGATTGTTTAGTGATTTTGATTCAGCATGATTTGTTTATCATATTAGTTGTTCTTATATTCTTGTGATTACTATTTTGATGCTTGATCACCATTGAAATAAACATATTGTCCGAATTGAATTCGGGAGAAGAATAAGAGGATAGAACGTAGAATATAAGGAGCATGATTTTCACTTAATAATTAGGGTTAATTTATATCTAGGATAGGGATATACCTAGAAATCATGCTTGGTCACTGTACAGGAAGAAATCTTAATGCTCGGTACTTAATCCATCTTATCCCCACTCAACAATGTAGTTAGGGTGTTATTTATCATTGGCGATTAGAGGTCGGGAGACCATGATCATACATTTAACCCTGTGAATCAATAACTAGATAATCAAATAAGTTGATGAAATTGATGCTGTATAAACATGATTGTTAGTTAAATTATAATTCTAGATCGATTCATTCATTGATTGTGTAAACATCTATCTTTTCTTAGTTAATTGATTTTTAGTTATTTTATCTTTATTTTTAGTTTAGTTAATATATTCATCTTTTGAAATCCCCCAATTAAATAAATAATTAGAATTAATATAATTTAGTAAGAATAATTAATTGACAAGTCCTTTGGGTTCGATAATTCGGTTCTTTTAAGAGCCACTATATTGCTTGTGCGATCGGTATACTTATGCAGCAATTGGAAGCAACAAGTTTTTACGCTCACGTGGGACTTAGAAATTAACTATTCTTCTAGGTTATACTTTTTCTTTTTATTTATTTATTATTATTATTTTTTAATTTGTTTTTTTTTTCTTTTCTCGAACAATTATTATTCTTTTCTTTCTTTGAATAATTTTGCGCTCTTATTGATATGGATGATTGGGATAAATCGTGGTTGGGTGATGAATGTCTTTTATGTCATATATGTGGTCGTCAATATATTCATTGGAATAGTTGCTCTAAATCTTATTCCCTTCCCCCAAACCCCTATTATGATTCTTTTGTTATTTGTGATGTTGGTAGGGGTGATGAAGCAAATAATGCAAAACAAGAGGCGCGCAATGTGAATTCACTTATGGAATGTACAGACATGTTGGACAAAGTTAATTCAAAAATCACTGAACAAATATTTGAATGTGTAGAAGAGCAAAACCAATCATGAAATCTGGATGAGCTTGATGCTATTCAATTAGAAATTATAGTCCAACTGAATTAGAAGAGATCAAGCCCAAAGAAGGAGAAAGTTATGGAGAAACAGAGATAGTGGGTCAATATTGGATACAAGGACAAACTCAACTTCTAAAGCTTGAAGAGTCTATTCATGATGATCTGACATACATGACAACCCAATTGATCGAAGGAAGAGTTGATCTAACACAAGAAATAGATCAATTTTGCTCAGATATTCATGACTTGGAAACTCATTTGAACAAAAAGATTGAGGCATCTGATGCCCAATTACCAATTGTCTTGGATTATGACCAACTAGTGGAGCAAAAAGAGGAATTCCAACCATTCAACTACACATTATTCCTTAATATCAATTTTGAGAAAGAGTACAAAAGTTAGAATGTTGTAAAAAATGTTGCTTTAGAGTTGAGGCAACTTGAACATCATTCAAAACACTTTTCTATAAAATATGAACTAATAGATGAGTGTATTAATGAGGAATAAGGCCCCTACATTCTAAAATATTTTAGTCCACATAGACAAAACGACATTCCTCACCTAAGGGCCAAGAAGTGCAAGATGCGACATATATATTACTTGGTTCTGTTATCTTTATACCACCACCCCTTGAGAGGAGCAGAAAAATAGATGTAAAGTTAGGGGTACAATTCATAAGTTCAAAGTGGAAAGAAAAGTGGTGAACTTACTTGTGTTGTGCCGCGATGTTAAATTAGGCGCTTATTGGGAAGCAACCCAATTTATAGTGTAACTTCTTATTATTTTTTTTAGTGTCATTTTTTGTGAGGTTTTTACAGGTTTTGGAGAAGTCTGAGTATCCAAAATTTGGAGCTAAGGAGCACGTTTGAGCTTAGGTGTGGGGTGACAACCCTTGATGAAAATTGAGAGAACATGCTACTAGCTAGGCTTAAAGGCCCATGGAGTTTTCCTAACCCTTGTTTTAAAATGTTAATTGATGTGTTGGGGACATAGCATATGTTCAAGTGTGGGGTGGTGGATCCTTCCGCATATTTTGGTTAGGGTGAAGTGTGCTTTAGATTTGTTTAATATAGTTTTGTTTTTTTAGTTTAAAAAAATGAAAAAAATATTTTCTGGACAGTGAAGTCCAGATTCACACAAGGTCATGACTGGTACAAAAAAGTTTTTTATTCGTGAGTAGGAGCACACTTAGCCCAACCCAAAAATAAATTCTTTCTCTCACTCATTAGCCTATGTGTTTCACTAGGACAGTGTCATGTTCTAAGTGTGGGGTGGGAATGAATTTCTAGTTTTTACCGTTTATTGAGTCTTTTTTTTTTTAGGACGGGTTCCTTGACTTTTGTTTTCGGTTCTTTTCCTGAGGATAATCCCTTTGAACCGAGTATCTTTTATTTTTTTTTAGGAATAAGTTTTTTTTTTTTTTTTTTTTTTTTAGAGAAAAAAAAAGACCCTTTTGAGTTATGTTAAAATTACTATTTTTGCCTAAATTTTGAGTAGTACTTTCTTGTGAATGCTTGATTGCTAGTGAAACTGCAAACTTTTTGACATCTAGGTTCATAATTGTGACTTTGTATATAGCTTATTTTATTTTGTAGTTTGTTATGATCCTGTCTCTCTTAGAAGTGGAATTGATCCATCTTGATTGATACGTGTGCTATGTGTGGTGAGATTTTGTTTATTCCATGTTTTGCATCTTAGTCTAGAACTTGCCTTGCATGTTATTGAAGCTAAATAAAAAGTGTTGCTTTGTTTAGGAGATGATAATAGGCTTTCTTTGATTTGTCTGGTAAATTTTAGCCTTTTCAGATATTATATCATTAATTATCCCTTTTGAGCCTGTAGCCTTTTGTTGGTAGCCATATTTTGGCCTAAACTATTTTGTTGAATCCTAGTTTTGCACCTTGCTTCCTTGAGCATTATAGCATAAACTTATTCTAATTATCAACTATGAGAAAAAGGGATGGTTGAGTGAAAAGGTAATCAATGATAGCTACAAAGTGCTTAAAAAATCCTCTTTGAAAGAATGTGATGTGAAAAAAAAAGAGATGAACAAAAGAAGTTATCTTGATGATGGCCCTGGTCCTTCCAAGGACATCGTGCACCTTAACGCATGTAAAATACGTAAGTTGAGGATGGCTATTATGAAGGAAAACTTTAAAAAAATAAAAAATGATTGAAACATTCTTGAGATGATGAGAATTACTTGTGAAATAATTGTTGAAGAGAGGGCTGAAAATAAAGAGAAGAAAATAATGGGTGATGAAGTCTAAAATTGCAAAGTGCTTAAGGAAGTGTATGCCACTATTATATAGTTTTCCTACCCGTCCCCTAGCCTACATTACAACCTGTTAAAGTCCTATTTGATTCTATTCAAGCATGCTTAATTAGTGGAGATGTACATAATGGGCAAGCTTATGGTTCTTTGTGCATACATGTGAATTTTATTTCTGAGTGGGAGTTGTTCTTTGATGCTAAGTCCTTAATTTATATTTAATCTATTGAATTGAGTATGTGGACTATTTCTTCTTGCGAGGGCTCTTGTTTCATGATAGATATGTGATTTTATTAGCTTTCTTTGATGAGAGTAGGTGAGCAAACTTAAATTTGATGAGTTCAGAGTCCTTCCTTGAGGTTAGGAGGTTAGAGGTTTGTTGTTTATTTGTATATCTTGCATAATGATTGAGAAGTGTACTTGATGTTTTGAAATTGGTATATGGCCTAAGTGTTTGTAGTAGTGAATTTTTGAGATGAGCTTTAATGTTTGCTCGAAGACGAACAAAAGTTAAGTGTGGGGTGTTGATGTGAGGCCAAAATACATATTTTTAATGATTATTTGCCTCACATTTATTATTTATATTTGTTCTTTTTGAGTATGAATTTTATAAATTGTGCTAAATAGTGTATTTTATTTATAGGATTAAATTGATGGAAAGTTAAAGAAGTTTGGAGCTAAAACGCATTAAAGATGGAAGGTTGAAAAAGGAAATTAAGCAGGTAGCTTAATGAATTAAAATTTATAAAATAATATATATGTTGGTTGAAGTAGAATTGGAATTGGAATTGGAAAATTCCACGTTGCAATGTGTGAAGGCAGTAGCCAATTGATTAAAGGCGCAAAGTTGAGGCGGATGGACAGTTTCACGCGTACAACTTGGAATCCAATTTCGTTTGGTTTTGGATTCCTAATTTGTTTTGGACTCAATTATTTTATTCAGGATTTTCTACATCTATAAATAGTTCATAAGAATAATTATGAGAGGAAGAGGATATAATGTAGAATTTAACTTCTGGTTTAGGTTTTTCACCTTTTCTTTCTCTTTTATTTATTTTACATCTTTTATTTGAATGATTCATTGTAATTGCTCTATGTCTATGTGGAGTTAAACTTCTCGTTCTTGGATTATATTTACTTACAAGATGATTTTTTAGTGATTTTGATTCGACATGATTTGTTTATCATATTAGTTGTTCTTATATTCTTCTGATTACTATTTTGATGCTTGATCACCATTGAAATAAACATATTATCCGAATTGAACTTGGGAGAAGAATAAGAGGATAGAACGTGGAATATAAGGAGCATGATTTTCTCTTAATAATTAGGGTTAATTTGTATCTAGGATAGGGATATACCTAGAAACCATGCTTGGTCACTATACATGAATAAAATCTTAATGCTCGGTACTTAATCCATCTTATCCCCGCTCAACGATGTAGTTAGGGTGTTATTTATCGTAGGCAATTAGAGGTCGGGAGACCATGATCATACATTTAACCCTGTGAATCAATAACTAGATAATCAAATAAGTTGATGAAATTGATGCTAAACATGATTGTTAGTTAAATTATAATTCTAGATCGATTCATTCATTGATTGTGTAAACATCTATCTTTTCTTAGTTAATTGATTTTAGTTATTTTATCTTTATTTTAGTTTAGTTAATATATTCATCTTTCGAAATCCCCTCCTTAAATAAATAATTAGAATTAATATAATTTAGTAAGAATAATTAATTGACAAGTCCTTTGGGTTCGATAATCCGGTTCTTTTAAGAGCCATCAGACATTTATGGCGATCAGCGTACACTTGCGTGTACAATTGGAAGCAACATACCTGTTTCTATATTTGTTAATACCAAACTTCAACTCTGAAACACCTCTTGACTTTCAGGACATATCATCCGCAACTTCAAGATCAAAATTTTCAAAATCAATATTTGATGTAGAATATGAGTAGGTTGTGGAGCTGTCAGGGAAAAGTCTTCCACTGTCTCAGTATTAGAAGATCTGAAAGGACTAGGATTAGCATCTTCTTCATCAATTAGTGTTCTATGCCTCTCATTTGTTTGGTTCTTTTCATTATTGCATTGTTTGTGTTGGAAATCTTACGAAAAATACCTTCATCACGAACACTTGTACTAAATTCATCAAAGCTTGTACTTCAATAACTCTTACAGGAAATTCTCATAGATTGAGGCGTGTCGAAAGACACTGTCCTTAAGTATATTTCACCCGGTATGAGTGTATCCCCAGATTCAACAAGATCTTCTAGTATAAAACTAGGAGCCAGAAACTAACAAAGATTTATTTATAGATAACCCAACAAGAAGAAGAATTTGTTTCTTAGTATTGATGTTGTGTTTTCTCCCTACTCAAAGTGGAAACACATGGAATATATATATATAATATCTCTCAAAAGGAATAGAAAATCCCCTCCTCAACGTATAGTTTCAACAACTATAGAAAGAAATATTAATAGCCCCTAAATATGATGATTTAATGGAAATAAAGAAATTGTGATAATGAACAATAATAACTCATTAACGGCTGCTCATAAAGAATGAATATGGAAGTTATTAAACTATTTATAGTAACGTTAGAATATTATTGTCATATAATAAAGAATTATTAACAAAGAGATTAATGAATGAATCTTAGACAATAATATGATTACTTTTTTTTTGAGATACTAGAATTATTTTTCCAACAACTCCCTACATATCTCAAAAAGATATTAATAAATAGAATGAAATAAGAAGTTTTGCTGGGTTTTCACATATGAGTCTAATGCATCGAATTTGGTGTTTGTAGACTATGAATCAGACCTAGATAAAATAAGATTAGACTTACAAAACAATAGGTGAAGTTTAGAATTTTTATGAACCAATAATTCCTTTGTAAGTCCAGCATCTTATTCTATCACATTATACCTGCACAATCTTTGTTGTTATCGCGGTTTTGCGCTAAGAAGCCATGCACGTGTCCTGGTATTCATGAGTAACCTAGAAATCTATCACAATTTCATAGAAGCGGCACCACTTCACACTCATATAGGTCCAATCATCAAGTGTATTCTGCGGAGCAATACACCACCTATAAAGGATATGACTTGGATTAAGAGCTTAACTCAGCCTCACTTTGCCTTGCAGACTGTTGCATTATATTCACACATCATAAGAGGGACATAATTTTATAGTGCTTATTTGATCAACTAATGACTTGTTGTTACCCATATAAACCTAATTCATGGGATCTCCAATCACATAGGTTGGGTTACCATCATTGTTGATCTTCTCAAATTGACTAAAGTCTTACTACCCTCGATGTTTCATTAGTCAGTGAATTGATCAGATTCACCTTTGACTACACATTATTTATTTACGTAAATAATTTGATCTCATAACAGTTGTTTTATCACATTATGTCTCAAATTCCCAATAAAAATATTATTTTTCATTACAGTTATTTTAGCTTGGCAATCACAATATATAAACACAAAAATATGTTTATTTTATTCGAATTGAAATACTAACTTGGCTAATTTTCATGTTATGGCACCTCCTTCAAGGGTAAACACATAACCACTAGTGAATTTTGAAATTCACTTTACATCATATATTGTACTCCTCTAGTACCACAAACTATTCAATTTATTTGGTACTAGACCGTCACGACCCAGGGGCACCCCCAAGATGTAACATGGCGTAGTTGACCCCGAAGGGGTCGCATACAAGCCCTTATCATATCCTGAACATAAGATAATAGAAAATATGGGAAAATTTAAAACTTTTACAATCGAAATCATTTTTCATAAAAGCAAACGGAAGACTTTCTACACTTTGTCTCAAACCATCTAATATAACTTATAGAATAAACTCTTGGGACACAACCCATACAATAGTCTTAACATGAAAATAAAAGACATAAAGGTAAGGAGGGTTTCGTCCTCGAAGCTATGAGGACTCACCAAGATCTTCAACTCTTCTAGATCCTTGAAACCTAGCCTCCAAAGCAACTCAATCTCCTCTACCCTACATTTGATTAAAATGTAGGCAATATGCATTAGTACAAAATGTATCAAGTATGGAAGCAAGCAGAATATCATAAGAGCATCTCAAAATGGTTAGTCAATATAAGACATAAACATACGAGATAATAATAGAAACCTCATAGTCATAGCAAAATCTCCAATATAAGCATCATATGAACACAAGTCGACATAAGACATAGTTAATGAGCATAGGAGATAAATCATAACAATATAAGTACAATTGACTCTTAGTCGTCAATACCATAATAGAACCATTCTCAAGTAACCTCAAAAGCATACAAGTTTAAAGCATGAATAGCATCCCATAATACCACCCAAGCCAAGTATCCCTTTTTGGTCATCCAAATCATAGTCTAAGTGCATGGTTAAGTCTTAAACCTTTCTACCATAAGGGTATCATACTCCTAAGTAACCTCAAGGCACACTTGTGCAATGCATAAAAGGCATCCCATAATACCCTTCACACTAAGCATAACCTTGAAGTCATCCTAGTTATATTCACCCTCCTTTCGTATCACTATTGGCTTACTTCATGTAGACAAAAGAATTATCACCTCTAGTCGATCTTATCTTGGAAGGCATCTATAGCTACAATCCATCAAGAATCACTCATGTAAGACAACACTCATAAGGTAACCTTTAGCCATACTTGTGCAAGACATGAGTAGCATCCCATACTACTACTCATACTAAGTACTTCTTTAGGTCATCATACTCATGTTCCTTAACTTAGAGACTAGCCCTCTTTTCAAAGCATTGGAACTCTAGGAGACACTTTACTAAATCTATCTTAATTCTTCTTGTTTTGAATCCTAAGAGATACTATACTAGGTACATCTTAGTTCATTATAAATTTGGACCCTAGGAGATACTTCTTTTAGCATGTCTAGGTTCATTTATCATTATGGACTCTATGAGGCCTTATTCAAGCATATCTAAGTCCATTTATATTTTGAACATTATGAGGTCCTTCACTAACTTGCCTTAGTTCCTCATTACTTAGAACCCTAGGATATACTATATTAAGTACATCTTAGTTCATTAAGGTTGAACCCTAGGAAATGCTACTTAAAGCATAATCTTAGTTCATTAAGTTTGGCCTTCTAGGAGATGCTTCTTCAAGCACAATCTTAGACCATTATTTGCATTGGACTCTAGGAGATGCTACATTATGCATAATCTTAGCCCATGTGGTTTGAACTCTATACCACATTGGGCACAATATTAGTTCATTAACAATCTTGTTTATTTGGGATATAGCCTTAATCGGCATGAGAACATAATCTCAAATGGTGTTACCCACACCATTAAGGGTTGGTCCACTTGCCAAGGTAGGACCGGCTTGTTAGCTTATTTAGATCCACTAGCTAACTTCCTACGGGGCATGTAGTTAAGGGATACAGAGATTGCTTCTAGAAACCCAAACTCCGCTAGGTGAGGCTTCCATATCATGAGACACACTTGGGGAAATCAATAATCTTCTAGGTGAGAGATCCCATGTGGGAAGCCCAAACTATACTATGTGGGAACCTCCATGAAAGCCCAAACTCAACTAGGTGGGAACCTTTATCTCATTTCAATATCCTCTCAGTGCTAGGCATAAATCCTACAAGATAATCATTAAGTCTCTACTTGGATTCAAGTTAATGGAAAGGTGTTCTTGATCACCAACCCATGCAAATACCTCTTTTAGACCATGTGTGAGCAACTATCACAATCCATGACCTAGGTATAAAGGCTCTTTAGCCTTAGGTTCAACTAGTTAGGAGAAGTCCTTCAACCCTAAAACCATTACTATGTGAGAAGTCTTTAATGTTAAGTTCATATTCATACTTAGTATCATGTCTAGAATTTTACCTTTAGACAAGGATAACATTATGACCTAAGTGATTCTATCACTTCCTACCATCTATGATTCAATAGGTGATCTAGGTAGGTAAAGGTCTCTCAACTCAATACTATTCATTAGCCTTGGATTCATATATAGATTTTACTCTCAAAGCCTTAGGATCTAAAGTTAATCATATTAGCTTCTTGTTTAAGCCCTATTGATCATCACTCATCACTATGACTCCTCATTCTCAATGACTCTACATCATGGAAGTATATTATGAACCTAGATTATAAGACATTCAATCACATTCTTTAATACTAGGTGATTCTAGTCATAATTTGCCTGAAAGGTTCAATTTCATCTTTACAAGTCAAGATCAATCATGTAGTATAGAGTCTATTTCAATTCATGTCTAGGTATTCCTAATCTTGATCAATTACTACACACAACATTGATTTAGGAAGATCACTCATGAACCTTCAATTTGACTTCTTATGGTATCAACCCACAATTAACACATTCATCAATTTAGATTAGGGTTTACCACAGAAATCATATGAAATCATCATAATATCATTAAACAAAGCTAATTCAATCATAATTGGATGTTATCCACTAGATTGGAATCACATCCAAATCCTACCCACAATGCAATCACAATCCTAGCTAGAATTGGGTTCTTGAGTTCACAATTGAGGGGAAAACTATGGGGGATCCATGGGTGGAAGAACCCATGGATGAATAAGCTTCACATACATTCAATCAAAGCCCTAAATAAAGCTTGAATCAATGGGGAAAATCGCCCTAAGTTGCTGTCTTCTTCTTCTTCTCCTTCTCCTCCTTCTTCTCCTTCTCCTTATTCTTCTTCTAGAGAGATGATTTTTGGAGAGAGTTTTGTGGTCTTTAGATGAATGAGTTAAAGTGATTAGTTTAGGGTTTTATTAGGTATTTATAGGTGGTTATTTAACTACTTAACCGACCCCCCCCCCCCCACCCCCAAGCCCTTAATTAGTTAACTAAATAAATTCCTAATCACCAAACTAAAACTAAAAAGCTGAAAAATTGTGTTGACTCACGCCCTGCCATACATAGACCGTGGATAGGACTACTGTCTGTGGTCTTGGTCCGTGGTTTGGACCTGAGGCTCTTATTTTGCAGGCTAACTTAGGCCTGACCTACGCCCAAGACCTACGGGGCGTGGTCCAGTCTACTGGCCGTGAATGGCCATCCGTAGGTCACACAAAAACTGTTTTTGGGACTGTTTTGGGGTCCTCCTCAAGGACCCCTTGGGTGGTCCTTGGGGAGTCGTACCTGGACGTTTAACCCCTAAACATGTCATTCTAAGTACAGGAGTCATTTCTATGAGTTTTAACCCTCATACAACACTCCAAAACTCCACTACAAGACTCTACAACACACTAGTTCAACTCACTAAAATATGGGGTGTTACATAGACTTGTAGTACTTCTCATGTGTCATCAGTGACTTCTTTTCAAAATGATACCTCAAGAAGCAATATTATTTCAAACAACAATAACACAAAATATTATCACTTTTAAACACTACCATTTTTATTTTTCCAACTCTATCGTTGTATTAAGTCACACCACAACTATGACAAGTCTGTATATGCAACATTTATTAAAATACAATTAAAAAACTTATCATGTTTTGCTTTACACTTTTATTTAGGATCATGTAGCATGACATTAGCAACATACCCCTACACTTCCAAATATTTTATAATAGAGGAATAATTTTCATAACCTAAGCAAGAAACCCCTACACTTTCAAATATTTCATAATAAAGGAATAACATTCATAACCTCAAAAAGTTCCTACACTTTCAAATATTTCATAAAGTTTCTATTTTATTGCAGCATACCAGTTTATGCATTAAAAAAAAAAAAATCTATATATGATAACTTAGTCAATTCAATAAATTGTTAGTTAATAGAAACATTCGGTCAAACAACAAGCATAAAACTCGTGTCCATTAATATGTACAAACATAAAGTGCTTCAAGTCAATCTAGAAAAGGTAATTAACTAACATTAGGCAATGTGTCAGTTGCAAACATGAAACAAAATATAATTCTGAACATTTTTTTTCCTTTATAATTATCAAAAGGAATATAATAGCAAATTAAACATTAAAAGCACATACCACCACAATTGACATTTTATCAAACTCATATAAACATTCATTCATTTTCTAATAATAACATAAAATCAGATTGACTTGACTACTACAATAATGTACCACCTCAGAAAATGCTAATATATAGATGTGAATATTTAAGAAGAATTTTTCATTCTAAGAACTTCAAGTAGTTCTAGAATCATCAACACATATAATTTTTCTTCTCCTCCAATTTGAGTGTAGGACACAATAATTTAGTTAGCACAAATGTACTCAACAACACAAAAACTCTACCCAATTTCTCACTTTCACATATTAACCACAAGATTCGCTTGAGAAATGATCATAACAATTTACATCATCCGCTTAATCAAATAATAAAAATTTAACTTTACTTAGCGGGATTATCACTTCTCCAAATCTTCTACTACATTGAGGGATATGTTAGCTTAATTTGACACACATTCACTAAAATATAGACATAATATCATCACATACCTTATTAGCACGAACACGTTGAAATGGAACACCAATGATACAAAATTACCTCCAATAGAATGTTGATTTTTCTGCTAATATCAACTACCGTAACAACGATAATTATTCCAACCACGCTGCCACAATAGTTGTCCCGATATACAATTAATCTTTCAGCCATAAATTACCAAACTTCACTTTATTCCCTAGCCAGCAAAGCTTTGACTTATAGCTTGAGTCTAATAAATTGGTGACCTAAAGTCAACCTTAGATTCAAATATATATTTTTATGAAGCTTATTATAGCCAATTGTTTAATCTTTCTTGAGACATAGTAGTCATAATTTAACTTTTATTACTTCTTTGCTTTTATGAAAAGTTTTATTTTCTACAAGTAGATATTTTTAAAAAAATACTTATAACCTATTATTTTTTAAAAATGAGGCCCTCAAATTTTGAGGCCTAAGGCAATTGCTTTTGCTTGATCCCATCAAACCTTTTCATATATACTCTTTCTTTTTAACCGAGAAAAAACTCTATTATTGTATTAATTAATTTTCCACAAGAATAAAGTTTGGAAATGTCCTTAAGATTATTGGTAATCTTATGGAAAATACCTTCATCACGAACACTTGTACCGAATTCACCAAAGCTTGTACTTCACCAATAACTCTTATAGGAAATTCTCATAGCTTGAGGCGTGTCAAAAGACATTGTCCTTAAGGATATTTGACCCGGTTTGAGTGTATCCCCCAACAAGCTCTTCTAGTATAAAATTAGGAGCCAGAAACTAACAAAGATTTATTTATAGATAACCCAACACTCAAGAATGGACGAAGAAGAATTTGTTTCTTAGTATTGATACTGTGTTCTTCTTCCTACTCAAAGTGGAACACATGGAATATATATATATATATATATATATATATATATTTATATAATATCTCTCAAAAAGAATAGAAAATCCCCTCATCAACGTATAGTTTCAACAGCTATAGAAAAAAATATTAATAGCCCATAAATATGATGATTTAATGGAAATAAAGGAATTGTGATAATGAGCAATAATAACTCATTAACGGTTGCTCATAAAGAATGATTATGGAAGTTATTAGCTATTTATAGTAACGTTAGAATATTATTGTCATATAATAAAGAATTATTAACAAAGAGATTAAGGAATGAATCTTAGACAATGATATGAATACTTCTTTTTGAGATATTAGAATTATTTTTCCAACAATTTGTCTATTACGACCCAGACCGTCGTGATTGGCACCCACACTAACTCTCCGGTGGGAGAACCACTACTACAACCCAAATCAAGCAACTAAACCAAAACTAAGACATTTAAGTACACGAAAGCAGGAAAATACTAAGGAAAGAAATAGAGTTCCCATAAACTCTAACAAAAGTCAAACAGTAATAAACTAACAATGCGGAAGTAATAACTTAAAACCTAAAAGTCAATGTACCAAAACATCTAACAATGAACCAAGTCTAAACAAGAAGGGATACAACCCCAACTAATGCACTAATAACTAATAGAATTGTCTTAGTTCGAAATGTGGACATAGACGGAAAGAGAACTCATGCCAGCTCGAAAGAATTGACTCACCCTTGAATTCGAATGATCACTGGCCTTCTAAGTGAGGTCTGTCAATAGCCGCCAGAAAATGCCCTGTACTCAACAAAAATAAGAGCAAGTGTAGTATCAGTACACAACCACAATGTACTGGTAGGATCATGCAGCTATCCCACTAAGTGTAACATACATAAGCCATTACAACAATATAATCATATATATATATCGAACATAACAATATTATCAATATTTATGAACAACGAACAACTTCACATTTCTCAAGATACACAATTATGACAAGTCATTGGTCCTCTCATGGAACCCAAACCCAAACAGTTAGCATACTGGAACGTGGTACCCGATCCAATAATTATGCCATAATGTGGCAACCGATTCCATAGTTATGCTGGAACGTGGCAACCGATCCAAGTTAGTTATGCCGGAGCGTGACAACCGATCCATTCAACATACCACAATCACAAGTATATTCTCAAGATTATACAATTAAGTCATGACTCATGGCATTCATCATTCTTCTATCTCATTTACAACAAGTGTGATCAATAATAAAACATTCAAATACATACAAGTATCATAATGAAGCAAGAACAAACATACATCATACCATCTTATAATCACAACCATCACCTACCTCGAAAAAAGCTTTGAAACCCTAAGAAACTTGATCCTTCCTTCCCTTTCCGGATTCGTTCTACTGGTTCTTGGTCTACAAACAATCAATATAATACGAGAATCAATAAAAAATCACTAATTACCCGAATTACTAACAATTCTAATAAACCCTAGATCAACCCATGATCCAGTTATCCAATTTAGGGTTGTTTCCACCATAGAATCTAGATCAAAACCCTCCCCTATTGATAATTACCCATTCTATTACATTCTATGGATCAAAAAATGGATTCGGAGAGTGAAAAGCTTACCTTTAGCCTCAAGAATGGTGGAAAACTGTTAAGAGTCGCCTGGGGTCCATTCCTTTGCTCTAAAAATCAAAAAGTTCAGAATGATGTCGTTTAGGGGTTTATTTATGACCTTAAGTCGCGTCGAACCCACCACAACGACCCTCATCCCGCTTTAGCGGCCCCGCCAGAGCGGCCAAAACCCCCGCCAAGGTGGCTTGCACGAAACAGTGAGCTATTTTAATAAATCCAAGTCCCCTATTCCATAACACACCTCTAACCAACGACGTTCAGAAGATACCTTTCATGCTAAGATCGATTTCGGGAGTTCTAATCACCCGAATTCAATTCCGTAAAGTCTTACGGATTCCTTATAGAGTCATCTAACTACTCATGTAATCAAAATCATAATAAATCTCTGATTATTTTACCATATTTTTCTACACCTTAAAGACTACGATTTCATCCAAATCTGAACTAGGTTGGGAAATTCCAAATTACTACGAAAAAGTTTTCCGACCCAAAGTTTTTCCCCGTTGGCTTCTCTATAACGACGAAACCTGGTCGTTACAATAGATACCAATTTACCCATCACTCATCCTCGAGTGACAAAACTTAGAAAAAATAGGCTAAGGAAATAACGAAGTAGTACCTGAATCGACGAACAATTGGGGATACTTGTCTCGCATGTCCCTCTCGGTCTCCCAAGTAGCTTCCTCAACTGGGCGATGCTTTCATTGAACTTTCACGGACTTAATCTCCTTGGTTCTCGACTTGCACACATCAGGATCAAGAATTGCCATCGGTTCCTCCTCATATTGGAAGTCCTTGTCTAACACAATTGAGTCCCACTTAATGATATAATCTTCATCACCATGATACTTCTTCAACATAGACACATGAAATACCGGATGAACACCCAATAGATTATGAGGTAAAGATAATTTATACACTACCGGTCCTACACATTCCAGAACCTCAAAGGGACCAATATATCGCGGGCTTAGTTTGCCCTTCTTGCCAAATCTCATCACCCCTTTCATGGGTGATACCTTAAGAAGAACATTCTCACCAGTTTGAAATGCCATGTCTCTTACCTTATGATCCGCATACTTCTTCTATCTACTCTAGGCTGCTAGAAGCTTAGCTTGAATACTCCTCACCTTATCTTGAGCATCCTTCACTAAATCTACCTCCAATGGTTTCACATCTCCAGCCTCAAACCATCCTATGGGTGATCTACATCCCCTCCCATAGAGTGCCTCAAATGGTGTCATATCTATGCTAGAGTGATAACTATTATTATAGGAGAACTCATACAAAGGTATGAATTTATCCCAATGCCCTAAAAAATCAAGCACACATGCCCTCAACATGTCTTCTAACACTTGAATAGTCCTCTCTGACTGCCTGTCTGTCTCTGGATGGAAGGGTGTACTAAAAGTGAGTTGTGTGCCCATTTCATTATGTAATTTCCTCTAAAACTTGGATGTGAATTGGGTACTACGGTTTGAGATGATAGAGAGGGGTACCCCATGCAACCTCACTATCTCTTTCACATAAACCTTAGCCAATTGTTCAGCATTATAATCTATTCTTACCGGAATAAAGTGGGCTGACTTAGTCAATCTATCAACCACTACCCAAATAGAATCAAACTTCCCCAAAGTCTTGGGAAGACCAACCACAAAATCCATGGCTATTCTTTCCCATTTCCATTCCGGAATTGGCATTCTTTGAAGCAAACCTGCAGGCCTTTGATGTTCATACTTCACCTATTGACAATTTTGACACTTCGCGACAAACTCCGCTATATCCTTCTTTATGCCTGGCCACCAATAAACTCGCTTTAAATCTTGATACATCTTGGTCACACCTGGATGAATAGAATATTGCAAACCATGAGACTCTGCCAACAATTTCTCAATCAATTAATCTATTCTAGGAACACATATTCTCCCTTTAAAATTAAGTTCACCTTTCGCATCAAGAGTGGTCTCTTGTGCCTTGTCAATCGCAGTCTTCTATCTAAGCTCCCCCAAATTTTCATCTTCAAATTATTTGGCCTTGATCTCCTCAATGAATGTGGCCCTTACTTCAATGCTAGCTAACACCCCACCTCTTTTTTAGATGCCCAACTGCATGAACTTAGACTCTAAGGTCTGAATTTCCTCAGCCAAAGGCGCTTGGTTACACTTAAGCAAGCTAAACTACCCATACTCACTACTTTTCGACTCAAAGCGTCTGCCACTATATTAGCCTTACCCGGATGGTATTGAATGGTGACATCATAATCTTTAAGCAACTCCATCCACCTTCGTTGTCTCAAATTCATATCCTTTTAAGTGAACACTTGCTGCAAACTACGATGATCAATAAACACTGCACACTTAACGCCATAAATATAATGCCGCCAGATCTTAAGCGCAAATACTACCGCTGCCAACTCCAAATCATGTGTTCAATAATTTCTCTCATGCACCTTCAATTGGCGTGACGCATAGGCTGTAACATTCTTATTCTGCATTAACACACCGCCTAACCCAGAATGAGAAGCATCACAATAAACTATAAAATCCTTACCTTCCACCAGTAATGCTAGAATAGGTGCGGTGGTCAAGAGAGTCTTGAGCTTTTGAAAGCTCTCCTCACATTTTTCGGTCCACTTAAATGGTTTCTCCTTTTTGGTCAAATTAGTCAAGTGAGTGGCAATAGAAGCAAAGTTCTTCACAAATCGATGATAATAGTTAGTGGTCCCCACGTAACTCTTAACTTCCATCATAGAGCTAGGCCGAACCCAATTCTTAAGCGCCTCAATCTTTTGAGGATCTACCATTACCCCTTCTTTCGAAACTACATGCCCTAAGAATGCAACCAAAGTCAACCAAAATTCACACTTAGAAAATTTAGCGTACAACCTTTGTTTTCCAAGAACACCCAAAATAATATGAAGATGGTCGGCATGCTCTTCCTCACTTTTTGAATAGACCAAAATATCATCAATAAAGACTATAACGAAAGAATCAAGAAATGGTTTGAACACCCCATTCGTCAAACTCATGAAAGCTGTAGGCGCATTAGTCAAACCAAAAGACATAACCAAAAACTCATAGTGCCCATAGCGAGTTCTAAACGCCGTCATGGGCACATTCTTAGGCATAATTTTCAATTGATGGTAGCCAAACCTTAGATCAATCTTAGAGAAAACTGATCCACCTTGCAATTGGTTAAAAAGATCATTTATTCGAGGCAAGGGATACTTATTTCGAATAGTGACCCTATTCAATTGTTGGTAATCTATACACGTTCTCATACTACCATTCTTTTTCTTAACAAACAAAACTGGAGCACCCCATGGGGAAGCACTAGGATGAATAAATCCCTTGTCAAGAAGCTCTTGGATTTAAGCCTTAAGCTCTCTTAGTTCTGCCGGAGCCATGCGATATGAAGGGATGGAAATGGGACGAGTATCAAGCTTTAAATCAATGCAAAAATCTATATACCAAGCAAATCATTAGGAAACACTTCTCTAAATTCTGACACCACATGAATAGACCCAATAGATGGAGCCTCAATCTCAACATCCCTAATATGAGCCAAATAAGCCAAACAACCCTGGTCTACCAATTTTCTAGCCCGAATGGATGATATGATCTTAGCTTGCTTAGGCTTATACATACCTTCCCACTCTAATTTTTCCCTTCTCGGAATTTCTAGAGTTACAAACTTAGTATTACAATTAAGCACAATATAATAGGGGGACAACCAAGTCATGCCTAAGATTATATCAAAATTAGTCATATCCAAAATCACCAAATCAACCCAAGTATGAAAACCCATAAACAAAATAGGACAAGCACGATAGACATGGGTGACTATGACTGACTCTCCAACTAGGGTAGAAACATGGATAGAGACATCAAGTATATCACAAATCATTTCAAACTTTAAGGCAAATCGCGGATACATAACAATAAGTAGAACTCAGATCAAATAACACATTAGCCATCTTGTCACAAACAAGAATAGTACCTGTGATCACTGCATCAGACGCATCTACCTCATTCTTGCCCAGAAATGCATAACATTGAGCCCTATCATCTTGACGAGCCACTTCTCTGCCTGGTTGCGTGTCACCCCTGCCTGCATTACCATTTCCTCTACATCTACGGCCTCGTTGATTACCTCTTCGCCCACCTTGTGGATGTCCTCTACCATTATTACCATTCCCCGTAGGTACCACTGCTCTAGACTGCTGCTGCACGGAATCTAACACATGTGGGTGGGGACAATCTCTCCTCATATGCCCACATTCACCACAGTTGTAACATGTACGATCAAAAGATGGCCTGCTGCCCGCTGATGGTGCGACTCCCTGGCTATCTTGAATCGAATTATAAGGTGGAGTTCCCGAGTAATTATCTGTAGAGGTGGGCATAGCGGACTGAATTGGCTTGGCTACAAATGTTGGCCTTCCGTACCCCTTGGAATAAGAACCTTGAAAGTTACCCGAGTTTTTGGCCCTTTTTGCCCATGCCTTAGTTTGACCGTCTCGCCTCACCCCTTCCAATTTCTTAACATAGTCTGTTACCTCATTAAAGCTCCTCTATATAGAAGTCATATGAACAAATAATTCTTGCAACTCAGAATTTAGTCTCTTAATAAATAACTGGATCCTCTCCTCCTCAGTATTCACCAATTGGGTAGCATATCTAGACAAAGCATGGAACTTGGCCTCATAAGCAGCCACAGACATACCACCTTGTTCCAAAGCCATAAATTCATCTTTCTTACGATCTCTCAAAGTCCTAGGCACATATTTTTCTAGAAATAGAGCATGGAATTGGGTCAAAGTAAGTGGAGGTAAAGTTGAAGATCTACATCCATATAAGCTCTCCACCACTATTTAGCCTCACCTTGAAGTTGAAAGGACACAAACTTGACCCCATGCTGATGGACAATTCCCAACTTATGAAGCCTCTCATAGCAGTTTAAGATAAACTCATAAGCATCCTCATTCTCAGAACCAAAAAAACTTAGTCAACATTTTATGCTCATTACCAGTCATAACAGAACCCATCAAAGGACGGAAGAAAGAATCATTACCTCCCATTCCACCCGTCTTGGGCACAGTGCTAGCAACAGGGAGATTAGCGAGAGCTTGAGTTACTTGAATAGAAGGAAGCACTCCAGGACCAACCAACCCTTTCAAGAATGACATAATTTGTCGAGCTAACAGTGGGTCTATGGGGGGAACATCAGTAGTTTCGGCCTGCACCTGCTCCTCTTGTTCCACATCCTCAATATTCTCAATATCAACATTCTCCTCTTCAATCTCATCATGATGCACAGGAGGGTTCTCATTCACATGAGCATTCTCAATAGGAGCTCCATTCCCAGTAGGCGCTACTCTTCCACGGCCTCTACCCCTAGCTCTTCTTCTACCCCTGCCTCGACCGCGACCTCTCGCTACAGATTCCCCAGCTGGAGCATTGATGGGAGCTACGGCCTTGACGCCGTTGTATCTAGTGTTAATCATCTGCAGACAGAAGTGTGAAGGAGGTTAGATACCAATTTGAATCGACAAATACCAATTGGAATCAAGTTATAGTACTAAAAGAGACAAGAGAAAATAGAGAGATTTCCTAAAGCCCTATAGCCTTTCGAAGAAAGGTTAAGGCGTCCCCGTACCGTTCTGTGAGACTTTACTAGACTCATTTTGGTATATCGAGATCAACAAACCTAGGTTCTGATACCAACTTTGTCATGACCAAGACCGTCGTTATTGGCACCCACACTAACTCTCCGGTGGGAGAACCACTACTACAACCCAAACCAAACAGCTAAACCAAAACTATGACATTGAAGTACATGAAATCAGGAAAATACTAAGGAAAGAAATAAAGTTCCCATAAACTCTCACAAAAGTCTAACAATAATAAACTAACAATGTGGAAGTAATAACTAAGAACCTGAAAGTCAATGTGCCAAAACATCTAACAATGAGCCAAGTCTAAATAAGAAGGGATACAACCCCAACTAATGCAATAATAACTAATAGAACTGTCTAAGTCCGAAATGTGGACATAGACGGAAAGAGAGCTCATGGCAGCCTGGAAGAATTGACTCACCCTTGAATTTGAATGATCACTGGCCTTCTAAGCGAGGTCTATCAATAGCTACCGAAAAATACCCTGTACTCAACAAAAATAAAAGCAAGTGCAGTATCAGTACACAACCACAGTATACTGGTAGGATCACACGACTATCCCACTAAGTGTAACATGCATAAGTCATTACAACAATACAATCACATGCATATATTGAACATAACAATATTATCAACATTTATGAACAACAAACAACTTCACATTTTTCTAGATACACAATTATGACAAGTCATTGGTCCTTTCATGGAACCCAAACCCAAACAGTTAGCATACCAAAACGTGGTACCCAATCCAATAATTATGCTGAAATGTGGCAACCGATCCCATAGTTATGTCAGAACTTGGCAACCGATCCAAGTTAGTTATGCCAGAACGTGGCAACCGATCCATTCAGCACACCACAATCACAAGTATATTCTCAAGATCATATAATTAAGTCATGATTCATGGCATTCATCATTCTTCTATCTCATTTACAACAAGTGTGATCAATAATGCAATATTCAAATACATACAAGTATCATAATGAAGCAAGAACAAACATACATCACACAATCATAGAATCACAATCATCACCTACCTCGAAACAAGCTTTGAAACCCTAAGAAACTTGATCCTTCCCTTTTCGAATTCGTTCTGCTAGTTCTTGGTCTACAAACAATCAATATAATACGGTAATCAATAAACAATCACTAATTACTCAGATTACTAACAATCCTAACAAACCCTAGATCAACCCATGATCCCAACTATCCAATTTAGGGTTGTTTCCACCATAGAATCTGGATCAAAACCCTCCCCCATCGATAATTACCCATTCTATTACGTTCTACGGATCGAAAAATGGATCCGAAGAGTGAAAAACTTACCTTTAGCCTCAAGAATGGTGGAAAACTTTTAAGAGTCGCTTGGGGTCCATTCCTTAGCTCTAAAAATTGAAAAGTGCAGAATGAGGTTGTTTAGGGGTTTATTTACGACCTTAAGTCACGTCGAACCCGCCACAACGGTCCTCATCCCGCTTTAGCGGCCCTGCCAGATTGGCCAAAACCCCCACCAAGGCGGCTTGCATGAACCAGTTAGCTATTTTAAGAAATCCAAGTCCCCCATTTCACAACACACCTCTAACCAATGATGTTCAGAAAATACCCTTCACGCTAAGATTGATTTCGGGAGTTCTAATCACCCAAATTCAATTCTGTAAAGTCGTACAGATTCCTTAGCAAGCTATTTAACTACTCATGTAATCAAAATCATAAGTAACTCCTTCAATTGTTACCAGATTTCCCTACACCTTAAAGACTCCGATTTCGTCCAAATCTGTACTAGGTTGGGAAATTCCAAATTACTATGAAAAAGTTTTCCGACCCAAAATTTTCCCCGTTGGCTTATCTATAGTGACTGAACCCGGTCGTTACATTGTCCATATGATAAAAGAACAAAGTGATTAACTTTAGCATCATATTCTAAAATAAGTGGAAACTAAATTGTTCAGCCTTCTTACATTTTTTTTAATTGTTTGACATTTAAATTTGTCACCCATCATTTGGTCCATCCGATAAAATTATGACTATTCTAATACTCAAGCACCACATTCTAAAATAAATAATTACTAAATAAAAAAGTTGATTATCTTTTACTTCTTACTTTTAATATGCCATGTTTTAGAAGTGCATTCACTACTATTTTGACTAAATTAATAAAATAATAAAAATATTAGAATTACAAGACAAACTGATAATATTTTTGACGCTCACAATTACAAGACTCTAACAAATAATTGATTACATATCAAAGGAGGTGTGTTGCCTTATGACAACCTCTAGCAGTACTGTGATCAGAAACTCCATAGGTTTAACGTGTCATTTGTCTCATTTTCTTGGTGCAAGCTGCTTAGTTTGTTTTTTAAGTGCTTTATCTGTATCTTTTTCCTTATTCATTTTAGGTTTGTCAGCTAAATTTATTAATTGTGGTGGTTTCATTGCTTTCTCTGATTCTATTTTTCAGAACTTTTGACTAGGCAATGATTGTAGCTTAGAATGATAAGTAAAGAGATATGCATCCTTGAAATACCATCCGTGGATCTCTTTAAATGGATCAATGTTCTTGTAAAGAAGTCTCTTGATTAAATGGGTATATGAAATTCTAGTAAGATCTCATACCTACAAGTGCATTTCTTATTTGTCAAATTAACAATATACCTGTGATTTTTTTTCACTTATCTCAAATTCATTATCTCTATTAAAATTCAGACACATTAGCAATCTTCAAAATTTTATTATAGATTTTAATAGTTGTTGGACTCCATTGACAATTTCAAATCATCACTTCATTTTTATTTTGACAAAGCTGTTCATCACTTTGATTATGATATCCTCAAGCATCTCAATTATTGATTTATGTCTTGCTTCTGCTATCTAAGAGTTAAATGACTCAGTCAAATTATTTTTTACCTTATTATTTTTGCAAATAGTATCTAAAAATACTCTATACCAAGTTTGTATTAAAATATGCAAACAAATATTTTTTTGCTTCTTCATCCAATTCCTCTTTATAGGAGTTCCATGTACATCATCACAGTACCTTAGACATTAGTTTAGATTTTTTCTTTCTTTTTTATTTTCTCAATTGACCTCTATGGATCTCACACAATATCTATGCATAGCATTAGATAAAATAATTTTAGCAGCTTCAATTAATTTCTCTTTATGATTCATAAATAAATAATATAACAATGAAGATACATAAGATAATGATCTATAAGCATTGACAAGAAAAATGAAGATACATAAGATAATAATACAATAAGAAATGAAGATACACAAATCAGTGAAATTTTACCTTTTGCATTTCAAAGATAAATGTGATTCCTTCTTCATTGTTATATTTACATATTTTTGAAGCAATTTCAAAAATCAAAATCAAGTCATTTGCACTCTCTATCCACAATTAACTAAGTAGTAAAAAAAAGTAGTTCATTGAGTCCTGATCAATAGTATATAACAACTAACCTTTGGCTTTACCATTCAAAAATATATCATCCAGTCCAATGAAAGGTCTCAACCAAATCTTAAAACCATTCTTACGTGCTTCAAAACAAATGTACATTCTCAAAAAAAATCTTTTTTCATAAGATAATGCATTTCTTAAAATCAATTTCACTCTCATTTTTATTCCCATTTAAAGCATTTTGCATATCCAACAAACATTTTATAATCATCACAAAAACTGTTTTTCATATTCTCTAAAACTATTCTTTTATCTCTCTTACACTATTCAAAATGAACATTAATGTTAAAAGGTGTTTTGAGATCAACTCTCATTTTCTTGATCTTATTTTTGGGATTAGCCTACAACTTTCTCTTAAAATAGAAAGCAATTGTAGTTGCACTAACATTTGTAGTTACCGGTCATCACATTTATGCTCTGATGTCAATGTTTTCATACTAATATCAGGAGAATGCTTCTCACAAAAAATTAGGCATACAAAATTGCATTTTTCTTTGCAAACAACCTTAAATTTTTTTAAGTCACTTTTTTTTAATGATTAGGTTATAGTCATCTGTCAATTAAACGCAAGCTAATGTATCTCCTAGCTTTAGCTATATTCTTAAATGTCATTGACATGTGTAAATCTTTTTTATTCTTGTGCAAAAACCTTCAATTCTTCAGAATTGTAATCAAAATAAGAAATTGAAGTATCACTGTCGTTACCAAGTACCATCATAGGTACATTCAGTAGCTACTTCATCAATCACTACTACATACTCTTTCAATTTAGTAATATTCTCAACATCAACATCTAACTCCCTAATCTTTGAGACCCTTTCTGATTCCCTCATCCAATCTCATGAGAAGCAAGCCTAGCAGGCCCTGCCTTAACCCGTCCTCAGACAACCAGTCCTCACCAGGCTGCTGACATTGCTAAATGCTCTGCCACGAAGCAAGCTTTTCTGAATACAGCGAAAGTGGCTAAAAAAGTCGGAGGAAGAAGGTAGTTGGACAACCGTAACACCCCAGAAATTTTTTGAGCTAAGATTCAAATCATCTTTCGTTGTGAGTAGGATTTTACCGAGGAATTTAGAAATTTCCTAAGTGTTAAGGTCATTAGATATATCAATGTAACATCCTGCCTTAGAAAGAACTAGAATTAGAAAGAAACTATTTTTGGAAAGAGTAAATTTGGAAATTTTGGCAAGTTATGCTAAGTATGAGTTTTGGGTCAACTTTAAATGACCATAACTCTTAGTAGATGATGATTTAGGTGGCTCATAAGATATCAAATGAAAGGTTTTGGAATCCTCTTTCCAACACCATCGAGTTTGCTAATTTTCGAGCTCATATGAGGGAGATATGCCC
Organism: Solanum pinnatisectum; assembly: GCA_035578085.1. NCBI lineage: Eukaryota > Viridiplantae > Streptophyta > Magnoliopsida > Solanales > Solanaceae > Solanum > Solanum pinnatisectum. The sequence continues at coordinate 37,758,573 of CM069076.1, read as the reverse complement.
GTTTGAAGTCAGACTGTCTAATTAAGGAAAGTTACCAGAAAATATGAAGGGTATTTTGGTCTTTTCCTTACCCAACCAGTTTATAACAAATTTTATTGGGGACAAATCTAATTTGGGTCAATCTTCATAAATCCAAATATGCTTAGGGTTTTAGAAGAGAGTTCATTCAAGTCATTCCTAAGCTTTTTTAAAGTTTTGGTTCAACTTCAAACGAACATAACTTTTAGCACATGATGATTTAGGAGACCCATAAGATATCAAATGAAAGGTATTGGAATCCTCTTTCCAACGCCGACAAGTTTGCTAATTTTTGAACTCGTATGAGGGAGTTATGCTCGTTTGAAGTCTGGCTATCCAAATAAGGAAAGTTACCCAAAAATATGAGGGGTATTTTGGTCCTTTCCTTTTCCAATCGGATTTAAACATTTTTAGTAAGGTTTTAGGAGTCTAAACTAATTAGAATCAGTTTTAGTTATTCCTAAAATACGCTTAGGGTGTTTAGAGGAGTTTAAGAAGATGAAAAGAGGAGAAAGAGACAACTCAAACCCCTCCAAGAATGCAACAAGTTTTCTTCAGTTCCAGCCCCAAAATCGAAAGATTTCTCTATGAAATTCGTCACCAGGTATGTGGGATTTCACTGGTGGATTCCTTTCATCCACTAGGTCCCTATAATTCATTCAGATTCTTGATTCACTATATCTTGCTTAGACCTAGGGTTTCTAAAACCTTAGATATTAGTTGTAATTTAGCTGTTAGAGTATTTCTAATTAGATTATCATGTTTTCGTGGAATCGTTGCTTAGTTCTTTGCATGAAACTCAGAACCCTAGTTGTGTAGATTCTCTTAGTTTATGAAATACACATGCTAGGTCAGTTACACATATATACATGCTTCCGATTTCAAATGTCACATTATCAGTATATACTTGTTACATTCTCAGATTTTCATGTTATTATTTTGATCTATTCATTATTTCAGTAGTTCAGTCATAATGTATCATATACATATTCAGTTGGGAGTAGGCTTAACACTGAGTGGACTAGGGTTTTCAGCGTATCCTCATAGTCCCAAAACCACGTGCCCCCGTAGATTAAGTCCCCTATGTTGGGCATCCATTTTAGTGATCACGCCAGTCATGCCTTTATACCCTGGCAAGGTATATTGGGCCCTTCAATGGGGTGTATACATCGGACACTAAGGTTGGTTAGCTCACGTGGTGGTTATGTTGGTTATTAGTAGCTCCCACAGTCAGACTTTAGTGCATTTGACCAGGTTTTCAGTTATACTTCAGTATTCAATCTCAGCATGTTCAGTACTTGGTCATTGTATTCAGTTCAATTCTTTTCGATATATCAGTATTTCCATCATGTTCAAATTATGTCATTGCTCAATTATGCTTTGTTAAGTTATATGTTTTGTTCATCTTTATCCTATCATGCATGCTCAGTACCTCCAAGTACTGACGCATACTCTGCGCTACATCTTTTCATGATGTAGGTTCAGGTCCTCAGCATTCAGATCACGTGTAGATTGGTTCTCAATCCACATTCCACAACTTCAGTGGTGAGTCCTTATACTTCGAGAACAATAGACATGTTTTCATATTCAGTCTTTCATTTCAGTTTCAATTTTGCTAGGGTTAGCTGGGGACATGTCCCATCAACTCTAGTCAGCAGAGGCTTTTTCAGACATAGTTTTAGATTCAGCTTTAGTCTTTGAGTGATGGTCCAATATCACTAAACTCCTAGAATTTTATATATATTCAGACCAATATTGGGTATTCCCTTAGTTATCTTTTCAAGTTGCTTATGATATGCCAACTCAGGGTTAGCTTGGGGTCCTTCGTGATCCTAGGTCCCGTGTTTACGTACAGGGGGTAGCCCCGGATCGTGACAACAATGGTAAATAATTTTATAACATCAAACCTTTCATTAACAAAATGAAAATAACGTCCTAGTCCCATCATCACCTTTTATTTCATAGTATTTTCCAAAAGGGACAAATACAATGAATTGTTGAACACCAATATATTTTAATTTATCATTGTAGTCATTAGTAATATTTATAAAATATAAGAAATTAGAATCATAACTTTTTCATTTGAGAACAAGTTTTTTATCATAAAGAAACTTAGACTCTCTTATCCAATCGCCACCATAATGAAATATAAGATCAAGCATAACCATTTTAAGTAATCTGTAATTAATTAAAGCCACATAAACAAGCATTAACAACCTCAAAACCTAAATTATTTTATGAAAGCATTAATAAGACAAAAGAATTAATAAGACAAAAAACATTACATTAATAAAAAAAGGTAGAAGAAAGAGTAAAAAACAAACAAATTAAAAGGTACACAAAGACAACAAATAAATTAAAAATAAAAACTTTCAAAGTACCACATTCAATATAAAATATTGAAACCACATCTTGATTTATTTGAGCACATTGGAATGACATCTTCAAAACCTAATACAACTTAATCCATAGTCAATAACACCCCGAAACCTAAACCACCTCCTTCAAAACCCTAAAACATACCTCAACAATTAATTTGAAAAATGCAAACTCATAGCTCATTAATTCATATAAAAGCTTAATCGAGAAATCATAAATCATAAAAGTAACCACTAAGCTGAGATATTATATCATTTCAACTATAAAATGCACATTCATAACATATAAATTCGTATAGACGCTTAACACACAAATTCTAACTCATACAGCAACAACTAACAAATGAGAATGAACTCTGCCCCCCCCCCCCCCCCCCCCATACAAATTAGGTAAAATCGATGTTGAATTGAATACTTGATTGTGAGTTGACACAAACCCGCCAAATCGATTGAAACAATTTGAAAGAAATAGTATAAAAAGACAACCCACAAACCCTAATTCGTTAAATCAAAACCTAAACTAACATATCATTATATTATATCTATAAAAAGCAAATTCATAACTCAGAAAATTGTATAAAAGCTTAGCCCACAAATTCTAACTCATAAATCAACAACTAACACGTATAGAAAGATAGATAATAAAAGAAGCTTAGGTAAATTTGATACCTTAACAGTGCCTAAAAAAATTCGAATGGAGAAAAGAGCTCAAATGTCCAACAAAATTCTGATTCGGAAGTTCTTTAACCCTAAAGGAAATGTTCTTTTAGGTAAAGAAAGTGTGTTAAATGTTTTTTTAGGTTAGGTTCTTAGAGGTGCAGGGGCATGAGTTTAAAATGGGAATGAGTTGTTTAAAAGAATTCATGTTAATTTTTGTTAATTTGGGAATTTCTGTCCATAGAGGAGTACAGATGATAAGTTTAATAACGGTAGGAGAAAGAACAACTTGATTTTAATGGTAAGGGTAAGGACGACTATCAAAGTTGATGGGTATTTTTTTTTTTTTATCTTTTTCCTATTTCAAAATATTTTATAGCATTAATTGTAATGCCATAAGAAGTCTTAAGTAGCAGAAAATGTGTTGACTTAGTCTTTTGATCTACAACCACCTATATCGAATCATGTTGCTGATGCATGCGAGACAAACCTGTGATGAAGTCCATAATCAAATCCTCCAACTTTCAAGTAGCAATATTGATATCTTGAGTCATACCTCTAGTTTTTGATGTTTAATGATACCATGACAATGTACATATATTGTCATAACTCGAGACTATCATCTAGTCGTAACTCGGTGCTTAGAGTCGTAAGTGACCCAATCTAATCCATGACTTTCCTTGGTACTAAGATTCATCCAAATAATAGCTGAATATAATTTTTATTGAATCTAAATTGAGATACATATAAATCAATTGAATAGTCAAAATAGTATTCGTATGAACAAACCATAAAGTTGAAACTACTGTGTGATTGTCTGGAAGCCTCTACTAAGATGAGTCGTTGTAACAAGCCCCCAACTAACTCTAACTATCTAAAATAAAAAGATTAACATAAATAAATAATAATAACTTGTATCCTCGAAAGATGAGGACTCACCAACCTCAGCTGCTGAGATGATACAGAAGTCGTACTAACCACAAAATTGATATTGAGCGTCTAAACCTATATTATAAAATAATATAGCACAAAAGAGTATGTGGTCAGTCCTTTGAATATACATAATATGTGGGATAAACACAATAATGTAACAAGCCGAACATGATAAATCTAAGATGTTGAACTGAATATAAAACTAAATAAATAAGATGATGCAACGACCAAGTAATAAACATGTAACTAATCAGCATTGTACTGAGTAAACTAAAATACAAGGCTATAAAATATCTGAGACGAAATTGTGGGAGATACTATTAACTGACATACTCCATCTAAGCTAAAAGGAGTCCAACCTATACCCCAACTGGAAAGGTGCTCTATACTTTGTCAGGGTACAAATATTGTATAACGTGGACCCACTAAGCTAATGTCCAAAAGGGGTGCTAGTCTTGATCTGACAGGTGACCCTTAAAACCTACATTGATACGTAGTTTTGAGACTTAGGGATTGCTACTAAATATCTCAGTCCTAACTTACAGGTGAACGTTCATCCTTATGTCTACTTAGTGCTAAGTAATACTCCCAACTAAATTATACAAGTAAATTATATAATACTGATAATACTGGATAACTCAATAATATTGAAATCTAAGACAAAAATATTAACTGATTTATCTGAAAGCATCATATACATATGGAATTTAGAGATCAAAGGTACAACTGATCATAACAAATTCTATCATAATGAATAAAACATGTAATTTAAGCAATACAATTTCAAAGACATGAATTTTTTTTTATTATGAAGGCTTCTGAAAATAACCATATAAACATATTTAATTTAAGTAAAAACATGTATTCATGGGCTATTCATGAAGAAAAAAATGAAATAAGATGTAATTCTTGCTTTTCATATGAGCCCTAGGTTATGTAGAATTTGATTAATTGAAAAATAAGTTTTTTTTTTTTTAGATTTAACGGATGAAAAGATATCCATCAATGAAATCCCGCATACTTGGAATGAAAAGCCCTTGTTAAATTTTAGGAATTCTTGTAGAAAAGCTTTGGACTCGATCTTTTATATCTTGAACTTGATAAACCCTTTTATGAAGTTTTTTTGGAGATGAAGTTTGTCATAACTTATGAAATCTAACTTAGGCTTTTGGAGGAAGTTAATATTCATGGTGTTGGGGGTAAGGGGATGAGTAAAATACAAAAATACCCCTCCTAGAAGGTTAAAAAGGAGAAAACTAAAAGAATTACAAAGAAATGTGCGCGATTATGCAACTAAAAACTTCTTTACATGGCACTTCGCAGCCTTAACAGTAGCATTGGTCTTGCCGCACAGTGGACGTCTACTTTGTGTGGGATTGCCTAGAATATATAGTGCCTAGTAAAATGGGCATAAGTTTTAGCACAAAGTTTGGATTGACAAATGGTCGAAGACATTTGAAACAAGACTTCACGACCTTTCATTTTATTGGTATTAGGCCACATAAACTCTATATACACTAGAAGTCCCTTATGACCCCAGTTCATATACAATACACTTTACACACTTTTATTATTAGCCTTTACACCAAGTCAAACTTAAATTTGTCGGGTTCGAATTGATATGTATATGGAGAATGATTCATGCCTTTACTTAGAAATTGTGAAGTATTACAATATCTCCCGCTTGGAAATATTTGTCCTTAAATAAAGCCTAATTAAGTTGGAAAGAGTAGGGAAAGTGCTGAAATCTAGAACTAAAAGCTTGATATTGAAAATTGGTGAAGTGACTGACTCTAGACTGAGGCATGAAGACTGTACTTATTTCATGAACATGTATGCATACTAATACATGAGGATAACTGAAAGACAAGAAGTTGAATGGATGTTATGGAGAAACTATTACCCCACGCTGGAACTGTAGTGGACGGGAATAGGTGTGGGTACATGGCCATCATATTTGCCTCTGCCTTCCAAGTAGATCCCCAAACTAAGTGATTCCTCCAAAGAACTTTCACTAAGGCGACCTCCTCATTTTTCAACTTATGAACCTGTCGATCAATAATTTTGGATGGAACCTCTTTGTATGAGGGATTGTCTTTCACACCCACACTTTCTAAAGGTACAACTAAAGTTGGATTACCTATGTAATTCTTCAATAAGGACATAAGAAATACTGAATTTTTCTAATACAAACTCTGTAGGTAAATCTAGTTGATATGCCACTTTATCAAAGTGCCTCACAAACTAGTAAGGACCTACATAACGGGGACTAAACTTTCCTTTCTTTCCAAACCACATCACTCATTTAATGAGAGATATTTTCACATATATACTCAATCATTAATAGCGAATTCAATCTCTCTTCTCCTTACATTTGCACAATTTTTGTCTACACTGAGTCGTTCTCAACCTTTCTCTAATAAGTTGAACTTTCTCCATAGCCTTATGAATTGATTCAAACCATCAAGGCCACTTCGCCAACCTCAAGACACCCTATAGGAGACCGAAACCTCCTACCATAAAGAATCTACAAATGGAGTCATTTGAATGCTAGAGTGGTAACCGTTATTATAGGCAAATTCAATCAAAGACAAATTATCATCCTAATTCTCTTTAAAGTTGCTCACACAAGCTCTCAACATATCCTCCAAGGTATGAATAGTCTGTTCAGGCTGACCATCTGTCTGCATGTGAAAAGCTATGTTAATCTTAATTTGAGTATCGAGGCCTTTCATAAATAACTTTCAAAACTGTGAGGTAAACTGAGTGCCCCTATTCAAGATGATGGATAAGGGAACCCATGCAACTTTACTAACCCATGAATGTAAAGTCTACCATAATCCTCAACTGAATAATAAGCCACAAAGTCTGCAATATCCTTCTTCATACCATTCCACCAATAGACTTTTCATAGATCGTGGTACATTTTAGTAGCTCCTAGGTGAATAGAATATCAAGAATTGTGAGCTTCTATCAGAATTTGCTGCCTCAACCCATCAATATCTAGGACATATAAATAATTCTGGTAGTGAAGCACATTATTTCCCCCTTTGGAGAAAGTTTCCATAGTCTTTTTAAGGACTGATTCCTTCAATTCAACCAAGGTTGGATCATCATCCTGCTTCGCTTTAACTTTCATCTCAAGAGATGATTCTGAACCATTCTGAATAAGAACCCCACCATCTACTTAATCAACAAGGCAAACTCCCAAATGAACTAATCTGTAAACATCACGAACTAACTCTATCATCTCTTTCTCAATGTGAGAAACACCACCCATAGATAACCTCCCGAGAGCATTTGCCTCTACATTGGTTTTACCCTTATAGTATAAGACGTTTATGCCATAATATTTCAATAACTTGAGTCATCTCCTCTGACAAAGATTCAAGTTATTTTGATTTAACACGTATTGGAAGATCTTATGGTATATAAACACATCCACATGATCACCATAAAAATAATGCCTCCAAATCTTAAGGCGAACACTATTGTTGCTAATTCAAGATCACGAGTTGGATAATTATTTTCATGAAACTTTGATCTACCTTGAAGCATAAGATATGACCCTACCATGTTGCATCAGCACATAACCAAGGCCAATTATGGAAGCATCACAATAAATCATGAATCCCTTTGGACCCTCTGGTAGAGTCAAAACTGGAGTTGAAGTAAGTCAACTCTTCAACTCTTGGAAACTCTTCGAATATTGTTCACACAACCGTCCTTTCTCTTTTCTCTTTTGATTAGTGTTCCCTATACTCACAAAAGCTTTATATTATTGAAATTTAACCTTTTTTGGTTCAGTCTAGACATATGAGAATAAATAAAGGAAAATAACTCAATAAATCATTTGTAGTAACCAACTAAACCCAAGAAACTTTTGCTGAAGGAGAAAAGGGTCTAGGCCAATTATTAACTGCTTCGGACTTTTAAGGATTAAATAAATGCTCTCTCCGAAAACTATATGACCAAGGAACACTACCGACTTCAACCAAAACTCACACTTGCTGAACTTAGCAAAGAATTTATGGTCTTTGAGGGTTTGCAAGATAATCCTCAAATGGAATGCATGCTCATCGTCACTCTGAGAATAAATAATAATGTCATCTATGAAGACAATAAATAACATATCCAAATAATATTTGAACACTTGTTCATCAGGTCCATAAAAATTGTAAGAGCATTGGTTAGTCCAAAAAAAATAACAATAAATTCATATTGACCATATCTAGTCTTGAAGGTTTTCTTTGGAATTTCACATTGTAACACCTTGGAAATTAGAAAGCCAAATTTGAAAAGGAAAGGTCTCATTTTGGCTACAGGTTCATTCCTATGAGACCACTCTCGATTCGTAGAAGTTTCTACGGGTCGTAGATGGAGCTCGTAGGAATGAGGTTGACATTTGGTAAACTAAAGTTTCTAAAGTTTGGCTTATGAATGAACCATATGAGTTGTAGGATTATTGATAAGTCGTTGATGGGTTCCGTAGAAAGGTTTCAAACTTAGTGAAATTGTTGGGTTGAAGTTGAGGTCTACAGACCGTAGGAATCTATATGGTCCATAGAAGGCTGTTGTAAGAGGTTGGACAATGTTAGGAACAAATAACTTGACCTACGGTTGACCGTAACAGTCCATAGGAATTTCTGCGGTTCCTTGGTCCCAAACATAGGGTCCTCCGACAGTTATTTTTATGAATATTTGGGTCTTTTCCTATGCATTTAATACCTATACTATGTCGTTTTACCCCTATTTATAAGTCCTATAACTACTCTTCAACCCCTAAAATTACCCCAAATCTCTCATTCATCAAATCCCAAATTCTATCCACATTCATCCGCTTCAAAATCTCTCAAGATCAAGGAAGAACACCTCGGGTTTCAAGCTTCAAGTTTCCTATTTCTCCATTGCTTTTGGGATTTGATCCTCAAGGTATAGGGCTCCATTCACCCATTGAGCCCCAAGGTTTCTCAATTATCAAAAGTTCAATTTCACAAAAATTGAATAGGTTTTCATTCAATTGTTCATGAGTTTTAATTGTGTTGATTCAATTGTTTTATTTTGATCTTATTGTGATTTTTTTTACTCAATTAAATATTTTTCAATTGATTTCATATGAACCCATGCATTATTTATGATTTGAATTTGAATTCTTAAAGGCATGAATTTATAAAGAAGTTATGAATCTATAAATGATGTTTTTCATGAAAGTTATGCATGATTTATGAAAAAGGAAGGTTTTATGGTCTAGGTTGCTTTAAGATAAGCATCAATTAATTGTGAACAATTTTTTTTCACATATGCATGAATTATGAAAGGTTTAGTCACACATGATTTAAGGATCTACTCTATGATGTTTTAAGCTTGGATTAGTAACTTAATTGTGTTTTTTCATATATGATGGTATTCATATGTTTATGACTATTAGAATTTTTACTTAGCACCAAGAGGATATTGAGATGGAGGCTCTCCCATTAGTAGAGGTCGGGTCTCTAGTAGCAATCTATATGTCACTAACTATGTGCCCCCGCAGAATTTTCCTAAGTGACATAGCTAGTGGATCCACCTAAAATAGAAGTTTAAGATCCTTCTTGGCAAGTAAGGACATCTCTTTTTGGTGTGGGAGAAAGACATTGGATTCCATGTTATAGCTCATGTGGTATATGTCAATTAATAGTAAATATCCCACAAAAGTAATTAAGTTGTTCTTAATGATTTTATGAAAATTTCAATATTATTTTAACATTACTTGACCATGTTCATGACTTATGATTCTTCTTTAAAGGTTTTACAATGATTTAGCTTGGTCATGCATATCATGTTTTCATTTATGTCCTCTTATGATCATGTTTCATATTTTATGCATATCACTCATACTTAGTACATTTCATGTGCTAATGCATACTTGTGACTACATTTTTTAATTATTGTAGGGTCTGATGATCTTCCTCCTCCCCCTCAATGCTAGTGGATTGCTTTGTAGATTGAAGACTTGGTGAGTCCTCATGTTTGGAGGAACATGTCACCTTTACTTTACTTTCTTATGTTTTAGTTTTTCGATGTTATATGTGGTGTATAGGTTACGTCCCAATCACTCTTGATATATTATATTGGCTTGTTAAGACTATGATGTCACCTTCACTTTTATGTCACACTCTCTTATAATATGAGACTCTTTTATTAAATTCTCGTATTTTATATTATGTTGCATTGTATGCATGTCAAGTGGCTTGTGTATGTCTTCTCGGGTTCTTATACATCATGTCACGTTTAGGTGTACTTTTGGTCATAACACACATTCTCTGACTCTAAGTTGATGACAGACTTATATAAGGTTGATCTTTCAAAAGAAGTTGGCACCCTGAAGCAGGTCAAATAAGACATCAATCCTAGGAATGGATACTTATTCTTGGTATTGACTTTGTTCAACTGATAGTAATCAATATATTTTCCAAGAGAATCATTTTTCTTACGCACGAAAAGAACTGGATCATCCCATGGGGATATGCTTGGTCTGATGAAACCTTTATCTAAAAGATCTTTTAACTTATCCTTTAGCTCGTTAACCTTCATAGGAGCCATTCTATAAGGAGGTATTGAAATCGGATGGGTATGTAGAAGAATATCTATTTCGGAGTCAATTTCCTTTTCAAGAAGAACTTCGAAGAGATATTTAGGGAACATTTCTGGAAACTCATTCACTACCAGAATTGACTACAAGGTTAGAGTTTCAAAACTGAAATCCTTAAATAGGACTGGATGGTAAATATAACCCTTAGTATCATCTTTCTGGCCTTAAGGTAATAGACAAGATGACCTATAGGCGTTGAAGTACTACCCTTCCACTCTATGACTAGTTTGTTAGGAAATTGGAATTTAACGACTCTGGTCTACAATTGACTAAGGCATAACAAGAGTATAACTAGTCCATGCCAAGAATAATATCAAAATCAGGCATATATAATACTAGATCAATTGTGGTAACTTTTTGAAAAATTGAGACTGAAAATTTCTATATGAGCATTTAGCTAAGATTGACTCACCAACAAGAGTCTGAAAAAGGTTCTGATAAGATTTTAGGACTTATATTAAATTTCACGGCAATATAAAAAGTCACAAAAGAAAGTGCGGCTCCTAGATCTACTAATGCATAAACATTAAGTTGAAAGACACCTAACGTACCAGTGACTAAATCAGGAAAAACTTCTTGATCATGGCGAGTCTGCAAAGGATAGATCATATTCTAGCATTGACTGCTACTGGAACTAGAAGAAGCACCCTATTAGGTCAGGCGACCCGCTGAAGTTGATGGAGGAATGGTCTGATCCTGATTGCAAACATCCTTGTCCCTTAATGAGGCCACTAGAAACTCCCTCAATCTTTGGCATGGCTTGCTACATCAAAAACAACCAGCAGAACCAGCTATACATTCTCTTGGGTAGTTTTTACCACACTTCTTACAAATGGGAAAAGTACCATCACTATTGATGCTGCCATGAGACCTAGAGCTTGGTGCCTTATCCATGTTCTCTTGTCTAAACTTGGGTACTGGGCACTAGTGAACGAAGGGCCTAGGCCTGAAAACTTTTGACAAAACTAAGAGTGATTTCCACCGCCTAATTTTTATTGAGATTAGTCTACACTACTTGTCCCAGCCCTTTTACTCTCCCTCCCACCCTCCTTAACTTTCTCTTCCTCAATCTGCTGGGCATGAGTCATCAATCTAGAGATGTCCATCTCTTAATCAACATAGCATTCCTATATTTCTTAACCATTGTCTCAGAAACTCCTGAAACAAACTTACTTATACGGGCCCTTGAGTCAGACACTATTTATGGAGCATACTTAGAGAGTTGAGTAAACTTAAGAGAATACTCCTTCACAGTCATTTTACCTTGCTTTAGATTAATAAATGCATGTACATTGGTTTTCCTTAGCTCAAGTTGACAGAAATGTCATTAGAAATTTATTCAAGTCCACTAGGCCTTCATCAACACCCTCTCTTCCTTCCATTTTTATACCAAATCTAAGCCACTACTTTCAAATGGTAAGCAACTAAGTTTGCACTCTCAACTAGAAACACATATAATCCGCGTAACCTTCTAGATGTCATCAATAAATTACTACGGATCCTCCTCCACCCTAGAACCATAGAATTCAAGTGGATTCATTCAAGTAAAATCATGGACCCTTGTCGTTGTTGTACTCCTATTTGGGTTAACCTGAGCAACAACTTGATGATTGACCTAATCTAGCACCTAGAAAGCAACCCTGAACTCTGCATAAGACCTGGAGCTGCTGGTGGTTGCTGGATTCCATTTGTGTTTCTCCTTCTATAAACTCTCCTATGAGGCATGATTCTGTAAATGCGTTGATCATGAGTTAGAAGAAGGTTAAATAGAGTTCACACTCTTTCGCACAATAAGAATCATGAAAGAAGAGAAATATTTTGTAAAACATTTCATAGTCTCTCATTCACAAGTGTGGCGTGCTTCACACCCATGAATAAGTCTCTTCTTAACACGACTTTTGAACAACCTAGGACACTATCACAGGCCCAATTTAGAATCGTGACTGGGGCTAAAAGGGAGAATCCCAAAGCAAGCATTACCAGAATTCTACAGAAAATCAGGAAGAGTGTCCTCAGTTTTTGAGCCTAACTTGAAATTTCCTGTATCATAAATCAATAACGCAACCAATCAATCTCATCAACAATCCACCTTATTCATCAATAGACTATTCAAAGCATAATAATACTAATTCCAAGTCCAAAGCATAAGAAAACACACACTAGACACAAGTTTACAATACGAAGGAATACTCATAACTTCTAATAAAAGGAATGACTATGGAGCAACTCTAAGAATTCCAAGAAATGTTTGTAAAAACTAATAAGCTTGTTGTCCACACGAGCAAGTGCAGGGCTCACCAAAAATTATCAACTAGTGAGCTCTAGTTAAAGAAATCATTACCCATGTCACCTGCATTCTTTGTAAAATAAAGCGAGCAGTGAGACGCTAGCTCAGTGAGTAATAACAATTAACCACAACAGTTTTAATGAGGGACAAGTCAGAATACATGCTAGTATGATAGTCAAATTGATAAAATCAATGCCTTTATCAAAAACGGTAACAATATTCAATCTTATTTGCCTCATATAAGTAAAATCAATGTAAATACTTGACAATCAGAAAAATATTTAATATCAAATCTTATAGCTGGGAGGTTTCCAAGGATGAATCATGTAATCAGTGTGGCCTTCTCTTTAAGAAGTAACCAATAACAGTGAACTCTTCATAAAGGAGTTAAATATTCATATCAGTAGATTCGTACTCGAGGGATATCAGTAACAATATGCTAGTTCTACCTTCCCACTAGCAAGGACTTTATCAGTAATCTATAACTACAAGGCGCACCAGGTCTAACGAACCCGCTGTTAGCTATGAGATTCATCAAGGTCTACTCCCATGTATAATTTTCTTGTAATCATTAGAAGCATTTCAAAGTTAAACAGAACATTGAAATCTTATAAAATCATATTATTTTAAAGTTTAACAATCACATGTCAAAATACCATTTCTCAAATAAATGTAAAACCCTTTCAATAACGGTAGTCATATTTTATACAAATGAGATCATATCAAATAATCCTTTCAGTGTCATATCAAGTAAAAGACTCGTCCCATATGCAAGTTCAAAGAATTTCGGTAAATCATTCTATCTATAAACCATGTATAAATCATGAAAGTTATAAAACACAAATTGTGGTAAGATTGCTACTCACAGTACTCATGCCGAAATACCAAGCTCATCACTCTAGTAATTCATATTAATTTCATTGATCAATCTATAATTGCATTCATAACAATTTAGTGTTAACCTCTTCATACCTGCTATTTCATAATAAATTAAAATACCCAGCCCTAGAGGTTCCATGAATGACTCAAAATCTGTCCAATCACCTAATTTGTGCTTTAATCACATAAAACAACCTCCTCTTGATTATTTCGCATTGTAATAAACCAACAAAACCTTACTGCCCATCAATTTTTACCTCATATATGCCCAATACCAAGGTTTATAGTTCAAATCATTAGTGCACTCCTTCAAATCATGAGAATCTGACAATTCCCTCTATTTCTTTAACTCATGATTTCTTAAACTCTCAACCCCAGTTTTATAGCTATGGAATATTCAGATCAAGTTTATAACTAAGTTCAGAAACTTACCTTTCTCTTTCGCTTCTCTCTTTAATTAAGAATCAAATCTTATCAATTCTCTTCCTCGCTCCTTCACTTTCCCAGGTCCATTAAAGTGCCATGGGGGAAACGAATTGCTCCAGTGTTATGGCACTTGAGGATGCTGGCTTGTTCTTGTTCTTGCTACTGCTTTTCCTTTTCTCCATTGCTACTCACAATAACAACTGACAAGTGAGATGCGATGACGATGATGCACGTTGTAAGGAAACTATTTTTTTCTTCATTTCTTTCTGTTGAAAGTTGCAGCGTGGCTGCCAAAGGGATTTTAGCCTAATCATTTTTTTTCTTCTTTTATATAACTAAAGACTTATTTGCCCTAAACTTAAATTATAGGGTAACACATTCTTCCCACCTTAAGAAATTCGATCCCCGAATTTAAAGTAAGTGTATACTTGTAGGCTGAAACAAGAGAGGATACTTGACTCGCATATCAACTTTCAACTCTCAAGTAGCTTCTTCAATAGTGTGGTTTCTCCATAAGACTTTCACAGACATAATTTCTCTTGACCTTAACTTTCTTACTTGTTTGTCAACTATAGCCACCGGTTCCTCTTCATATGTTACGTTCTCATCAATTTGTATAGTCGGTGCTTCAAGTACATAAGAGGAGTCTGAGATACATTTTCTTCGCAAACATAGAACATTGGACGAGTAAAATACATCTCAAGGGAAGTTCCAAATGATACAACACTACTCTCACTTGGTCCAGAAATCTTATATGACCTTACATATCTCGAGCTTAATTTAGCTTCTTCTTTTTCTGTTGAATTACTTCATGCCTTTTATGGAGGGACTTCCAAGGAAAATTTGGTCCCCAACTATTTACTCTTAATATCCTTTTATGTGTACAAGATTTTCATCCTTTTGAACTATGAGAAACTTCATTTTGATTAGTTGAACCTTGTACATTACCAAGCTTGATTCCAAATCCTAATGCATTATCCTCATCAACTTCAAACTATTTGGTAGGAAAACAACATCACTTACCATACACGACTTCGTATAGTGTCCTTTAAAAGCTTGACTAGAAGTTATTATTGTAGGCGAATTTCGCTAAGGGTAAGTAAAGGTCCCAACAACATTTAAAATTATGAAAACAAGCTCTTAGCATATCCTCTACGATTTGTATATTACACTCAGAATGCTCGTCTGTCTACGGACGAAATGCAGTAGTAAGATCTATTCGCATATCCATTGTTTCTTGGAAAACTTCTCAACAAGATGAAGTAAACAGTGATACTCTGTCAACTATGATGGACACTGGAACTCGTGGAGTTGAACAATTTTGTTCAAGTACTTTTTCTGTAGAAATTTCTTCATTTTATCTGTTTTTGAATTGTAAAAAGTGTGATGGCTTTGTAAGCCGATCTACAAAGAGCCACATAGGGTCATAACCTCTAAGGATTCATAGTAGCACGGTCATAAAATCAATAGTAATTCCTTACAATTTCCATTCTGGAATCTTAAACTATAGTAGTAGTCATGTTAGTTGCTTATACTCATTTTTAACATGTTCACAAGTTAGCCACTAGAAATCACTACACCATTTTAGGCCTACAACCACCCCAGTAAAGTGTAGCCTAAACTAGCAAAAAGTGTGGCCTTTGATAAAAGGCTACACTTTTGGACTTTAAGCAACGCTTTTTAGGGGGTGGCCTAAAGAAGTGTAACCTTTGACATTGGCAACACTTATAAAGCGTAGCCAAAGAGGTAAAAGAGCACACTTTGTTGTGTTGAATTAGCGACACCTATTTTTTATTATACTACACTTAAAAGCGTTGCCTTTGCTTTGTTATTGGTCACACTTAAAAAGTGATACCTTTTATATCTTATCTAGAGCAACACTAATAAAGTGTAACTTTTCTTATGTACAAGATAACATTGGACGTCCTACAACAACACTTTTGAAGCGTGGCAATGTTGTGTAGAATTTTGAAGCCACAATTTTTTATTTTTAAGAATATAATTTTAATTTGCATATATTCAATATATAATCACATAATTAAATATACAAGTGACCTAAAGCACAAAATTAGCTAATAATTAAATCGCAGCTATATATTCCAAATAAACTTCGAGAAACATGTCTTGTACAACCAATACTTAGAAAGCGATTGCTTAAATATCTCTACAATTAATAAATTCCAAAAAACCAAATGCATTCAAACGTATATGACAATAGTACAAAAACTCTTCATCGTTCACTACAATAGATCGAGTTTACTTTTGGCCACATGCAATTCAAATTCAATTACCGGCATTTTCCTGCACAATCAAAATAAAATTATAAGTTAGTGAAATAAATGTGCAAGTGCATAACTGGAGAGTATTCACTGTAAGCCAACCAACCATATAGAACATTTATCAGCACGTGAATTCTGGATTACTGCATGTATTGTAAACACAAAGGACACTTGTTACATGTCTGTATTGGGCAGGAACTAGGAGCTGCCCATTTCATTAATCAAGAAAGAGCTCAAGAGACTAACTCTCACATGCAATACACAAATAGAAACCTGCAAATGCAATACACAAATAGAGAGGATGGAAACACCAGTTCACAATACCAAAAACAAGGAAATAACAACAAGCCAGCTGATGAAGAATGGCAGACTCAGAAGAGGAAAGCTTATAGGCCAGTTCAACATAGCATGGACAGACCAAAATCTCCCAAGGAAACAATGCAGCAGCAACAGACTCATCACACAAGTATGACTACTAATTCTGCATTCCCTACTTCTAATAATTTCATTGATCTTTCTATGCAGGATCAACCAAACAATCAAGAAGGAGCTGAAAATCAGAATTCAAAAAATAAGGATATAATGGAGACACAAATTAATAATAAGTCAACCACTGACAGCATGTTGGGCATGAGAACACTCACATTAACCATAGTCTAGACCATAGAGCCCCTGCTACCCCCCTCAGCATCACATGTAGAATAAACATCAAGTTCCAGACAGGTCTCAAGTTAATGCTACAAGTCAGGGTCATAAATCATTTAATCTGAAGTTATTTTCTGCTTTTGCAAAAAATTCAAGAGAAACTTATATCTTAAAGTTATAGTAAGATCCATTTTAAATAAAATCGTAGAGTAAAAATGGCGGTTTAGCAGCATGGGAACCTGTAGGAGCCTCTGAGTATTTGGAGGTAACACAATATTCCTATTTCTTTGATTTATATCGAGGTTGTTAAAAACCTTCAACCATTTTAACTTCCTTGTTCTGTTTTATTCATTGACAGCTACTCAATCCTACTGAATTTTTCGCGGACATTGTCATCGAGCAAGAGTAAGATCACTATACTTCCTCTCTCTTTCCCTTTTCCTGTTCGTCTCCATTTTACAGCTTGACACTCATTAAATATCAATCCAGTGCAAAAAATTCAGGACAACAATGATAATATTTTAGGGAGGCAAGATCTTGTTACTCCTACCAGTAAAACAAAGAAGAGGATCATCCAGGCCCTATAGGTGATACAGTCAGTAGAATGGGAAAGATAACGATTAGACTCCTTCCAACAACAAATCAAAAGGTAAACCAAGCAAGAAAAAGAGAGAAGCAATTAAAAGTAGACAACAAAAAGAGGCTGAGATACAACATTCCAAAGTATAGGAAAGACAGATTCCTAGAAATAAGAACCAACAGCAACATGATGACAACTCAAACCATATCAGAACAGAGCTTAACTAGCACAAGTGACAACAAACTCACTCACAAAAACACAACAAAGTCTCTAACCTTCCAAGAAATCTAAAAGGGACATCTTTAACTATGAGAATCAGTTTAAGCAATGAAAACTAAAACCATCTCTCACAACAACCATCACAGATCAAAGCATTAAAACAACAAGGGAAAAAAGTACACAACTACAACCCAAAATCACTATAATCCTCCTTCAACACAATACAACACTCATACAACTAAAAATATATAAAAAAAATTAGGTATAGAAGTTGAAAGGAGACAATGAGTAACAAAAACAAAGTACAGTAATACAATAATTTTTTATATTTGTTGTCTTAGTAATACAACAATTTCCAAATTTCACACTGTATTAGTGACACAATGGTTTTTTAAATTTTCTCTATATCATTGATACAACAACAGATACAAAGAGAATTGTTGTATCAGTGATACAGAATGAACTACAAAAACTCTTGTATCACTAATACATAGGGAATTTCAGAACTGTTGTATCAGTGATACATGGAGAAAGGTTTTTTTATATCCTTCCCTTTTGTGGTGAATGTTCTGTGAGTGTAATGTTTGTTACAACTGTTATCATGTTATTAAGTTTTCAGTAGGAGTTTGACATTTCCTTCAAGTGATTGAGTATCAGAATCAGCTCTACCAATAAAGACTTGGCTTGAACATAAACCAACAACGTCCCTAAGTTTCTCACACTAATTTGATATCCATACCCTCGAGTGTGTACACATCTTAGGTCAAAATTCTATGTACAAGAGCTATATGTCAACTAGTTCATGGATTTGCTTCTCAATGCATATGTCTTAACATTGCCATTTTTTGGATGACACCGAATAGTAATTTTTTCATAATCATCGTGTAGTTTCCTCTTGTAGGGTAAGTTGAAGAATTAAATCTTTCTGCTAAACATAAATACCAATATCTTGTAGTCTAGATGAATCTTATTGGTTTCATTGTATAAATATCACATATAAAATCTCTATAACAAATATCATCGAGATTATCTTCAATTTATGGGCGGGATGGTTTTGTTCTTACTAATTTAGCTTTCTCGAAACATAAGCTATTACATGACCATTTTATATGAGACCATATCTTAATTTCACCCTCAAAGCATCACTAAGCACAATGAATACTCCAGAATCTAAAGTAGCACTAACACTGGCATAGTGGTCAACAGGTCTTGAGCTTCCGTAAGTTTTACTCAAATTCTTTTATCCACAAGAACTATGAATTTGATTATTTTCTTTTTGTGCTAACTTGGTCAGTTACAGTATCCGTCTAAAGTCATCCTCCAATAAACATTTGTTGAAGATCGGCAAGCTAAAAAAAAGGGCAATTTCTCATAGTGTTTGAACCAATGTATTGTGGCAAACTTTGTGTTCATTTTAGCCATGAGAATACACTTAAATACGATCACTAACCATTAGCACAAATCTTTCAAGTAATGTCTTTATAGTGACTGGAGTGTATGCAAGTCCAAAAGATACTGCAAAGAACTTTTTAATGCCTCTATTGAGTTTGGAAAGCTATCTTAAAATATTTCCTCCAACTATGGACTTATGAGAACCAACCAAAAGATCAATATTTAAGAATCAAGCAGTTCCATTTGACTAATCAAATAAGTCATTTGTAGAAGATAATGGTTATTATTGCATATCGTTACATAATTCAACTATTAGTAGTCAAAAATAATTTCCAAGTACCTGAGCCTCTTTTTTTTTCGCAAGGTATTTGTGTACAATTGAGTCCTATAAAGCACTTTTTAGTAGGTCCACCAACTTTTTCTTAGATAACTTTACTACTTTGATATCATATGATATGGAGGTATCAAAATGGGCTAGGTGTCAGGTGCCAAATCATTACCAAAAATCTACTTCTTGTAGGGGAGGTAATAGAAGAAAATCCATAGAAAATACATCATCTAATTCTCTCACTAATGGCACTTTTCCAACTAGGTGTATGGTCTATTCCATGCCTTACCACATATCATTTCTTTTACCATAGATAGGAAGCATATGAATTTTTCTTCACTGGCCACTAAGTTACAATAATAAAAGATAAAACATTTCCTATTCTTGTAACTCCCATTCTCTTTTTCTTTCCTTCTTTTGAAAACAATAGATTTATTGATTCTCAACTAAACTATCTTCTCATGACATTTGAGAGTATTCCATTCACCCACAATAACATATGAATTAGACCATATAAATATGATCTGGTTAGCTATGTAATCATTTCCCTCAATTATATCTTGACCAACATTGTATACATGCCAAACAAAAGAAAATTGTCCCACAGGAATAGAAACCAATAAAAGTATTTCCCAATGTCATGAGCATTCACAATTTCCAACTCTTTACAAATATTCCCACAAAAGGATTTCTTGGTTTTGGTCTTCTTGAATGAATGCTTGATTGCCCACTCATCACGTTACATGTTTCCAATCTTTTTAATAAAGTCAATTATCTCAAAATAGGTTAATGTCTTCATATGTAGGATTGTTCAAGGGACTAACCAAACTTCCAACAAACCTCTAAATCATAAATACTTCGTTAGGTAATAAGTAGGGATCATATCTAGACAATTGAAAAATCCAGAGTCATATATCAGTTCAATACATTATTTGGAACAATTTCTTAAAATCCTTAACAAGTTACACATTTTCAACTGTCAAGAAGAAACCATCCATAAATAACTTAGTAAATCACCTCAAGTCGTTGGTGTTCCCCTATGGGTATTTCGAACAGTATAATATTATACCATAGATTTTGTCATGCTCACCATCTGAACTTTGCAAGAGATGTAGTACACTTGTTGGAACATGCTAGAGCTCGTAAGGCCTTAAGTAATTCACCCATGACTCTACACCAAAAAATTTAAGTATCGTTGAGTTGTTAGAACCTATGAACCTGGGAGATTTCATCTCTAGAAACTCTCAAGAATATTTCTTTTTCCAAACAAATCTGAATCTTTGTAGCTGCTTGAAGATCGCCGAGTGTCTTATTTTGTTGTATGACTAAATTCATTATCTTTTTTAAAATACCACTTGCAAGACCTCATTGGTATGCTGCTGACATGTCCATTGATATCCCTAGCTCCTTTTGGAAAAAGAAGTGTCTTAACAGTAACAGTCTCATGTTGCTAAAGTGGCAGAATAATACTCTTTCAAGAAAATAAATATATTACATTTCACATAAGTGCACAAAATTCCCTCACAATGACATGCCGATCTCTTTCTTGGCCCTTCAACCAATTTTGTTTGTTCCCCTTAATTGGAAGAGACAAATGTTTACACGATGACCATTGATGACTCCAAACCTTTGAACTATTCTTTGTTATTGGGTGACTAGGTTCAAGGGATGCGATGGAAAGATAAACAATGTTAAATTCATCTAGTAGACCCTATTAGTCACACACATAAAGAGAAATGGGAAAGAAAGACAGATATATCCTATCACGTCCTCGCAGAATCACGATTATAGAAATGGCCGGCAACAAAACCATAATTGAGATTCTACTACTAACTTGTGCTCCATAAGTCACAAGAATAACCTAGTGCTCTGATACCAACTTTGTCACGACCCAATTTAGAATCGTGACCGGCGCTAAGGGCAAGAATCCAAAAGGCAAGCCTTACTAGAATTCTATAGAAAATCGGGCAGAGTTCCCTCTATTTTTGAGCCTATAAATCAATAACGCAGCCAAACAATCTCATCAACAATCCACCTTATTCATCAATAGACTATTCGAAGCATAACAATACTAATTCCAAGTCCAAAGCATAAGAAAACCCATACTAGACACAAATTTACAATACAAAGGAATACTCATAACTTATAATAAAAGGAATGACTATGGAGAGACTCTAAGATTTCCAAGAAATGTTTATAAAAACTAATAAGCTTGTTATCCACGTGAACAAGTGTGGGGCCCACCAAAAATTATCAACTAGTGAGCTCTATTTAAATAAATCATTACCCATGTCACCTGCATTCTCTGTAAAAATAAAGCGAGGAGTGAGACACTAGCTCAGTGAGTAATAACACTTAACCACAACCATTTTTATAAGGGACAAGTCAGAAAACATGCTAGTATGATAAGTCAAATAGATAAAATCAATGCCTTTTTCAGAAACGGTAATGATATTCAATCTTATTTGCCTCATATAAGTAAAATCAATGTAAATACTTGACAATAAACTCAGAAAAACATTTTCATATCAAATCTTATAGCTGGGAGATTTTCAAGGATGAATCATGTAATCAATGTCACCTTCTCTTTAAGAAGTAACCAATAACAGTGAACTCTTCATAAAGGAGTTAAATATTCATATCAGTAGATCCCTACCCAAGGGATATCAGTAAAAGTATGCTAGTTCTACCTTCCCACTAGCAAGGGCTTTATCGATAATCTGTAACTACAAGGTGCACCAGGTCTAACGAACCCGCTATTAGCGACGAGATTTATCAATGTCTACTCCCATGTATACTTTTCTTGTAATTAGTAGAAGCATTTCAAAGTCAAATAGAACATTTAAATCTTATAAAATCATATTATTTCAAAGTTTAACAATCATATGTCGAAATACCATTTCTCAAATAAGTGTAAAACCCTTTCAATAATGGTAGTCATATCTTATACAAATGAGATCATCTCAAATAATCCTTTCAGTATCATATCAAGTAAAACTCATCCCATATGAAAGTTCAAAGAATTTCGGTAAATCATTCTCTTTATAAACCATGTATAAATCATGGTTTACCTTCCTCTTCCTCTTCTCTCTTTAATTAAGAATCAAAGCTTATCAATTCTCTTCCTTGCTCATTCACTTTCCCAGGTCTATTAAAGTGCCATGGTGGAAATGAATTGCTCCAGTGTTATGGCACTTGAGGATACTAGCTTGTTTTTGTTCTTGCTACTGCTTTTCCTTTTCTCCATTGCTACTCACACAAACAACTGACAAGTGAGATCCGATGACAATGACGAATGTTGGAAGGAAACTATTTTTTTCTTCGTTTCTTCCTGCTGAAAGTTGTAGCGTGGCTGCCTAGGGCTTTTAGCCCAATTATTTTTTTCTTCTTTTATATAACTAAAGACTTATTTTCCTTTAACTTAAATTATAAGGTATTACAGACACTTTAAACCTGAGGATGTGATACCAAGTTTGTCACAACCCCAGACTACCCTTAGTCGTAACATGGAGCTTAGAGTTGCAAGTGACCCCAAGCTAAACCATGGTCTACCTTGACACAAAGATTCACACAAATAATAGTTGAGCATAACTTGTGTGGAAGTTAAACTAAGATAAATCCAAAAATATTGAAGAATAAAAATAGAATTCATTTAAATAAACCATAAAACTTAAACTATTGTCTTATTGTCTTAAAGCCTCTACTAAGATGAGTCATTGGGACAGGCCCCCTACTAACTTTAACTATCTAAAACTGAAAGATTAACATAAAGTATAACAATAACTATTGTCCTTGAAAGATGAGAACTCACCAAAGTGAGCTATTGAGATGATATATAAGTCGTACTAAACGCGACATGGATATTGAGCGTCTGAACCTATTTTATAAAACAATATAACACAAAAGAGTATGTGGTCAGTACTTTGAATGTACTGAATATGTGAGATAAACACAATAATCTTACAAGGTTAACATGATAAATATAAGATATTGAACTAAATATAAAACTAAAATAAATGATTTGATGTAATGACCAAGTAATAAGCATGTAACTAATTAACATTGTACTAAGTAAACTGATATACACGATCATCAAATATCTGAGATTGAACTGCAGGAGATACTATTAACCAACATACTCTATCTAAGCTAAATGGAGTCCAACCTATACCCAGCTGGAAGGGTGCTTTATACTTTGCCATGGTATGAACATTGTCTAACGTGGATCCAAAAAGTTGATGTCCAAAAGGGACTAAGGTGCCATTTTTAGTCTCTGATAGGTGACCCTTAAAACCTACATTTGCACATAGTTCTGAGACTTCAGGATGCTACTAAAGATCTTAGTCCTAACTGACGACTCAGCCTTAATCCCTATGTTTGTTAGGTGCTAACTAATACTCCCAACTGAAGTATACATGTAAACTACATAATACTAATAATACTGGATAGCTCAATAATAATGAAGTCTAATAACAAAATAATAAATGATTTATCTGAAAGCGTCATATACATGTAGAATTTAAAGATTCAAGGTACAACTGATCATAACAAATTCTATCATCTTGAATAAAGCATGTAATTTAAGCAACACAATTTCAAGGACATGAATTTTTCTTATTCTAATGGCTTCCAAAAAATAACCATATAAAATATAGAAATTTTAGGTAACAATATGTATTCATGGGCTATTCATGAAGAAAAATTGAAATACGATGTAATTAATGCTTTTCATATGAACCCTAGGTTCTATAGAATTTGATAAACTGAAGAATAAGGTTTTCTTTGAGATTTAATGGATGAAAAGCTATCCATCAATAAAATCCCACATACCTGGAACGGAAATCCCTTGTTAAATTTTAGGAATTCTTAGAGAAAATCTTTGGACTCGATCCATAATATCTTGAACTTAAGAAACTGTTCTATGGAGTTTTTTTGGAGATAAAGTTTGTCGTAAAATATGAAATCTGACTGACTTAGGCTTTTGGAGGAAGTTAATATTCATGGTTTAGAGTTATGGGATGAGTAAAAGACAAAAACATCCCTCATAAAATGTGAAAAGAATAGAAAACTAAGAGAAATCTGACGAAATGTGTGCAGTCGCGTAGCTGAAAACAACTTCACATGGCACTTAATGCAGCCTTAATAGTAGCGCTTCCTTTGCTGTGCGGCGGATGTCTACTTCACCCGACGGATCGCGTGGAATACATAGTGCCTAGTAAAAGGGCAATAACTTTTAGCATAAAGCTTGGATTGATGAACGGTTGAAGGCATTAGAAAAAGGACTTCACAACGTTTCACTTTCTTGATGTTAGGCTACATAAGCTTTTCATACACTAAAAGTCCCTAGTTCACATCCAATATACTTTACAAACTTATTATTGGACCTTTACACGAACACAAACTTAAAATTTTCGAGTTCGAATCGATATGTATATGGAGAATAGTTCATACATTTACTTAGAAGTTGTGAGGTATTAAAGATATATTGTCATATCATCATAAAGGTCTCATCGAAGAATTGAAGTAAACATCAATTAACCATAATAGTATATAGATATATTATGATGTTAACAAACATGATCTTAAGAGTATTATTGATTATACGAAACAATCCTCAATGATACCATAACAAAATATTATGTTCTGGTGGTATCATCGAGAAATGAGTTAGTTGTACATGAATGGTTGTAGAAAATCTTAATGATACCATAACAGTATATGAATATATGAAAATAATTCTTAATAATATGATGTCATGATAAGTTGTGATGGTTTAGTTGAGAAATGAGTTAGTTGTACATGAACGATTGTATGAAACCTTTATGATATCATAGTAGTGTATGAATGTATGAAAACAATCTGTAATGATACCATGTCAGTATATGATATGTCATGATAATATCATTGAGAAATGATTTGGTTAAATATAAAATTTATGAATTGTTATGATGACATAATTTTATAATGATCCCACAGTCATTGTTGATGTTCTTGATGGATACGGTGACTGAGAACACTCTTAACAAAATTCAATACCCTCCATTACCTTCCCAGACTACTTCCTATGATCCCGATGAACTACTACAACAAACATGTTAGAATTATAAGGGCATAATGGATGCTAAATATCTCAATAGTATGAAAGTCCCCACCAAATAAACCATTTTCAACATCCCTATAAAGATAGTAGACTATATTGAAGGTCCATGGATGAAAGCAAAAGTTGATCGTATGAACGCCCTAGAAAATCATTGATATGCAGTAATAGAAAAAAATTCCTATGGTTGGCCTGATATTGAGAATTTAATGAAAGGGTTTCTGATTCAATGTGGAATAAAAAGCTATTTCAAGATTAGAGTCCTTCATAATCATTACATATTGATCAGATGTGAACTTATAATTAAGACTTTGTCCATATTATGTCCAAAAATGATTATTACATAAATGATAAAAATTGAGATGCTTACCAGATGAAACCCTTAATATATGATTCTACTTTCAGGGTGGACAAAGAAACAACGCAAGCTATGACATTAATATCCTTCCCTAATCTACTACCTATTTATTTTGTGAAGGAAGCTCTATTCTAGTAGTAGGAAAGCCTCTTCATCTAGACCTGCCCATACTTAATAAAAACTAGTCCCAGTTGTGTCAGGGTCAAGGTCCATGTGGACTTGTTATCTAACTTACTGAAGCTTGTACATATAGAGATAAAGAATAAAGAGGCAGGAATAGTTCGCACAGAAAATGTTAAAATAAAATACGACTATTTGCCAAAATATTGTAGGGAGTGTAGTCTCAAAGGTCATAATAAGGCATCTTTTAGGGTACTACATCCTGAGTTGCGCTCAGTTCCCCTGTCCAACAAAAGTAACAATGTCAATTATGAACGGCACACTCTTGAGAAGTCTCCGGGTAAGACATCTCCACAAATAACCCAAAATGATAACGAGTGGTTGAATTGTTAGGGACCTGCACATATGGAAACAAAATGTCAATAAGAAGAATGGTAGCATAGATAAGGAAAAAGATAATAACAAACAAAAGAAAAAGAT
Source organism: Solanum pinnatisectum (assembly GCA_035578085.1). Classification (NCBI taxonomy): domain Eukaryota; kingdom Viridiplantae; phylum Streptophyta; class Magnoliopsida; order Solanales; family Solanaceae; genus Solanum; species Solanum pinnatisectum. The sequence continues at coordinate 37,731,866 of CM069076.1, read as the reverse complement.
TAGCAACAATGAAGATATTTCTATTCATAATAGATTTGAAATGTTAGCAAATGAGGGGGGACAAATAAATGAATATAAAGAGAGGCAAACTATTGTAGGCAGTTGTGGGGAGCACCAAGTTCTTATAAATACAAAGCAATGGTCTAGTCAAGCTTTTGGGAGACAAAACAAGCAAGCCTCTTCAAAAAATAAAAAAAATTGGGAGATAGAGCTGAGGAAGATGAAGAAAGTGAGAAAGAAAACGCTTTACACCATGATACTCTACTAGACCAAACAATTGATAAAATACAAAAAGTAACATGTGGGCAAGAAAAGGAAATCAAGCATTCAAACAAGTTGTATAAACTCTTTCAAGACCACCAAAGTTGTAACAGTAATAAGCAAGGTCAGGTGGAGAAGAATGAGAAAAGAGATGATCTGAGTATGGAAAGTCCTTAGAGAAATCTTGTAATAGTAGAAGTTTATCCAGAACCAATGAAAATCATCAATCAAAGTGGAAGCATGAAATTTCCAGGTGATTCACTAGACGAATTACATTATATAGATAAACATCCACGAATAAAGCTTTCCATAAGATTTGTTCTCATTATAGGGTATAGCAATTGAAAGGAACAAATGATACTGTGGAGGAATTAGTGGATTTAGAGGGGGGTCATACACAAAAACTACGATCAAGTAATGAAGCAAGCAGATATCTCCCGTAGATCTACCAGTAAATCAAGAAAGGGGAAGAAGCAACAAGTCAATGACTTCATTCATACTGTTGGTAGGGTGAAAAGAAGTGTTGCCACTAAATCTAATGTTTCTATATGATTAAATGTCTTATATGGAACATTAGGTTGATTAGGACACAACAAGCTTTTAGCAGAGTTCAAATGTTAAATAGGCGTCATCAATTTGTTTTGATTGCTTTTCTAGAGCCTTTGCAACATGCAAGGCAAATTTAGAGATATAAAAAGAAGTTAAATATGAATAATGTAGGTGCTAATATTAATGGGTAGATTTTGTTCTTTGTAAAGGACTCTATGGAGATGGAAGCAATTGGGGATTCAGATTAAAAAACTACTCTTCAATTAATTTTGAAAGACAATCAGTCAATTATTATTACTTTAGTGTATGCTAAGTGCAATATAGTTGAAAGATTTGATTTTTGTAATGACATGTACATGACTGCCTATAACATGTCAACTCCTTGGTTAGTAAAAAGGGACTTTAATGTGGTTTTATAGAGGAGAAGATTGAAGGTCAGCTAATAAGACCTGGAGAAAGTGAAGATTTTGCGTGTTATATAAATTCCTCTGAATTATTTGATTTTCGGGGGGAGGGGGTCAAAGGTAGTCATTTTACATGGTGGAGTGGAAGAATTTCTTCGATTGCATCATTGCATCTCCAATGAAGGCATAGACCCAAAAGAAAGTTAAGTGCTTATGGTTGGAAGCGTGTGAGAAGAGTTTCCATAAATTGAAAGATAGACTTATCTTCGCTCTGGTGTGGACTTTACCTGAAGGGCCCAATGGGTTTGTGGTTTATTGTGATGCTTCAAGGGTTGGATTATGGTATTTTCTTATGAAAAATAGAAAAGTTATTGCTTATGCTTTACAACAACTCAAAATTCATGAAAGAACTATCCTACCCACGATTTGGAATTAGCAGCAATTGTTTTGGCGTTAAAGATTTGGAGGTATTGCTTATATGGTGTTCATGTTGATGTTTTTACCAACCACAAAAGTTTGCAATATATGTTCAAGCAAAAGGATCCAAATCTTCACCAAAGGATGTGGCTGGAGTTGCTAAAGGATTACAAGATAAGTAATCTCTATCACCCCGGTAAAGTGAATGTGGTGGTGGATGCTCTTAGTCGACTATGAATGGGTAGTGTTGCTCTTGTGGAGGAATATAAAAAGGAGTTGGTTCGATATGTTCATAGATTGGCCCAATTATGTGTTCGGTTAGTTGATTCTAATGAAGGTGGTGTTATCATTCATAATGGTTCATAATTATTCTTTGTGACAGATGTGAAAGCCAAGCAAGGTCTTGGTCTGATTTGGGTTGAATTGAAGGAAGCGGTGCTCAAAAATTTTTTGGAGTCTTTCTCCCAAGGGGGAGATGGTGTGCTTCGATATCAAGGTCGGTTATGTGTTCCTAACGTCGATGACTTGAGAGAGAAAATCTTATCAGAAGCCCATAGTTCTCGATACTCCATTCATCCAGGAGACACCAAGATGTATCGTGACTTGCGGAAAATATATTGGTGGAATGGGATGAAGAAGGATATTGTGGAATTTATGGCTAAGTGTCCTAATTGTTAACAAGTGAAAATTGAGCATCAAAAGTCGGGAGGTTTGTCCCATGATATTAGTATTCCTACTTGAAAGTGGGAAGATTTGAATATGGACTTTTTTGTTGGTTTACCCTGCACACGTTGACAATACGACTCGATTTGGCTTATAGTAGATCGTATGATGAAGTCAGCTTGTATTATTCCCGTTAAGATTTCTTATTCAGCGGAAGACTATGCTAAGTTGTATTTAAAGGAGATGGTTATGCTGCATGGATTGCCCCTATCCATTATCTCTAACCGTGGTACCCAATTTACTTCTCAGAATTAGAAATCTTTCCAAAAGGGTCTTGGTACTCGTGTTAAGCTTAGTACGCCCTTTTATCCTCAAACTAATTGGCAAGCAGAGAATATCATCCAAACTTTAGAAGATATGTTGTGTTGTTGGGTTGAGTTTAATGAGATGATCGTTTTGATTTTTTTGTTGTTTTTATATAATATTAACTATAAATCATTTTACAGGAATTAGATAAAAAAGGTGTAGATATCCATAGGTTGGTTTGTTGGTTTAGAGTAGGTTTTGATCTTTTGAGAGTCTTTGAACATAAAGAAAAGAAGTTTGTCTTATTAGAAAGAAGTGAAAACGAAAAAACAAAAACAAAAAAATGTATGAATGTTAGAGAAGGAGGGACCTTATTTTTATAGATGATTGGGTCTACTTGAAGAAGATTCAACGTGAAATGAAAATTGAAAGGAAAAAGGAAGTTTAGTAGTCCCCCCGTTGGCCCATGCTTTGCTCAGTTTTTATATTAGTTGTTTTGTTGTTGAACTGATTTGCCTAATGACTTAGCATCAGTGCATCCAGTTTTCCATGTCTATTTGTTGAAGAGATGTGTTGGTGATCCAACATCTATTGTACCATTGGAGAGTCTTGGTATAAAGGTGGATCATTCTTATGAAGAAGTTTCGATTATGATTTTTGTAACACCCCGTATACTAGAACAGACCAGATTGCAATTTTTAGATATTGCAGGTGGCACCCACGGGCACCATTCACGAACCGTAGAAGGACCCACGGTCTGTCCTGTAGGTCCGTGGTTCGCACCTGCGACCCTCCTCCCAGAAACCCCAGGAAAAATGGCTAAGTCTTGACCCACGACCGGACCTATGGTCCGTAGGCCAGGCAACGGTCCATGGTCTTATTTCGTGGATTAGGTCCCCAGGAACCAGCTCCAGCGCGACTGACGGCTCACGAGCATGGACCGTCAGTCCATCGATGGTCCATCGGTGTCATCCGTTGGTCACTCTGACAGTAGTTAAGTCGGGGGTCTTTTGGTCTTTTCCTATTTCAAACCACGTCGTTTTAACCTTAAACTACATGGTTTTGGTTAGTTTTAGCCTAGAAACATAACTATAACTTACCTAAGTCAAATCATTCATCAAAACTTAGAAAGTTAGAACGCTAAGAGGAGAAAGAAGTCAAGAACCCTAGTTCAAGAACGCAACAAGTTTTCTCCAGTTCCAGCACTGAAATAAAGGATTTCTCAATGGAATTCGTCACCAGGTATGTGGGATTTCACTAGTGGGTTCCTTTCACCCATTAGGTCCCTAGAATTCAGTTAGATTCTTGATTCGCTATTATTAACTAGACCTAAGGTTTCTAGAACTTTAGCAGATTATCATGAATTAGTTAATTTAATGTTCCAAATCAGATTATCATGTTAATACTTGGTTTCTAGCATAAATTTCAGAACCCTAGCTATGTAGTTCTTTAGTTCTTGAATTACACATACTTGGTCAGATATTTCAGTACTTCAGATATACATGCCTTAGTTTTTGAATGTGTCATTATCAGTATATTAATGTGCATTCTTAGTTTGCATGCCATCTTTGAGTTATCTAGTATATTACATAAATTCAGTCATAATGTGTTAATCATTTAATTAATTGGGAGTAACATAATATCGAGTTGGACTAGGGTCAGTCACTCATATAGTCCCAGAACTACAAGCCACATAGGTTGTAAGTCCCCTTTGTGGGCATCATTTTAGTGATCATGCCAGCATGCCTCTACACCTTTGGCCGGGTGTATTAGGTCCTATCGATGAGGCATATACATCAGACTCCACATTTAGCTCATGTGGTTTTATTATCGGTTATTAGTAGCTCCCACAGTTCAGTTAGACCCCATTTCATTAACCTCATTTTAGTACAGTTAGTATTTAGTCTTAGCATGTTATAAATTTGGTCATTACATTCAGTTAGTTCAGCATTCAGTATCTATATCATGTTCAGTTTATATCCTTGCTTTATTGCTTGTTCAGTTATATATTATTTCAGCTTTACTCTATCTTGCATGCTCAATACCTTTCAAGTACTGACGCATATCTGCGCTACATCTTCTCGTGATGTAGGTTCAGGTTCTCAGCATCCAGATCACGCATAGATCGGTTCACAATCTCTAGCTCAACATCATCAATGGTGAGTCCTCATTCTCTGAGGGCAATTGTCATGCTATTTACTTTAGTATTTCAGTCTGTTAGTTTTAGTTTTCTAGATTTAGTTAGGGCATGTCACAACACTTGTATTCAGTTAGAGGCCATTATCAGACATAATTAGATTCAACTTAGTATTTGAGTTTGATATTTCTCTTGTATTGAACTCCCAGATTTGTATATTTAGTTTTAGAATGGGTATTCCCTATCATTTTCGATTTTATGATATTTTAGCTTCCGCATCAGTTATTATTATTCTTAGTATGCTCATGTCATGCCAACAGGGTTAGCTTGGGGTCACTTGTGATCCAAGGTCCCGTGTCCGCGTCACAGGGGTAGCTCGGGGCGTGACAATTTTGGACCGGCAGGTTAAGAAATTGAGGAATAAGGAAGTTGTGTATGTAAAGGTTTTATGGAGGAATCAAGGAGTTGAAAGTGCTACTTGGGAGGCCGAGGCCGATATGATGTTCCTTAATACCCATTTCTTTTCCTCTGATCCTACTCTACCTAGAAGTGTTTAGGTTCTCATGGTTCATCCCTTTTGGTTTCAAGTGTCTTAGTTGTTCTCCTATTTCATCATGCATGCATACTTATGAAAAAATTGATTTTTGAGAAAATGAGTTAACTTGATGGATTTCTTCGGAATTATGTGCATTTGAGTGTCATTTGCATACATGCCTTATGAAATGATGTTCCGAATATAATTAAGCTCAGAGTTGATGTTCCTTTTTGTTTATATGTTTTAGATGAAGTTGTGGGATGTTAGATTTCTTCCCCTACCTTCCTTTTGTTGCCTTGAGTCTCATTTGAGGACAAATGTTCCCAAGAGGGAGATATTGTGACACCTCAAATCTTAGAAAATGGAGAAAGGACCTTTTTGGGTTGAAATTTGTTCTATGAGTCCCATCTAGAAACCGTAAAAGCTTCTAGAGGTCGTAGATGACAACCATAGGAAAGGGAAAATAATTTTCTAAAATAAAGTTTCAGTACCCTTTTTACGTTCATCCAGACAGCATGTCATCCTTTGTACGAGTCGTAGATAAGTCTCGTCAGTGAGTCCTAATCTTAGTGAAATTTTAAGGGTCAAAGTTGATTTCTACAGTTGGTGTCTACGGACCGTAGAAAAACCTACGAGCCGTAGAAGTGTTCCATCAAAAGATAGGTGATTTCATGGTCCAAGTACTTGGTCTACAGTTGACAAATATGGACCGTAGAAAATCCTAGGGTCCGTAGGTCGGAACCGTAGGTGGAGTCTGACAGTTATTTTAAAAGGGCTTTTGGGTCTTTTGCTAATTATATTAACCCAATACTATGTCATTTCGCCTTTTGCCCTAATCCCTATATAAAACTTTTAAGCCACAAATTACCTATTTTCAACTCATTCTCCTAATTTACCAAAACCCAACCAAATTCACTCCTCAAATTCTCTCAAGACTAAGGAAAACAAAGAAGAGCTAAGGTTCATCCAAGTCTCCAATTCTCCATTCATTTTGGGCTTCTAGAATCAAGGTATTTGGGTATTCACCACGAAATCCATTCTTCAATGGGGTCCCCAAGGTTTCTAAATTTCTCAATTCAATTTCAATTTTTTAAGTTAGGGCTTCAATCTAGTTCTTATGGGTTTCATTCAATTGTGATATTGTTGTTAATTAAGTTTTCATGCAAGATTTAACGTTAATACATGATATTTTGTTGGGATTATGTTGACCCATGCCCAAATTATGATTTTCAACTATGAACCTATGAACTATGAATTTATGAAGATATGCATGTTTTTGTGAAGTCATTATGAATGATTTGAGGATGCTTTGAAAGGAAAGTATCCATGTTATTGTGAAAGGTTTTCTCACATGTTATTCGGATCATGATTATGAAAGGTATTTCTCACATATGAATTCACATTGGTGAAAGGTTTTCTCATCTATGTTGAATTATGTTTAAGGAGTTATTCTATGTATTGATCTTGAAAGATGTGGATAAGTATTAATCATTGTCTTTCCTATATTAAATTAATATTTGGCATTTACCTATTCCATTGGAATTTAGACTTAGCAAATAGATGGATTTGAGGTGGAGGCTCAAATAGGGTAGTCTCTAGTATCAACATGTAGTCCCTAACTACATGCATCGTAGGATTGTCATAAATGACCAAGCTAGTGGATCCACTTTAGAAAAAGATGATATGTATGGATTCTACCTTGCCAAGTAGTCCCCTTCTTTCGGTAAGAGGGATATACCGGATTCCATGACATAACTATCATGGTCTTATTGTCGGTTAAAGTTAATATCCCACAAAATGACTATGATTTCTTCAAGCTTTTTTTATGTCCCCTATTTCAAATGCATTGACTATATCTTATGGTTTTCATATTTTGCTTTCTTAAGCCTTCAATTGTTCAAAGAATGATCATGTCGACATGTTTTAAACTATTCATGCTATCATGTATATTATATGCATATGGCCTCATACTTAGTACAATCCATGTACTAATGCATATTTGTGCCTACATTATCTCATAAATGTAGGATCTGAGGCTCCTACCCAGCACACTTGTGGCTAGTTGATTTCATTAACTTTGAAGATTGGTGAGTCATCATGTTTCGAGGATCGAGATACCTTTATTGCTTTATGTCATTTTCGTTTTTCATATTTTTTATATGTGATGTGTGATTTACGTCCCAATTACTTTTCTTCTGATGTATTAAATGGCTTTGAGACTGATGTTAGACTTCCATTCGTCAAGGTCTTTGAAAGTCTTTATTTCTATTATCTTGTATGATGTATGATTAGTAGCTTGTGTAGGGCCTCTCGGGGTCCTATACGCCATGTTACACCTAAGGTATACTTTGGGTCGTGACACTGGTCTATGACCCGTAGACACTTCTACAATTCGTTTTGTTGAATTGTAGACCTTCATTTGGGACCTAAATTTTCCAAAATCTCACTCAACTTTTATGACTGCTTTCTATGATCCTTAGAACCTCTACAAACCTTAGACATGCCTCATAAAACCTGCACCAATAACCCAAAATCTGCAACTCCTTTCCAAACTAACTTCCAATTTTTAAGATTTTACAAGTACATTAGAGGTTTCATAGGTGAGTCAGTTTAATTATAGCTTTCAACATTATATTACAAACATATGCATATCATACAATAATTAAGATTTTTAACTATAAAATATTGAGTCCACGAGGTATTATGTAACACCTCGAAACTTGGTAAATTGAATTGGAAAAGAAAAGTTGTAGAATTAATTGTTGGTGCATGTTGTACAAAACCATCTATGGACCATACAAAGTCCTACGGTTCATATGAAGGTGGTCACGGAAAGAGTTGAGAAATTGGAAAAATATCAAGTCCAAGATGAAGGACTACAAACTGACAAGATGATCGATAGGAACCTCTAGGGCCATAAGAAGTGCCCATAGTTGGAGATACAAAGTTAGTATTTTTTTGGTGACTTCAGGACTACGACTGGGACTACAGACCATATAAGGTCCTATGGTATGTAGCCTAGGGTTCATGGAAAGTAGTTTGGACTCAAAGGTTTTTTGGACCAGGGGTTATATGTGAGAGCCCTACAGGCCGTAAAAAGTTCCATGACTCGTATGAATGGTTTCCTAGTTTTTGGTTGAAATATTGGTTTCCAGTACTATGTTCGAAAGATGACCAAGACGGTCCCTAGAAGTTTGTACCAACCATAGGTCGGTCCATAGAGTCCTTCCGGCAATTTTAAAGTCAAGGTTATTTGAGCCCTTTTCTATCCTTTTAACTCCTAAACTATATCATTATGGCCCTATAACTAAGTCATATAACTGATTCTACTCTTCAAATCTATGCATTCCTTCTTATTCACTCAAAACCCCAAAGTTCTCTCAAGTTCATCTTCTTCAAATTCTCTCCAAGACTCTCAAGGAATTTTCTAGGGTTCTTCAAGCTTCAAGATTCCTCTTGAAATTCTAAGGATTTAATTACCCAAGGTATGTGGGAATTTATCAATGGATTCCTTTCGATACATTGAGTCCCAAGAAATCCTTAATTCTTCTTTAAGATTTCACCCAATTTCTAGGGTTTCTATATTATTCTTCATGGGTTCAATTAATTATATTTGATCTTATTATGCATGATTTGATTCAAATTACATATTTTCAATGTCTTTTATAGTGATATGCCTATTTTGATCATGAATTGAGCTTTGAAATTATGCATGCATAAAAAAATTGTAGTGACTATGATTCAAGGTTGCTGCCAAATAAATTATTCTCAATATAAAAGATTTTCATGACTCAATCACTTCAATTGAACTGTGTTTTTTACTATGAAAAGACTATCATGATTTAGATGCTTTTGATTAAGTGTCTTCTAAACATCGATTATGTTATAAAATCATGGTATTTTAAATGAGTTATTCTTATGATTTTTTGAGTATTTATAAGTGAGTTGGTGTTACTAGATTCTCACAATTTCAAAGACTAAAGAGATTTTGACTTTATGATTTCCGTTGGGAGTTTTCTTAGCATCGAGTGAATTTAGAAAGTTCCCAAAATCCTTGAACTACATACCCTTGTAGGATGTCCCAATTGGACAAGCTAGCTAGTGGGTCGACCTAAAGATTTAGAACATGGTCCTTACCTTGAAAAGTATGACAATATCTTTTCGAAGTGGGAGTGAGACACCAGATTCCATGTTATATCTCACATGATCTATGTCGGTTAAATGTATACATCCCACAGAAGATATGATTTTCTATTTTAGCTTATGTTTTATACATATATTATGATTCTACTATATTTCATTGACCTTGTCTCCATGATTTATGACTTTAGCTTATCATGATTTGATATGTTTTACTTGGTCATGCATTATCATGTTTAGCTTATCATATTATCATGTTTATGTTATTATGAATTTTCGCCATATTCAGTACATTCATAGTACTAACAAATGTAACTCATGTGTCTATATTGTTTTATAATATAAGGTCTGATATTCCTCCATCTAGTCGTGGCTAGTTGGATTGCTCAGCATTTTCTAGTGAATTGGTGAGTCCTCACGGTTTGAGGGCATGGACATTATCAATCATTTATTGCTTTTAATCATTTCAATTTCTAAATATTCGTGAGCTAGGGGTTTTGTTCTAGCCACACTATGATTAGTAGAGGCTTTCGTAAAACATAATTGATGTTTTGCTTATTTGGTCATCTACTATATTTTTTGGTATTTTATGTATTGTTAAAGATTTTGAGACTTATATCTCATTCTCTTATGTTGTGTGTCATAGTGCCATGCTTATGTCAAATGGCTTGTTTAGGGTCTCTTGGGGTCTTATTCATCACAACATGTCTGGAGGGTAGTTTGGGTCATGACAAACTTGGTATTAAAGCTTGGTTTTAACGGTTCTAGGAGTCTAACAAGCCATGTCGAGTTGAGTCATGTTCATAAGTGTGAAGTATGCCATATTTATGAATAAAAGGCTACAAAGCACTTAGGAAACTTCACTTCTTTGATTACTCTAAGTCATGCTATAGAGTTGATCGCTATAAAGGTCTTCCTCCTAACTTTTTTTCTATGCATTTTCAGAATAGGCGTCCAAGAAGAGTTCCATTAAGAATAAATGCTAATGTCAATGTGCAACTCGAAGTTCCTTAAGCTCTATTTGATCCTTTGACCAAGCAAGTGTATCATTCCAAGTTTAGAGTTGTTTTCCAAGTACTGGCTAGAAATATGACTGCTCAAGCTAATAGGGAAGTTATAGCTCCCATGAACCAAAATAAAGGTATGGCAGCAATAAGGGTAAGAGACTTCACAAAGATGAATACTTTGGAATTCCATAGGTCAACAGTGGATGAGGATACACAAGAGTTCATCAAGGGAATCCATAAGATTGTGGACATCATGTGAGTGACTCTTGTGGATAAGACGGATTTGGCCATTTACCAACTCAAAAGGGTTGCTCAAGTGTAGTTTTCTCAATGGAAGGATGAAAAGGCTACAGATGTGGCCCCTTAGGTTGGAACAAGTTCAAAGGGGCATTTCTTGATCTTTTTTCCCCTTGAGATGAGGGAAGCTAAAGTGCAAGAGTTTATAAATCTGAGGCAAAGCAACATGAGTGTGAGGGAGTACTCTTTATAGTTCACTTAAATGTCCAAGTATGCTTCATCAATGGTTGTCGACTCGAGGGAACGAATGAGTAAGTTTGTTACGGGTGTGTCCAAAATAGTGGTCAAAGAATGTTAATATTTCATGTTGATTAAAGAGTTGGACATCTCAAGGTTGATGACTCGTACCCAACAAATTGAGGAGTAAAGCTTAAAAGAAGGCTAGAGAGTCAAAGAGGGAAAGAACATATGGTGGTGTTTTTTCTCACTCTAGGTCTGGTGGACATGGATATTCTCAGTTTTGGCACAAATTCTCCGATCAAAATTCATCAATTGCTCCGGCTAAATAGTTCATCAAGGATATGATATTTAACCCTAAGCCTCACGGTAGTGCTCTTTGTGGTCAAGGTTTCCCCATATGTAAAAGATGTGGGAATAACAATCAATGAGAGTAGCCAGTTCGGGTGCATGCTTTGGTTGGGGAACGTCGGGTCACAAATTGAGAGATTGCCCTTTAAAAGCTAGAAAGATTAAGGATGGTTGACAGGCTTAGCCTGATCTTCCTCTTCATAATAGATTTTATGCTCATCAGACTCACATGATCATGAGGGTTCCTCCAGATGTGGTGACTAATTTGTTGTGAGTATTTCAATTTGATGTTAATACAGTGCTTGATACATGTGTTTTATTGTCTTTTGTGACTCCTTAGGTGTCTATGAAGTTTGATGTTTCTCCCAAAATCCTTTTAGAACCTTTTTCAGTCTCTACACGTGTTAGTGACTCTATTATCGCAGACCAGTCTATAAAATATCCCAGTTTCAATTTCTCATAGAGTCACTCCAGTTGACCTTGTAGAGCTAGACATGATAGACTTTGATGTCATTCTTGGGATGGATTGACTTTATTGTTGTTATGCTTTCATAGATCGTCAGGCCCAATTGGTCACATTTCACGTTCTAAATGAACTTATCTTAGTATGGAAGGGTGGAAATTCACCGCCTAAGGGTTAGATTATCTCTTGCCTAAAGACTAGGAAAACAATCTCTAAAGGTTGTATCTATCATCTTGTTCAGGTTAGAAAAATGGATTCTGAAACCCCTACTCTTGAGTCACCCCCGATTGTTTGAGTTTCTGAAAGTGTTTCCTAATGATCTTTTTAGTATTTCTCCCAAAAGAGAAATAGATTTCTGTATTGACCCTCTTCCATGTACGAAACCTATCTCTATTCCTCCATACCATATGGCCCCGACACAACTTAAGGAGTTATTGGTGATGACATTTGGTTTGACTAATGCCTCAGTGGCTTTCATGGACCTTATGAATAGAGTGTTCAAGCAATACCTCAAAATGTTCATGATTGTATTTATTGATGATATTTTGATCTACTCATGAAATGAGGATGGACATGTTAATAACCTAAGGATATTTTTGCAAATCCTCAAGGATCGTCAATTATTTGTTAAGTTTAGCAAATGTGAGTTTTGGTTGAGGTTTGTTGCTTTCTTTAGCCATATTGTTTCTAGTGAAGGTATCAAGGTTGATCCTAAGAAGACTAAGGCAGTTAAGAACTAGCCTAGACCTCTTTGCCCTTTAGATATTCAGATTTTTTGGGTTTGGCCGGTTACTATAAAAGGTTTGTGGAAGGATTTTCTTCTATTGTTTCTCCTTTGACTATGTTGACACATAAAAAGGTGAAATTCCAATGGTCAGAAGCTTGTGAGAAGAGGTTCCAAGAGTTGAAAGATAGACTCACTCAGCCCCAATTTTGACATTATCGGAAGCATCTGATGAGTTTGTAGTTTATGTGATGTTTCGTGTATTGATCTTTATTGCAACTTGATGCAACATGGGAAGGTAATTGTTTATGCCTCAAGGCAATTGAAGGTGCATGAAAAGAATTATCTGACTCATGATTTGGAGTTAGTGTAGTGGTTTTTGCTTTGAAGATTTAGATACATTATCTCTATTATGGGTGTACATAGGTCAGTTTGATTTATTTTTTCATTAAAAAAAATTTAAACCAATTATGTAAATTTATTAAATCTAAAAACCAAATCAAACCACTTAAAGTTGGGTTTTTCGATTTCAGCTTTAGTCGGTTCTTTCGGTTTTTTTGGTTTATCGATTTTTTACAACTATACGGTATTTGAAAAAGAGATCAAATATATTTTCACTTACATGTGTGATAAGCTAAACCTTAAAAATGTTAAATGAATAGAAATATTTGAAAAGATGGTAAAATTCACATGAGTACAAAATACTTTATTGAAATATCAACGTTCATTATATTAAATTAATAAGATTAAAGGCTACAATCAACCTGAATACAAAACAAAATATTTACAAAGTAAATTGTTAACTTCAAATTTGAAAAACTATAACAATATAATTGTAACTTCCGATCTTAATACAAAATAAAATATTTACAAAATTTTACAAGCCCAAATTTGAAATAATATATCTAAACATTGAAAACTATAAACTAACTAAAAATATATTAACAAAGTAGATTATAAATAATATATTTTATCTATAAATACAATAAATTTTATATATATACATTATGTCGGTTTGGTTTGGGTTGGTTTGACTTTTTTTCTTTTAATACCAAACCAAATCAAGAGTGGTCGGTTTTTTTTCAACGCCAAACCACCAATCAATTTTTTTCAGTTTGATTTGGTTTGTCGATTCGGTTTAACTTTACGGTTTGACTTGTACACCCCTAATCTCTATGGTGTTCATGTGGATGTGTTCATCGATCATAGGAGTTTGCAATATGTGTTTAAGCAAAAAGGTTTGAATCTTCGCCAAAGGAGGTGGCTTGAATTATTGAAGGATTATGATATGAGTGTTCTTTATCATCCATGTAAGGCAAATATGGTTGCCGATACTCTTAATCGATTTTCAATGAGTAGTGTTGCTCACATTGAAGATGGTAAAATGAATTAGTTTGTGATGTTCATAAAGTAGCTCGATTGGGTGTTCGTTTGGTTGATTCAAAGGATAGTGATATCATTGTTCAAAATGGCTCAAAATCGTCTCTTATTTTGGATGTGAAGCTAAGCAAGATCTTGATCCGACTATGGTTGAGTTGAAGAAAATAATTTCTAAAAAAGTCATTGAGGCTTTCTCCCAAGGGGGAGATGGTGTGCTTCTTTACCAAGGTTGGTTATGTGTTCCGAATTATGATGAGTTGAGGCAACAAATTTTATTAGAAGCTCAAAATTATCGATATTCTATTCTCTAGGAGCCACCAAGATGTACCATGATTTGTAGGAGGTCTATTGGTGTAATGGGATAAAGAAGGATATTGTGGAGTTTGTGGCTAAGTGTCCTAATTTTCAAAAAGTGAAAGTTGAGCGTTAAAAATCGAGAGGCTTGACTTAATACATTAGTATTCATATTTGGAAGTGGGAAGATTTGAATATGGACTTCATTATGGGCTTACGTCGTACTCGTCGACAATTTGGTTCTATTTGGGTTATTGTGGACTGAATGACTAAGTCAGATCATTTTCTTCTTGTGAAGACCTCATTTTTAGTGGAAGACTATGCTAGACTCTATATTCAAGAAATAGTGAAGTTGCATAGAGATATTTTATTTTATTATTTCCGACTGAGGTATTTAGTTAACATCTCAGTTTTGGAGGTCGTTTCAGAAAGGTCTTGGTACTCAAGTGAAGCTTAGTATGACTTTCTTCCTTAGACTGATGGTTAAGGTGAACGTACCATTCAGACTTTAGAAGATATGTTGAGAGCTTGTGTGATTGACTTGGAGGGTAATTGGGATGATCATTTGACTTTGATTGAGTTTGTTTATAATAATAGTTATCATTCAAGTATCAAAAAGGCTCTATTTGAGGCTCTCTATGGTAGGAGGTTTAGGTCTCCTATTGGTTGGTTTAAACTTGGAGAGGTCACTTTGATAGGGCCTGAGTTGGTTCATGAGTCTATGGAGAAGGTTCGACTTACTATAAAGAGGTTGAGGATGACTTAAAGTCGACAAAAATCTTATGCTGGTGTTAGAAGAAGAGAGCTTGAATTCGATGTTGATGATTAGGTTTACTTGAAAATGTCACCTATGAATGGTGTGATGAGATTTGAAAAAAATGGAAGCTTAGTCCCTGTTATGTAGTCCCATATTAGATTTTGAGGCATTTCAGTAAGGTAGCCTATGAGTTGGATTTGCCTTCCGAGTTGGCATAGGTGCATCCGGTGTTTTATGAAGATGTTCCGATTGAAATTTTGTATCATCAAATCCGGAAATTAAGAAATAAAGAAGTTGATTTCGCGAAAGTATTATGGACGAATCAATTAGTTAAGGGTGCAACTTGGGAGGATGAATCTCATATGATGTCCAAGTATTCTCATATATTTCCCTCCGTTCCCATTCTAGCTTGAGGTATTAGTTCCTCAGGTTTACACTTTTGGATTCATGTGTTTAGCTATTCTCATGTCACCATATGCATGCATGTTCATAAAAACTTGATTTTGAGTTATGTTTTAGCTTGGGGTCGATTATTCCTTGTTTATGTACATTTTGATGTGATTTGCATGCATGTTTGGTTGTTAGATATTTTTTCCTACTCTATTTGTGCTAGTTTGAGTCCCATTCGAGGATGAATGTTCCCAAGAGGGAGATATTGTAATACCTCAGAACTTAGTAAGGTGAATTGGGAAAGAAAAGTTACATAATTTGTTGTTGGTCAAGTTGTACGGAACCACTTACAAACCATACAAAGTCCTACCATCCGTATGAGGGTGGTCGTGGAAATGAGTTGAGAAATTGGAAAAATGTCAAGTCCCAAATGAAGGCCTACAGACCAACAGGCGGTCCCTATGAACCTTTATGGGTCGTAGGAAGTGCGCATAGATGGAGATCCAGAGTTAGTGATTTTGGGTGACTTCAAAACTATGGTTAGGACTACTAATTAACCATACAATGTCCTACGGTCTATAGCCTAGGATTCATGAAAAGTGGTTTAGACTTAAAGGATTTTTGGACTAGGGATTCCGCATGAGGGCCCTATAGGCTGTAGAAAGTTCTACGACCCATAGGAAGGGTTTTATAGTTCTTGGTTGAAATATTGGTCTTCAGTACTTTGTTCCACGTACGACATGGACGGTCTGTAGAAGTTTGTACGGACCGTAGGTCGGTACGTAGAGTTACTCGATAGTTTTTAAGTCAGGTTATTTGAGTTTTTTTCTATTCTTTTAACTTCTAAACTATTTCTATAACTGATTTTACTCTTCAAAATCTACGCATTCCCTCTCATTAACTCAAAACCCTAAAGTTCTCTCAAGTTCATCATCTCCAAATTCTCTCCAAGGTTCTCAAGGAATTTCTAGGGTTCTACAAGCTTCAAGCTTCCTCTTGCAATTATGAGGCTTTAATTACCCAATGTATATGAAAAATTCATCAATGAATTCCTTTCCATCTACTGAGCCCAAGAAATCCTCAATTCTTCGTTAAGATTTCACCTAATTTTTAGAGTTTCTATATGATTCTTCATAGGTTCAATTGATTATATTTGATCTTATTTTACATGATTTGATTCAAATTACATGTTTTCAGTGTGTTTCCTATAAACCCATGCTATATGCCTATTTTAACCATGAAATGAGCTTTGAAACTATGCATGCATAAATAAATTGTAGTGAATATGATTCTAGGTTGCTTCAGATTGAAATATTCTCAATATGAAAGATTCATGACTTAGGCACTTCAGATTAAAGTGTGTTTTTACTATGAAAAGATTATCATGATATAGATACTTCCGATTAAGTATCTATTTAACATCGATTATGTTATAAAATCATAATATATAAAGAATCTATTCTTATGATTTATGAGTCTTTATGATTGAGTTGGTGTCACTAGATTCTCACTATTTCAAAGACTAAAGAGATATGAATATGATATTTTGACTTTATGATTTTCATTGGGAGTTTACTTAGCATCAAGTGAATTTGGGCGATTCCCAAAGTTCTTGAACTACGTGCCCCCGTAGGATGTCCCAATTGGACAAGCTAGCGAGTGGATCCACCTAAAGCTTTAGAATATGGTCCTTATCTTGGCAAGTAGGACAATCTCTTTTTGCTATGGGAGTAAGACACCAAATTCCATGTTATACCTCATATGGTCTATGTGGATTAAAAGTAAACATCCCACAAAATATATGATTTTCTTATTTAGCTTATGTTTTATACATATGTTATGATTCTTCTACATTGCATTGATCTTGTTTCCATGATTTATGACTTTAGCTTATCATGATTTGATATGTTTTACTTGTCATGCATGATCATGTTTTAGCTTGTCATGTTATCACGTTTATGTTATTATGCAATTCTCCATATTCAATACATTCAAAGTACTGACACATATATTTCTTGTGCCTATATTGTTTCATAATATAGGGTTCGACGTTCCTACATTTGGTCTTAGCTAATTGGATTGCTCAGCATTTGCTCATGGATTAGTGAGTCCTCATGGTTCGAGGGCATGACCATTATCAATCTTTTATTACTTTCAGTCAATTTAGTTTTCAGATATTCATGAGCTAAGAGTTTTGTCCTAGCCACACCTATGATCAATAGAGGCTTTCGTCAAACATAGTTGATGTTCTTCTTATTCGATCATGTACATTGATTTTGGTAGTTTCTATGTTATTAAAGATTTTGAGACTAATATCTCGTTCTCTTGTTTTACTCTCTTATGTTGTCTATCATATATTGTAAGACTAATGTCAAGTGACTTGTGTAGGGTATTTCAGGGTTCTATTCGCCATATCACATTTTGGGATAGTTTGGATTGTAACATAATAATAGGGATGGCAGTTAGGGTAGGGCAGGGAAAGGCGGGGCACACCCTTAATAGGGTAGGGCAGGGAAATAACTCTATAGGGCGGGGCAGGAAAGATTATTTATTTAAAATACATAACAGGACAGGGCGGGTAATGGGTTGTTTTGCGGTTTTCTCGCGAATACAAAAGAGTAGAGGTATTTCTGAAATTTGGCAAGCCAAAAGTATAACTTTTGGAATATATTCCAATGCAGCAAGAGTCAAAGTCACTACGCTATGAAACTGTTTGGTATGTTTTGAATTATGAATCTATTTTGATATACTATAATTAATTATGACCAGCAAATAAAGTTTTTGGTGAAAAATAATAATCTTAGCAGATATCTGTAAAACAATTGCAGTACTAGTGTTAAAACTTAAAAAGTTAATCAAAAGAAGTTAAATGAAAATTCATTCTTCAAAGTAAAAAATAAATAAGAAAAATGAAAAATAACATAAATGGGGGAGGCAGGTCTTAGCGGGGTGGGTTAGGGTAGGACAAATTTTTAAGTAATGTTAAACAGGGCAGGGTAGGGCGGATCAAAATCTTGGCAAGGCTTGCCCTGCCCTAACCCGCCCTATTGCCATTCCTACATAATAATAAAATTTGAGTACAATCAATCTTTCTCAAATATCACTTGTAAAATTTCACTAAATATGTTTTTATAGTTGCAAAGTAGATTAAAACGAATCTTTACAATACAAATGAGTATTCAAACCAACTTTATTTGCTCCAGATGATTATTTGTCTGACCCGAATTTGGATAGCAGGAGTCGGGAAGAAAGCAGTAAATTTTCCCTCCTTGAAGTGAAATAATTCCCCGTTAGTGGCAGTGTCCCGCTATTTTCACTAGAAACAAAGGGCATTAATGGCATCAACAAAATCAAATGAAGCACTTCTCTAGTAGTATTTCCAAAAGCTGGGTATGAACACTGTAGAGGGAGAGAATATATGATACAAGTTGTGAAGATCGACACGAAAAAGAGTTTCAAAGATTCACTAATATGATATCAGTAGTGGGTAGATTTTAACTGATCCAAATTCATAACTGAATTAGGTTCTTCGCAATACTTTTTGTTTTTTTTTACTTCAAAACACCTGGTGAATTTGGGGTTTCTTTAATATCATAAAAAGCTTCAATGGGTGCTCAAGAAAAGTCTTCTAGCACCAACAACTCGATGCAGGTTAGTTCAGTTTACTCTCGTAGTTTGAACTTATTATTATTATATTTTTAAAAAATTCAAATTTCTTGCTTTACACCTTTCATTAAGCTCTAGCTGGTTAATTTTGTTTGGTAAAGAATGTTCCTTTGGGTTGATTCTGAAGCGTAAGCTTAGCTTGTGAGCTTGCATAGCTAGTGCATTTGTTTAAATATTGTCAAACTATGATGAATTGCCAACTTCAATGAGTTTTGTATTGTGGTCTATGATTGAATTCTTTTGTTTTTGTTAGGGATGGTTGCTAATGTCATAAAGTTATTTGTCAGTGGAACTGTTTCTTGGGGAATTGGATATTGGTGTTTTATAGAAGGTTTTTATAGGAAGGTGAAATACTGTATCATTTGTGCTTTTCTTGAAAATTTATTTAGACTCCTTAGTAGACGTGGTTAGCATAAATTGACTTGTTTAGAGGGCCTGTTACTTGTAAATTAGGAACAAATCACACATTTGGTGTGGAACTATTTAATGGTTCCAGCATAACTGAAAAGGATTAACATTTTAATGAGACTGTGATCTTAATGCAAAAAGAAAGGGGATATGGTGAAATTAGTAGATGCTACACTTTATTGGATTTAGCCTTGGTATGAAAACTCACAAATTGATCACTTTCAAATTCAAAGAAATGGTGGAGTTAAAAAGAAGAGGCATGGAAAGAAGGTTAGCACCTTTTGCCTAAGATGGTGTAATCAGTATTTGAATTGGTCCCTAGCTTAGATTGGACATTATGTTCTAAGAGGTTTACATTTTAAGCAATTCTTTTGTTTCCATTATTGTCTTATGACATAATTATTAGAAGAGTAGAAGAAACAAGTTGACCAAATGTCTCCGTCTCTACTAGAATTTTAGAACATCAAAAAATGGAATTAAAGAAAGATCTCTAATGCCCACTTTTTCTTTCCCTCCTACATTCTTCTTATTTCCCATGCTGCGATCCCTTCATCTTATTTTTTTAATGATCATTTATCTGGCATATAATTCTAAAACTCTCTGGAAAGAAAATCTTTTTTTTTTGGTCATAAATAGTCCAAACTTAAGGAAAGATATAATATAATACGCTTGATTTGAATGACTGAAACAAAACTTGGATTTGTTAGGGGGATGTTAATCACTTCTCGTTATGATTATTCTCTTACTTCTTTTGCTTTCCTTTGAACGTCATGGTAATGTTATTTACAGTTGGGTTTCCAAGGCCAAACATATTCATCTTTCCATTTTTTTGGAATTTTATTAAATCTAGGAGATAAGGGCGTTTCACTTAAGCATGTCCCTTCATCAAAACCCACTCCACCATTTACGATTTTCATTTCCAATTATTGGGCGCCTCTTATCTTCAATATCTCTCTAGAGTTTCTCAGACGGAAACCTCTCAACATCCATTTAAACTCTAAACCCAATTTCACAAGCTTAAACTCTACCCACCTTTCTCCTTTCCACCCGAAAATTGCTCTATCTCCTTACCAACATCTTTGGCCACTCCATCCTCTATGGGTATGTCTGCCCGTTTGGATTAGTTGAGTTTAATTACTTGTAAGCACCAAGTATTGAAAAAGACTTTTTGAATTGTAATTGCACCAAAAGGGGGAAATTTAACAATTCAAAAAAGGGTGGGGAATGACTCAGGAAATGGGCCTACTTTCTAAAAACTACTTTTCTTTTAGTCCTTCCATGGCTAGCATTTATTTTTAATGATGGTGAATAAACATTCTTTATTTTTGGTCAAAAATCTTGAGTTATTAGAGAACAATGATGACAATAATAAATGGTTCTCATTAATAGAGTGCATTAGGATATTTTAAGAAAATTTGCAATGGGTATGTGACACTCTGATACAAACATCTTAGGTACAAGAGAATCGTTGCAAAAAATGAGGACGCAATATACAAGTTCATACTTATAGTGTTCTCCAGAACTTTACCAATGATGGTCATTATGTAAGGATTAAGAGGTTGAACTTGCATGTTCCATCCAATATCGGTGCAACACTGACACGATACAAGATGGTTCCTTAATAGATGACAGATTAGTGTTGTCCCATAATAAAAACATTGAAACACAATGCTTTCCTCTTTGACTTCCAATTGAGGCAAGAATCTACTATAATCAAAGCAGATGTGTGGTTGTGAAATGGAAGGAAATTGTCACTAGAATGGTGGTCGTCAATAGTTGGCTGTGAGTGGATGAATAAGGGTTCAAAACCACGTTGGGCCAAGGCTTTTGGTATTCCACTACATGCACGAGCTATAAATACCTATTGGATAATTGGAGATCTAGTTGGGGCTACATATATGTTGATGAGAACACAAGGAATAGGTCTCACCTTCAAAGGGCTAGGATATGTATCATAGCTTGTAGTTTGGTATCACTAGCAATAATAGAGCTTGATATTGGTGATTGGTGCTATGAAATCTCTATAACAAGGTATGTTTATGTAAAGCCTAGGTAGGTTGGAGATTTAATTTCTCTCCGTTTGAAGATTAGTGGAGTGGGTGTCAAGTCCAATGCCTTGAGCCAAACATTTAACACTAGGTATCCCTTCCTCCGGCAGCTGTGTGCCAAACTATGTGGATGCCTTTAATTTAAATTTTGACATGAGTTGAAGGACTCTGACTCATTAGGGCCTTATAGAATTCAAGGGAAATTCATACCAGGGCCAAGTGTTAGAAAGTTCAAGTTCTACCATAGGTATCATGTTTTGTTTGTTAGTTTTGTGGTAAGGAAAACATGCCTAACTCAAGATACGTTACAAAAAAGAGGTCTTCAGATGTCTATTATGTGGATTGAGATAAGAGATTATTTTTAAAATAGGAATAGGAACAAGAATAATATATACAATCCTATTTAGAATAGGAATAGGAATAGAAATAGAAATAATATATAGAATCCTACTTAGAAAAACATTGTATTGTAGTGTCCTAGTTGGAAAAGGAGTCTAATGTAGTGTCTATGAATAGGGTCTCAATGTAATAATGTAGATACAAAATTCAACAATATTTTTCTTTTATATTTCTCACATGGTATCAGAGCCTCTACAATCTTTGTAGAGGAAAGAGCTTCTGTTGTCGGCGGGAGGCTATTACCATATATGCCGCCTGTCTGGCCGACGATTATGTTAGCAAAAGTGAGTTACTGTGCATCTTTTCGATGATGGCACCGTGCATCTTTTTGGTGACTACTTTCTCATATTTAATTTGCGTAGTACCCTGCATTTTTTGGACTACTTTTTCATATCTGATTTGTGTAGCACAGTGCATCATTCCGGTGACTACTTTCTCATATTTCATTTGTGTAGCACCGTGCCATTTTTTCGTTGACTACGTTCTCATATCCAATTTGTGTAGCACTATGTCATCTTTTTGGTGACTACTTTTTCATATTTGATTTGTGTTGCACCATTCTTTTCAGTGGCTATTTTCTTAGTTGTGTAGGGTCGTGCCATCATTTCAACCCTACCTATATAATTTTTCTTTTTCAGTAGGGTTGAGCCGTCAATCCGACTCTACCCATATAATTTCTATTTTCTTGTTGGGTCGTGCCATCATTCTGACTAAACTCGTATAATTCTCTTTCTCAGTAGGGTCGTGCCATTATTTCGATCCTACCCATATAATTTTATTTCTCATAGACCATTTTTAGCCATCAAATTTAATACTAACGCATGAGCATGTTCTGGTCAATTTTTTCAATGATTTTCTTGTTTAATATCGACTCATCTATTGATGCCAACAATCCATATATTTATACCAAATGTTGAGTATTTTTCGGTAGCTATTTCACTGAAGAAGTTTATATGGAGCAACCACCTAATTTTGTTGCTCAGGATGAGTTTAGTAGCCTTGTATGTTGATTACATAAGTCACTCTGTGGTCTAAAATAGTCTTCTCAAGCATGGTTCGGGTAGTTCAACACCGTAATTTAGGAATTTATCACTCTACGTTTTATCAGCATTATGCATTAAATCTAGTATTTCATGAGAAGACTAGTCAATTCTGTGAAGTCGAGTGATCAACTTGCAAATATCTCACCAAGCCCTATTGGTCCTCGTAATAATTACATTTGTAACAAGCTAGGTACATATGACTTGTATGCACTAGCTTGAGGTGGGAGTGTCAAGATATGCATATGAATAAGAATAATATATATAATCCTACTTAGAATAAGAACAGAAATAGACAATTCAATATAGTGTCTATAAATAGTGTCTCAATGAATAATGTAGATACACAATTCAATAGTATATTTCTCCTATATTTCTTACAATTATAAACTTACTAGGTAAATTACATGTGCTTCGCACAAGATTGAACTATTTTACTAAGCTTACATATGGTCATTCGGTAATATTCGTATTTTCCATACATACACTACATTGTCAAGAAACATTTTATCTTATGGTAAAACATTTTTCTGAAATCTTAAAGTGCAATATTTTTTTTTTTTAATTTTCGTTTTTGTTATAGAAAAATTATGAGTCATAGAGAGATTTTAAGTATAAGAAAGAAGTCTAAGAAAATCTCCATGGAAATAGTTGGTTAGAAGTAATGAAATTTTCTAAATTCCAAGAAGTTATAAAGAACAACATCAGACATTAAAGAAGAGACCAAAAAGCCTCGAACAACAACACTCCCAAGTAAAGTGAAACATCATGTCCATACAAGAACATAATTAACAAAATTCAAATAGAGGACCTTCGACTCCTTTCTTATGAACCTCCATCAATATCTTTTTTATTATAGTATGTTGTATTATGTTTATGTTAAAAATGACCATAAAATTATGAGTATCATAAATGTTTTTCCTCATTGTCTCAGAATAGTCATTACTATTGCTAGGATTGAGAAGTGAAGAAATAAGGGAAAAACTTTTACTTGGAGAGTCTTGGAAGGAACTGATAATAAATCATGTTCTTTTATGAGCTTTTTTCTGAGCCTTTGTATCTGTGTTTTTCTTCATTTCTTCATTATCTGCTGGAAAAAATTCAGTAATTTTCTTCAATAGAGACGATAATATGTATAGCTCAATCTATACAAAATGTTTGTACCTAAGAAAAAACAATCGAAATAATATAATAATAATATAATAACTGTGGCAAGCAAGAGAGCAATCTGTTTGGTTCTTTTAACAAACATCATCATTGGTTCTATATTAGTAATCACATATTTATTGTTGTATGCTATCAAATTTAACACAATCCACAAACAATTTTCCCAAAAAGTATATGAAGAAACCTGTAAAAAGGGACAAAAGAGAAGATAAATTTTCAATCATCCTCACTAGAATTTTTAACAGAGTTAAAAAAAAAGTTACAAAAATAGCAAAAAGAAATTGCAAGGGCTATATGAATCACTATGACTTATGGTAAAAAAATTAAGCTTCATAAAATAGGATGAAGAAAGCTTTGAGAAATAGAACACACTTCTTAAGAAGCTTAATAAATGTATATGTATTTGATTGTCTTATTGCAAAAAAATCTACAAATAATAGTGGTAGAAATAAAAGATTTGTTTACTAAAGAACCAAATGTAATGAATTCAACCATTTCGAAAGCGTTATGAGTTGTGGGCGGAGAGGTGCAAGAGTAGTAATGTCGCATTGCAATTAAAATCAATTTTAATTGTTTATATGAAGAAACCTGTAGATATGGACAAAAGAGAAGATTAATTTTCAATCATCCTTGCTGAAATTTTTTAATAGAGGTAAAGAAAGTCACCAAGATAGCAAAAAGGAATTGTCATTATTACATGAATCACTATGACTTATAGTAAAGATTAAAATCCATGAAATTGGAGGAAGAAAACTTTGAAGAATGAAACAAACTTCATAAGAAGCTTAATTAATGAATTTGAATTTGACTACCCTATAGTAGGAAAAAAAACCTACAAATAATAGTGACAGGAAATCCCTCTATTTATAGACAACAAATGGTAGTGTGAACAAATTCTTATTGTGCCTTGATGAAAGAGTCACAACTCATTGAAAAAGTTACAACTCTTTGGAAAGGGCACAACGTTCCATAAAAGTCGTATTTTTTCATAAAAGTCGCAACTCTTCATAAAAGTCACTACTTTTCATACAAGTTACAACTTTTTAGAAAAGTCGTAACTTTTCAGAAAAGTCACTATTTTTCATTAAAGTCGCAATTTTTCATGAAAGGGGAAGGCTAGTTTTGTAAATAAATAAATAAAAAGGGAATTCTTGTTTGTGGTGGCGCCACGTAGGCGGGCCTAGGGTTCTCTTTTATATATATACTAGTAAAATTACCCGCGCTTCGCGCGGGAATTTAATATCACGAAATTTATAAAATAATACTTAAAACCTATCAATCATTAAAACTAAAGCATTAATTGTCTTATATGCAAGATTACGTAGTAACAAACATTAACAATATAAAGGAAAATGAAAATTATTACATCTTATCATTTATCCTTAATAACATAAGCATAAATTAATGACTGTAAAAATACATACCAGGATCTGTAACATAAGCAGTGGTGTTTGTGAGCCACTCAACAGGAACAAAGTACACAAATATTTAATTGTGAAGAAGAAGAACAGGAGGTTCAGAATTTTCGTTGTTTTAAAATGAGAGGAAATCCCTCTATTTATAAACAACAAAGGGTAGTGTGAACAAATGTTTATTGTGCCTTATCGAAAAGGTTACAACTACTTGGAAAAGTTGCAAACCCTTTGGAAAGGTCACAATTTTTCATAAAAGCCACAATTTTTCATTAAAGTTGCAACTCTTCATAAAAATCACAACTTTTCATAAAAGTCGCAACTCTTCATAAAAGTCGTAATTTTTTATAAAAGTCGCAACTTTTCATAAAAGTCGCAACTTTTCATTAAAGGATAAGACTAGTTTTGGAAATAAATAAATTAAAAGTGAATTCTGGTTTATGGTGGCGCTATGTAGGCGGGCCTAATGTTCTCTTATTTATATATATATATGAATGATATGATATGATTAGCCTCATTAGCAGTGTCTACAAGATTGCAGTAAAGCTTCTAGAAAGAAGACTCTAAAAAGTGTTGACTAGCTTGTTTCCAACTATTAGAATGCTATATTCAAAACATACAACTACTGATGCATCCCCCCATTAGTTCTAGACAGGAGAACTAAAAGTGGTGAAGCAGGCATTTCATGCAAGTTGGACATTCAAAAAGCTGTTGACCATCTAAGTCCGTCATATTTTATATCCATGCTAAGAAAGATGGGATACAAGAATAGGTGGATCAAATATAGTATCTCCACAGTTAAATTTTCAGTTTTGATCAACAGGTCTTTAGTGGGGTTTTTCTGTACTCAAAAGAGACATGGATGGGTGATCATTTTTCAAACCTTCCTCTTCATCCTTGATAATTACCAAGGAAGGACTTAGAAAATGATTGAAAAGACAAATCAATGGTAATGACCGAAGGGTTTTGATGTAGGAAGAGAACCATGGAATTCAATCTCCATCCCTTATCTTCTTTATTCAAATGATACATTAATTTTTTGTGGTGCAAAAACATTCCAAGTGCAATACTTGAATCTCACCCTATTGATCTTTGAGGCTCTATTTGATCTCCCTTTCATTATGTCAAAAAATGTGGAATACCTAGTTAATGCATCCCTAACTCAAGGGAGTTGGCAGATGTTGCTCACTACCCACTACTTAGTTGGGGTTGCCCCTAGGTGCAAAAGCTAGTCAATTGGAGTTTGGAATGGGGTTATTGAAAACTTTGAGAAAAGTTTAGCTCTCTGGCAAAGACAATATCTTTTTAAGCCTCCTGACCCTAATAAATAATGTCCTTGATTGCATTCCCACTTGGAGCTTGTTTGGCATTGCTGCTAAAAACCGCTTATTTTTAGAAACTCTTTTTTATAATAATTTTTAGAAAAGTGCTTTTGAAAAAAAAAAAAAACAATTTGTGTTTGGCTAATTTGTTTGAAAAATTCCTTTGATAAGCAAATTGTAGAAGTACTTTTGAGAGCCAAATTACAAAAAATGGCAAGTATCAATGCATTCTTAATATTAAGATTATTTTATAGAGAAAAATTTGAAATTTTTATTATTAAATTTTTAATTATTTTTTTATTAAATTAAAATGTACATATTCAAATTTTCAATCAATATTATACATAGATGAATAAAAAAATAAATTAAATATTGATATAGCATTAACATGATATCAAATAACCCCAAATTTACCTCAATCTTTTTAGATTGATACAAGTCACATATATGCTTCTAGGCACATTTCCCAAAAACTTTCTCTCTCCTACTTCCTAGGAGAGAGAGAACCCTCTTTCCGGTAGGTCGCCTGAGAACTACATCTCTCTTCTTTCACAGTTGTATAGTCTACTTTCCTTTCTTCTCAGCTCTCGCTCTTCGACTAATATGGGAAAAATAGATTATATTTCAATGTGGGATTCAAATCACTTGATGTTACCAAATGGAGTTCAAATGGACCTGGTTGGTAAGAATGGGTGGAGAGGAGTCGAAGGACGATGAGAAGATCAACGGTTAGCAACAATGTGATGGACTGGATATGTTTCTTGCTAAGAGAAACATCAACTGATCAAAAGAAGAGCATAAGGAGGTGGAAATTTGCTGACAGGAAAGAAGAGTACTTTTTTTTTAGATGACAAGGGAACTTGCTGCCGCTATCCTTTGGATGTGCACAGGGTGAAAACCCCGCTGTAAACCACATGGGAGAAAAAGAAGAGTACTTTTGTACGAGGAAACATAATGAATATGGGAGATATATTACCATTATCTTCTTGAATGTGGGGGGAAGATTAATACTTCCTCCATCCCATTTTATGTGGCAACATTTGACCGGACACGGAGTTTAAGAAATAAATAAAGATTTTGAAATATTTACCAAATTGCCCTTCAAAAAATAGTCATATTAAAAAGTACACTCACATTTCTCTCTCATCATAAATGTATTGGAGTACTATTTTTAAGATTAAGTAGGGGCAATACTTTTGAGGAATAGAAAAAATGTCAAACTCAAGGAGGGTCTTTACGTGATAAGTTTTCAAGGTTTACGGAATGGACTTTCTGATTAGTACTTCTAACAATCATTTGAAATACAATACTACTTCTCTTTGGCTTCTTTTATTCTATCAAAAAAAATTTATATGATTTTTTTGTGTTGTCATAATAATGTTAATATTAATAGGAATAAAAAAAATAGAAAGTCAAATGATAGAATTAAAACTAGCAATTAATTACAATTGTATGATACACAATGATGACTATTCTCTCGCACTAAAGTACTTTTTTGAACTTGTTTCCCATTATCCCTAACTTCTCTTTCACCCTTTTCAAGGATCCTTAATCTTTTGTTTGTGCACAACTTAAATTCCAAAACACTATCAAAACTATATAACATATGAAAATTAGATTTTGGAAGATTGCATTTTTATTTTAAAACACATAATGACTACATATTACTTATTGTTATATCATATGATTATGGAACGTTTTCTCTTCATAAACACATTATTTATATATATAGGCAGTTACTATGTTAACTTTGTCCACTAAGGCTTAAACATATTGGAAGAAATTGGGTTTCCCTTGTCATAAAAAAAATAAAATAAGTAGTTTTAATTGCAACTAGTATTGCCTAAATGAATCAAACTGAAAAGTATTTCACTATATTAAAAATGTATTAAATAAATTGATTTTTACTCTTAAACAAACTGAAAAAGTAGTTATATAAATACTATTGAAGAAATATTAAATAAACTGATTTTTTTTATTGTCAAACAAACTGAAAGAAAACTAAATTCTTTATAAAAGACCCATCAGCAATGGTGGTTGTCGGAGAAGAAGATGCAGCTGCAACATCAAGAAGAAAAAGAACAAAAAAGAAGCAATAATATCCCAAGTAGAAAAGCATCGTAGAAGAAGATAGAAAAAGAAGAAGAACAAGAAAAAAGAATGAGAAAGGAGGCTTACCTCAAGTTTGAAGAAGAAACAACTCATTAGTATATGAAGTGCGAGCAATAACATATCTAGAATGGACAAAAAAAGGGCATCAATTTGGAAATAGATCACCATAGGAGACTACATAGTTGAGTGTTAACTTTCTCTCACTATGTTGGGGCCGTTTTATCTACTTCACTAGCCTATGAGTAAGTGATCTTGAACAACTTGACCTTTGCCCCACAGCTCGACTGATAAAACCCATGTTAGATAGTCGGGACTTCCTATTAAGGGTTCTGAAGTAATTATATGACTTCATTCCAACTCCAATAATTTTGGAACTAGAAGCATCAAATTTGAGAGACATGGTTGGATTGAAGAGAGTTCTAAGCAAATAGTTGCCAAAAAAATGCAAAAGAAGATATGAGTATACTGATAGAGTTGTAAAAAGTGTGTCGAGATCCATAATACAAAAGAAGACCTGAAAGAGAGGATGTAAGCAACTAGCAGCTTAAGGTGACCTAATATAGAATTTCAGCAAAAATAGGTTGTCGGAATTGCTAAAAACTGTTGGAAAAGTTGTTGTCATGGGATGTGTTTGGAAGTGATTGGCATCTAGTCAGAATCTCTCACACACGCCGGCGTGTGTAACAAACGCACCGACTGAAGCCCTAAACTCTAGCGGTGCGTGTGGGGCATGCTGCTAGAGATGTTGACTGGGTGATATCTCTCAACCCATGAAGATTCAGCTAATGGGCTATATATGGAATAACCCTCCCTAAGAACACTATTGAAGATTGATGGAAAACAATAAGAGATAAGTAGAATAGAGATAAAGGCTAGAACTATCAAGCACCCTACTAAGAACTAGTTGAAGACACCTATTTCAAAAATAATTAAAAATACTAGTTGAAGACGCCTATTTCAAAAAAAAAAAAAAAGAACTAGTTGAAGACACCTATTTCAAAAATAATAAAAAAAAACTAGTTGAAGACGCCTATTTCAAAAAAAAAAAAAAAAAGAACTAGTTGAAGACATTGATAGTTAGCAATAATCACTACCCAAGATTGCTAACAAAGAATGGATGAATCAAAAAATTAAAATGCAAACAATTTACATCAATTTAAATTGTAGCTTGCTGAGGACATGCCCTTAGATTGAGATCGTGGAGGACACAAACTAAGGTAGAAAATTAGTAGGTGGGAAAGCATCGTCTGAATGTTTGTCCCTGCTAGTAGTTGTAGTATTACTCTTGTAGTTTATTGTCCTTCGAATTCTGTTACTATTTGTTGCTTCTTATACTTTGACTATTGTATTTTTTTGTTGTAGTACTTAATAGTTACTTTATGTTGTTTCTTATACTTACATTATTCCTTTTTCTGAACTGCTTTGGACTATTTTTCTTAGCCAAGGATCTATTGGAAACAAGCTCTCTACCCTTGAGGTAGAGGTAAGGTCTGCTTACACTTTACCCTCCCAAGATCCAGTGTAGTTGTTGTTGCAAACAATTAACTTCAAGAACAATCAAAAGAGAACTTGAGACTAATTAGATAAAATTCAATTAAAGAAACAATTCACAAAAGAGAGGAAGAGAAGTAATACATGAATCCCTTGTCAAAGAAAAATGTAATACATGAATAGGGGTGTCAAAAATGAGCTCAAATAATGGTAACTCGCTCAACCCGTCCGAAAATTTATGGGTTGGGCTCAAGATAATTAGAATTTGGTTCAATCTCAACTCATTCAAGCCTTAACCCATTTTAAAAGAATCTTCAATTGAGCCCCATTTAATCTCCAGTTTCAACCAGTTTTAAGACTTTTTATTTGCATTGATGTAATGTATGTTCCTATATTGAAGGTACAAATTACTATCTATTTTATATCTTCTAGGATTTATCTGTCCATTTATAACTTTTTATTGTTATTTTCTTGAGTTAAAATTCAAATTATGGTTATAGAAGTTAAATAACAAAATGTTAAAATTATTGAGATTAAGCATCAAATTGGTTGGGTCATGACCCAACCCGAATTTCATTTCAACTCATTTTAATATCTCCAATTTAAACTCAACTCGCCCATTTGACACCCCTATACATGAGTCACCTAGCTATGGTGTAAACCAAGAGAGGTTGTGAAGAGAACTAAGCTAACAAGAGTGTTCTACACTCCAAGAGAATATCTCATCACTCATCAATGTCTAACCCTACAAAAAAAAAAAGAAGGAAAGTGGGAGTATTTGTACTAGGCAAATTATTACATCACTTTACCTTCTCAAAGGAAAAAAAATTACTACATCACTTTACCCATAATAACCATAGAGTAAGCTTCAAATGTATTCAAAAGCTATAGAAGCCAAGCCCAAATGTCTAGGTGTTTGGCCATCTTCTCCTCCAATGCATTTCCATGTTTGTAACTTGTGGAGATGTTCCCTGAGGCTTCAACCAAAATCTTCTCCATGATTTATATTTGTGGAAACATTTCCTTCATGTTTCCAGCAGCTTAGTGTTCTGTCTAGCTCCATGAAATAGAAACACGGAGATGTTTTTGGTTCACATTTTTGGCAGCTGCACGTTTCTTCATCTCCCTAAAGCTTGGTTTCTATCATCTTTTGTAGCAGTCTTAAGGATTTGATATCGACATGGGAACCCTCCTTAGCCTGAGGGCTAATCCAAAAGTTATCACTGGGGTTTGGTTGCCAGAGGTTGTTAGACCTTGTGGTGCTGTTAGTTCTCGCAAAATATTGGTAGAAAGAATGGTGACACTTATCAGATCTGAAAGTCTCCGAAAAGAAAGCACGACAACTGACTTCTATATCCTGGATGTTTCTCATGGTTGCTCTGATACCATGTGAGATGTTTTTTTTTTTATGACAAGGGAAACCCGCAGCCGCTACCCTTTGGAGTGCGCATGTTTTGAAAAAAGGAAAAGCGGGCCTGCCTCGGGCTCACCTTTTTTGATTGGCGCCAATTAAAAACCAAAAAAAAAAAAAAATTTTAAAAAAAATAATAAAAAAAAAATCAAAATAATAACAATTCATTAGCAATGCAATGTTTTTTTTTTCATGTGAGCATATTATATTTATCATTATAAATAAATAAATATAATATTAATTTAGTTAAACTAAAAACTAAAGAATAAAATAATTAAATTAAAATTTTATTATTTATTTTATTATTTTTAATCATATCCATTTAACGTAACTCTACCGTAGAGAAGATAGAGAAACAAACAAAGTCTCAAAAAACAAAAAAAAAAAAAAATTCCACCAAAAAAAAAAAAAACCAAAAAATAAAAAAAAAACAAGAGAAGAGAAGAAAAGAAGAAAAGAAAGAGAAGAAGAGAAGAGAGAGAAGAGAGTAGAGATAGAGAGAATATTTCATAGAAGGAAGAATGCATGATGAAGACAGCGAAAAGAAAGAAGAAGGAGCAGGAGCAATCGCGAAAATGAGAAGAGGAGGGCGTCTTGCGAAGGTGTGAAGTGCAAAAATACCCAAAAAATCCTAATTTTAGCTTTTAATTATTAACAGAAAAAAAAAAAAAAAAAAAAAAAAAAAAAATGCATGCACATCACATCACCTTACGCCTTTCTATCGCCATGGCACGCCTTTCTAAAGTTGCCTCGCCTTGTCGCCAAAGGCGAAAGGCAAGCGCCTTTCATAACACAGGTGCGCACAAGGTAAAACCCCCGCTCTTATGTAATGTAAAAGAAGGGGAAAATATTAAGATGCATAAACTACATAATTACACTGAGCCTATTTATAAACAATACATTACAATTCTTTTCCATGTGGAACACTCTATACATTAATATTTTAACAATTTATATGCACCAACTTGATGGAGAGTGTAAGTGTGTTGTGGATATTTTAGGATCTTGTACATATACTATAGCTTGATTTACTCATGTAATTATTTATCTTGATTCTCTTTTCCCTTCTTAGAATATGTACACTTTAGCCTTTTAAACCCCAATGCTTGAGGAAATGAGCAAGATTTCTCTCAATTTCTTTTCATTTATCTTACTTCCTAACATTTTCAATTTGTTGCAGAGAGACACTATTGTTGAAATTTTTTATGAGAAGCACCTAACCGGATTGGTTCAAGCTATAACATTATCCTGCCCTCCAAAAGGGGATTCACTATGAGTCAGTGAGTCTGCAAACTCTGATGGAGGAAATGTGAAGCAAAGTTGTGTGAAGCCTGAAATACTGCTAAATATATGTGAACTCTTATGTTTTTGTGCCGTGCACCATCCTTATAGAATAAAGTAATTTTCTCATCTTTGCATGCAATTTGTTTGGTACAAAAGCCCTATTTCAACCCTTTGGTATAATGTGGTTTCTTTTCTTTGTTGCAGGTGCAGCTTTCTTCTTAATAATGTGGTACATAAAGTTCTGTTGTTGACACGAAGAAGAGAAAAGTACCTAGTAGTTGCTGCTGTTAGATTCGTGAGAACTCTTATTTCCCGCAATGTGAGTTGTTGACTTCTATTAACCAAGAGGATCATTTGTCAGTGTGATTGAACTGCATCAAGTTTTGATTAATTTGTCCTTCATAATGACCACTTTGTCTCTGCCATGATCTCAGATACTTTGGCTCTTGTTGACTAATCTGGTCAATCCTCTTTTGTAAGAAGGATGTCTTGCACCTATTATGTTCCTCATGTGTGTTACTATTTAACTGTCTTGTATTCATGTCCTTGGATGCAAAATCGACTTGGCCAATGATGATTGTACTGGTTAGATCCTTAGTTCAATATTTTTTTCAAATTCTTATATATAAGGTAAACAGTGATTCTATAGGCCTAAAGGAGGAAACATGTGAACAAGATAAACAAAAAGGAACCCTACAAGCTAGAGTCCCCTTTTCCAAATACCTCTCAATGATCTAGTTTTAGATTGGCTTATATCCCCTTTTTTGCAATCAGTTCCGCTGCAACACTTGCTGCCTAGCTAATTGTCCACCCTTTCTATGAAAAATATAGAAGAAAAATATTATTGAATTGTGTATCTGCATTATTACATTGAGACCCTATTTATAGACACTATATTACAATCCTTTTCCAAGAAAGATCATATATACTATTCCTATTCTAACACTCTCCCTCAAATTTGGGCGTACAAGTCATATGTACCAAGCTTGTTACATGTGTAATCAATACGAGGGCAGTGAGGGACATGGTGAACATATCTGCAAGTTGATCACTCGTATTCATAAATTTTGTGACAATATCTCCTAAGAGTATTTTTCCCTTACAAAGTGATAATCAATCTCATGCGTTGACCTAGACCAAGGTATTGATGGTGATTTTCTAGTCTCGCAGAACAGAATGTGATACAATGAGATAGAATGTCCCTGTCTAAAAAAGAAAAAAGAAAAATCTGTCTATGTAGAAGATTCTTGCATTAAAGTTGTCATTGCTTATTAAATATCAGTACCAATGTTTTTCTATAAGATAGCTGTGTTCTAGGGGTCTTAATATTTGCGTTTCCTTCCATGAAGACTTCTTTAGGAGTTATGCTTCTGTATACAACAACAGCATACCCAGTGAGTTATGCTTCTGTTTATGTATAAATATTTTTTAAAATACTGGGTGTATTCTGCAGGATGAGTATTTGATGAATCATATCGCCGAGAAGAATCTTTTAAAACCAATTGTTAATGCTTTTGTTGCTAATGGAGATCGCTATAATCTTCTGAACTCGGCAGTTCTAGAGCTTTTTGAGTACATCCGTAAGGTACACATACCTTCCTTCACCGGGTCAGGCTGTTGCCTCCCTGCTCTCTTTGTCCTCCTTTATATTTGTTTGTTCATCCATTCTTGGTCTTGATGTGACACTATGCAGGATAACTTAAAAATATTGCTCAAGTATTTAGTGGACTCATTCTGGGATGAGTTGGTCAAGTTTGAAAAGTTCTCATCCATCAACTCTCTGAAAGTTAAATATGAGCAGATATCTGCATAGTTATGCCTGTTACTGTCATGTGTTCTTGTTGGATACTTGAGCTTATTATGGCTGTTTTGTGTTAATGCAGTCCCTAGAGGATTCGGGGATGAGAAGTGTTGGTAATTTATTAGACCCAAGGAAACGAGTTGATGAGCGTAGTTTGGAGAAAGAAGAAGAAGATTATTTCAACGAAGAGAGGTATCCCTTTACCTATTATTTTGTAGAATTGTTTTTATTTTGATAACCACTGAACAAGCAATCTGTCAGTGATGAGGAAGATTCTACATCAGCCTCAGGTGCGAATGCAAGCAGAGTGAAGTCTCAACTGACGGTGCCGAATGGATCTGCTCCGAGCTACACATCTGATAGGTATTTTGTGATTTTTAGAATGTGTATTTGCTAAATTAAGTGACATATGATGACTTCTCATATGTTACTGAAGATCTGGGGGAGTTGTTGATTCTGGGGATGACGACAATGATGAAGATTATAAGCCACCACCTAAGAAGCAGTCAGATATTTCTGATGAAGATGGAGCAGACTCTTTTCCATTGAAACGGAAGGTGGCTCCCAAAGAAGACCCTGAGCCAAAAAGGTTGCAACGTGTTGCTAAGGGTTCTAAATCAAGGGACAGTGTTTTTGCTGCTTTATGCTCAACCTTAAGTCAAGCTGTGTTGCCCTCCAAAACTACAGAAAGTCCTGCTGATAATGTGAGTGCTGCACCAGGTAGCCCTCAATCTGATGAAAACAAGAGATCTGCTGAGGCTAACCATGTTGAGGAAGGGAGTCTTTCTGATAGTGGTAGTGCTGATTTTGAAAATCATGCCAACAAGCAAGCAACTTCTCCTAAAAAAAATTCTGAAAGCTTGCACAAATCTCCAGATAAGAGGAAGCATGAAGAAGACTGTCCATTGATACAACCAAAGTCATCTCCTGAAATGGCTGTAAATGGATCGTAATATTTCAAGATTTGTGATACCATCTTGACTCCTGTTATGATCAACTATCTTTGAGCATGTGCTTGTGCATATAAGCTAATCTGTCAGAGTTCCAGAGCAAGAATTTGGTTGGTTGGTGATTTTGGAATTTTATGAGTATTGGTGGAGAGGAGTATGTACAGTGTTGTTACAAGCATGGGGAGAGATTAGTGGCTTCCCCAAATGCTTCATATCTAGAGAATTTTCTTCTATTCTTTACTTATTCTTTTTCCCATTTTACTTAGTTATGTGAACCATATGTAGTAGGGCATCAATTTTTTACCTTCCAAGGTGTTCTTGCGTTTAATGGTCAATGGTGATCAACAGTTGCTGTGGGAGGTTAGTGAATCCTGCTTGAGGCCGAGTTTCCTACTCATGTTTGTGTAACTTATAGGGAATTGTACATTATCGTAATTCCAGTGATACATTGTCTACTAGTATATATATTTGAGAAAACAGCACTGCTGGTAAGACAAACCGTAAAGCTAATGTGGTTCCATCTCCTTTGCTGCTTTCCGTTCTCCTTGAAGTGTTGAGATACTTTGGAACAATATAATTTTTTATCACGTAGCGGGTGGATGTTCTGGTTGTGCTGAGGGATTGCTTCTCGGACTCATCATCCCCCGTCTCTGTCATCCTTTTTCTTCTTCTCTAAATTTGTTTTTTGAAAGTTTTATTGTGACAGTCAACTCCAATAAAAAATTGAGATAGTACTGAACAAATAGGATAAACTCTACGCTATTAATCAGGCACTTGGGAACAAGACTGTTCAAAAACATACTAGGTTTTCGCTATGTGTCTTCAGAGTGTTCTGTTCTTTCTTTTGTTGTTAAGACTGGACGAGGATATTCTGTTGTTGGTCTGTCTTGTTGAGACAGGAGCAGGATGTACTGTTGTTGATCTCCATCTTTCTTTGGGATTGAAAGGTAGTTATTAGTTACATCTTGGCCAATATTGATTTTGCTTGCATTAATCAGATGTTTATGCAATGGCATGGCACTGGTAAGTCATTTTAATTTGACTTTTTATTTTTGACTCAAAAGCTATTTTTTTTAAGTCAATCGAAACGAGCCCTAACTACAATTCACTCAAAAATACTTACCCAAGAGCTATGCTACAAGTACGGATGGCAAATGGGGCGGGGCAGTTGTGGGGCAAATCCATTTAAACTTGTAAATATATTAATATGCTCTGCCCTGCCTCACATAGTATAATTTTTTATTTCAATCTCCAACGCGCCCCGCATAATTGAGATTAATATTGATAACTCATGCCCTATTTGGAAAAAAGAGAAAGAAACTATTCTTCACATCATCCACTGCAATATCACCATGAACTGGTGCACTTTTTCTTTTTCAATCTAAATAACACCAGTCTTTTGAACTGGCATCTGTAAATGAAATTTTGCAATCCTACACTACCACCATTGACAGACAACTCGGTGCCACAAATTGGTGTAGGCAAAAATCATTTTAATTTTTTTGTTTTTTGAAATCCCCTTAAATCAATGCATTAAAGAAGTGAAATGCGATTCCATATTTTTTTTTTTTCCAGTTAATCCAAATGAAATTTTTGTACATAAAAAATATTCTTATAGCTTAGTAAATTATTGAATAGCTTACACTAAATGAGAAATATAATTTTATATATATAAAAATAAAGCACAACTTGCTTTAGTTTAAGAAAAATAGTGTAATTTAAACATAATAATTATATAACCTGCAACCACCTCGCTCCATATATTTTTTCTAAAAGCTAGTCGAACCCGCTCCACTCCACTCCGTACTGCCATAAATCCACCCCCCCCCCCCCCAATATTGTCATCCCTAACAACAAGACAAAACTCAGTAATAAATATGAATGTATTCCTGGAATCTTACTTAGAATGACTACCAATCACCGTAGCATCCCCCGAAATATTATATTGGAGTAGTTACACAATATTTAGCATATTCTAGAATCTTACATTGGAATAATTATATGGAACCTAACATCCCCTAAAATCTTATATCAGAGTAGTTAGTCTCACCTAGAAATCTTACATCGGAATGGCCATAAGAAAGCTGGTCTCTTCCAAATGCTTACATCAAAATAGCCATGAAATAGGGTCTAACATCCCTTAGAATGTTACATCGGAGTAATTACAGAAACCAAGTCGGTCATGGAATCTTACATCGAAATGACTACACATAAACCTAATAGGTTTCAAAATCTTACATCTGATCAGTTGTACAGAACCTACCATATCCCAAAATCTTACATCGAAATAGCGATGCCACTATCTAGCCCCTCCTGAAATCTCTCCTCAGATTTGCTATGACACTAAAAAGAGTAGGGTCCCTAAACGAGACTGGGTAGTCATCTCACGACATCCAGGAAGTCACACATACTACTAAGGCTACCCGAAGGTCACAATCAAGCCCGAAGAGTCGTATTGTAAAAACTCTAAAAGTTATTTTTAAATATTTTAGAAAATTATCCTTTTACCCATCCTAATAGTCGCATCGAGTCGTGTTTGATCAATTTTTGAGGTTAGATTAGAAATCAAATCATTAAGTTGAGATTTTTGGAACTTTTGAAGCTTTAGAAGCTTCTAAGTTGAAATGGTTGTCATTAGTCAACATTTGGAGTTTTGAGTTTCGGGATGAAATTTCAACAGTTGCATCAACTCCAAACATGAATTTTAGGTTAGTATGACTATTGACTTAGGTCTTGAGGTATTTGAAAGCATAAGATAGTTGACCAAAGTCAACATTTGGTGATATAGCAAACTCGGAATGGAATTCCGATAGTTCTGTAAATCTATGAATGCTTTATTCAAGATATTTAGCAGTCGATTGTTCATTCTCCCTCCCAGTGGATTTCGAAAGCTCTACATGAAAGAATAAAGAAAATAGG
Organism: Solanum pinnatisectum; assembly: GCA_035578085.1. Classification (NCBI taxonomy): domain Eukaryota; kingdom Viridiplantae; phylum Streptophyta; class Magnoliopsida; order Solanales; family Solanaceae; genus Solanum; species Solanum pinnatisectum. Next base: position 37,693,184 of record CM069076.1, on the reverse strand, counting down.
AAAAAAGAGTACGGGGATATTTAGCTATTTAGCTATTGTTATCTTCGAAATATGGTTTTCGGTCTAGATGTATTGTTGGTTTGGGTCTCAAGGATTTTTGTTTGATTTTGAGACATTAGACGAGATGCGGAAAAAGTTAAGGTTCAAATTTTACTTTAGTCAACGTTTGAGGTTAGAAAGGTCATTTTTGAGTTTTGATGATTCCACTAGGTCCAAGTGGTGATGCTTAGTCTAGTTGGTGGTTTGGTTCAGTTCCTCAAGCTTTTAGATGAGTTTCATGTCCTAATTTGGAAATTTGGAGATTCTTAATTTAAAGTTGACTTTGGTCAACATCGAGTTAAGGTGAGCTTGTTTGGATGCTTTGATGATTTCATTGAGTTGAATTATCAATTTCAAGCTAGTAACATGTTTGGTTTGTATTCGAAATATTTCGGATGAGTTTTGGGTGAGTTTCAAGGCTTTTTGGGTGCTTTGGCGTTGTTTTAGCAATTCGTATCAACTAAAATGTTCGTTATTAGTTTTAAAGATCGAAAAATTATTCTAAAACTTCTGAAAGTTTGAGCATGAATTATAGGGATGATCTTCAAAGTTCGCTGCGTTTTCTCTAAGAAAGAATTGGACTTTTATCGCAATATACGAAATAATTATTTACTGCACAGAAATGATATTTGACTGGGCAAACAAGCACGAAATTGAGTTTTGATTTCATGAGCATGTCCGCATCATTATTTAAGATATTTAGGAAAAAGAATTGGATTATTTCACTAGTTACAGTTCTTTTAGTAAAAATTTAAGTTGTTGGTTTCTGGTATACATATTGTTGTTCAGGTATTTGAATTTCAGAATGTGTTCATTTGGTATTTTGAGCATATTGGGAGTACTAGAGCTCGGAATGAAGTGATTCTTGCGCCATTCTTCTCGATTCAATATAGAGGTTAGTATTCAGCCCTTATTTCGGCACTCTCTCTGATGATTTCTTCATTTGATTTCTTTCCTATCTCTGAATTTCTTAGAGAAAATTGAGGTTTTATCGATTTGAACTCAATTTTTGATGAAAAATGTATATATATGATCCTAATGTAATGGTAAACTGATTTTGACATAAACTTGTTGATTCATCAATTATTTTTATCATATTAATCGCATATAAGCTTGAGAATTTGGGGGTTTCCTAGTAAAGTTAAAGTTTGATAAATTGAGAATTTCAAGAACGTCAATTTTAACTATGTTTTCGATGAAATTTCATATCTGAACTTCCCTAAACATGGATAAGATATTTTTCAAGAAATATTTCAGATTTGAGTCAGAGTTTCAGACCCGAGTATTGATAGTTTTTCTCATGAACTTATGTTTTTAAGTAAGTTAGAGTTTTGAGCATGATTTCAACTCTTTTTGTTACAATTTCACTTTTGAGTTCCAAAATCTCTGGATATTATGATTTTCAATAAAAAAAAATCTAGATTTATCCTGAGCCCCCGAAAATGACTTTTTGGGTCGATTTGGACTCGATTTTCAAAATCATCGATATGGGGCGCTGTTGTTCTCGAATTCTTGTTGTGATTCCATATTTATTTAGATTGTGTTGATTTGGAGATTCATCGGAGAGGGAAAACTCAAGTGCCTAGTTAATTGTTTGTTCTTTTAAGGCAAGTGAACCTCTTGACCCTTTGTTAAACATATAGAATCTTATATTTCTTATTGTGTGTGTTGGGGAGTAATGAAAATTGTGAAGAATTTGATATTCATGGTCACTTGTTCTTGTTGAATGATTCTAATGATGAAAAAGGAAAAATGAAAATGCTACTTGATGGTATATTGATGTGCGATGTGTTGTAGATGATTTGAACAATTATATTGATTCATTATTGATGATGTATCCTGATTGTGTTGATTTGGATTGTGTTTTGATATGAAAATTGTCATTTTCTCATTATTTGTGTGAACATGCCTATTTGCATTGATTTTGAAACATTGTGATAAGATTTGTTTTGATTATGCCGAAGGAAAATGATTCCGATGGGTACATGGACCTTGTGAGTCCCCCATGTATTTCGACCTAAGTCTTAGCGGATGTGTATCGTTAGGACAAACATGTATCACTACATATGATATTGCACTTCATTGCATTGCACATCATTACGATTCTATAATCTTTGCAGTTGAAGAAAATATATTTTAACTCAAGTGCATTACTTAAAGAATTGCAAAAAGGTCTATTTTTGCATCAAGATACATAGTTTTAAAATAAACTATAGACAATTTCTTATAGAAAACATGACGCATAAACATTTTTAGAAAGGAGTTTCAGTAAGTTAGTGTAAAAGATCAGTATATGTTTAAAGAAGTATTTGAGTATTATCTCAATCCAAATATTATATGACCAAATTATTGCATGTTTTGGGAGGAATATTGAACACCAATTTGTGTAAGAGTTAAGATAACTCAAATTCCATAAACTGAGATGCAACTTAGATAGAATCATACCGTAATTCAGGTGACTCCTCACCAGCCTCAAGAAGGTTTTTAAATGGATCCATAAGTTGACTTACATCCTATACCCTAGGTAGGTATTTTAGGGGTCCTGACAATGTGGGCAAGACGTTGTATCATCACGAGACGCATACTGATAATTGTCGATTAGAGAAACTCCCCAAGTAAAATAAAGTATATTATTTTAGTATTTGTTATTATTATATATATTCAGTTTTAAAGTTTTGTTGTTAAAGACACATGCATATTTTATTATTCAGTTGACCTTGTTTCAGTCTATATTCAAAGTTACTCATTTCAGTTCAGTATGTTCAATTTTAGACCTATGTTTCACTCAGCTATTTTACATACCGTACTGACGTTATTCAGCATTGCATCATTCAGGTACTCATGACAACATACGGATTTTTAAGATTACTTTCATCCAATTTTTGTGAGACCTCCTTGTTTTCAGAGGGCTTCAATTCATATTGAGTATTAGTAGTTGATATATATTGTTAGCGGAGTATTTAGATAGCCTGGGGTCTTGTTCCGATAACCTATCTTCAGTATGTTAGAGGGTTCATAGACGAGTCAGTCTAGTTATAACTTTCAACGTTGTTTTACAAACATATATATATATTATTCAGATTTTCATATCTTTAAATAAAACATTTGAGTTTGTTTCTAAAGTTATTGCATGCTCATATTTTTAAAGGCTCTGCATATGTGTTATAGCCTTCAATATAGTAGTAAGCCCCGATAAAGGTTAGTTTGAGACCAACAATGGTTCTAAGTGTCGGTCAGGTCATGTACATGATGTAGGCTTGGAGTGTGACACATCACTACTCTTTCACAGTATCTTGTTCTATTCTAGATACAAAGACAATCAGACTTACATTTCCTTTGAATCTACTGTAATACTTAGAGGTTTGTACACGTGACACTAGTCTTGGGGGTATTATGAGTTATGTTATATTTATCTGCAATGAATCATTTTATGTTAGTCCTTTATTTTGTCTTACTTCCATATTTACTTTTTTAGTTGGGTTTTAGGCTGAGTTTTAGGCTGAGATGTCTTGGTGGGATAAGACTTGTGCCATTACACGTAGTTTTTAGATTGTGACACGTATCTAACCTCAATTCATGTTCAAAACATGCCTCATGGCCACTGAAGTAAACATCTAAGACATGCTATAGTCAAACCTTGGCTAAGACTCAACAACATCAATACTAAGGGCATCCTAGCTTGTTCACAACTCACGGAAACAACCATAACATCACAATAATCATCCCAAACAACCAAATAAGGCTAAATCAATTCAATAAAGATAATAACAAGGAATCATGCTAAAATACCATCCTAACACTTAGCAAATTATCATGCTAGAACAACCAACAAGCAAGTCTAAAAATAGTAATATACTAATATATACCCTACCCGAAGCCAAACCTACACGCTTCAAATCTCTAAACTGAGAATTTTCTTTCCAAGCAAGCTCTAAATGATGTCACACTAGCAAAATTGTGATTCCGACATCGATACAATCATTTTGACACCCATAAAGCAACAATCAAATTTGAGTCTAAAAGTGGGTCTAAAATGTTATTGTGTGACCCATGAAAGGAATAAAAAAATGACTTCATCAATATGTCCCAACTAGCTCAAGAAACTTGTGCCCTAAATATGTGCACAATCTGAGCTCTAAAACGCCTCAAACCAAACCAGCAAGAAATAAGCTCAACAAGAGCCATTACAAGCTAAAAATGATAAATTAAATAAAAACTTAAGGGTTAAAAGCGAGAATAACGATCCTGCAACGTTCTAAAACTATTCCCAAGAAACTCTCAGCAAATCTCAATTATCTCCCTTCAATTTGAGCTCACAATAGCTCTAAAAGAGGAGAAATATTTTTGAAATGAAGGTTGAAAAGAACAAGAATAAAACTGTCAGCCACTTACTTATCACGATCGCGGGACTTCGAGGATGGATGGTTAATCCTTTATCAGGTTCATTGAATCTTCATCGCAATTGCGATGATCAAGGCTCATGAATACGAAGACCAATAAACTGGCCTTCACAAAAATGATGTCAAGCTAGCGACCGTGAGGACCAATTTCATTGGACTTGACAAACGCGACTCCAAGCAAGCATGTGAACGTGAAGAGTAAAATGTGGTGCACGAGCAATGGTTGCACCATCTCAAACTTTTGAGTTTAGAAAATTTCTGAACAGGGGCTCGAGATTCGTTTAGAATCCCGTGCATGCAAACAAACTATGTTATTCGATATTCTAAATTCAACGAAGATGTAAAAATTTCTGAGTGATATCACCTTGATGAAATGTAGGTCGTATACCCAATGCTCAATTTTAACAAAAAGCCACAAGGTAAGTCAAAATGATCTGAAAATTTCGAGATCCAAACCAAAGGTGCATCTAAACTAAAATCGACGTTCCAAAGCAAAAAAAGAAACTATAAAAAGTTAATAATGTCTAAATTAAATTATAAAAGGAAACATAAATTTTATTAAACAATTGTCTTTATATAAGTTTTTATTTTCATATCACATTAATTTATACAAAAAAAATATTTTTTTCTATGTCACGTTAATTTTAAAAATAATTTTAAATTCAGATAATTAATTTTAACTAATGATTAATTATGTTTTTTGTGATTCTGACTCATGACAGTTTTTGCCTCTCCGTAATAGAATTTAAAGAGATTTAATTATAATGTTATTTCGTCAAATAGTATACCTTAAGAATTTTATTTTATTAATTTTTTTGGATTTCAAGTTATAGGTCAGGTATAAGCACATACAGAAGATATAAAATCATGGAAAAGAAATAGAAAAAGGGGAGAGACAACAAGGATAAAAGGATTCAATATCAGGTAAAATAAATAATAACATTAAGGTTGGGGCTGTTTCAAACCTCAAAGTTTGCCACGAAGACCGGTTCACAATTTTCAAAACTTAGAAAAATGGACACGTACCTATCTTGTCACTTCCACTTCCACACATCAATACACTCTCTCCAATTTTTCCCTATAAACTCTCCCTTCACACTTCACTTTGTTACTTTGCTTTGTTTGTTCTTCTTCCTCTCTCTTTGCAAAAAATAAAACAAGTTTTATTGTTTAAAAAAAGCAAAGAAAATGAGCAGTAACTTGGAGAGTCGATCATTGCTTCATGGATTTGATAAGGGAGGACTTTTTGATTTGGGACATCCTCTTCTTAATCGTATTTCTGAAAGTTTCGTCAAAGCTGCTGGGGTAACGTATATATTCTCATTATTATTATATATTTCTCTTCTTTTCACAATAACTATGATTTAATTTGTGTATTTTTATTTTCATTTTCATTATCAGATTGGTGCTGTTCAAGCTGTTGCTCGTGAGGCTTATTTTACTGCTTCTGAAAGTAAGCCTATTTCATTTTCTTTTTGAGAGACGTATCACAAATTATAAGTTTCATTTTTGAATTATTGATAGTCTTAAAAATACTCCTTTTAATTCCGATTGATCTTTCCCTGAATGAAATACACTTCTCTTGTTAAGTTTTTCAATACTTTTCTCAACCTTTCATTTAAGAGTTCCGCTCTCCTGCGGGAGCTCTCTATACCACCACGTAACAGAGTTTGAGACCACTTGCTATGTTACATTGGTTTGTCATGTGGTGGTAAATCGGGATATATCTGAATTTAGTTAGTCGGATAAAAAAGGGTTTTTGTAATTTGTAAACTAATAATTTGTGTCAAATTCGGGGTGTTTTCAATTTATTTTTTTTTGTTGGTTGCGAGTATATAGTTTGGTATTTTAATTTGAATTGATTGCTTTAGGTACGGGTGGAGATACTAGTAGCATACCACCAGAGATCACTGGTCCCAAGAAGAATCGATTTCCAGACCTTAGAGGTAAGTAAAGTAATATTCCATTGTGTTGTTCTATTAATTGTATCATCATTGCCATTTTGACAATCAATAACCTACCCCTAAATACTACTATTCCCTTAAGTCTTTTTGGTGTCTCCATATCATTTTTGAGTTAAATTTTGTGAATATATAAAAAGCTACTATTATTCACTTTCTTGTAATATTGGATGCAGGGGAGACCAACAGAAAGTCAGTTGAGGCCCTGGTAAGATAATGTTTCCTCTGTTGTTGTCTTTTCTTTTTTAAAACTGTTTACATTATGTTGATGCATTCAAAATATGGAAAAAGCACATACACAGGAAGCGAAAGGGGTTCAACATTTCTACTATATATACCTAAAGCTAATTTTATTTTAACCTATATAAGAAGTGTAATTTTTTGTTGTCGAAAGAAGTTGAACTTCTCGGCCCTACCTAACTCTGCCCGTGTGTCTAATTGGATAGACAAGAAGATTAGTGGGTAGTGAGTTTCCTAGTTTGTTTGTGGATTAAAATAAAACCTTCATTGGAAGATGTGTAAAACATGGTTAAAAATTGATTTCTATTTGTAGTCGGATTTATTTGAATACCATCTTATGCATTCTCTTTCAGGTAAAGAGCACCGGAAAAGAATCTGTTCAATGGGGTAAGCCTACTGTCTCATTTTTTTTTCTCTGATTATTGCAGTTTGAGTTTTAAGTGATTGTGATTTGTTTCTCCTTTAAGAACAAAAAACTCCTCCATTTATATATTTATTTATTCTTTTATTTTATTGGAAGATGACTCTATTTAAGCTATCACCCTAACGATGTGGGGATAGACTTGACCCCTCCCATGTCCTATAAATCAAAAAAGTTACAAAAGCATAGAGAAACATGGACCTAACCTCTGATAGAGAACGATGAGGATAGAAACTAAACAATGTACATAAAGGCAGGCTAGAATGACGGACTTTCATATTATAAACAAAATACAATGGTTCAACTAACACATTTGTCGTATCTTCTCTTTATGCTAGGGAATTGCCACTTACGTAGTAGAAATAGTTTCATGATTTATTGATCCTACTTGATGTGCTAGTCCAATTGCATATATGAAATAGGTTAACCACAAAATAATATCTTAAATAAGATTTCACCAGAAGAGTGAAATGTTTTTTTTTTTTATTTGGTTGATGGTAGTAATTTTGTCTCTTTGCAAATGTGACATTCAAACTCGATATATTACATTCATAAATCACATGTATATTTCACGCGGGGATGTTGAACATGAATCATTTACATTAAACTTCCGCAGGACTAGCTGCGGGGATGTACTCTGGACTTACATATGGATTGAAAGAGGCACGCGGTGTTCACGATTGGGTCAGTTTTTCTGGTTGCCGAAGCATGATATGATCATATGTTTTCATGTTGTCTAGTTGTTGCTAATTCATTAGTAGTACGATGAGTATTTCATGTAGTTCATTCTCTCTGCTCGGTCCATGAATTTGTTGGTTCATGTCGAATTTGTGGTGTTGTTCATTTCAAAAGCAACTTCACCACCTCGATTATTCATCTAGACAAAATCTATATTGTGAGAAATCACCATAAGCTTAAGTTTTCCCTTGGCTCCGAACCTATCTGGGGCCAACCCTTGTTGAGACCATCGTGGGAATGTAGTAATTGTAGTTGTTCTGCATATGTTTCTTGTGTACTATTTTGAGGTTTTCTAAGTATTGAAAGTTTCTCCTTGCAGAAAAATAGCGCGTTGGCGGGAGCAATAACTGGTGCAGCTTTGTCTTTAACACTAGAAGAACGTTCTCATGAACAGGTGGTGCAGTGTGCCATCACAGGAGCAGCCATCTCGACTGCTGCGAATCTGCTTACAGGAATATTTTAGGCCGAATAGAATACGTTGTTACTATTGTGTTTGTATGGCACTGCACTAGACAATTTAACTATCATGTATGTGGATAGTGCTATTTTTGAATTTTGTGGCATTTTTTGTGCCTTTACTACTTGTGTGGATTTTGACATTTTAAGGCAAAATAATAGTATAATGTATCCCATTTGAGGAAAATTTCTTGAAAGGTTATTTTGATAAAGTTTTCTAAGGAGATGAATGCACAGGACATGCAATCATTGGATGCGTATCATCTTGGGTGATATGATATTTTATTGGTATTCTTGTGTTTAGCCAAGCTGCAATTCGAAATTGGTAGTAGATGTTTTAATTAAAGGAAGAGGAAAAAGATTTAGTTTTACTGGTGCTTCAATAGGGTGTAGAGACGACCCTTTTTAAGGAATTACATTATTAAAGTCATTAGAATGTTTTATTAGACTAGTTTTGATGCATGTGCAACATAATGTGAATATTATTAAAAAATAATAGTAAGTACATAATTATAAACTCAATGATAAAGTTTAAGTTCATATGAATAAGGGATGTAAATTTTTTTATGATTACTAATGAAAAGTAGTCACTCGTAAGATCTCTTAGTTACACCTCTTAAATATACTTTCTCCTCCCTTCCCCATAGTGCATTACTTAGTTATTATTGTATTGTTGGAGTTCTTATTTTTAATATAATATAAATAAATGTTTATATAAAATATAGAAGATATACTAAATTTTAGTATTATATTTATTTAAAATTTGTATGAGTGAGTGTTCTAATTTTACTAAACTTTGAGATTGTCAACGTCTGAAAATCAAACTATAGTTTTTAAGAACAGAAGAAAAGAAAATTATTAAAAAATTATAGTTCAAAAATGTGAGAAAGTCCCTCTATTTATAGTTAACAAAGTGTTGTACAAGCATGTGTACATTTTTTCTTATCATAAAAGTTACAATCCTTCGGAAAGAAACTTATCGAAAAAGTGACAACTCTTTGGAAAAGTACTAACCATTCAATTTAAAATGGTGCTTTCTTTTAATATAATATAATATAATATAAAATGTAGAAGATATATTAAATTGGGTGTTTTAAGAAGAAGAAGAACAACAACAACACTGAAAAACTTTTAAAAATTGAAGTTTAAAAATTTGAGGAAACCCCTCTTTTTATATCAAACAAAGGGTAGCGTATGAAGAAAATGCTTATTGTGCCTTATAAAAAAAAAGTACAACCCTTTAGAGAACTCATAATCATTCAAAAAGGTTACAACTCATCGGAAAAGTCATAACTTTTTAGAAAAGTCACAATCCTTCATAAATGTCACAACTCTTTAGAAAATTCGCAACCCTATAGAAAAGTCACAACACTTTGAAAATGTCACAACTTATCGAAAAAGTTATAGCTCTTTGAAAATGTCACAACCCCTCAATGTGAAAATGTGTCGACCTTTACTATTATACAATAAAATATACATAATAAATATAATATAATATAATATACAATATAAAAGATATACTAAATTTGGTGTTTTAAGTTGGGGGTATTATAATAATTTAACATTTAAGTTAAGTAGTTCATTGCTTTAAGGCAATATAGAATAAATATATAAAAAAGATAGATATTGATTTGTCTAATTTGAATTTGATATGAATTTTTTTAAAAAAGAAGACTTTTTAATTTAAAGATATGTAGAATATATAAAAATGACTTTTAACTTTGTGGTATTAAAAATGCACCCCCTACCCCCAAGAAAAAAAAAACATTCTATTTAAAGTTGAATATAAATAAAAGTACAACTAATAAAAATTGGAAACACATGGGTACTTATTAAATTTAGATTGGACTCTTTCAAAACGTTTTTTATCTTTTTTCTCCAATAATTTGAGACTTTTCACAACTTGAGCACCAAGTTATTGTTTGTGCAACACAAAATCATTGAAATTCTTGTCAAGTAGAAGTTGTTGCAAAAGTATATTTATGACTATGAAAATGGGTATATATTAATTATCTAGATAATCTTCTCTTTTGAAGTTGTGTTATTCCATTGTCATTGTTGCATCAATTTTTGTTGATCTATGTAATTTACCCTCAAGAAATTTTGTAATTGCATAATTGAACAACTATCACAATCTTCATTATTTTAAGAAGAAGAAAAAACTTATAAAAGTTGTAGTTTAAAAGTGTGAGAAACCCATTGATTTATAGACAACAAAAGATTGTATGAAAATGTGCTTATCGTGACTTATCAGATAAGTCACAACTCTTACAAAAAATCACAACGTTTAAGAAATGTCATAACTCATCGAAAAAGTCACAACCCTTCGAAAAAGTCACTATCCATCAATGTGAAAAGGTGTCATCTTTTAATATAATATAGAGTAAATAAATATAATATAAATATAGAATATAATAAATTGGGTGTTTTAAGTAGGGGTATTATAGTAATTTAATATTCAAGTTTGGAAGTTCATGCTTTTAATGTAGTATAGATAGATAGATATATAATTCCCAACTCACTTTTTTCTTTTGTACACTTTTTTTATTTACGTGGTAAACTTTGTGACTCTACTTAGTTGGGCGTACAAGGGATGTTTGGAGAATGGAGGCAATACTGATCTTAAAAAAATGGGCATATGTTATTAAAATGTTGAAAAAAGATCACTCATTAATTCAAAAATTGAATAATCAGACGTTTTCTTCTTTTTATTCCTTTCTATCTCCATTATTCTCTTCCTGAAATTGCTCCTAAATCATACTTAAATTGCTCATTAATTAAAAAGGGTAAGACTATTTAGAATATACTTTTTCATGTTGATTTTCTGATTTTAAGTTTCTTTCATAATTTCTATGTCTAAATGTTAGGGTTAGAAATGACAAAATTTGAGTTGAATAAGTTGTGTATGATTGAGAATGATCCAATGATCAATGTTGAAGTGCGATGTAAGTATGAAATTTTTGTTGCAAATACAAATTTCTTGGTCAGATCACAACTCGAAAAGAAGATTTTGGTCTTGGCCTCACTATGAGGCCACGAATTGTAAATTTTTCGATTGAGAGACAAGGAGAGAGTTGACAAAAGATATTAATTTATTCTTTCGAGATTGGTGAACAAAATAAAGAGGTAGAAGGAAATTACAAGTGTGTTAAGATGCGATTGGAACCAACTTGATAAAGTTGAAAGTTTTCAAATTAGGTATAAAAATATCAATCATCAATTCAAAGGAGAGGGTAATGATATAAAAACATTGAGTGATTTGAAAGAGAATCATACGAAGATGAAAAACAAAGAAAAGAAGCCCATGTCCATTTTTTTAGAAAATTCCTTTAATGTTTGATCATTTGTGTAGTTGTTATATATGTTAATTTTCTAATCCAAGTAGGTAAGTTAGAAGAAAAATCAAATGAAATTTCCATAGTATGATGTAATAGAACATAATTTTGTATGGTAATGAAACCTTTATTTGCTTTACCATAATAAAATTAAATTGTGAATATTTTACAATTGACATATATAGGATTAATAATTATAAGTTATGATATTATTCTTTATCTTTAAAGTTATAACAATAAAAAATTGCAAGTTGTAACATTTTAGTAAAATAAAAAATAATTTAAAATAATAGTAAAAATTAATTTGTGTGAAAAATAAATAAGGTAAAAACGGATATATTAGTAGTAAATAATTTGAATTCATTAATGATAATTAATAGGTGACATAAAAATAAGAGATTCATAAAAAAGGAAATATTTGTTTTCCTTGTTTAACTCAAAGCAGTTAACATTCATTCAGAACATATATATTTTTTTCGAACGTTTCTTTCTCTTCTCAATTTTTTCTCTAGTTAGTCGTCACTCTCAACTAATTTCTATTCATTTTTATTCAATAATCTTCGTTTTTCTGTAATGGACGGCTTCTTATCAGTATTAATAATGCATGGTGGTGGATGGAATTTAATGGTGGTAGATGGGATCTTCAGGTTAGTGTTCTTTGCATTTTTTTATTTGTATTAGTATACTAACCAAACATTAAAAAAAAAAAAATAAGAACAATGATACTGAAAAAAAATATTCAAATTTTGTTTGTGTATAACAGTTTTAATTATGGCATTTTTGGAATGAACATTTAATTTTTGAAATTACATAAAATATGTTGAAAATGGTATAGATTTTGGTATGAACATTCATTTTTTTTTTGTATGTTTCTGGTTTAAAAAGTTACATAAAATTTATTTGAAATTGATATACTGGTTATACCATGTTGGTACGATTTTGACATTATATTGGAATGAATTTCGTATACTCATTATCTAATAAATAACAATTAATAGTTAGAATTAGTATTAATTTGATATGATACTGGCATGATTTTTCTGTGAAAAAGTGAAGACTAATGTGATGAAATAGTTACAATTTTAGCATGAAAGTGTATGAAAATTGTATGAAATTTGTATACTGATTTCATATTTTTTGTTGTGTATAATAATTTTAATTATGACATTTTTTTAAATGTATAATGTTATATTTTGGTATGAACATTGAATTTGTTCATTATTTTTTCTAACCCATTTATTTTTTGTATGTTTTTGGTTAAAAAAATTAGATGTTTTTTTTTTGGAATTTGTATACTACTAATACTAGACATGTATGACAATCGATAACTTGTATACTACTAATTTGTGAATAAATATTGATTAAAAATCTCTACAACTAAATTTGTTCATATTCTTTGTATGCACCATTATTGGTTTTTTTTTTGTATGAATCTCGTGTAAAAATTGACGTAAATTTTATATGAAATTGATATAATAGTAAAATCAAATTTCTATGAAAATTTATAGTTTTTATGGCACAAATTTGGTATGATTCAATTTTTATTTTTGGCACTATATTGGTATGGAATTGTGCATAATAGTGGGATGAAATTGGTATACTATTTATTTAATAAAAACAATTATTAGTTATAAATTGTATGCTTTTGTATTATTTTTGGCATGAATCTTGTATGATTCAGTTTTTACTTTTGGCATGAAATAGGTATAGAAAGTATGCATAAAAATGGTATAAAATTCGTATACTGACATAACGTATGTATAAAAGTTATTTGTACTTTTGTATCCTCTAATACCGACACAATATTTTATGATGGAACAGAAAAATATGCAATTCAAAAAGTGTTGGAGCATAAATTATTGCCGCCTGATTCAAAAAGACTGTAGGGGGACCACAACTTGAACGCTGAAAAGGATTTGCTGATTTGAAATTCAAGAGGTCTAAGGTTATGTGCAGTACATGTCGTCAGGAGGAACACAACAGGAAGACATGTTCAAATTACCTTGCTGAAAAAAGACATGATTTATTTTTATTTTGATTTGATTGTTTTATTGTGACAAACTCATGTTTTGATTTATTTTGTCTTTTAAGTTAATGATATATATATATATTCAGAACATTTATTATGTGTATGTACTAATTAATCATTTGTGTATTTAGTGTTTTTTAAATGTATAGTAAAAAACTTGGTAATATTGGTATGCTGAAAAAATTAAGTCAAATATGAATATGAAATTGGTATACATTTGGTATCCAATTGATGTCCTAGTAGTAAAATTGAAAAAACAACATGTAATTGAGATTTCAACCGAAATAGTCAACCTAAAATTAGTTAATGTTGTATCCAATTTGTATACATTTGGTATGAACTAATATCTCGTTGGAAAATTGAAAAAAACATGTAATTGAAATTTCAACCGAAATAGTCAACCTAAAACTAGTTGATGTTGTACCCAATTTTTGAAAAAACATGTAATTGAGATTTCAATTAAATTAATCAGCCTAAAATTAATTAATTTTGTACCCATTTGGTATCAAACTGATATCCCATTGCAAATTCATCGAAATCAATTGCACACTACCATCCTTGTCAACATCAGCAATCATCTGCTCAACTTGCTGAAAACAAAAGGTTTGACATGTAATACTAATAAATCAGGATCCAAAAGAGGACGTAAATAAATACTGAACTGAGTGTTTCCAAAAGGAAACTAAAAGGATTCAATGGGATTGAAAAATTACCTCCTCTGTCATTTCAAATCCAAGGGCCCTGCAATAGAAGTTACATTAGCACATAACTGTGTATATACGAACTTAGATTGATTTAACTTCAGAAAAAAAAATTACCAAACCTCATAGCAACATTCAGCTCACTAGCATCAATAGTTCCTGAACAATAGCAGTTACGAAAAAAATACTACATTAAAGAAAACGCGCACAAAAATCTGTTAAACACACGCAAAAATATGTATTAGGATAGAAACACTTCCATACCAGAGCCATCGGTGTCAAAGAGCTCGAATGCTTCTTTGATCTCTTGCCTTTTCTACTACGTCAGCCCAGGGTGACAGTTTCTAGTCTCCTTTCTTGACATCTTTCTACTTACGCTTGTCTGATGATGAGATACATAGGTAGGCAAAATACAGTTTGTTCACAAGTAAAAGAAAAAATAGATAAAAATATGAAATGAGATTTTACTTTCATTTGTAGTGTGCAATAAAACATGAAAATCATAAGATGTACAGGTAAAACCACAACATAGTTTAACACATTCTTTATAAATATAATTTTGAGCTTGGATTGAGACTTGTCAACATATGCAGGTAGTTTATTGAAATAGAGGTCCAGCCTTTTACAATAAAATCATGCGCTTGCTAAAAATAGTGGTATAATTGTGGCAAGTTTATTCACTACTTTCTCCACATTCTTCGTGTGTAGATCTCCTCCCATCATTGAATCATATACATGTGGAAGAGTTCTATTGATTTTCTTTTTGAATGAAGAAGACGAACGTTGAAGATGGTGAGAGTCTATAAAGGAGGAACGTGGGGGTGTGGGGTTTGCGTGTGGGTAAAAGAGGAACGTGGGGTGTGGGTGGGGGGTTGCCGTGTGAAAACTAGAAAAAAAATCCCTAAAATGGTGTAAGAGATAATGACAATTGATTCTCTAATATTAATGTTATTTCTCTTACTTATTAATTATAATGTAATTTTAAAATAATAACTAATTAATAAAATAAAATAAAATAAATTATAGATTAAAACTAATCTGTCAATACTTGTAATTAAAATGTTATAAATAGTAATATAAAAAAAGTACATCTAAAGGTTGTAATATTAAGCCTTAAATAGATGTGTGGGGTGATTTTTCCAATTAAATTTGCTTGCGCGTAAAATTGTCTCACTTCTCTTCTCTTTTATGAAAAAGAATGATTTATTGAGTTTAAGAGTACTATCAAACTCGCAATTGCCAAAATAGGCAACTAACAATATTACTAAAACAAAAATAAAGCTTCAAAGAAATAACACCACTCACAATTATTGGCTAATAAAAAAACTTCAACTTCAAAAGTGAACTTAAGAGCAAAATAAAGCTTTAACATTGCATAAATATCAAAATTTCAGTACTATTCATGCATATAACAAAAAATTAAGAAATAGTTATTTATCTGTCAAACAAGAAACAAAATAGTATCTTAGTGGCACCAAAACAATACAGAACAAACACCTTGGTATCAACATTATAGTTTCCATGAATTTCGAGGCTGTGAAGAGGAGGAAGTATTCAAGTTCGAAGGCTTTGGTTGATCTCTAATATGTTGGAGCCTTCTTGTCGTGATTTCTTGATTTCCTTTCCATTTCAATTCACTTGTTGGTTTGAAACCAATATCTTCAGTTATAATTGTTGATTTCAACACTCTCTTTGGTATAGTCAATACTATTTTGTTACTTGACAGTTCAAGCTATAAAAAAATTAATTGTATAAGTTAAAGTTAATTACGAAACAAATATTATGAATGCATCACAATATTTACATTGAAAGTTTTGAATCCATTTTTAGCTTGAAACACATCCATTCCGGCTATTCTTCTTTTAAATTGGATTGTGTTTTCAGCACTCTTTCCTTCTCTGACAGTAGGTGTTTACTTTGGTGCAACATTTGTATTATGACCTACTTCAGATGTTGTACTACCTTGAGAACATGTAAATCAACTTTCAAGTGAATGATTAACATTTGCTTCACTTTCTATTCCCCTACTTCTTCCTCGACCACTCCTATGTCACGCCTCGAGCCTACAACCTGAACGTGGCCGACACTTGAGAATCATTGCTGGTCCCCAAGAAAATTCTTGGCCTAACTGACTACTTAGCGGAAGAGTGACTCAAGCATTTAAAGGCTTAAAACAAAAGTAAACCATTAAAATTGTAAAATTCTCAACTCATATTGTTTGTAAAATACTCAATGCAATAATAATAGTTTGCAAAACATCTCAAAGGAAGACTCTTCAACTCTATATCTCTCTCTATGAAGCCCCCTATAATTCAACATGGATGTCGCGACAAGATCCGCGGCAGCCTAAAATGACTAGACTGAAAAGAAAAGTAGAGTCCTCCAGAATGCAAGGAGGCTCACCAAAAGCTAACTGAAGTGCAAAGTGATCTCAACAAAGCATCTGTTGATGATCTTTAATCTATATTTGTATCATAAAAAGATGCAGATCGAATGACATCAGTACAGTGAATGTACGAGTATGTACTATAGTTGAAGCGAAGCAATGGGAAGAAAGGGTTGCAATAGATAAAGATACACTCAAACTGAAGGCAAAGAAATAAAAGAGCTAAATCATTTAAAACATTATAAGTACTTACTCATCTCTGAAACTCAACATATAAGTGATATAGTAAAAATACACTTTAACTCTATTTGAGAGATTCTTTAACCGACAACCATCACTATGAGCTACGTGATGACACAACGTCTCGCCCACGTTGCCAGAACTGTCCTATACCATGTCGGGGTATAGAACCTCTCAACTAAATGATCCACTAAGCAATAATAATTCATCTAAAAAGTATGATCTTGTACCATGTTGGCAAGACATGGTTTATGAGGATTTTGAGTTGTTTGAACTTCTCATATCGGTGCTCAATACTACTTCCAATAATATATATACTCATACTCAAATGTATAAAACATACTCTTTATTTGGTTTGAGTTAATTACTAAAAATATCCTCTTAAAAGAGGTTACTGCTTTGAAATATCTATGAACTCATAAACTCATTTAGAAATCAAAGCTTCTTTTGCTTAGTGTGAAAATACTTTCTCTTGATTGAGAGAATTACTCGAAAATCTTTAAGAGGAAACTGCTCTGTACTCAATCTTTTGGAAAACTCTTTTAATTTTCTCAAAATAATACTCTCTTTCTTCATGTAAAAATGAAATATTTGGGAAATACTTAGTTCCCTTATATTCATGCTCAAACTTGGTTAAAACTCTTTCTCAAACTCCTCTTTACTTTCTCAAAAATGTTGGCTTTAAAAGATTCTCAAAATATATAACTCAAAATAAGGTTCATATTGAAATATAGACATGAACAACTCAACTCAAGGATCTCAATAACAATACATATAACAATTCAATAATTAGGAATAGAATTCCAAAAAGAGTCAGGAACTCAAGAGCCCAGAACTCAACATCAACTCATCTCAAGAATACTCAAATATAAGGATAGAACCCTAGATTACTCTTTTACTGATTTGAATGCAGATTTAGGGTGTGAGTATGAACTCAGTCCATCACTATGATAGCCTTACATACCTAGAAGAACAGAGATTTGAAGAAAAACTTGATTGGAAGACTTGAAACCCTAGCTTTTGTCTCTCATGTGGTTTTCTTGGAGATAAAGGGTGGAGAAGAACCTTGGATTGAAAACCTTAGGATTCTTAAAGAAAATCTTGAACTTGGAGCCTTTAGATCTTGAGAAATTGGAGAAATCCATTTCTTGGAGTTTTTGATCTTTGGAAGAAGGAGAATTACGGATTTTAAGAGTTATTATACGTATAATGATGTTATTAGATTGTAAGATGGACTTAGGGAAGTCAATTTAGGGTAAAAGGTCAATAATACCCTTTTAGGAACATAAGAAAATCATAAAAATCAAAGAAAACGATCTTTTAATGAATTATGTCGCCCAAATCAGCGATGTGGAGGTCTCCTTGCCAAAAATACTCGACGGATCGCCCATTGGAACTTTAGACCTCCCAAATGGACAGAAGCTTAAGATATTTTTGGACAATTCAACGAGCTAATTCAGTGATTCGCCAATCCATTCGCCGGACCGCCGATTGAGCAGGTGATTTCGCCCAATTTTCCAGCCCGGGTATGTTCTAGTAAAACAACCATAATTTTATTACTCTAAACTCAGAATAAGACCAACTTGGTGGCGTTGGAAATAAGACTCATAGAACTTTAATTTGATAATTCTTAAGCCACCTAATTCATTATATGATGAGAGATATGAGTATTTGAATTTGACCTTTATATGAACTCATGCGAGAACCTAGCCAATAGGAATGCTTTGAACTTGGCTTGGTGTTTGAGGTCTCTTATGACCCATAGATCACTTTAGATACTCTTGATACACTTGGTAAAGGACTTTATAACACATGAGAAAGTATAAAATAACGTGGTTCAAGCTCATATACTTACGATGAATGATTCAAATTTTAAGAGTAGAGTTGTGAGGTATTCACCTATAAATCCCACCGACGGCCATGGTTTTGGCCAGCAGCGGCTGGCCTCCTCTTCCAGGAGGGAACCTACCACCACCACCAATACCTCAAGCCACAACACCTCAATGCTCGTATGCAAATTCCCTGACTCCAGATTCCAAACAATTTCATAAGATTGTCCCAATAAAAGAAATTAACTACGTGCATGGGGAACCCAATGTGTTGTGGGAGGAAGAAGAAGTTAATAATATGATAGTCCAAGAGAATCTACAATTTGCAGTTACAAGCAAATTCTAGTACGGATGGCCGGAATTAGACGAAATTCGAAAAATAGAGCCTTTACAGTGTGAAATCAAACCAGAATACAAAATTGGTTTTTTACATGATAGGCATATATACTGATAAGGCTGACTACACTTGAGGATTATGTGCATATCATGTCCAAACCAGCATATTTCCTAAAGGCCAGGGATGGTTACTATCAGATGCATCCGCTAAAATGGGAGCCTTGGTTTACCCCGGAGACGGAAACCACCAAAGCTTTGGCTTGGATCTCATTCCCATCACTGTCACCAAATTTTTTTGTGAAGGAATTTCTTTCTACTATGGCACAAGCAGTAGGAAAACCTCTTCATGTGGACATGGCTACTAAAAATCAATTGAGACCCAGTTGTGCAAAGGTGAAGGTAGAAGTAGATCTCTTGAAAGATTTTCCTAAGAGAATAAAGAAATCCAGCAGTGGGGAGATAGTCTCAACTTGGATCAAAATAAAGTATGACTATATGCCAAAGTACTGTAAGACTTGCAAACTACAAGGTCACAAGGAGGAGGAATGCTTTATCATTCACCCGGAGTTAAGACCCACTAAGGAGGAAAAAGAAGCACCAGGGGACATGAACAATGCAGCAGGAGTAAGAGTCTTGAGTAGTGGCAAAGTACTCGGTCATCCAAATGAGACCATCAGGGGAAACGAAACGAAACTCAACAGAATACAGAGCCTCCAAAACCAAAATATCCTGAGCATGAATTGAATTATAAGGGCTTCCATGTCACTAAGGACAATAGAGTGTTCACCAATACTCCTGACAAGCGCAAACAAATGCAACAGTTGAAGCAACATATCGAGAATGGAGTGGTGCAGGTTAACAACTCTTTTGATGCTTTGGTGGAGATTGAAGATACCTTGAATGAGAAAGTTAACAAAGGCACGTCTTGTAAACCTTGGGTGGAGGCTTCTTTTGGAAAGAAACAACAACATGTGGACACTAATCTTAACGGGGACAATGCAACAGAAGAATGCAATGACCAAGAAAACAAAGAAGCAGCAGACAACACGGAAAAAGGGGAAATACAAAATCCAAAGGAAACAAAAGACACATGCAATATGAAGAAATACAAGATAGTCCAACAGGGGAAGTAAATTTCAGGGCAGCAAATCAAAAAGTGGTGAATACCTTTAATACAGCCGTTGAAGTCTTTACAGAGACTGTTACTGATGACTATGGGGAAAATCAAGAGGATGGAGATGGACAAGAAGATATATCAAACAATATAAAACACGTGTTAAAAGATGCAGGTTTATCTCCGAAACATGCTTCTCTGTTGAAAGGAAGCAATATTAAAGGCAAAGGAGGAAAAGGAAATAAGGAGTCCACTGCTCCCATCAGAACATTACACAAGAGGTTTGCTGCAAAACCTCAACGATTACTAGATCATGATGAATAAATTAATTTTCTGGAACATAAGGTCAGTAAACACTCAACAAGCTTTTGAGAGGTTGACTAACCTTAATAGGAGAAATCACTACTGGCTAATTGTTTTGATGGAGCCTTTTGAAGATTCATCGAACATAGATACATATAAAAGGATTTTGGGTCATCACACGGCTTTTGCAAACAACAATGGTAAGATATGGTTATTCTCTCAACAAGATATTCAGATTCAAATAATATCAGATATCAATCAACATCTTACTATTATGGCTCAACATCAAAACTGGACTGAAGGAGTTCTACTAACAGTGGTCTATGCTGCCTGCAACGCATCTATTAGAATGGAGTTATGGGAGTCTTTGAGTGATCTAGCTAGACAATATACTAATCCTTGGTTAGTGGGAGGAGATTTTAATGTCATCTTATCTGAGGAAGAGAAACTTGGTGGATTACAGGTTTATTATCAGGAAACAGAAGACTTCGCCAATTTTAATGGTGGTCTTTTTGACATGGGCTACAGTGGAAGTATCGTCACTTTGTGGAATGGAAGAACAGATACAACTTCCATTTTTAAGAGGTTAGACAGGATTTTATGCAATCAAAGGTTCATAGATAAATATCCTAATGTCAGTGTCAAACACCTTATTAAAAAGGGTTCTGACCACTCCCCACTTTAAGTTCAAATTTCACAAAGCACTGAAGCCATCATCAAACCCTTTAAATTTTTAAATTTCTGCGTAAAACACGAAGCTTTCAAAGACATTGTGAAAAAGTACTGGGCAACAGATGTGGCGGGAAATCCTATGCTAGTGTATCACCAGAAATAAAAAATTTGAAGAAAGCTCCAACTAAATGGAGTAAAGAAACCTATGGTGACATTTTTCAGAGAATTGCTACTCTGGAGGAAATAGTTCAAGTACAGGAAATTCAATTTGAACAGGATCCCTCTCAGGCAAACAGGGAAAATCTTCACAAGTCTCAAGCAAATCTAGCAAAATTTTTGCACCTGGAAGAGGAATATTGGAGACAGAAAGCTGGAATGAAGTGGTTTGAAGATGGAGAAAGGAATACAAAATATTTTCATGCATATGTAAATGGGAGAAGAAAGAGATTACATCTTCATAGAATCAAGGATCAGAATGGAGAGTGGATAGACGATAAACAGGGACTAGCTAATGAAGCAATTTCATACTTTCAAAAACAGTTAACTGAGGATTGTTTTCCTGAAAATTTTGAAATTTTACAACAAGTCCCAGAGATAATAACAGTCGAGCAGAATGAAGCTATAAAGATGATACCAGAGGAAGAAGAAGTTAAAAAAACAGTCTTTGCTTTACATGGGGAGAGCGCAAGTGGTCCGGATGGTTTATCCGGAATTTTTTATTGGTCTTGTTGGGACATTATAAAGAAAGATATTATTGCAGTGGTTCAAGCAATTTTTGGGGGTCTCACTCTACCAAAATTTGTGACTCACACAAATCTGATATTACTTCCGAAATGGGACCAAGTCAACACCTTTTCAGATGTAAGACCTATCAGTCTAAGAAATTTTATCAACAAAGTGATATCTAGAGTTTTACATGAAAGGTTAGTTAATTTACATCCCCTGATTATTTCCAAACATCAGTCAGGTTTTATTAAAGGAAGAAGCATTGTGGAAAATGTATTACTTGTACAGGAAATTATCAGAGACATCAGATACAGAACTAATACTGCGAATGTGGTAATTAAATTGGATATGACTAAGGCATATGATAGACTATCCTGGTTATTTATCACAAAAGTTCTAAGGAAGTTTGGTTTCTGTGAAGTAATTGACATGGTTTGCAGACTCTTGGCAGACAACTGGTATTCACTCCCTTTAAATGGTAAAGCTCAAGGTTTTTTCAGATCAACAAGAGGGGTTAAGCAGGGAGACCCTCTATCTCCAACTCTTTACATAATAGCTGCTGAAGCTCTCTCAAGGAGTTTAAATGCCCTAAATGCAAATGAAGATTTCAAAAGGTTTGGTATGCCTAAGTGGAATCCGGAAATCAATCATTTAGCATATGCAGATGATTCCATTTTATTCACTTCAGCAGATAGAAAATCCATGAAACTTATGATAAAGGTGTTGAAGGACTATGAAAAGGCTTCTGTACAACTAATCAACTTAGACAAGAGTGCCTTTTATGTCCATGAGAAGGTCACAACAGGTGTCGTAGCCTCTATAAAAAACTTGTCTCAAATCAGACAAGGATTATTTCCTTTCATATATCTTGGTTGTCCTATATTCTACGGGAGGAACAGAATTTTTTACTATGACAATATGATCAAAAGGGTGGGTCACAAAATTCAAGAATGGAAGGGTAAAATGTTATCTTATGGTGGAAGAGCTATTTTGATCAGACATGTTCTTCAAGGTATGCCCATTCATCTTCTATCTTCCCTAAACCCCCCTAAAGGAGTAATAAGGCTTTTACATAGAATGTTTGCTAGATTTTTCTGGAATAATTACTCAGATAAGAAGAGTAGGCATTGGTTTAATTGGGATTCTCTATGCTTACCTAAGGATGAAGGGGGTGTAGGGTTTAGATTACTTTTTGATGTGTGTCAAATGCACTGTTCTGCAAGCTTTGGTGGAATATGAGAAGTAAACCTTCTTTGTGGGGATCTTTTATGGTTAACAAATACTGCAAGAAATTGCATCCAGTCATAGCTAGATGCAGGGGAGCATCAACTATATGGAAGAAAATGATAGCAGTCAGAAATTTGGTGGAGCATCAAATTTGGTGGCAGATTGGAAAAGGAAATGCTAGCTTTTGGTTTGATAATTGGACAATCTATCGGTGCTCTCTAACATATCATACCAAATGCAACAGAAGAAGAGGTAGAAGTTAGATTTTTTGTTAATAATGAAGGATGGAATTCGCATAGGCTAAGGGAGCACCTTCCAGAGGAATATGTGCAGCATGTTGTTAAGACAATTCCTCCTCCTGATGAAAATAAAAAACTTGACCAGACAAAATGGATGCTAGAAATCAATGGAAAATTTTCAGTCAAAAGTGC
This sequence comes from Solanum pinnatisectum, assembly GCA_035578085.1. Taxonomy (NCBI): domain Eukaryota; kingdom Viridiplantae; phylum Streptophyta; class Magnoliopsida; order Solanales; family Solanaceae; genus Solanum; species Solanum pinnatisectum. Next base: position 37,669,600 of record CM069076.1, on the reverse strand, counting down.
TTGGAATTACGTAAGGCAAAGGGAGGAGCAAGAAGATATTTTCAGGCATATGTGGCAAAAGAAAGTACCTTTCAAATATCTTTCTTTTTATGGAGAGCATGGAAATTTAGAGTGCCAGTAGATAAGGTCGTACAAAGGATGGGAATCAGTTTAGTGTCCAAATGTTGGTGTTGTCAAGCAGCAAAACAGGAGACACTATCACATTTATTCCTAACCTCCCCCACAGCTGCAAAGTTGTGGAGGTTGTTTGCTAATTTCGCAGGAAATCAGATGGACGGTCTGCAGTTATCACAGACCATTGTTAAATGGTGGACAACACCTTGCTGCCCAAAGTTAAAATCCATATACGCAGCAGTACCAGCTTTTATTATGTGGCATCCATGGAAACGGAGGAACAACCTAAAGAATGGAAGGAAGACATCTTATAACAATCTAGTTTTCAAAGTTAACATTGACTTATGGAGACTAGTGAAGGTTTTATATCCTAGACTTCAACATTATCCTATAGGATGGCCAGACATTGTTCATATGCTGGAGAATTATAAACCCAAACTTCATTATTTGGCAGTCAATTGGCAACCACCAGAGAAAGGAATATTAAAATGTAATACAGATGGAGCCTCGAGAGGTAACCCAGGCAGGAGTTCATATGGGTTTTGTTTGAGAGACTACAAAGGAGATTTGATATATGCTCAAGGGGAATAGATTCATGAATCAACAAATATTGAAGCTGAGGCAGTGGCCATCAGAGAAGCTGTTTATCATTGTACTTCCATGAATCTCAATAGAGTTTGCATTGAAACTGACTCTCTGGTTATTATTAAAATTTTATCTGGTATCTGGGAAATCCCATGGAATATAGGGACCATTGTGGAAGATATAAAGGGTTTTGCTCAAGTTTGTCAGGTGCAACTACATCATGTGTATAGAGAAGGGAACTCTTTGGCAAATTTTTTGGCAAACCTTGCTTTTGAGCATGAAGGCAGGTTCAGTTTCTCTACATTTATCGATCTTCCTACACATGCTAAGAAGATTGTGAATATGGACAAACATCAATTAGCTAATCTAAGGATACGCACCAAGAAAATAAGGCATATCAGCTACAAAAGGGAGAAGCTTTTATCATAGGCATCTAATGAGAATAACATATGTATTTTTATCAAGCAAGCCACACATATACAAAGCAAGTCCCACAATTTCTCATAAGTGGCAGAGGAAAATTGACAGTTTTAAAAGCGATCTACACCACAGTCACACAGCTTTTGCAACACAAGAAACACAACAAGATAGAGATAGAGAAAGATTTTTTATGTCGAAGGTTTTTTCAAATTCTGAGGATGAACAGAAAGCAAACAGAAAGATGTTTTACTGATTCATATCGCGTTCATCAGAATCATGTCAGCTTCGGAACAACTTCTAGAATTTGGCACTGCAGATATCTCACAAGAAGCATCAGAGTTACAAGTACAAGAAATGGAACTCAAATTGAGAAAATTTTGGGGATAATTACCCACACCATTTCTCAGATATGGAGTTTAGATCTAAAAGAGAAATGGAAAGAAAGAAGCGCAGATACTTACCCGTTTGCCATGTTCGCTGATACGAAGTATAGAATGGAGAAGAGCAAAGGTTTCCTAATTTCTGGACCAAATGTTCTCCAGATATCTTTTTACTTTTATTTTCTGTTTTTTGTTAAATTAGGCAGCCAATTTGGCCAGCCTTTTGTTTCTTTTAACATTAATAAATAAAAATGGCCCATGTGGCCAAGCCAATTAATTAAAAAATAAAATAAAAATATAGATTTGAGTCTTAGCTTAAAAATTTTTGGGGTGTTACATCCTAGTTCTTAATGATATTCCAGCCCCCCTTAATACACTTACACCATGTCTTTATAATATTGATGAACTTGGCCTTTTGTTAGAAGGAGGTGCGGTGGTTCTATGTGCACCCATTGATACACTTGCACTTGCACTTGTGCCATATCTTGATAATGTTAAAGCATTTGGAGATGCAGCGATTCTAGGTTGTTTCGTAGTTCTAGATCTGTCTTTCTCCCTTTTGGTGAAAGACTCACTTTCATTACTTGTTAATTATATATATATATATATATATATTAGTTAGTTGTTAAATTTGAAAAATAATTGACAAAATAGTAAGTATCTTTTGTGTTCCTCTTTCCTTTCTTGAACTTGATCTGCAATAGTCGAATTAGGTGTAGCACTCTATTTTCTAGCAGTAGAATCAACTCTTCCAGGACTTAATAAATGACATCCTGTTTTGTTGTGACCTTTAACTTGGTAATGAGTACATATCATAGTTATTTCAATTTTAGTTAATTTATCGGACACCTAGGTTTCACCCACCATTTTCTTTTCAACTTTCTAGGTCTGCCTGACATTTTATTGATCACTGATGGAGCAACAAGAAGATTTATTGATTTTGACCACATTGACATGTTATTCATAGGTTGAATGAAATTTGAGTAAGTCATCAAGTACCTCTCATTAGAGTAACATGAATGAATAAAATCATGTGGATCATATTGCTTATGCATCATTGTAGCTAAGACTGTGCACATAGTATCCCCTTCAACATTCAAGATCTACAATTACATTCCATCTTCCTTAAACATACATTTTTATTTTTGTATCCATCCAAAACTTCATATCATATTACTTCATTTTGCTCAATATTACATTTCATTGACTAATCAATAGTGGCCTCCAATTCTTTCATCATCATTAGAGAGAAATTGATTACCCATGAGTTTGGAAATTCACTTAACCTAGTCAGCCTAGTCATGACCTTAACCCTAATCTCTTTAGGTATACTAATAATTGTTTGGGAAAATGCATAAGTACCCCCAACCTATGCCCGAAATTCCAGAGACACACTTATACTATACTAAGGTCATATAACCCCCCCCCCCCTTGAACTTATTTTATAAATAATTTTCTACCCATTTTTAGCTTACGTGGCATTATCAACCAGATAACTTGAAAAAATTGTCAACACGTGCTGGCCCAGAGGATAGTGTCACATAGGCCAAAAAGGGGTAGAAAGTTATTTATAAAATAAGTTCGAGGGGTAATAGGACCTTAGTATAGTATAAGTGTATCTCTGAGATTTTGGGCCTATTGGGGTACTTATGCATTTTCCCTAATTGTTTTATTTATGTCTTGCAATCAATATCTCAAGCATTATAGCTCTCACACATGTTATTATCTACTGCATCACACTTGACTTCACAACTAAAATACATTTTGCACTAATATATATATTTTTTTTATCATAGTAAAGTAGATCATCAATTATTTTCTTACCTAATTTAGACAAATCATTATTTCTTTGAGATCAGGTTCAAAAGTACTTCTAGCACACTTTCAAAACAAATTCTTCCTTTGCACTTTCAATTCTTTGACCGATTTGCTAGAATATCCTTAGCACACTTTTTTCCCTCAAAGTCGGTAACAACTCAGTAATAGCTATATTCAGCCCATACAAGTTATAACAAATATTATCAAATTAATTTATTTTTTTTAAAAAAAGAGTTAACAATAGATTGTAATAGTGAAACAGAAAATCTTTCCTACTAGAATTTACCATCTTTCTGACATGATGGTGAAACTTGTTCAATCTCCTAATTCCAAGTCTTCGTACAATAGAGAAATAAACCAATTTCAATTATATTTGTTCTCATTTTTACTACAATCCAAGCAAGGAAGCATTTGGTTATTGCCATCTTTGCCCACTGCAATAAATAATTGATCCCTGCATACTCCCTTCAAGAAATAACCATCTAACCCAAAATATGTTTTACATAACATGAATGCCATCTTGAATGGTTTAAAATACATGTAAAACATCTCGAATACTACCTATCAAGTTTATTAGTGTCACCAAGCTTCACCACACAAGTACTCTCAGGTTTAGACCTTAACAACTCATTTTTATACTTAAGAATTCTCCCAAACTCCTTAATATAATCACCCATAATTTCATTCAAAATTGTAGCTCTTGTTCTTCTAGATATGGTCGTACTAACATGCACATTATTCTTCTTCCTGATTATCTCTCGCATCTTGAACACTTGGATATTCGGTTGTTCAATTATTCTATCTTTAAAAATGCGGGTAAAAAATTTAAGGACTTGGATCTTTTGCCGCATTTCGCTCAAAGGGTTAAAGGGAGATGTACTGGAATGTAATTCCTAATAACAAAGTTATTAGTTGCAGTGTCAAGACTTGTATTTAATAACCATTTGCAATTTTTCTTGCAACATCTTACCCTTACTCTAGTATGCCCGTTCGCTTACTTCTAAATCTGAATCATTCTATGAATTGCATACTTAGTAACTGCAAATTTAAACTCTTTCACATTTTCAAAAATTATACTCAATTGCCACACAATTTTCTTTCTATTGGGTTCAAATCAGACACTGTTTGTGGTATGCTTTTTCCTTCTTGTTTTAGATAATTTGAGCATCATTTTTTACTTTTCTCAAACAACTGTCATTTGTGTCTGTTTCAAAGCTACAAGCATCAGAACTTGTATAATATGGTTCATCATCCTTTAGCCTTCCTTCTAAAGTATTTTTACTAATGATAGTCTCATCAAATTCATAATTTGGTTCAACATTATCTTTTCTTAGCCCTAAGCTCTATTAAATCCTTAAGAATATCACTTTCATAATGGTCATTTCCAAATACTTCACTACCATCACTATGACCAGTTGACTTATCAGATGCTTTTTAAGAGTATTCACTATCTTTAGAATTTGATGGATCATTATTCGAAGCTGTTGGATCTGATATATAAGGAATATTTGAGGTAAAATGTCATGCCCCGAGCCTACACCCTGGGTGGGACTGACACTCAAAAATCATTATTGGCCCCAAGAGAACCCTTGGCCTGGCTTAACTCTTAGTGGAAGACTTACTCATGATAAAATACTTTAAAAAGTAAACTGAACTGCTCAATAGATAATGTAGAATTTATAAAGAAACATTCACTAACCAAAATGACAACTCAAGTCTCAAACATCAAAACAGAAATGGAAAGACTCAAGAACTAACATTAACTAACTTTCTATGAAGCCTCTAACAACTGAGATGGACGTCGGTGCAAGACCCACGAAATCATAATGAACTAAAATGATAAAGTAATAAAAAAAGAGGATCCTCCGAAATCAAGAAGGCTCACCAACAACTCTGAAGCTTAACTGGATCAATGATGTGCTGGATGCTGATCCTGGTTACCTAAATGTGCATCATAAAAAGATGTAGGCCAACTGACATCAGTATATTGAATGTACGAGAATGCGAGGGGAATTCTAAAACAAGACATAAGCTTGAAAGGAACTGAAAGAATATACTCGGGCTCAACTCAACTTGTTTCAATATGAAGCAATAAAATAAATGCAATATAAATAAATGCTTTTAAAACATAGATAACAACTCTGTGTATTTCGAAATACAATAATAACTCTGTATGTGTGCAAAGATACAAATGAACTCTGGATGTATATAAAAATACAATTTACTCAATGTATATAAGAATACAAAATACTGTTGTGGGAGTTTCTCTAACCGACAACTATCACTTAAGAGCTATTGTGATGATACAACATTTTGCCTCACGCTGTCAGGGTCGTCCTTTACCTTGCCAAGGGTATAGAACCTGACTACTAAGTGGATCTACTAAGCTATGCTAAAAAGCACTAAGGAATCATCTAAAAAGTATGACATATTTTCTACCTATGGTGGCTACATGGTTTATGGGGGCTGGGAGTTGTCTCAACTTTCCCCCGTATCGGTGCTCAATACTACTCCCAAAATATGATACTAGCTCTTATGTTTAAAAACATAACATTGTGGTTTGAGATAATTACTCAAAAACTAGCTCAAAGGCACTCTTAGAAATCAATGTTTCCTCTCTTGCTTAATTGTGAAAGCATTTCCTCTTTACTGAAAACTAGCTAAAAGGCTCTTTTGGAAATCTCAGTTTCCTTTCTTGTTTAAATGTGAAAACATTTTACTCTTTGGGAATACATAGTCCCGATATACTCTTTTGAAGAAATGAACTTCAATCTTTACTCTTTACTCAACTCAAAACTCAGGTCATAAAACAAAGTTAAAACATTAAAAGACTTTTGGAAGACTCTATGAACTTCTCTTGACTTGGCTTTTAACTTTCCTTGAATTTGAATATATGGATTCAAGGATTGTGATTTGTGATAGGAAAGATCTCATGATGTTTAGGAGTGTTTTTAGATAGTTAAACATGAGAAATGATCAAGAAATCGTTGTCTGGAAGCAAGTCCCTAACGCGGAGATGCATTTAATTATTTGGTCGCGAAATAAATTTTGAGGTAGAACGGTCCGCGACCACTCCGCAACATGGAGAAAATTTTGTCAATCCTGAGGAACAGGTCCGCATCGATTTGGCCGACTTATTCCTTCTTCGTTTTTTAACCACAATTCGCCTAAATTCGATTTTTTTTCTCAATTCCTCTTTGGATTCAGATACCCAACACATGTACACAAGAATCTAACTCAAAACAACTCTAACAATCGGCCTTAAACTCTCAAGAACTCCTCAATCTCATGATATCCCAAATTTAAGAACGAAAGCAATTCAAGAATACAACTCAAGAACATCAAAGTCTCAATCTTTTAGGACGAAAATCATACTGAAATAAATATGTTTGGGGTGTGGGTTAACGAACCCAATGCTATGTGAACTCATATACCTTGTAGGATTGAATCCTTGGCGAAATCCACAATTAATTCATCAAGAAATCGACGAATCCTTGCTTCTTCTTCTCTTTTCTCCTCTTCTTTTCTCTTCTTTCAAAACCCTAACTTAATTTTATGAAGTGTAAACTGAACCAATTCAGTTTTGATCCCAACTTAATTACCAAAAACGAATTTAATTAATAGGATAGTGAAAAGACCAAAGTACCCTTCTAAATCCGATTTTGACTTTCCTTATATAGACAACCTAACTTCAAATGGGCATATCTCCCTCATACGAATTTGAAATCGTGCAAACTTGGTGGTGTTGGAAAGATAATTCAAAGATATTTCCTACAGAATCTTGTAGCACACCTAAATCATCTTGAGCTAGGAGTTATGGTCGTTTTAAGTTGACCTAAAACTCATACTTGGCTTAATTTTTTCAATCTTTCCAAATTTGATTATTTCCAAAAACGTTTCTTTCAAATTTTAGTTCTTTCTAGTTCTTTCAAGTAGCGGGGTGTTACAATATCTCCCCCTTGGAAACATTCATCCTCGAATAAGATTAGTCGTAGTAGGCTAAGGGTGTAACATCTAAGATCCAGCTCAAACACCCAATAAGCAAAATGTAAATACAACATGCCAAATAGAATTATGCAGCCTGTGAGACCGTGGTAAACCTATGATAAAATCCATATTGATCATCTCCCACTTCCATTTCAGAAGTTTGATATTATGAGCCATACCACCGGGCCTTTGGTGCTCTACTTTAACTTGTTGACAATTTAGGTACTTAGCAACAAACTCTACAATGCCCTTCTTCATACTACTCCACCAATAACTTCTCTCAAATCATGATATAGAATATATGGAGCTATGAGATTCCTTCATGATCCTCTCTTGAAGTTCATCCACCCTTGGTACACACAATATACCTTGATCCCTCAATACACCATCTCCCCCTTGTTCAAAAGCCATTACTTTTCCTTATGAACATTTGCCTTCAATTCAAGCAAAATAGGATCTTGGTCTTGTTTCTCTTTCACTTCTAACACTAATGATGATTCAGCCCCCATTAATCACCACTACTCCTCCTTCTGTGGAATCCATTAGTCGTACTCCTCTTGCACGATCTTTTGTTAACTCTTTCTTATCTTCCTCAAAATGGGTGGTACTACCCATAGACAATCTACCCAAAGCATCAGCAACAACATTAGCCTTACCTAAGTGATAAAGAAAACTCATATCATAATCCTTGAGTAACTCTAACCACCTTCACTTTCTGAGATTAAGCTCTTTATGACTAAACACATATTGAAGACTCTTATGATTGGCGAACACGTCCACATGAACACCATACAGATAATGACATCATATTTTCAAAGCTAATACTATGGCAGCCACTCAAGATCATGGGTTGGGTAGTTTTTCTCGTGAACCTTAAGCTGTCTGGAGGCATAAGCTATAACTTTGCCATTCTGCATTAACACACAACCCAAACCAACTCTAGATGCATCACAATATACAACAATGCCTTGTGTACCTTCTGGTAAAGTCAATATTGGGGTAGTAGTCAATCCTTTTTTCAATTCATGAAAGCTTGTCTCACAAGCTTCAGACCATTGAAACTTTACTGTCTTCTTAGTCAACTTGGTCAAAGGGGACGAAATGGATGAGAGCCCCTCTACGAACCTTCTATAATATCCTGCCAACCCTAAGAAACTCATAATATATGTTGGAGATGTGGGTCTAGGCTAAATCTGCACTGCCTCTATTTTATGAGTGTCAACTCTAATTCCATCACCGGAAATAATGTGGCCTAAGAATGCCATAGACTCAAGCCAAAACTCACTCTTAGAGAACTTGGCATACAACTCTCTATCCTCTAGAGTTTGGAGAACTATTCTGAGATGACTAGCATGATCTTCCTCATTCGTCGAATAGATTAGTATGTCATCAATGATTACGATAATGAACATATCTAAATAAGGCTTGAATACTCTATTCATAAGGTCCATGAACGTTGCAGGTGCATTAGTTAAACCAAACGACATGACCAGAAACTCATTATGACCATAACGGGTCCTGAAAGCTGTCTTTGGAATATCATATTCCTTTACTCTTAACTAATGATAGCTTGATCTGAGGTCTATCTTAGAAAAACATGAGGCACCCTGAAGTTGATCGAAAAGAGCATCAATTCTTGGAAGAGGATACTTATTCTTGATGGCAACCTTGTTCAACTGACAGTAATCTATACACATTCTAAGAGAACCATATTTGTTTCTCACAAAAGAGACTGGAGAGCCCCAAGGTGAGATATTTGGTCGAATGAAACCTTTCTCTAGGAAATCTTTCAACTGCTCTTTTAACTCTTTCAACTCTGTTGGTGCATCCTATATGGCAGAATAAATATAAGACGAGTATCGGGAAGAATATCTATATTGAGATTTATTTCTCTCATAGGAGGGACTCCAGGAAGATCATCTGGAAAGACTTCTGGAAACTCTTTTACTACTGGACTTAGTGATAGACACACACCTTGGAAACTAACTTTCTCGCCTTAAGGTACGAAATAAAACGATCCTTAGGCACTGCTGAACTGCTCTTCCACTCTATAACTGGTTCACTGGGAAACTGGAACTTGACTACTCGAGTTCTACAATTTATTGATACATAACATGCATGAAGCCAGTCCATACTTAAAATGACATCAAAATCTACCATATCTAACTCAACTAAGTTAGCCATGGTACTCTTGTGATTGACGAAAATTGTACAATCACGATAGACTCTCTCAGCTAGAATAGACTCACCAACAGGTGTAGAAACATTGAAAGGCTCAAGAAGTTGCTCAGGAAGAACATCAAAATTCATCACAACATAAGGAGTTACAAAGCATAACTCACTCTTGGATCTAACAAAGCATAAACATCTAAGTTAAAGACTTGGATCATACCAGTGACAACATCAGGTGAATCCTTTTGCTCTTGGCGATTAGTGATATCATAAAGCCGGTTTAGTCCTTCGCCCGTCCCTGATGTTGATCCTCTAGGCGCAGCTCTGTCGGGTGGATCAACTAAAGAAGACTAGGCTCTATTGCCCCCATTACCATTACCTTGCTTGTTCTTAGGACACTCTCGCATAAAATGAACGTTCTGGCCACACTTGAAGCAACCACGGGAGCCATAATGACATATCCCTGAGTGGCTCTTACCACACTTAGCACATGCAGGAGGCTTACTACTCCCTTGTGTCATACTACCTTGAAAATGGGCTGGTCTAGCTTTGAAACCCTGTGAATTTTGACTATTGTACTCACATTTGTTCCTTGGTACAAGTGCATTAACAGATGATGGAGCAGGTCCCTTCTGCATCTGTTGGAAAGATGACCGGTTGGGATTACTCTTCTGCTGCCCGAACTTATTCCCTGTCTTAGCTCTCTTATTTCGAAACTCCTCTTTGTCTTTCAGCTTCTCTTCCCCTGTTGCACATGGATCATCAGCCTTACGATGTTCATATCTCTTATCAGCATAGTTGCCCTGCTTTCCCTACTAGAAAGATGAGACAACCCAGCAATAATCAAAATCATCCTACTTCTCATGTCAGCAACCATATCTGGAGCATAGCATGAAAGTTGGGTGCACTTCAGACTATACTCAAGAATGCTCAATGAATCCTGCTTAAGTGTGAGGAACTCTCGTACCTTTGTCTCTCTTAGTTCTCGAGGAAAGAAATTCCCCATGAAGGCACTCTCGACCATAGCCCAGCTTACAATCGGTGACGCGCAAGCACAAGTTAGAAAGAGACTTTATAGAGATGAACTCTATCGCACGTAGTGAGTATGAAAGAAGTGAAGGAATTCCTAAATATTGTAGCCTCCTAATTATAGATGTGGCGCGTTTCACAACGATAACTAGAATCTACAAACACGGCTTCATAGACTCCCTAGGACTCTTGAACTCTGTGCTCTGATACCAAGTTTGTCACGCCCGAGCCTACACCCTGGGCTGGACTGGCACTGAAGAACCATTGTTGGCCCTAAGTGAACCCTTAGCCTAACTTAACTCTTAGCGGAAGACTTACTCATGATAAAATACTTTAAAAAGTAAACTGAACTGCTCAATAGATAACTTAGAATGTATAAAGAAATATTCACTAGGAAAAATGGCAAATCAAGTCTCAAACATCAAAATAGAAATGGAAAGACTCAAGAACTAACGTCAACTAACTGTCTATGAAGCCTCTAACAACTAAGATGGACATCGGAACAAGACCCACTACATTTTAATGTATTAAAATGATAAAGTAATGAAAAAGGGGATCCTTCGAAAGCCAGGAGGCTCACCAACAACTCTGAAGCTCAACTGGATCAACGATGTGCTGGATGTTGATCCTGGTTACCTGAATCTGCATCATAAAAAGATGCAGGCCAACTGACATCAGTACATTGAATGTATGAGCATGCAAGGAGAATTCTAAAACAAGACATAAGCTTGAAAGGAATTGAGAGAACATACCTGGGCTCAACTCAACTCAACTCAACTTGTTTCAATATAAAGCAATAAAATAAATGCAATATAAAGAAAAGTTTTTAAAACATGGATACAACTCTGTGTATTTCGAAATACAATAATAACTCTGTATGTATGCAAAAATACAAATAAACTCTGGATGTATATAAAAATACAATTTACTCAATGTATACAAGAATACAAAATACAGTTGTGGGAGTTTCTCTTACCAACAAACATCACTTAAGAGCTATTGTGATGATACAATATTTTGCCTCACGCCGCCAGGACCTTTTTATACCTTGCCGAGGGTATAGAACCTGACTACTAAGTGGATCCACTAAGCTATACTCAAAAGTGTTGACACCAAAATTTGGTCTAATATTTCTAAAGTTAATATTTTTTAAGTATTTTATTTTTTAAATAGTTCAAAATACATGTTTTGTCATTTTAATGCAATTTGTTTATAACTATTCCTATTCTCAAAGTATTAGGATCTTTATCAGTTAATTTTGTTTATATTATTTTTGTCACAATTAGTTGAATATGCTCAAATATTTGTTCGGTTTGATTAATTCATTATTTTTTGTTGAATTGCATTTCTTATATGCTATTTGTTACATTCGTTATATTTTTTAATATTTATTTTATTCGTGACATTTGTTAATATTCATTTTGATATTTTGCATAGTCCAAAAATTTATTCTGATATGGATAAAATTTTATACACAGATATTTTATTAACCGGTGGTTTTTGCCTGCGGATTTAAGATAGTGGTATTGTACTATTGGTGGTTTTCAATTCCATATTTAAAGAATAGCTTGCTCATTAAGTTAAGAGGTGGTGAATTACTTTTAGATAAGGGTTATAAATTTTTAGATTTTTTATTTACAAAAAGGTTCACTATTCATTAATTTCAGGCCGCAACCACCCCAGAATCCGGCAAAGCTCCGGCAACACAAAACGCTCTACCTTTTCCTGTGAAAAGAACCCACCAATCCCTTTGTTTCCTCTCCAAACCATTGTTCCTCCAGACCACATTTTCCAGCGCCTTGTCCAACCACTAGAAATGACCACACAAGCCATTTTTCTTCTCCTTTCTCACTGTTTTCCGGTAACCCACACCACCATCTCAAACCAGCCCCCACCCTTCCTCATTTCCAGCAACACACCCAAAACAACCACCCAAAACCCCATTCTTTTTCCCCTTTCTTCGCTGCTCCAGTGAACTCCACGCCAAAATCAAGCTCCGGCGAGGAGCTTCAAGCTCCAATGAACTGAAGAAGCGAACCAGCTACGAAACCAGACCACTTCCCCTTTCTGCCCTTATTTTGATTTTTGTTTGTTTAGCAGCGATTCCGGTAAGAACAACGCCAACTCCGGCGAATAACAGTTCAAATCAGCCTCCAGCGAGCTCCGAAGCTCCGAACAAACACCAACCAGCCGGAGAACAACTCAGACCCATAGCCACTCCAATCACCACCAAAATCACCACTGACACAACAACGAACCAGACCCATCTCCGACAAGGCAACAACAGTGGCACAATCGCCTGAAGCGGTAACTACATTGATTTTTCATATACTTTATTTTGTTCTATTTTGGTTATTGTTGGGTGCATTTTTTATCATTATAATTTTTTATTTTTGTTGTCGTATGCATAACCTGAAGTTTCTTCTTAGCTATACTTATATATATATTATAAATATTATATATATGTTTTTATCATATTGTGTGTTATTTTATTTTATTTGTTAGTCATTTCTATTTTGATGATTCAATTAATTATTTATTTTAGTTTCTTACTGCATGTTCTCATTGTTGGTTGTTTTATTTATTATTTATTTTATTATGTTATTAACTTTATGTATTTGGATAATTTTCTCTTACTGTTTTTCACTTGTGTTTAGGAGTTGATGGAGTTCCTTTTTTATTATTTTATTCTTATTGGGTTTTATTTGTTTGTTTCATCTTCATCTTAATATGTTTTATTTGTTTTGTTACCCGATTATGTTGCTATTCCTGTTTTACTTATTTTATTTAAGTTGATTTTGTGTAGTGTATTTTCATTAATTTGTTCATCATGCGCTCTTAATCATTGTTAAAATTAATTTATTTTGGATTACTTTAATTTGTTGGAATAATATTGAACATTATAAGCTAAAATTGGCCGATGAAGAAATTACCGTCGATTTTCAAGGCCTCCCATAATAATAAGACGAGTTTCTATTTTTAAGTTATTATTTGGTTCATTTATTTTTATTCATATTTATTTATTACCAACACTTTTATTAAGTGTCTTTACAGGTACCAAGAGTTACTTCCCATTGAAGCTATTCGAATGAAGTTTGAATTATACTTTTTATTCATTATTTTGTATATATTGACGTTGGACAAACTTTAGGCCAATTCTTGTATTATTGTTTTATTTTATTACTTGTGTATATTGCATCTTTATTATACTTGTATATTTGTTTTTAGCTCCTTCTCAATTTGAAAAAAAGAATTCAGTCGGGACCCATAGTTGCGGATTTCGAAGGATGCCTAACACCTTCTCTTTGGAATAAACTTGAACCCCTTACCTTGAATCTATTGGTTTCGTAGACATTTTTTTAAAGTTAATTAATTAATTGATTTCCTAGTTTTTCTAAAAGTTAGCTGGCGACTCCCTTTTACCCTTTATTTTTTTTAATTCTTTTATTCTTTTTAAATTGAATTACTATTTTTTGTATTTTAAATTATTCTTTTAATTCTTTTAAAATTTCATAACTATTTTTGGTAAGTCATCGCGACGTTGCACCCTCTCAAAGGATGTCAACAGAATGATGACTCTGCTGGGGATATAGGGGTTCTAACCATTATGACTTCATTTTTTTCAAATTGAGTAGATTATTTTTTTATTATGTTATTCATTATTTCTTGTATATTTTGTTGATTATTTGCATATTATACTCATTATTTATTCATTATTTTTTGTACATTGTCATTGCATTCATGACATAATTTCCTTCATTTGATTTTTTTTATTTCTTACTTAAAGGACGATTATGCGGGCCACAGTCATTCGTTATCCAAATTGTTTATTGGGATACCTTAGCGAATGCAGTTGGCCACTGGATGGTCAACGGTCGATATCTTCCCCACCCCAAGTAGTCTGCTTGGGTCAGCATTCCACTTTCAAGTAAACCCCACTCTTAACACTATTCATTATATGAGTTCAATATTCATTGAAGTTATAATCTATTGGAACTACGTTTGACCTGATTCCTGCTTCAACAGGATATGTAGGCGCCACAACGGCTCGATCATGTTTCCCATAATCTTTCCATTATTTCAAAGCGGAAATTGGGCAAATTTTTTGAGGAGGTCTCCAAAAATTTTACAAAGGAGACAATTGCTACAAGATTGAATACCAGAGGTTGTTAAAGCTGAAATAGGGGCAAAATTTTTAAGGAATGCCCTCAAAAATTTCACAAAGGCTGTACTCTAACACCAGATTTATGGCAGCGTCGCTCCAATTTGGTTTGTACATTTGCATTAATTTTTGTACATGATGTTATATTCATTGTATATCTTTGATTTTATTTATCTTGCATTCCATTAAAAAAGAATGACTTTATTTCACTTTTTTAAAGTTTTGGTTGTCCGCCCTTCAACGTGACTCATTAATTTTTCATTTCAATTACTCCCTTTTGAAAATTAAAATATAATTATTTGGCATGTTTTAAGTTGGGTTGTCCTCCCTTCAATGTGACTAATTAATTTTTTCTATTTTTGTTACTTTTTCTTTAATTTATAAAACCCTTTTTTTGTTAAATTTGGGCGGTTCGCCCTTCAATGTGACTCGTTGATTTCTTCATTCTTGTTAAGTTTTTTTTTTTTTAAATAATAAAAAATATTTTTTGTTAAATTTGGGTTGCCCGCCCTTCAATGTGGCTCATTGGTTTTATATTCCATTTATTTTTCTTTCAAAAAATTTATTTGTTATTCAAAAAATATTTTTTATGCCATATATGAACGAACTATGCAAACCTGATTCTCATTAATGAGATACGTAGGCAGCCCTTCTAGGGTTCTGTGTTCTTTATTCAAAAGATTCTTTATATTTTTTTCTTTTTAAAATGTTATGTTATTTTTGATTTGGTTGGTTCCAACAAAGTTCAAGTGCGCATATGAAAATATAATTGAATCAATGGAGAAGATTGACCTCTTGTTAAACCATAGATTCTTTTGCTACCTCTCATTCATACTTTTGTTACACTTGAAAATATTCTCTTGCATGCATTCAAGATTAGAACAAAACCAGTTTCATTGTTTCATGGGCATTATGTGGTGTGTTTTGAATTAAATTCAATTGTGTTGTATTATTGATCTAGAACTTGGCCTGAATGTTGTTGAGGCGAAATCCTGAGTAATGTTTGATTTGAAAAATGATTGTAGGCCTTCTTTGACCTGTTTGAGTCTTTCAAAGCCTACCAAATGACATTAATCGTTAGATGTCCCCACTTTGAGTCTTAAGCCTTTTCTTTGGACAATCACATTTTAGCCTATACCCTTTCTGAGTGCTTATACGCACTATCTCCCTTTTGGTCTGACTTTCTTGACCGCACTAAAGACGTGCAAGTTTCAAAGAAGATTCAAAGTTTAAAATTTGTCAAAGACAAAAGTTATCAAAGTCTTTGAAAGTCAAAAATACAAAAATGACTTCAAAGAAAGAAGAAAAAGTTCAAAATTCCCCACATGTTCAAGCAAGCAAAATTTCAACAAAAGAAGAAGAACACTCCAAACAAACATGAAGAAACTTCAAAAAATGATGAAAAAGGGGAAAAACTCAGACAAGCAAAGTTTCAAAAAAATCAAAAAGTGCAAAGAAAAGGGACAATAACTAGAATCAAACGCTAAAAGTGTAACAAATGTTGAAAGCATCAAAGTAGTGCAATGCTCAAGAAGGGAATAAGTCACTTCTATCCCAAATGACTATATATCCTACCCGTCCCGAAGCCTACATTACAAGCCATTAACAATCCCTACATGATTTTATTTCAAATACTCTCACATTAGTGGAGATTTACATGAAGGCCAAGCCTATGGTATCACAATTGCATGTGTTGAACATTTTTTCTGAGTGTCCAAATCAAAATACTTTAAATATGTGTAAATTGGGACTTTCTTTGTAGTGAGGGCACTTGAAACATGATTTTTGGTCTAGTTCAAAGCCTTTGTTTGTAGCAAGATGGACAAATCTTGTCGTTACTTGAGTACATTTATGGTACTACTTGAATCCATAGGAATTACCTCAAAGTCAATCTCAGTTGAAAGAGAAAGAATTGTGAGAAATATTTGTACAATACTATTGTTGGTGCTAACCAAGTTACAATATGTTTCATTGTTCATAAAATAAAAATGGGTTGAAACCCACTTTTCAATATTTGTCCAAACAACTTTGTGGACTGTTTCACTGTTGATATTTGTCCAAAAACTTTGTGGACCATTTCATTGTTGATATTTGTCCAAACGACTTTGTGGACTGTTTTATTGTTGATATTTGTCCAAAGTAACTTTGTGGACCGTTTCATAGTTAAAATTGTATTTTTGGGTCGTCATACCCTTTAAAATGACATTTTTTTTTAAATTTGGGTCGTCATATCCTTCAAAATGATATTTTCTTAAATTGGGTAGTCATACCCTTTAAAATGACATCTTTTTAAATTTAGCTCGTCAAACCTTTCAAAATGACATTTAAAAGAAATTAATTTGTTATCTCAAATAAAATGTTGTTTTCTAAATTGGTTTGTCTTGCCGTTCAAATGACACTTCTTATTTTGTTATTCCATTTCAAATTGACATTTTTATTTTATTTTATTCATGAGGTTATTAAGTTTGAATTGTTGCATTGGTTAATACCTTGTTCATATGAGGCCATGCTTGCATAATTTATGTTGCATTTATGTTATATTTGTTACTAACATTGTTATTGCAGATTTTGTGATACACCATTCATATTAAGTTCAAGATTGGGTTGTCATCTCCCTTCAAATGGCACATTAAGTTCAAGTTGGGTCGTCCTCCTTTCAAAGAGACACGTTGGGTTGTCACCTCGTTCAAAGTGACATGTTATATTCAAATTGGGTTGTCCACCTTTCAAAGAGACACGTTGGGTTGTCACCTCGCTCAAAGTGACATGTTGTACTCAAGTTGGGTCGTCCGCCTTTCAAAGCGACACGTTAGGTTGTCACCTAGTTCAAAATGACATGTTATATTCAAATTGGGTCGTCTGCCTTTCAAATAGACACGTTGGGTTGTCACCTTGTTTAAAGTGACATGTTATATTCAAGTTGGGTCATCCGCCTTTCAAAGAGACACGTTGGGTTGTCACCTCGTTCAAAGTGACATGTTATATTCAAGTTGGGTCGTCCGCCTTTCAAAGAGACACGTTGGGTTGTCACCTCGTTCAAAGTGACATGTTATATTCAAATTGGGTCGTCCGCCTTTCAAAGAGACACGTTGGGTTGTCACCTCGTTCAAAGTGACATGTTATTCGAGTTGGGTCGTCCGCCTTTCAAAGAGACATGTTGGGTTGTCACCTTGTTCAAAGTGACATGTTATATTCAAATTGGGTCATCCGCCATTTAAAGAGACACGTTGGGTTGTCACCTCATTCAAAGTTACATGCTATATTCAAATTGGATCGTCCGCCTTTCAAAGAGACACGTTGGGTTGTCACCTCATTCAAAGTGACATGTTATATTCAAGTGGGTCGTCTGCCTTTCAAGAGGCAAGTTAAGTCGTCACCTCGTTCAAAGTGACATGGTATTCACATCATCCTCCTTTCAAAGAGGTACACTACCTTCATTGTGCAATTTTGCAAGTATCATCGAAGGTATGTGAATGTTTTCAGTTTACAATCAATCTCTGCCTTTTGTTTATTATTTTCAGCCCCGTTGACGGACGTAGAGTATTGCTCAAAAGCTCTACTAACGTCTCATTTTGTTTTGTTCAAAGTTTATCAAACCAAATTTGGGTTCGTCAACTTTGTTTGACCAGGTCCTAATCAAACAAAAGGGCAAGTTGTTGACACCAAATTTGGTCTGATATTTCTAAAGTTAATATTTTTTAAGTATTTTATTTTTTAAATAGTTCAAAATACTTGTTTTGTCATTTTAATGCAATTTGTTGATAACTATACTTATTCTCAAAGTATTAGGATCTTTATCGGTTAATTTTGTTTATATTATTTTTGTCACAATCAGTTGAATATGCTCAAATATTTGTTCGGTTTGGTTAATTCATTATTTTTTGTTGAATTACATTTCTTATATGCTATTGGTTACATTCGTTACATTTTTTAATATTTATTTTATTCGTGACATTTGTTAATATTCATTTTGATATTTTGCATAGTCCAAAAATTCATTTTGATATGGATAAAATTTTATACACAGATATTTTATTAACCGGTGGTTTAGGCCTATGGATTTAAGATAGTGGTATTGTACTATTGGTGGTTTTCAATTCCATATTTAAAGAATAGCTTGCTCATTAAGTTAAGGGGTGGTGAATTATTTTTAGATAAGGGTTATAAATTTTCAGATTTTTTATTTACAAAAGGGTTCACTATTCATTAATTTCAATCCGCAACCACCCCAGAATCCGGCGAAGCTCTGGCAACACAAAACGCTCTACCCTTTCCTATGAAAAGAACCCACCAATCCGTTTGTTTCCTCTCCAAACCATTGTTCCTCCAGACCACATTTTCCAGCGCCTTGTCCAACCACCAGAAATGACCACACAAGCCTTTTGTCTCCTCCTTTCTCACTGTTTTTCGGCAACCCACACCACTATCTCAAACCAGCCCCCACCCTTCCTCATTTCCAGCAACACACCCAAAACAACCACCCAAAACCCCATTCTTTTTCCCCTTTCTTTGCTGCTCCAGTGAACTCCACGCCAAAACCAAGCTCCAATGAATTGAAGAAGCAAACCAGCTACAAAACTAGACCCCTTCCCCTTTCTCCCCTTATTGTGATTTTCGTTTGTTTAGCAGCAATTCCGGTAAGAACAACGTCAACTCCGACGAATAACAGCTCAAATCAGCCGCCAGCGAGCTCCAAAGCTCCGAACAAACACCGACCAACAGGAGAACAACTCAGACCCAATAGCCGCTCCAATCACCACCAAAACCACCACTGACAAAACAGCGAACCAGACCCATCTCCAGCAAGGCAACAACAGTGGCACCATCGCCTAAAGCGGTAACTACATTGATTTTTCCTTTACTTTATTTTGTTCTATTTTGGTTATTGCTGGGTGCATTTTTTATTATTATAATTATTTATTTTTGTTGTCGGATGCATGTTTATTTGGTAACCTGAAGTTTCATCTTAGCTATACTTATATATATATTATAAATATTATATATATGTCTTATCATATTGTCTGTTATTTTATTTTATTTGTTAGTCATTTTTATTTTTCTGATTGAATTAATAATTTATTTTAGTTTCTTACTGCATGTTCTCATTGTTGGTTGTTTTATTTATTATTTATTTTATTATGTTATTAGCTTTATGTATTTGGATAATTTTCTCTTGCTGTTTTTGCCTAGTGTTTAGGAGTTGATGGAGTTTCTTTTTTATTATTTTATTCTTGTTGGGTTTTATTTATTTGTTTATTTCATCTTCATCTTAATATGTTTTATTTGTTTTGTTACCCAATTATGTTGCTATTCTAATTTTACTTATTTTATTTAAGTTGATCTTGTGTAGTGTATTTTTAGTAATTTGTTCATCATGCACTCTTAATTATTGTTAAAATTAATTTATTTTGGATTACTTTAATTTGTTGGAATAATATTGAACATTATAAGCTAAAATTGGCTGATAAAGAAATTATCGTCGATTTTCAAGGCCTCCCACGTTAATAAGACATGTTTTTATTTTTAAGTTATTTTTTGATTCATTTATTTTTATTCATATTTGTTTATTACTAACACTTTTACTAAGTGTCTTTACAGGTACCAAGAGTTGCTTCCCATTGAAGCTATTCGAATGAAGTTAGAATTATACTTTTTATTCATTATTTTGTATATATTGACGTTAGGCAAACTTTAGGCCGATTCTTGTATTATTGTTTTATTTTATTACTTGTGTATATTGCATCTTTATTATACTTGTATATTTGTTTTAGCTCCTCCTCAATTTAAAAAAATGAATTCAATCGGGACCCACAGTTGTGGATTTCGAAGGATGCCTAACACCTTCCCTTTGGAATAACTTGAACCTCTTACCTAGAATCTATTGGTTTCGTAGACATTTTTTTTAAAGTTAATTAATTAATTGGTTTCCTAGTTTTCCTAAAAAATAGGTGGCGACTCCCTTTTACCCTTTTTTAAAATTTTCTTTTACTCTTTTTAAAATTGAATTATTTTTTGTGGGTCACCGCAACGTTGCAGCCTCTCAAAGGATGTCAACAAAAAGCACTAAAGAATCATCTAAAAAGTATGACCCTTTTTCTACCCATGGTGGCTACATGGTTTATGGGGGCTGGGAATTGTCTCAACTCTCCTCCATATCGGTGCTCAATACTACTCCCAAAATATGATACTAGCACTTATGTTTAAAAACATAACTCTGTGGTCGGAGATAATTTCTCAAAAACTAGCCCAAAGGCCCTCTTGGAAATCAGTGTTTCATCTCTTGCTTAATTGTGAAAGCATTTACTCATTACTGACAACTACCTCAAAGGCTCTTTTGAAAATCTCAGTTTCCTTTCTGGTTTAAATGTGAAAACATTTACTCTTTGGGAATACATAGTCCCGATATACTCTTTTGAAGAAATGAACTTCAATCTTTACTCTTTACTCAACTCAAAACTCAGGTCTTAAAACAAAGTTAAAACATTTGTAAAAGACTTTTGAAAGACTCTATGAACTTCTCTTGACTTGACTCTTAACTTTCCTTGAATTTGAATATATAGATTCAAGGATTGTGATTTATGGTAGGAAAGATCTCATGATATTTAGGAGTGTTTTTAGATAGTTAAGCATGGGAAACGATCAAGAAATCATTGTCTGGAAGCAAGTCTGCGACGCGAATATGCATTTAATTATTTGGTCGCGAAATAAATTTTGAGGCACAACGATCCGTGACCACTCTGCGACGCGGAGAAAGTTTTGTCAATCCTGAGGAACAGGTCCGCGACGTGGACCTGGTACCCAGATTGCCCGACTTGTTTCTTCTTTGTTTTCTAACCCCAATTCACCTAAATTCGATTCTTTTTCTCAATTCCTCTTTGGATTCAGATACCCAGCACATGTACACAAGAATCTAACTCAAAACAACTCTAACAATTGACCTTAAACTCTCAAGAACTCCTCAATCTCATCACAAATTCAAGAACGAAAGCAATTCAAGAATACAACTCAAGAACATCAAAGTATCAATCTTTTAGAAGGAAAATCATACTAAAATAAACATGTTTGGCACGTGGGTTAACGAAACCAATGATATGTTAACTCACATACCTCATAGGATTGAATCCTTGGCGAAATCCGCAATCAATTCCTTAAGAAATCGACGAATCCTTGCTTTTTCTCCTTTTCTTTTCTCTTCTTTCGAAACCCTAACTTAATTTTATGAAGCGTAAACTGAAACAATTCAATTTGGACCCAAACTTAATTACCAAAAACGAATTTAACTAATAGGGTAGTGAAAAGACCAAAGTACCCTTCTAAAATCCGGTTTTGACTTTTCTTACCTAGACAACCCAACTTCAAATGGGTATATCTCCCTCATATGAACTGAAAATCGCGCTAACTTGGCAGCGTTGGAAAGATAATTCAAAGAAATTTCCTACAATATCTTGTAGCACACCTAACTCATCTTGAGATGGGAGTTATGGTCATTTGAAGTTGACCAAAAACTCATACTTAGCTTAATTTTGTCAATCTTTCCAAATTTGATTATTTCCAAAAATGTTTCTTTCAAATTTTGGTTCTTTCTAGTTCTTTCGAGTAGAGGGGTGTTACGATGTCTCCCCCTTGGGAAAATTCGTTCTTGAATGAGATTAATCTTAGTAGGCAAAAGGTGTAACATCTAAGATCCAGCTTAAACACCCAACAAGCAAAATGTAAATACAACATGCCAAATAGAATCATGTTGCCTACGAGATCTTGGTAAACCTGTGATGAAATCCATATTGATCATCTCCCACTTCCATTCCGAAAGTTCGATATTATGAGCCATACCACAGGGCCTTTGGTGCTCCACTTTAACTTGTTGGAAATTCGGGCACTTAGCAATAAATTCTGCAATGCCCTTCTTCATACTACTCCACCAATAACTTCTCTCAAATCACGATACATCTTTATGGAACCTGGATGGATAGAATATCTGGAGCTATAAGCTTCCTTCATGATCCTCTCTTGAAGTTCATCCACCCTTGGTACACACAATCTACCTTGATTCCTCAATACACCATCTCCCCCTTGTTCAAAAGTCATTACTTTTTGCTTATGATCATTTGCCTTCAATTCAAGAAAAATAGGATATTGGTTTTGTTTCTCTTTCACTTCTGACACTAATAATGATTCAGCCCCATTCATTACCACTACTCCTTCTTCTATGGAATCCATTAGTCGAACTCATAATTGTGCAAGTCTATGCATATCTTTTGCTAAATCTTTCTTATCTTCCTAAAAATGGGAGTTACTACCCATAGATAATCTACCCAAGGCATCATCAACAACATTAGCCTTACCTGGATGATAAAAAATACTCATGTCATAATCCTTGAGTAACTCTAACCACTTTCGCTGTCTGAGATTATGCTATTACTTACTAAACACATATTGGAGACTCTTGTGATTGGTGAACACATCCATATAAGCACCATACAGATAATGACACCATATTTTCAAAGCCAATACTACGGCAGCCAACTCTAGATCATGGGTTGGGTAGTTCCTCTCATGAACCTTAAGATGTCTGGAGGCATAAGCTATAAGACTATAACTTTGCCATTGTACATTAACATATAACCCAAACCAACTCTGGACGTATCACAATATACAACAAAGCCTTGCGTACCTTCTGGTAAGTTCAATACTGCGGCAGTAGTCAACCTTTTTTTCAATTCTTGAAAGCTTGTCCACAAGCTTCAAACCATTGAAACTTCACTGTCTTCTGAGTCAACTTGGTCAAAGGGGATGAAATGGATAAGAACCCCTCTACGAACCTTCTATTATATATCCAGCCAACCCCAAGAAACTCATAATATCTGTTGGAGATGTGGGTCTAGGCCAATTCTACACTGCCTCTATTTTCTAAGTGTCAACTCTAATTCCATCACCGAAAATAATATGGTCTAAGAATGCCACAGACTCAAGCAAAAACTCACACTTAGAGAACTTGACATACAACTCTCTATCATTTAGAGTTTGGAGAACTATTCTGAGATGACTAGCATGATCATCCTCATTCCTCGAATAGATTAGTATGTCATCAATGATTATGATAACAAATATATCTAAATGAGGCTTGAATACTCTATTCATAAGGTCCATGAACGTTGCAGGTGCATTAGTTAAACTGAACGATATGATCAGAAACTCATAATGACAATAACGGGTCCTGAAAGCTGTCTTTGAAATATCACATTCCCTTACTCTTAACTGATGATAGCCTGATCTGAGGTCTATCTTAGAAAACACGAGGCACCCTAAAGTTGATCGAAAAGATCATCAATTCTCGAAATAGGATACTTATTCTCGATGGTAACCTTGTTCAACTGACAGTAATCTATACACATTCTAAGAGAACCATCTTTCTTTCTTCATACTACTCCACCAATAACTTCTCTCAAATCATGATACAACTTTGTGGAACCCGGATGGATAGAATATATGGAGCTATGAGCTTCCTTCATGATCATCTCTTGATGTTCATCCATCCTTGGTACACACAATCTACCTTGATCCCTCAATACACTATCTTCCCCTTGTTTAAAAGCCATTACTTTTTCCTTATGAACATTTGCCTTCAATTCAAGCAAAATAGGATCTTGGTCTTGTTTCTCTTTCACTTCTGACACTAGTGATGATTCAACCCTATTAATCACCACTACTACTCCTTCTGTGGAATCCATTAGTCGTACTCCTAATTGTTCAATTCTATGCACATCTTTTGCTAACTCTTTCTTATCTTGCTCAAAATGGGTGGTACTACCCATAAACAATCTACCCAAGGCATCAGCAACAACATTAGCCTTACCTGAGTGATAAAGAATACTCATGTCATAATCGTTGACTAACTCTAGCCACCTTCGCTGTCTGAGATTAAACTCTTTCTGACTAAACACATATTGGAGACTCTTATGATCGGTGAACACATCCACATGAATACCATACAGATAATGATATCATATTTTCAAAGCTAATACTACGGCAGCTAACTCTAGATCATGGGTTGGGTAGTTCCTCTCGTGAACCTTAAGCTGTTTGGAGGCATAAGCTATAACTTTGCTAGTCTGCATTAACACACAACCCAAACCAACTCTGGACGCATCACAATATACAACAAAGCCTTGCTTACCTTCTGGTAAAGTCAATATTGGGCTAATAGTCAACCTCTTTTTCTATTCATGAAAGCTTGTCTCGTAAGCTTCAGACCATTGAAACTTTACTGTCTTCTTAGTCAACTTGGTCAAAGGGGATGAAATGGATGAGAACTCCTCTACGAACCTTCTATAATATCCTGCCAACCCCAAGAAACTCATAATATCTATTAGAGATGTGGGTCTAGGCTAAATCTGCACTGCCTCTATTTTCTGAGTGTTAACTCTAATTCCATCATCGGAAATAATGTGGCCTCAGCTCAAGCCAAAACTCACACTTAGAGAACTTGACATACAACTCTCTATCCTTTAGAGTTTGGAGAACTATTCTGAGATGACTAGCATGATCTTCCTCATTCGTCGAATAGATTAGTATGTCATCAATGTTTACAATAATGAACATATCTAAATAAGGCTTGAATACTCTATTCATAAGGTCCATGAACGTTGCAGGTGCATTTGTTAAACCGAACAACATGACCAAAAACTCATTATGACCATAACGGGTCCTGAAAGTTGTCTTTGGAATATCACATTCCTTTACTCTTAATTGATGATAGCTTGATATGAGATTTATCTTAGAAAAACATGAGGCACCCTGAAGTTGAGTGAAAAGATCATCAATTGTTGGAAGAGGATAATTATTCTTGATGGAAACCTTGTTCAACTGACAGTAATCTATACACATTCTAAGTGAACCATATTTGTTTCTCACAAAAGAGACTAGAGTGCCCCAAGGTGAGACACTTGGTCGAATGAAACCTTTCTCTAGGAAATCTTTCAACTGCTCTTTTAACTCTTTCAATTCTGTTGGTGCCATCCTATATGGTAGAAAAAATATAGGACGAGTATCGAGAAGAATATCTATACCGAAGTCTATTTCTCTTATAGGAGGGACTCCTAGAAGATCATCTAGAAAGACTTCTGGAAACTCTTTTACTACTGGAACTGACTGAATAAGAGGTATCTCAACACTAGAGTTATTAACTCGGACTAAGTGATAGACACACCCCTTGGAAACTAACTTTCTCGCCTTAAGGTACGAAATAAAACGACCCTTAGGCACTGCTGAACTGCTCTTCCACTCTATAACTGGTTCACTGGGAAGCTGGAACTTAACTACTCGAGTTCTACAATATATTGATACATAACATGCATGAAGCTAGTCCATACCTAAAATGACATCAAAGTTTACCATATCTAACTCAACTAAGTTAGCCATGATACTCTTGTGATTGACGAAAATTGTACAATCACGATAGACTCTCTCAGCTAGAATAGACTCACCAACAGGTGTATAAACACTGAAGGGCTCCAGAAGTTTCTCAGGAAGAACATCAAAATTCATCGCAACATAAGGAGTTACAAAGCATAACTCACTCTTGGATCTAACAAAGCATAAACATCTAAGTTAAAGACTTGGATCATACCAGTGACAACATCTGATGAATCCTCTTGCTCTTGGTGACTAGTGATATCATAATGTCGGTTTGGTCCTCCGCCCGTCCCTGATGTAGATTCTTTAGGTGCAGCTCTGTCGGGTGGATTAACTAAAGAAGACTAGGCTTTTTTGCCCACATTATCATTACCCTGCTTGTTCTTAGGAAACTCTCGCATAAAATAACCGTTCTAGTCACACTTGAAGAAATCAGTGGAGCCATCACGACAGATCCCTGAGTGGCTTTTACTACACTTAGCACATGCAGGAGGCTTACTACCCCTTTGTGCCATACTACCTTGAGAATGGGCAAGTCTAGCTCTGAAACCCTGTAAATTCTGACTATTATACTCATCTTTATTCCTTGGTGCAGGTGCACTAGCAGATGATGGAGTCGGTCCCTTATGTTTCTGTTTGAAAGATGATCATTTGGGATTACTATTCTGCTGCCTGGACTCATTCCTTTTCTTAGCTCTCTTATTTCGAAACTCCTCTGTGTCTTTCAGCTTCTCTTCCTCAACTTGTTGCACATGGATCATCAACCTTGATATGTCCATATCTCCTATCAACATAGCTGCCCTGTCTTTCCTACTAGACAGAAGAGACAACCCATTAACAAATAAACTTATCGTGCTTCTCATGTCAGCAACCATCTTCGGAGTATAGTGTGAAACTTGGGTACACTTGAGATTATACTCAAGAGCGCTCAAAGAATCCTACTTAAGTGTGAGGAACTCTTGTACCTTTTCCTCTCTCAGTTCTCGAGGAAAGAAATGCCCCATGAAGACACTCTCGACCTATTGCCCAACTCACAATTGGTTATGCGCAAACACGAGTTATAAAGAGACTTTATAGAGATGAACTCTATCGCATGAGCTAAGTATGAAAGAAGTGAAGGAATTCCTAAATGTTGTAGCCTCCTAATTATAGATGTGGTGCGCTTCACACCAATAACTAGGACTCTACAGACAAGACTTCATAGACTCCCTAGGACTCTTGAACTCTGTGATCTCATCGCAAGTTTTGTCACACCTCGAGCCTACACCCTGGGCGGGACTGGCACTCGAGAACCTTTGCTGGCCCAAAATGAACCCTTGGCCTAGCTTAACTCTTAGCGGAATACTTACTCATGATAAAATACTTTAAAAAGTAAACTGAATTGCTCAATATATAACTTAGAATGTATAAAGAAACATTCACTAGCCAAAATGGCAGCTCAAGTCTCAAACATCAAAACAGAAATGGAAAGACTCAAGAACTAACATCAACTAACTGTCTATGAAGCCTCTAACAACTGAGATGGAAATCGGGACAAGACCCACGACATCCTAATGAACTAAAATGATAAAGTAATGAAAAAAGGGATCCTCCAGAAGCAAGGAGGCACACCAACAACTCTGAAGCTCAAATGGATCAACGATGCGCTGGATGTTGATCTTGGTTACCTGAATCAGCATCATAAAAAGATGCAGACCAACTGGCATCAGTACATTGAATGTACGAGCATGTGAGGGGAATTCTAAAACAAGACATAAGCTTGAAAGGAACTGAAAGAACATACATGGGCTCAACTCAACTCAACTCGTTTCAATATAAAGCAATAAAATAAATGCAATATAAAGAAAAGCTATTAAAACATGGATAACAACTCTGTGTGTTTCGAAATACAATAATAACTCTGTATGAATGCAAAGATACAAATGAACTCTGGATGTCTATAAAAATACAATTTACTCAATGTATATAAGAATACAAAATACTATTGTGGGAGTTTCTCTAATCGACAACCATCACTTAAGAGCTATTGTGATGATACAACGTCTTGCCTCACGCTGCCAGGGTCGTCCTATACCTTGCCGAGGGTGTAGAACTTGACTACTAAGTGGATCTACTAAGCTATGCTAAAAAGCACTAAGGAATCATCTAAAAAGTATGATCCTTTTTCTACCCTTGGTGGCTACAAGGTTTATGGGGGCTGAGAGTTTTCTGAACTCTCCCTCATATCGGTGCTCAATACTACTCCCAAAATATGATACTAGCTCTTATGTTTAAAAACATAACTCTATGGTTTGAGATAATTACTAAAAAACTAACTCAAAGGCTCTCTTGAAAGTCAATGTTTCCTCTCTTTCTTAATTGTGAAAGCATTTACTCTTTACTGATGACTAGCTCAAAGGCTATTTTGGAAATCTCAGTTTCCTTTCTTGTTTAAATGTGAAAACACTTTACTCTTTGGGAATACATAGTCCCGATATACTCTTTTGAAGAAATGTACTTCAATCTTTACTCTTTACTCAACTCAAAACTCTGGTCTTAAAACAAAGTTAAAACATTTGTAAAAGTCTTTTGGAAGACTCGATGAACTTCTCTTGACTTGGCTCTTAACTTTTCTTGAACTTGAATATATGGATTCAAGGATTGTGATTTGTGGTAGGAAAGATCTCATGATTTTTTGGAGTGTTTTTAGATAGTTAAACATGAGAAACAATCAAGAAATCAGTGTCTGGAAGCAAGTCCGCGACGCGGAGATGCATTTAATTATTTGGTCGCGAAATAAATTTTGAGGCATAACGGTCCGTGACCACTCCGCGATGCAGAGAATATTTTGTCAATCCTAAGAAACAGGTCCGCGTCACGGACCTGGTACCCAAATTTGCCCAACTTGTTCCTTCTTCGTTTTGTAACCCCAATTCACCTAAATTTGATTCTTTTTCTCCATTCCTCTTTGGATTCAGATACCCAGAACATGTACATAAGAATATAACTCAAAACAACTCTAAAAATTGACCTTAAACTCTCAAGAACTCCTCAATCTCATCCCAAATTCAAGAACGAAAGCAATTCAAGAATACAACTCAAGAACATCAAAGTCTCAATCTTTTAGGAAGAAAATCATACTAAAATAAACATGTTTGGCGCATGGGTGAACGAACCCAACACTATGTGAACTCACATACCTCGTAGCATTGAATCCTTGGTGAAATCAACAATCAATTCCTCAAGAAATTGACGAATCCTTGCTTCTTCTCCTCTTTTCTCCTCTTCTTTTCTCTTATCTCAAAACCCTAACTTAATTTTATGAAGTGTAAACTGAACCAATTCAGTTTGGACCCCAACTTAATTAACAAAAATGAATTTAATTAATAGGGTAGTGAAAAGACCAAAGTGCCCTTCTAAAATCCGGTTTTGACTTTCTTTATCTAGACAACCCAACTTCAAGTGGGCATATCTCCCTCATATGAACTCGAAATTGCGTAAACTTGACTGTGTTGGAAAGATAATTCAAAGATATTTCCTACAGTATCTTTTAGCACACCTAACTCAACCTGAGTTAGGAGTTATGGTCGTTTGATGTTGACCTAAAACTCATACTTAGCTTAATTTTGTCAATCTTTCTAAATTTGATTATTTCCAAAAATGTTTCTTTCAAATTTTAGTTCTTTCTAGTAGCGGGGTGTTACATAAAATTTAGAGATACATCTACCCAGGGGCGGAGCTACATTAGGCTTAGGGTGTCCAAGCGGACACGCTTCGTTGGAAAATTACACTATATATATAAGTAAAATGATACTTTGAATGGTTAAATTTAACATTTTGGACGCCCTTAAAACAATGAAGTTACTTGGTGCATGGGTTTAAATCGTCCAGCAAAAGTTGCCGGATGAGCATGCACACGGGTTCGAATCTCCATTGTTGCACTTTTTATTATATTTTCAAAAAAGCTCCTAATTAATTTTTAAATCATAATTAATAAATCTGTTATTTTTTAAATAATTCAAAACTAATATTATCTATTAAAATAATCTTAAATTAGAAAATCTAAGGAAAAAAAATAAAAATTTAGTAGCCAAACTTTTAATCAATTTGGCTTTTGAATTTTTTTTTTCTTTTCATTAAATTTTTTAATAAAATTTAAAAGTAATTATTTAATTTAACGTTAATAAGTAAATCCTTTTTTTTTGAGAAAGCTACTAAAAGTGAAAAAGACTCCATATAAAATTTCTTATTTTAAAAAAACTCGTTCGATTCTACTATTCATTTTTCATTTCTCGTTGTTAGCCCTCAGAGCTTCGTGAAATCTTGAAGCATAAAAGTGATTTAATTCTAACTAAATTTTCTCTTTCTTTTTTTTTCTTTGTGTCACGACCCGAGCCTACTCCCTGGACTTGGCCGGCACTCAAGAACCATTGCTGGTCCCCAAGCGAACCCTGATCCTGGCTGAGTGCAAGCGGAAGACTGACTCAAACATACGAAGCTTAAAAATTAAATAAAATTCATGAAACTGAAATACAAAGCTTTAACTCAAATGAAAAACTCTGAATAAAATAATATATTCAACTCGCCATAAAATAGGCAACTTAAGTCTTTAAAACATTTAACAAAATAAATGAACACACTTCTAAAGCTTTACTGTCATTCAATGAAGCCTCTAACTGATAAAGATGGAGGTCGAGACAAGACCCACGACATCATGACTAAATTGAAAAGTAAATGAAATCCTCCGGAAACAAGGAGGCTCACCATAGCTAACTCGAAATCTCGGATGTATCAACGAATCTCCTGTTGATGATCTCGAATACCTATGTCTGCATCATAAAAAGATGCAGGCCAAATGGCTCAGTACGTGGAATGTACAAGCATATAAGGGGAATTCTAAAGCATAATATAAGCTTGAAATTGATAAAAATGGAAACATACTTACCTCTTTTCAAACTTACTCAACTCAAGGAATACTCAAGGATACTCAAAACTACTCAAACTTACTCAACTCAGAACTATTCAAGGATAAAATACTCAACTCAAAGATATGATATTCGACTCTGGGTACTCAACTCAATATAAAGCAACAATACACATGCAATATATGGAAAGCTTTATAAAACAGTAAAAGTAACTTAGTTCTTTAAAGAAAATGCAATAACAAACTCAACTTTACTTATATAATAAAGTAATATATTTTTTGTGGGAGTTTCTCTAACCGACAACCATCACTATGAGCCTAAGTGGTGATACAACGTCTTGCCCACTCTGCCAGAACTGTCCTATACTTTGCCGTCATATAGAATGCTTAACTTAGTGGATCCACTAGCTTATGCTAAAAGCATCTTAAGGAGTCATCTAAAAAGTATGATCCTTTACTACCCATGATGGTTACATGGTTTATGGAGACGTGAGTTATCTGAACTCAAACTTGCCCCCATATCGGTGCTCAATACTACTCCCAAAATATAATTAGCTCATATATTTGTAAAACAAAACTCTTTATTTAATTTGAGATAATTACTCAAAAACTTTGCTCTTACTCTTTACTCAACTTCAAAGCTTAAGTCTTTAAACAAAGTTAAAAAATTTGTAAAAGACTTCTTAAAACATGGTTCATGCCGATTTATGGACGTGAACGACTCAATGCAAGGTTTTCAATAACCATAGATAGAACTCAATACTTGGAACTCAAGAACTTCAATGAAACTACTCATTTCAAGAATTCTCAACTTAGAGGGTTCATGTGGAATTATGAGCATGAACTACTCAACTCAAGGACTCAAAGATACTTCTCGTATCATGACAACTTGACTTATAGGGTTCATGCGGAATTATGGACATGAATAACCTAACTCAAGGACTTCATGGGTAACATGTAATAGTACCATGATTAGCAATGAAATCTCAAATGGGTTAGAAACTCAATACTTAAAGCTTAGGACAGGGAGATATTACTCCTCTCATAGATACTCAACTTATGGAGTTCATACGGAATTTATGGGCATGAACGACTTGACTCGTAGGTCTACATAACATTATGGAACTCATGATACAACTCTTCTCATTCTCATACTTACTTTCTCAAAATTTAACTCAAATTGATTATGGATCTCAAAGGATTCATAATTGAACTCAAAACTTTCTGGAACTCTACTCTTAACTCTCTCTTGAATGTGAATTATGAATTCAAGAGTTATGTTTCATGATATGAAGGATCTTGTAATGATAAAGTAGACTCATGAATACATTCTCCTCAACCTCGTACTCACTTGCTCGAGTCTTGAAACAAGTTACTAGAAGTTGTAGAAGACTCCTCAAAAGAACTCAAAGGGACTTTCTTAGAATGTTCGAAAGAATTCTCAAAACTTAACTCTTAACTCTACCTTGAATTTGGATTATGAATTCAAGGTTATGATCATGTTAGGAATGATTTTAGGTGTTTAGAAGTAGTTTAGAGTGTTAAGAATCAAAGGGGAGTAAAGGTACCCTTTGAAAGAACTCAAACGGATGAAACGATGAAGAACGGGTGGGGGAAGGCGACCCTGGCGCTGTGAGTGGCACGGGGCGCCAGCCCCTAACATTTAGAGAAGTGGTTGGGGTGCTCTCGCTGGCGTGACAAGCTAGGCCCCAACCCAGAAAACTTTGACGACTTTCTTTGCTCGTTTTTTCACCTTAACTCACCTAGAATCGAACGGTTTCTTCCCCAATCACTTGGATTCGATTACTTAACATAATTACACTCTAATCCACTCAAAAAAACACTCAAATTACTAAATTTCATCTCAAGAAATCATCAAAACCCCAATACAACAAGATTTAAAATGAACTTCAAGAACACCTATCAAGAACTCATCAAGAACTCTAATATTTCAACTTCAAGAATGAAATTTTGCTGAAAATAACATGATTGGCGTGTGGGTGAACTAACCCAACACTATGGAAGCTTACATACCTCTTAGGGATTATACCCATGGCGAAATTCCGCAACAAGACACAAGAATCTGGACGAACGCTTGATTATCTCCTCTTTTCTCTTCTTGAACTCTCAACTAAAACCCTAGACGTATATTAGGATTATAAAACTGAATCTAATAGGATTAGACCCTTAAAACATTACTAAAAAATGAATTAAAACTGATTTGGTAAGGAAAAGACCAAAATAGCCCTTACTGTTTTCGGGTAACTTTCCTTAACTGGACAGCCTGATTTCAAAAGGTCATATCTCACTCATCTGAACTCCAAACGGAGCAAACTTGGTGGCGTTGGAAAGATAATTCAAAGGTATTTCCTAAGGTATCTTGTATCACATCTAATTCATTCTGTTCTAGGAGTTATGCTCGTTTGAAGTTGATCCAAAACTCATACTTAGCTTCACTTGCAAAATTTCAGATTTTTGTTATTTGCAATTTAGTTCTTTTTAGAACTCAAGGTGTTGCATCTAGTGATCTTAATACTTAAGAAATTTTAAATTCCTCGGTAAAATCCTACTCACAACGAAGGATGGTTCGAGTCTTAGCTTAAAAAATTCCCGGGGTGTTACAGTTTCTTAGTTCACTTCCTATTATATAAACATGAACATTAAGCTAATTATTATGTAGTTTGATTTTAAATTTTTTAGTATATTTTTCAATTAATTTTTTTTAATCATTAATGTAATTCTTGGACACCCTTGGTAAAATTCCTGGCTACGCCACTAATCTACTCCATTAGAAATAGCCTCACCTACTTCATTATCTTAATGTTTTGACTAGTATTATTTTAAGTGGTTTCAAATTTATTAAAAGGTCTATCAAATTCCTCCCCAAGCATGTGTGCGCGCACACACATACATCCAAAATAATCCATTTTGTAAAAAATTACATTTTGCCAAGATAATATCATCATTGTCATATTGAGAATATCCCATTTTGTAAACAATTACATATTGCCAAGAGGATATCATCATTGTCAATATCTCCTAAGATGCAATTGTTAGGTGGTCAGTAACTATATTTGTAATTTGAGCTATACCATAATTATTTAATGTAATCTTTAATATCAAAATATGACATTGCATCCATATCAACATTCACATATTCACTCACTAACACCCACATATTTTACTTCCTCGCTTTCGTTTAATAAGACCATACTGTAATACAACTCTAAAATAGTGACTGTAAATCCACTCATACCTATATGCATAGACATTAACAGTAATTAACTACAAGTCACTAATAGAATACAAATTGACTAAAGAAGCACACACATACACACCTATAACCCCAATGTCACTAAGAGAATATGGAATTTAATTACAAACAGATATCCAAGCAGTTCAAGTAGTTAAAGTCCATGATATTGAGATTTTTTATTGTATTATAACCCCATACATACATATAACCCTACACATACACATGGCACATAAACACAACACCCAACATATTTTTATTTTCTTAGGATTAGGTTATTTTACAATAATCCCATACAGACACAACACCCAACTCATGTTTGTCCTCTTGTCTTTTATTTTAAAGGAGAACCCACACCAACATAACACCTTTCAACCCATACATGCATGACTGAATATCAAAACAACTAGTCAATAAATTAGTAAAAAACTTAGATTAGTAAAATTCTGTGAACGCAAATGAACTATGCTACCCCACCAAAATGATATTTCAAACTCAATGAAATCAACAAAACGATAAATGGATGTCGTTTTGATTGAATGTTGACCCAAGACAATACTTACAAAGGCAACCAAAATAACAAAATATAAAATACCCTAAAATTCAGCTGATCACCTTGAGATTCGAATTAAAGGTTGTTCTAGACCAAACTCAATATTCTAGAGCTAACCGCATGTGACAAAATTCTCATCTGATCACTTTTATCAAGAATATTGACCGAAGTTAAATATTTGGCAAACTTTCAAGAACTTTTACCTAATGGATCAAACCCACACCAAAAGCTTCGGAACCCAAACCAACTATGTCACTAGGCTAAAATGGATCTTTCAAAACTGATGGAACTGACAATCAGATTCTCTAGATGTAGGCCAAAGTCAAGTCGTTCAACTTAAAGACTTCCAAAAAGGAAAAACTCACACAACTCTCTTTTGGCCACATTGGAAAGCGTGTCACTCGTCCCAACACACCACACACATTGCACTGAAAGGGACAAAATAGTAAAATCACACAAAATCAAGGAAATGACCACTGGGGCCATAACACCTTGCTCTAAGTCGGCAAAACCAAATTATTGACCTTTAGAAATTCATCCCTCAACTAATCGAGCAATATTCATTCTTGTACATCAAAACCAAGTTGTAACTTGTAAGTCTCTCTCCATTCTATGAATGCTCGGAAACCCTTTTCAATTATTTTTGCTTTGTCTAATTGAACAAAGAAAGTTTGCTCAGATTCATATTTTTCTTTCATCATATGTGAAATAGTATCGAATTATGTTATGTTTCCTTGCTTTAGCTATTTTCTTTTTTAAGTTTTTGTGATCTGTTAGCTGAATTAGGAAAAAAGAGAATAAGATTGTCAAAGATTTTGAATATATATGTCCTTTTGATACATGAGCGACTCAATAAAATAGGTAGCCTAAAGATAATTTTAAAAAGAGGTTTTATGTTTATTTAATTTATATATATCATTCTCATAAATTTTGAAAGAAAATCATTTACACTCCCAACTTTGATTTAAAAATCAAACTCTTCCTAAACTTTGAAAAAATAACCATTCTCTCTCTCCTCCTCCCCCTCCCTTTATCGTATGTAAAATCTATTTTACCGTTGTCATTTTTAATCCTCCATTTATATAACATATTTTCATCTATAATATTTTATTTATAAACCTATGTAATAAAAAATTATATTTAAGTTCGTTAACGTTATAAGTAGAATAATTCTTTTATAAATTTGTTGCAAAATTAATACATTTTTGATTTATTGTAATTTTAATTTACATTCATTAAGTATTATGTATACTTTTTTTGGTACAAACAATTTCATTAATCAGCAATGTAAAGCGGTTACAACCACCATAACTAACTATCACAACTAGCTATCTAATACATCAAAAAGCTCC
Source organism: Solanum pinnatisectum (assembly GCA_035578085.1). Lineage (NCBI taxonomy): Eukaryota > Viridiplantae > Streptophyta > Magnoliopsida > Solanales > Solanaceae > Solanum > Solanum pinnatisectum. The sequence continues at coordinate 37,633,460 of CM069076.1, read as the reverse complement.
CTACTCAGTCACAGTTAAAGCTGAAAGTAAACATGAGGGCACTAATCCTGGGTGGGGCTCTAACACTACAAAAAAAAGATATCTCTTTAGCAATGACATTAGGCTTTCTACTCTTTTTTTTCAAAAATTGTCATACTCCTCTCTATCCACAAACAGTGTACAAATTATGTGTAAACCATTTTGAAAACTTGAGTTGCTTGTGTCTTTCCTTTCACACTCCTTAGTACTTTATTGAGATGTTGATCCCATGGCAGGGGGTGTATTGGTTTGGATCCAATGTTGCACTATTCTCCAAAGTTCTATACCATAAACACAAGAAGTGAAAATATGATCCCTAAACTCATTCTGTAAAGTGCATAGGGAGCATTGGAGACATAGGTTTCCCACACTTGATAAGTCTAGTAGTATTCAGTAGCTTATTCTGCAATTGCAATATAGTGTAAATCTTGCTCTTGGCCTGGCTGCATTTTTGTACATTAAGTTCCTCCATATTATTCTAGGTTTTGGATTCAGTAAGTGCATGTAGAGTTGCCTTGTTAGACTATGTCCGCTGGAATCATCAACTTAGAATTGGTCAGGAGTAGTTCTAGCTTCAAACATCTTCTTTATCATCTAACACGCTTGTGCAGATACCCTCATTATCTCAAGTTGTAACCCTTTTATATAGTAGGTATGAACCCACCTTATCCAGAGCTAGTCCTCTTTTTTATCTAGTGCAATGAGTTTTAGCAATAATTGCTTTATTCCATATATTCACATTAGTCAAGTTTAGTCCACCAAAGCATAGAGGAAAGCAAACTCTAGTCCATGCTACCAGCGCCTTCTTGGTGATATTATTACATGTAGAGCACATATAACTACTACAGTAGCTATCAATTAGTTTTATTACCTTATCAAGGAGTACAAATAGTTGAGCCCACTATGCTTGGATGCCAAATAGCACATATTGGACTAGTTGTGTTCTTTTCTTTGAAGTCCAGGAGGAATCCTAGCTATCATCATTGTGACATTGGGTGCCATTGGATTAAGGATATCTTCTTAGTGGACAAAAGAATTCCTAGTTATTTGAAGGGGAGATCTCCATAGGTGAAGCCAATACTTTGTAGAATCCTATCATTTTCTTGTGGAGTTACCCCTCCAAAATATATGCAACTTTCTTGTAAACCTGAGGCACCTGAGAATAGTCGAAAGCATCCCATCATAGCTTGGATAGAAGAGTTATCACCTCGAGAAAAAATTAGTAGATCGTCAGCAAAGCATAGATGGGTTCTTTGCAGTTTAGCACATTCGAGGTGGAATTTAAACTGTTTTACTCCCACAAGTGTGGTGAGACATCTACTGAGAAACTCCATATAGATAGTAAAAAGAAATGGGAACATTGGGTCACCCTGTCTTAAACCCTTTTCTATAGGAAATGACTTTGTTGATCCCCATTAACAAGTATGGAGTAACTAACAGTTTTCACACATTCCATAATCCAATAGATGATATGATTGGTAAAATTCAACTCATGAATCACCTGCTCCAGATATATCCATTTCACACTGTCATAAGCCTTTTGTAAATCAATTTTGATCCTGCACCTAGGTGATACATGTTTCCTAGTATAAGACTTTACTAGTTTATGGGCCATGATGATATTATCTCCAATTCTTCGACCTGGGACAAAGCCTGCCTGAGTGGGGTTGATTATGGTAGAGATAACCATTTGTAGTCTAGTAGCCAAGATTTTCCCAATATTTTATACAATACAGTGCAACACTATTGATCGGTACTCTTTAATGTTCATTGGATTGACAACTTTAGGCACAAGAGTAACTACAATACAATTAATGTTCTGATATATCTTACTATGATAAAGAAATGTTGTAAAATAGCAATAACATCTTATTTAATAACATTCTAAGCTTTCTTAAAAAAACCACATTGTAGCTATCAATGCTGGGGGCCCTGTCTTCCCCTGTAGCCTTCAAACTATTGATGATTTCTATCTCTGTCACAGTGGCACAAAGCTCTATCCTTTGTTGGTGCGAAAGAGTAAGCAATGTTTTCACTAGAAGTTTGTTAACTTCTAATAGATTGTGCGTGGATGATCCTATTAGACTATGATAGAATTGTACCACTTCATGTTTGGTATCTACTTGAGCAAGTAGCTTATTCCCATTTAAGGATGTAAGGTCATTCATATGCTTTTGATATGTCCTCTCCTTAATGACACTTGAGAAATAACTTGCATTAGTATCACCAAGTTTAATATATTTGGGCCTGGATTTTTGTTTTAGTATGCTCTCCTCAATTTTTGACCACTTTTTAGGTGCTCTAGTATGTTTTTCTACTGATTCTGCAAGTCATCATTACACTTTATAACCATTTGTTTCAGGAAATTGACTAGATCAGTCCTTGCCAGGCTTAATCTCTGGGTAACTGCCTAGAACTCCAATTGATTAAGCTTTGTATATTGTTGTTTGAGACACTTTAAGTGCAACCAGATATTCTTCATGTGCCCTTTAACTTTTTCCTTTTTGTCATTCCTTCTCCACCAATGGTAGGAAGGAGGAGTGCTTAGCCCGAACATTGAAGAATCTGAAATGAGGTTTAGTACTTGGTTGAGTAGTCATGTTGATCACCATGTGAGCATGGTCAGATATATTTGGCAAGCTATAATTGACTATTAAGTGACCCCATTGTATTATCCATTCAAAATTTCCAAGTGCCCTGTCAATTCTATTGCAGATTCTATCTGAGTCATAATTCTTGTTTGTCCAAGAATAGTGTTCACCTTTCCAAGATAATTTTTTAAGAGATAGATCATGCAAGCAATTTGAGAAGTCTGCAATTTCTGTAGAGTGTACTGGATTACCGTAGAGCTTATCCTGAAGGTACAAAAGAACATTGAAATCTCCACAAATTAGCCATAGGACTTGTCAATCCTATAGCCAAGTGTCACGCTTAAAGCCTGGGTGAGACGGACCGGCACTCGGTTCCTTAGCTTGATACCTCACATGACCAAGTGGACCACTTAACTGAACATACCTACAAGAGACAGAAGCAAAAGATATTAAGTAATGCATTGATCATCAACTAGAATGAGAAGCTATTGTTTTATACATATAAAAGTCATTAGTGCATATGCTATCTTAGTGGACCTATAGGGCAGTATGGAAGACATAACTCTAACTATATGAACCTGATTTGGACATAGTCTACGAAGCCTCTAACATATGACATGATCCATAAATATGTTGAGACAAGGCCCCGACGTACCTTAATCCATCTATGTAAATCATATAAAAAGGTAAGGCCCTTAGTGGAGTTGGGTATCACTGACTATAAATGAAAATCTGCTAGGGGTTCTTCCCAAGAAACTTCCCATCTAAAATATGTGTACCTATAGTATGAGTGCAGCACCCTCGACATAATATAAAAAAGGACGTGAGTAGATATAAAGTTTGTACTCGTATGCAAGGCGAATTGAAAGCACGATAGATACTAAAAATCATATAAGAGAACACGACATATTAGGGTAGCAACACTTGGAAACTGCAAACATACTACAGATCTATTGCAAAAACTTATGATCATTTAAGTTGATGTACCTCTTCTTACCCAAGAGGATGACACATATACATGTATCAAAACCGTATGAATCGGCATAAAATGAGACATAATTAAATTATCTTTTTCTTTTATCTCTATTTCATCATGATACTTTATTATAACATATGTATCGCTTAAGCAAGTAAGAAATGAGGGTATAATAACCGAAGAACTGATAAGCCACATGGAGTTTATAACATACAAGTGGAGGAGAACAAAATAGGATTTAACCTAAGGACAAGTAAGTTATGGGAACATGTGACGAGTGAATAAGTGAGTTGTGAAGACATGTAACATTTGATCAAGTGATTTATAAGACATGTAGCCACCTAAACAAATAGATTATAAGACATCCATATAAGCAAGTGAACTGGAGACATGTAGTTACATGAGCAAGTGGACTAGGAGACATGCACGTAAGCGAGTGATCTGTAAGAATGTAATAAAAAACAATTGATCCATCAAGGGCATTAACACATTAACAAGAAGGCAATGGCATGTGAGTTATGAGATTATGTGACACTCAAACATATAACTATGAAAATAGGTGACATATGAAAATGTGAATTATGAGAACAGATGACACATCAAAGTAACTGTGTAAACACATGACAAGTGAACAAGTGAACTATTAGAATGGATAACATGTGAACAAGTGAACTATTATAACATATAAACACATGAGCAACCGAGGCATCTGGAAACTAGGAACAACCTATAGGATCACAATGCCATGTTTTACCCTTCTCAACACGTTAATCAATTTTCTGTGGGTCTGACTATTAGCACTTGGGCACATGATATATTACTATACTTAGATCACTATACATTACATTCTTTTCATAATTTTTTTAAGGCAATATACAAGTGACCAGCTGATCAGTGGTAGAAGAGGATGACCCATGTTAGGCATTTAACCCCTGGGACGCCATCCTCATAAATATACAAATCGGGATCGACCCATGCTAGGCTTTTGCCCCTGGGTTGCCACCCATAATTATATAGATTGAGATCGGCCCATGCTAGGTATTTCAACCCCTGAGCTGCCACCCATAATTATATAGATTAAGATTGGTCATTTTGACTGGTCATTAAGGCTTAGTAAGTGAAGCACATAGGTGAAGGAAGTAGGTGAAGCACTTGATTCAAATTTTCATTTCTGTCCAAATCATTCATTTTAACCTTATCTTAGCTAATTGTAACCCTTGGTCTTTAGGCTTCGATTAAAACCGCATTCTCCTAAATAATAATAGGTTTGTCGATGTGAACTTAGCCGTACAAACGACCAGGACAGGGGATGTTACATCATCCCCCCTTTGGCACATTCGTCCTTGAATGTGTGTTGTAGCTAATAGTTCTTAGCTTTAGAACTTTTCAAATATTTTGGCAGAGTTTCCTTTGTAAACATAACTATCTAAAACCGACAGCTAACTAGAAACACACATGTACAAGCCTCAAAGGGCATCACAATAATATACCATAAGTAAATAAGCAATAACAAATAAGGCTACTCTTATTCACTGAACATATGAGACAACCTTTAACAAGAACAACTTACCTTACTTTTGTCCATTTAAGTACTTTTCTAGTAACTATACTTAACTCTTCTCCTTTAACAAGGAACATTGTCATACTGCAGCACTTGACCTATAAAACCTGAACACTATACTTATCTACTTAGTATCTAACAAAATTATCCCAATTAAAACTTACTAGCATAGTGCCTTTGTCATAGCTTATCTCTAACTAATCAATCATCATCCGACCTTAATTCTCCTTAGCTTTGGGTATTAGTCATATTAGACTGTATAAACCTTTTTCCTTTCTAGCCCATTATTTCATCTGTCTCGTATTAACTTCATAAACTAACTGACTTGAACCTCTAAGGTCATTCTTACCTCTTTTTGAATATTTTGCTAACATTTGGTTAATATCTTGAGTTCATAATTACCTCATCGTTTGTAATACCTACTCTAATTCGCCCTCATTTCCTTATTGAGTCTCATATCCTTAAAAGCAACTAAAACTTTCATCATTTTTCTCTCAGTAGGTGAATAAAACTTGAGCCTTAAGATTCTAATTCATGGCTTGCATTCTTAGCATTGCATGACCTGATCAGATAATATTCACTTACCACTCTAACCTCAATCACACATAGCAGAATGATTCTTTAAAGCATAGCTCTATTTCACGATTTAGAACATGAATGAAAGGTAATATTTCCTAAATGCCCATGTAGCCTCCCTCTTATAGATGTGGTCGACAACACACCAAAAAAAAGGACTCTACTAGACACGGCTTCATAGACTCCCTAGGATATTTGAACCTAATGCTCTGATACCAAGTTTGTCACGCCTCAAGCCTAGGTGAGACGGACCGACACTCGGTGCCTTAGCTTGATACCTCATGTAACACCCCTAAATGCTAACAAGAGTTGCATGTCGATTTACCGTCGCTAAATTTCTTCAATATGTTTTATTCTCATTTTGGGAACTTGAAATGTTGTGATAATTGATAGTTTGCTTAGTAGAAATTTGATCGTAATTTAAGGGGTTGTGTTGGGGTATTTACTAATAAGCTAATTAGAATTATGTATACTTTTAAAAGGAGGTGAAGGATATATAGATATAGGTGTATATGTACGCATTTTGGGCAGCACACTTTTATTTGGGGCAACACCTTTGAAGGACAAGTGTACAAGTGATAAACATCACTTGTTTGACTATATATTTTCACTCCTCTTTGAGATAATTTTGGTTCCTTCAAGACTTAGAACCTTAGAACCTTAGCTTACCAATTTTTCTTCAAAATCACAAGAGAAAAACTTGGTCTTTTGGCTGGAATTCGAGACACACTGCTTTTTGGTAAGTAGTCAAAATCTGTTTTGTAGCTGAGTAGTGTGTATTACGTTTAGAATATATTGTTCTCTAGAACTCAGTTTTGGGTGAATAAATATGATTTGGAAAGCTAATTCATATACCTACAAATCTTATGTTTATGTGAAACTCTAATTTAGTTGTTATGGATTCGAAATATGGGACGCAACACAAGACAAGTTCTGTCCAGATTTCAGATTTAGAAATCATGTATGAACAACTGTTAGTGTATCGATGATATCTTTTTGTACAAAATGTATTTTTTGGTGATTCTTGTTGTGTTGCAACCTTAAGAGATATACCTACATCTTTCATGAGGGTTATAAAGTCTAGTTTTACCGTTTTCCTATTCAAATCTAAGTTACAACATGGGGTACTAGACTAGCCATAATCACTGTTTTGGGAACATAGTTGTATCTGTGCAGGCTGAGCTTACTTGTGATGATAATCCTGTTCTATTTCGATGTTATTGAGATATTAGGAATTAAAAAATTTATTTAATTACACTTTTAAGGTTGTATATACTTGTGAACAAGTTGAGGACCTTGATACATTGGTTGGTCTACGGTTTGAACTCGCAGAGTGGTGTTGGACTATTGCTACGCTAAAGTATTGAGGTTTGTGTATAAACTTGTACTTGCACTCTTTTAACTACTGGTATATCTGAAAGTTGATCTTGATACCTTGGTTACCTCTTGTCACTTTGCATTGTGGTGTTGGTATGACGCTTGTGTAACTCGCCCACTTGTACGGATTGTTTGATCACTTGTCACTCTTGTTGGGACCTTGTCCTTCTTGTGGCTGTGACTTTATTAATATTGGCAAGCCTCTTAATTCGGATCATTTGCCATCTTGACTCTGGATTTTTAGTCCATCTTAAGAATTGAAGTTGTCCATTTTAAGTACGAACTAGAAAGCCATTTTTAATATAGTTCTTGGTTCTCTTGATTATTGGGTTTTAACCCTTCTTGATACAGGGCGACGACCCTTCTTGATACTTGCTTGTGCTGGGTGTGACGACATGAGGTATATATTGGGTGAGCCTTGTTATTGAATCTCTTGGAAAATGGTGCTATGAGCGTTCTTGACATTTGAATCTTTGAATATTGAACTTGATACACTTTATATATTGCTACTTGATTTATTTATTATGTTTCAAGTATGCTGCCCATGACTTGAGAAAGGTAGTGTGGTGAATTGTTGAGGGCTCCAAACCTATAGTTTTTACACCACTAAGCTATATGCTTAGTGATAGTTGTTTCTATCGTAGGAATGATCGAGAGGAGGCATGAAGTTGGCCATTGGAGATGGAGATTTTGAGAACTTTAAGGAAGATCACATTTGCATATAGGCATCTATATTTTGTATAAACTTTGGTACTTATACACGATCTATGTGGTGTATATTTACATGAAATTTTGAGGGTTAATCGGATCATGTCCATGGGTTCTAATATAAGTATGGCTACATGTTTTGTTTATTTAGGGTGTGTAAGCCCAAGTTTTGTAATATATTACATTTCCTACTTGTTTTGAATGATCGTATGAAGCATGAACCCATCTAGTTTGGGTACTCGAAAGTTGATAATATTTTTTTTATATCATTATTTACTAGCGTGAGGACAATTTATGCATAAAAATATCTCGTGAGTTATTGACATATAGTAATTGGAAAGGGTCGTTACACCTCACATAACCAAGCAGACCACTTAACTGAACATACCTACAAGGGATAGAAGAAAAAGATATTAAGTAATTCATTGATCATCAACTGGAATGAGAAGCTATTGTTTTATACATATAAATGTCATTAGTGCATAAGCTATCTTAGTGGACCAATAGGGCAGTATGGAAGACAAAACTCTAACTATATGAACCTGATTTGGACATAGTCTATGAAGCCTCTAACATATAACATGATCCATAAATATATCGAGACAAGGCCCCGACGTACCTTAATCCATCTATGTAAATCATATGAAAAAGGTAAGGCCCTTAGTGGAATTGGGTATCACTGACTATAGATGAAAATCTGCTAGGGGTTCCCTCCAAGAAACTTCCCATCTAAAATGTGTGTACCTACAGTGTGAGTCTAGCACCCCCAACATAATATAAAAAAGGACGTGAGTAGATATAAAATTTGTACTCGTATGCAAGGCGAATTGAAAGCACGATAGTTACTGAAAATCATATAAGAGAACACGACATATTAGGGTAGCAACACTTGGAAACTGCAAACATACTATAGATCTATTGCAAAAACTTATGATCATTTAAGTTGACGTACCTCTTCTTGCCCAAGAGGATGACACATATACATGTATCAAAACCGTATGAATCGGCATAAAATGAGACATAATTAAATTATCCTTTTTTTTATCTCTATTTCATCATGATACTTTATTATAACATATATGTCACTTAAGCAAGTAAGAAATGAGGGTATAATAGCAGAAGAACTGATAAGCTACATGGAGTTTATAACATACAAGTGGAGGAGAACAAAATGGGATTTAACCTAAGGACAAGTAAGTTATGGGAACATGTGACGCGTGAATAAGTGAGTTGTGAAGACATGTAGCATTTGATCAAGTGATTTATAAGACATGTAGCCACCTAAACAAATAGATTATAAGACAGCCATATAAGCAAGTGAACTGGAGACATGTAGTTATATAAGCAAGTGGACTAGGAGACACGCACGTAAGCGAGTGATCTGTAAGAATGTAATAAAAAACAATTGAGCCATCGAGGGCATTAACGCATTAACAAGAAGGCAATGACATGTGAGTTATGAGATTATGCGACACTCGAACAGATAACTATCAGACTAGGTGACATATGAAAAGGTGAATTATGAGAACAGATGACATGTCAAAGTAACTGTGTGAACACATGACACCTGAACAAGTGCACTATTAGAATGGATAACATGTGAACAAGTGAACTATTAGAACATATAAAAACATGAGCAACCGGGGCATTTGGAAACTAGGAACAACCTATAGGATCACAATGCCATGTTTTACCCTTCTCAGCATATTAATCAATTTTCTGTGGATCTGACTATTAGCACTTGGGCACATGATATATTACTATACTTAGATCACTATACATTACATTCTTTTCATAATTTTTGTAAGGCAATATACAAGTGACCAACTGATCAGTGGTAGAAATGGATGACCCATGCTAGGCATTTAACCCTTGGGATGCTATCCTCATAAATATACAAAACGGGATCGACCCATGCTAGGATTTTGCCCCTGGGTTGCCACCCATAATTATATAGATTGAGATCGGCCCATGCTAGGTATTTCAACCCCTGAGCTGCCACCCATAATTATATAGATTGAGATTGGCCCATGCTAGGTATTTCAATCCCTGAGCTGCCACCCAGAATTATATAAATTAAGATCGGACCATGCTAGGTATTTCAACCCCTAAGCTACCACCCATAATTATATAGATTGAGATCGGCCCATGCTAGGTATTTCAACCCCTGAGCTGCCACCCATAATTATATAGATTATTGACTTTACCTTCTATATTTGATCTTTAAGATTGTTCTTTTGGTGGTCATAATTCTTTTGAGCTTTAGGACTATATACCAGTGATGTAGACATGTCAATGAAATACTTGAGGCAGCAAAAATGATATTGGAAGCAAATGTATCTTCGATGTATTACCTAGGAACTTATGACTCAATGAGATTCATTGGTGCAAATAATATATACAAACAATCTATGAAGGTTTTCGAAAAGTCGGGACATTAGGACATGCTGCATGGTTCATTTAAACCACATTTCAACTTTTCAAATGGGGGCATACATGCATTTCAAATGGAAGCGTGCAACTCCTCTTATGGAGAGGTAAGGACTATATAAGATGTTACGATAGCTTAACACTTAGTAGTCTATGTCAAATGAAAGGGTGTATAAATATGTGAACTAATGATGCACATGGACAGATCCGAAATAAGAGATAAGTGTACATTCCATGTAAGGACTTAAAAATTGGACAAAATATATTTGGCCTATGAAAACTCATAACATGTGTAATGTAGGATCTTATTGAATCAATGTCTCCTCATTTGATTTAGAGGATAACTTATGAAACTTACTGTTTAGAGTACTTTTATCATATTCATACTTGAAAGTATAACAACATCGATATAAGATAATGAACACCTATTGGAGTAGTTTAACCCATTTGTGAAACCATGGCAGTAGAAGAATACTAAATAAATTAGAGATTATACACCATCACAACATAACTTTAACAACAAGGATTATTTAGAAAGCTTGTTTTGTTGGTACCCAAAATATAGGACTTCATGCCAAAGAATATTAAATTGAATAGCCTTACATACCTTGTCTCCCGGACAGTACTATGTAGTACCATGATTCAGACTTTCCTTTAAAGTGTTAATCTACAATAATGGTGAGTAATAGAGCTAATATTAGCAGCTAACCAACAAGCTTGGATCACTTCAACTTACCAAAACAATAGGCAGGCAACATGCTCGTAACCCCTCTACTATTAGGTGTTCCTTTCACACATTCCCTTCTCATGTTTACACAACTTACGACTTTCTCATGAAGTCTCTCGACACTGTCTGAGCTTCAAAATACCCAGACAAATAAATAGAGACATAATGGGTAGCAAGCCTACACAACCCTCAATTTAAATGGTATATCACTACACCCTTCTTTTCTTCCCTGAAAACACTTCACACGACTTTCTAATATGACTAGCCAACACTATAAATTATTATATAAATATACAAATCAATTACATTACAATAAATTCAATAGGTTAAGAAATAGACCAGTAGCATATTATGTCGAACACCTAGTGGGCATAAAGCTCCACAATTTTCAAAACTGGTGTTTCAACACCCAACTATCTCATACTTACAAACAACACTTTTACTACCATACATAGGTATTAAACAGTCCCCTTCACCACCAAATGAATCCAACTATCCACCCAATACTGCTCCAAGATTTACCATATTAGGCAGCTCCACATCTTTTATCATAACCACTAAAGCTTGGACTCATGAATTTCGGTCATAGTCCAATAATTTCATGAAAATAACATAGATAAATCATACCCAATCTGATATATATATATATATATATATATATATATATATATAGATATATAGATAAAATGGGGAAGCAAGATTACCTAAATTTCTACAAATTTAGACCTTGACTTGCAGTCCTTCAAGAGCTTGAATTAACCTTCAAACTTGGCTTTGAAAGAGGAGGATTTCTTCAAGAATCCTAGATATAATTTGAGGCAGATGCTTGAAGTTGAGAGATGAAGAGATAAACTTGAGAGAGCTCATAGAATTTATGTATGTAAAAATCATAAGAGAACATCATCCAACTCTTTGTCTTAAAGAATCTCCACCGCCTCTCTTTTTCTCTTTATTTTGGGCCACAAAAATGGCCAAGTAGGTAATCCACCTACTTGGACCTTTGAGCTGGTCAAGGAGTCCAAGTAGGTGATTCACCTACTTGGTCCTTTTAGATGGTCATTAAGGCTTAGTAGGTGAAGCACTTATGTGAATCAAGTAGGTGAAACACATATGTGAAGCAAGTAGGTGAAGCACATAGGTGAAGCACTTGATTCAAATTTTCATTTCTGCCCAAATAATTCATTTTAACCTTATCTTAGCTAATTGTATATATACTTGAACCCTTGGTCTTTAGGCTTCGATTACAACCTCATTCTCCTAAATAATAATAGGTTTGTCGATGTGAACTTAGCCGTACAAATGACTAGGACATGGGGTGTTACACCAAGTATCTGAGGTTAGTCCATAATTCTTTCCCACTAGTGTTGTAGCCATATATAACACCCTGCTTTCGAAAGAACTAGAAAGAACTAGAATTAGAAAGAAACCATTTTTAGAAATAATCAAATTTGGAAAGTTTGACAAAGTTAATCTAAGTATGAGTTTTAGGCCAACTTCAAACTACCATAACTCCTAGCACAGGACTAGTAAGGTGTGCTAAAAGATACCGTAGGAAATATCTCTGAATTATCTTTCCAATGCCATCGAGTTTGTCCATTTTTGAGTTCGTATGAGGGAGATATGCCTATTTGAAGTCGGGTTGTCTAGATAAGGACAGTCAAAATCGGATTTTTGAAGGGTATTATGGTCTTTTCACTACCCAATTAATTAAATCTGTTTTTAGTAAATTATTTGGGGTCTAAACTAAGTTAGTTCAGTTTATGCAATTAAGAATTACGCTAGGGTTTTTAGAGGAAGAACTCAAGAGGAGAAAAGTCAAGTGTTCTTGGAGATTTCTTGCTGAATCGAAGACGTTTCGCCAATTGTTGATCCCTAAAGAGGTATGTTAGTTCACATAGAGTTGGGTTCGTGCAGCCACGCACCAAACATGTTTATTTCAATATGATTTTTTGTCCTAAAAGATTGAGAATTTGATGTTGTTGAGTTGTGTTATTGAATTGCTTTCGTTCTTGAATTTGGGATGAGATTGAGGAGTTCTTGAGAGTTTAATGTCGATTGCTAGAGTTGTTTTGAGTTAGATTCTAATGTATATGTTCTGGGCATCTGAATCTAAAGAGGAATTGAGAAAAAGAATAGAATTTAGGTGAATTGGGGTTAGAAAATGAAGAAGAAAAAAGTCGGGCAAATCTGGGTACCAGGTCCGCGTCGCAGACTTGTTCCTCAGGATTAGAAAATTTTTCTCCGCGTCGCAGAGAGGTCACGAACCCTTCTGCCTCAAAATTTATTTCGCAACCAAATATTAAAATGCATCTCCGCATCGCGGACTTGCTTCCAAATAGTGATTTCTTAGTCGTTTCTCACGTTTAACTGTCTAAAAACACTCCTAAACATCACGAGATCTTTCCTATCATAAATCACAATCCTTGAATCCATAAATTCAAATTCAAGGAAAGTTAAGAGCCAAGTCTAGAGAGTTCTTAGAGTCTTTTCAAAAAGTCTTTTGCAAATGCTTTAAAGTTGTTCTAAGACTTGAGTTTTGAGTTAAGTAAGAGTAACAAATGAAGTTCATTTTTTTCAAAAAGAGTATATGGGAACTAAGTATAACCAAAGAGTAAATGTTTTCACATTTAAACAAGAGAGGAAACACTTATTTTCAAGATGAGCCTTTGAGCTAGTTTTTGAGTAATTATCTCAAACCACAGAAAGGGTTTTTATTTTTAAACATATGAGTTGAGTATTTTGGGAGTAGTATTGAGCACCGATGTGGGGACGAGTTCATAACAACTCAATGTCTCCATAAATCATGTAGCAAATGTGGGTAGAAATGGTCATAATTTTTAGATGATTCCTTAGTGCTTTTTAGCATAGATTAGTGGATCCAGTTATTTAAGGCGTTCTATATCCTGGCAAGTTATAGGATAGTTCTGGCAGCATGGGCGAGATGTTGTATCATCACATTAGCTCACAGTGATGGTTGTCGGTTACAGAACTCCCACAAAATTATATTAATTTATAATACTAATGGAACCATATATGTATAAAGAGGTCTTCTCAAAATATATTATCTTATGATCTTATCGAAATGAGTGATTTTTTCCATTGTCCCAAGTCGTGACCGGAGGAAAATATTATCTTACAGAAATTACTAATTTATCGAGATTATCTGAAAAATAGTCATCCCCCCCCCCTATCTTAAGCAAAATTTAGTTTACCTTTGTCATTTTTAATCCTCCATTTATACATCATCTTTTTATATATATAATATTTTATTATAAACCTATGTATTTATAATTTTTTATTTACATTCATTAACATTATAAGTAGAATAACTCTTTGATAAGTTTGTTGCAAAATCTAATATTTTTTATTGTAATTTTGATATTACATTCATTAAGCATTATGTATAACTATTAAATCTCATTTAACTTGGTCTCCATTGACATTTATGTCCTCCAATTTTGTGTGTACAAAAGTAGGACACTTAAGATTATATAAAGTTGAACAAGTAGACACACGTGCGCTCTACATGATAACATAATATGTGTCCTACATTACATAATACAAATTAGTTTGAGTGTATATCACGAGAATTGACATGTAGGACGTGTGAGTATACTTGTTCAATTTTATAGAAGTTAAAGTTTTCTACTTGTGCACACCTTAAGTTGGAAGACAGATATATCACTTCAAACCAAGTTAAAAGGGCACATTTATGTATAAACATATTTCTTATTCTCTATTATCTATGTAGATATACGAATTTGATTATCATTAATGAACTATTTTGTAATTATAATTTAAAATTTATTTATAATATAAATAGATAATCTTTTAAGAAATTTTTATAAAATATATCTTTAGTTTAATTAATGATTTTTGTATTAACCAAGCAACTAAGCTACTAAGATTTCCTAACCTTTTTAAAAAACTTATATTTAAATCACCATTTTAATATTATATCAATATTTAATTTTTTTTATTCATTTATATATAATATTGATTGAAAGAATATATACATTTTAATTTAATTTACAATTTTTTGATACCAACGAAACCAGGATCTCAGAAGACGGGCGGTAGTCCACGCTATCATCTTCAATCTAGCTTGTTAACATCCAAATTTAAGGAATAAATACGAATTGAAATATATACAAATTTTTATATAGTTTTATGACTGTATAGAAGGATCTAATCTATTTACCCAAGCAAGGGGTCTGTCAAGATTCAAATATGTATTGTTATTGAGCTCATGTGTCTAGCAGTTCTAACCGGGTATAGAAGCACCCTTTTCAACTCATTAACGGGCTTTAGACCATGGCTGGCTAGACGGAGTCACTAAGACAAAGCCAATAACGTATTGCATCAAATCTGACTGTACCACCATCTCGGAACCAAGTCAAGAAACCATATATAAATTTATTTATATTTAGATAAAGTCTAGATCTTTCATAGTAGATATAAAAGCAAAGTTAGATATCCGACATAAATATAATTCTTTTAGCCGGACATAGTCACGACTCTAGATCAAAGAAAGATAAAATATAAAGAAAGAAAGAATTAAAGTACCTTGCAGTTGTGGCAAACACTAGGGCCTATGAGAACTATACACTTTATTGACAACTCCGGTAAGTATCCAGTAAACTCACAAATTACAAAGAGAAAACTTTACAAGAGAGAGAAAAAGTAGAGAGGGTTTTCTAAAACCTGCCCCTAACAAACTACAAATGAAACTTATTTATAGAAAAGAAAAATGTATCTATTGACAGTGATGGGTCCTTATCAATGGGTCTCATATGTACAGTAATAGTATATCTACTGTAGATCAACAATGTATCTACTGTTGATAATGACTTTTACTATTGAAGATAAACTTTACATGTTATCCTTTCCTTTTAGTTGGCAAAGGAGATCTTCCACTTTTTCCAGCACATCTTCTGCAGTCGGTTCACATAATTTAGTCTCTTAAATATCTGCAACATCATCACTTGTTTCACTTCACATTGAAGTATCAGACTTCTCGTATTGGGTAATATTTAGAAGTAGGTTCTTTCTTACTTCGTCGAGATAATTATTAATCATCTCTTCTTTATCTCCATCTTGAATAGAGATTTTTCTAGCAATATGGCGGATGGAGCTATCTTGTATAATTCCCTTTTGAGGAACAAGACAATATTCTTGAATCCTTTTTCCAATAAGATCCAATAATTCTTGTCTGTATAATGACTTTGTCTTGGGATCTCTTTTCATTAATATATCCCAAATATTATTATAAAATGTCTGGTATAAACAAAGGACCTGCTCCTCAATGAATCCTACCTCCGGCGCTAATTTGTGAATCCATGGGATCGATAATTTAATAAAAAAATAAATTTGTTCAATTCTTTCAATATAACAGATATAATTTGTATGATATAATTTGTTCATGTTTGGTGAAACTTTAACCCATTCTTTGTATAATTTAAGAAATGGATCTGGTAAGATATTAATTGTTGGACCGTGGTATGACCACTAATTAGGGATTGGTTCTGCAAATATTTTTGCACAAATTTTAATGAACCATGTATGATTATGTCACTCATTATTATAGATAAGCACTTTATCAAAAGCATGAATATAGTCCCAATATGTGAAATTCATAGGGACCTTATTTAGGCTTATCTGCCTCTCTTTCATTGTGAAGATGCCCCAATCTTCAACAGATATAATTTGATTAATTATCATCTTGGAGAAGTTATAAACATTCTTTCTAGTGTTGTATCTTGAAAAGTGCTGAAATTCACCACTTCCGGTGCTTAGCAGAATTATCTCATAATATGATCGGGTTTTGTATGACTCACTCGGGAAATATAATCCATTAACTAAATATCGCTGGAATATCTTCCAAGGTTCTTCTTTTCTCTGAATATCAGAATTTTCTAAAAGAAATATCATTTCCTTCTTTGATACCTTTTCGTAAGTTTTGATATCATCAACTTATTCTTTTGCGTCAAATACGAAAGTATCACTTTGCTTCTGAGATAGATATGCTTGTAATTGTGCGTATAACGGATTGTTTTCTGGAATATCTTGCAGATGTATTGAAGAAGAAGCCTCCTTTTGAGAGGTCTTCAAATTTATCAATCCCATTCCTCCTCTTTGTATAATTGGGAGTTAAAAGAGGATCCGTATGACGATCCTGATGATCCTGGGGATGATTTTCCCCTTCCTATAGTATGACCACCCCTTTCTCTAACCTTGGTTACCCAAGGATTTATTCGAATGCATAATAATTATGGTAATAATAATTCTCATCGTCAAAATTGACAATCTCCTCACAAAAGCAAATATCTGAGATGATCTCTCTCATCATATCATATATAATCTTCCATAGAATTGCTTTTTATAGGTCTCGATTGAGAGGAATTACCTTTAAGATAGTAACTAAAGTTTTATCTGTAAAAAAGGGAGACAGAAAACTCATTGTAAAGAAAGGTATTCTCTAGATAAGAAATCTGAAAGAGAGTTATCACTCCCTTTTTTATAATGAATTTCAAAATCAAAAAGAGCTAACTGGGCCTGCCACTTAGCAAAGATTAATTTTGAAGTATCATGTTTAAAGTCTTTATCAAACATATATTTAACTGATTGTGCATCAGTTTTTATCAAAAACTTTTGATTATATAAATCATCTTGAAATTTTAATACGCATTTGACGATGGTCAACATTTCATGAGTCACCGTAGCATATTTCTTCTGAGCATCGCTCCATTTTCCAGAATGAAATCATATCAAATATTCATTTTTGTCATGGGGATTGATTTGTTTCAATATTCCACCATAACCAATGTTAGATGCATCTGTCTCAATAATTTTCTGCCATGCAGGGTTAGCAAGAGTTAGACAAGGCAAAGATTGCACACGAAGTTTAATATTCTTTACCAAATAAGTGTGACTATCAATCCATGGTAATTTATGATCTTTTTTGAGCCTGTCATATAAAGGGGCCAAATCACGAGATAAATTTTTGTAAAAGGGGGAAATGTAGTTTAGACTTTCCAAAAATCTTTGCAATTGTGTCCTATCTGTAATAACATCAGGAAACTTTGAAGCAAAGTCGATCGATCGTTGAATTGGGGTAACCTTTCCTTGACAAATAAGATGTCCTAAAAATCTTACATTAGTTTGAAATAAACTCATCTTTGTTTTAGAAATCACCAAACCATTTTGTATAACAATATTCTTGAAAATGTTCAAATGTTTGATATGCATTTCAAAAGTCTATGAGTAAACCAAAATATCATCAATATACACAATGATGAAATCCAAATATGGGTTGAAAATATTATTCATAATTTTCTGAAATTCAGAAGGAGCATTTTTCAAACCAAAGGGCATTACATTCCACTCGTATTGTCCAAATGAGACATTAAATGTTGTTCTATAAGAATGCTCTTTAAATATTTGAATCCGCCAATATCCGAACTTTAAATCAAAATTTGAAAATAGACTGGCATCATATAATCTAGATAATAAGTCTCTTTTATTTGTAATAGGATACCTAATCTTTTTTAAATATTTATTTAAAGGTTTATAATTTATTACCAACCTGGGGACACCTCATTCTCTTTTAGCCACATTGTTAACTTAAAATGCAGTACAAGACCAAGATGATCTCGAAGGTTTTATCAAACTCTTTTGTAATAAGCTATCAATTTCCTTTTTGCAGAATTCTACCAATTCGGCGTTCATCTGGCAAGGATGAGACTTAGTAGGAATATCATCCTCCGAGAAATTCTCTCCATATAGAAGAGTAACAATATGCTTTTTTCGATTCCAAAAAGCACTAGGATGATCAACACAAATATCAAAAGCCATTTGTTCATAAATCAATTTAATCTTTTCTTGACTTTGGTAGATTCCAAAATATCAAATATATTCATACTAAAGAATCAACATGATTTTGCTTCATATCAATTAAAGTGTTAATATCACGAGAAATTGGGTTAGTGATAAAAATATAACTAATATACTGGTTTTCATACTTAGCAGAAAAACCTTTAGCATCTATGCTAGTAAACGGATAAATAACATTTATAAAAGGTGTTCCAAGTATAATCGGATGGTATAACTGATTTTTAACCAAGAAAAAGAAATGCGGAATGTGAACTTTATTTTGGCAAATGTGAGTATTAGGCAGTTTATACTTTATATCTAAAGCATGTCCTGACACAGATTTAACCATATGAGTTGTTTTTTTCAAAGTATTGGGTAGGTACAAGACCTTCTTAAATGCAACTCACATAGGCTCCATTATCAATCATAGCAACGTTAGTTATAGAAAAACTATTATCAATTAATATGGTACATTTAACATACCATTTATGAGAAGTAACAATCTGCATCATTCTTAGGAACATACCTTGTCTAGGATCAGGATTAAAAGGTTTTGCAACAATATTTTCTTCAGCAATATTTTTTCCTCTGTTATGAACATTTTCAATCTGAGTAAGACGATGATCACAAATTATTTGATTTTGTTTAATAGATTTAATCTCCTTTTTCAAATTTTCAATTTCATTTTTCAAATAATCAAAGGAAGAATCTCTTGTAGAAATAGTCTATTTATGAAGTCTGTTATTAATTTCAGACAAAAAATAAGGAGCAGAATATTTATATTCAAAAATCATTCTTTTGTTTTTTAGAATTTCTTGAAGAACTAGCCGTAGTAGTAATGGCTAATTGAATAATTTTCTCACGAAGGTTATTATCAGTAACTTCTTTCAAAAGTTCTATAACATTATCAGAAGTGATAGTATTAATATTTAAATCTTCAAATTGAGATTGCAATTTATAAAATTCACCATTTCTGCAAGAACAAATATCACCTTGACAAGCAGTGTAATTTTTTATAATAGGACGCTGATTATTATCAGATAAATCAGGCAAATCAATCTCTTCTTCTGAACCTGAATCGGAAGCATAATCAGATTCTGAACCAGAAGTGTATAAGAAACTATAAACTTTATCATGAACCTCTTCATCAAGTTCTAATGTTTTAAGCTTTTCAAGCTTGCAATTGGGTGATATATGTCCAAAATTTCCACATTTATAGCACTTAATCTTGGCGAGTTCTATTAGATTTACAATACGCTTTTCTCTCGTCCCGTTCTTCCTTAGACCTATGTCTGTGTTTAGACCTTTTTTTCCTGTAAGGTTTGTCGGGATTAGAGCTTCTAGAATCTCTATGATTGGTCTGTTTCCTATTAGCTGAAGTATTAAGTAAACCAAACTGAGTACAAAAGTCTCCTAGCTGAGATCTTTCTCTAAGCTTATTCATCTTAACCTGTCTAGATAACTTTATTTCATTGCACAAATTTACGCCTTCTTGCGTAATCAGCCGGCCATAGGTATAATCATTATAGGGATTATACCCTGCTCATTTCTGAGGATTTTTCTAACTCGCTCTGCAAATAAAGGGGGAAGGTCATTTATAAATTTAGCTTTCCAATGCTCATATTTATTTATGGGTAACTCCATCATCCTACTAAGATAAGTATCTTTATACCACTTGAATTCTCCCAAGGTTCTACAACGTAGACTGTTTAACAGGGTACAAACAGTCTCAAACTGATTGGTAAATCTACCATTAAAATGTTCTAAAATGGTCAGAACTAAGGTATAAACGACGTCTTCTATATTTGCAACAAGAGCCATACCTAAGTTATCAACACCTTTATTACTAGAAATAGTATTAATCACAACAGCCTTTTGTTCAATTGTCATATAATTATCCCACCATTTTCGAAGTTGGCCAGTAAAACCTCCAATTATCATTTTACAAATATTTCTATTTGTGTTTTTAATAATTTTATAGATAGTTGCATACATTAGCATTCTATGAACAAGAATAGTAAGATGTCTATCAGTCAGACCATCAAGGTTCCATTCATAAATTTTGGAACCGCTATAGGAGGTATTAGTTTGATTCCAGTCTCGTTCGTCTATAAGCACATCCTGAGGAGTTGGTCTGGAATAATAATACGTTTGCATGTTGTGTTTATGCACAAATTTAGTATTACCACTATTCTTCTTGGGATAACCCTGAAGTTTATTAAATTCCAAAGAAACATGATTTTTAAAATCAAAAGTGTTTTCCATTTCGTCAGCAAAACTTTCAGACAAATCCATAGGACTTGCCCTAAATTCAAAAAACTTTTTATCAAGAAGTTCTTCAAAGTCATAAATCGAACATGGGCTCAATAACAATACGTATTTGAATCTTGACAGACCCCTTGCTTGGGTAAAAGGATTAGATCCTTCCATACAGTCATAAAACAATATAAAAATTTGTATATATTTCGATTCGTATTTATTCCTTAAATTCGGATGTTAACAAGCTAGATTGAAGATGATCGCGCGGACTATCGCCCGTCTTCTGAGATCTTGGTTTTGTTGGTATCAAATAGATAATCTTTTAAGAAATTTTTATAAAATATATCTTTAGTTTAATTAATGATTTTTGTATTAACCAAACAACTAAGCTACTAAGATTTCCTTACCTTTTTAAAAAACTTATATTTAAATCACCATTTTAATATTATATCAATATATAATTTTTTTTATTCATTTATATATAATATTGATTGAAAGAATATATACCTTTTAATTAATTTACAATTTTTATAACAAATATTTAAAATAATTTCTCTTGATAAAATAATTTTAATATTAAAAGTGCATTGATACTCCTCTTTTTCATAATTAGGTGCATTGATACTTATCTTTTTTTTTTATAATTTGACTCTCAAAAATTTTTTTTTTTTTAAAATTAGTCATACACAATGTACTTATTAATAATATTTTTCAAATGAATTAATAAAATACAAATTATTTTTTCCAAAAAAATTTCCCCAACTTTTATTTTTAAAAAATAGTTCTTAAAATAAGCCGTTTTTAACCGAATCTATATTGCCTCACACAAGTTTAAACCCACGCGCCCCATTGCCATCCTATAGGATTAGGCTAGAACTTGATGCAGGGGTATTTTGGTCCTTCCCAGCGCAGCGTTCTCTCTTCTTTCTGCTGCTTCTTCTTTAATTAGTACGGTGCTTCTCACCATCAACATTTTGCATCGCCTTCGCCTTCGCCTTCATCAGATTTGTTTGGTTCGTCTCTTTTATCTCTTGCAACTTATTTATGTATATGTATCTCCTTCATCTTTTGGGTTTACTGTTTCTGTCGATGCTCTGCTTTTGGGTTGTGTTCTTCGTTTAATCGAATTTATTTCTTTTCTGTGCGATTTGGCGTCTTCGGATGTATTATGTGTTTGTATTTGAGAGAACTGAATATAGGGATATTTGGTTCTTTCGGGATTTGTAATTTTGAGGTTTTGGGCCTAAAGCCGTGGCTTTTAGGGTTGAGCCGCCCGCCCTTGCATATGTATGATGCATATTATCATTGTTTACTCTGCTTTTAGGATTAAATTCTTGTTGTTGTTGTTGTTTTAATGTCGTTAATCAGATTCTTTTAATTTACTGACTAATTTACTTGAATATCTAAGCAAGCATTCAATATCAATTCGTTTAGAATACCCAATACTTCCTGTGATTGGTAATTTCTGTTAACTTAAGACCACTAATTAGCTGAAAAGACAAATCTTTTTTGGGTATTGGGATAGTGCATGCTAATGAATTAACTTGGGAATGAGGCATAATTTATTGATCTTTACTTGGGCATGCACTGTGCTTGGAAGAATATAAATTGTAACAAAAAATGTGCTTACAAGAATATACTGTCATTACATTTTAGTGTTTTGGCTGGTATTTGGTTATCTTCTTAACAATTTTATCTCTTTGTGCTATTCTTCTGTCCAGGTTACTGGTATAGATTAACGTAAACTCAAAAAGGGACTTCTCTTTGTTGAGAGCCAAGATTATGGCATCCTCTAAGAATGAAGAAAGTGGTGCTCAGGATGCAGCAGAACGGATTAAGGCTGCAGCCTTGTCAGCTGCAAAAGGTTTGAGTCGTGCTCAGGCTGAGCGTGCTGCTACTGCTGCTGCTAGAAATGTCAATGCATATGGCCAAAAGGAAGAAGGACCCAGCCGATGGCAGGAAAGAAAAGAAGCAAAGAGGCAGATGTATTTAATGAGTACTGAGAAACAGGTGCGACTGGGTGAAAGGAAAGACAAGCCTTCAGGTTCCACTCCTGTTGCAGCTTCACAATGTCAGAAATGTTTCCAGGCAGGGCACTGGACTTATGAGTGCAAGAATGAGAGGGTGTACATATCACGACCATCTCGCACGCAGCAGCTGAAAAATCCAAAGTTGAGGATGAAAGTTTCAGTATCTTCTGATCTAGAAAACCCAGATATTGAGAAGGAGATGAAGAGTGAAAAACCTGTGAAGAAGAGTAAGAGGAAGCATAAGTCAGATACAGAGTCAGGGACTGATAGTGAGGCTTCAGTGTTTGAATCTGGCAGTGAGGCGTCATCAGTCACAGGGTCAGATTATTCTTCTGGGGAGAGTGACTCAAGCGACAGTTCTTCAACTGATTCAGAGGAAGAGAGGAGGAGGAAGAGGAAGAACAAGAAGAAGAAGCAGCAGAAGAAGAGAAGACACCGGAAATACAGCTCAACATCTGAGTCCTCCGATTCATACTCAGATTCCGGGTCTGATTCTGAAGGGAGGACTAGCCGTAAGAAGAGCAGCAAGAGACATAACAAAAAGCGGTGAAGCATTGAACTAGATGAGAACTCCATATGTGGTATCTGGTCCTTAAAACTTGAAAATATTCATATTTATGTTCTATTGTGATAAAAGATCTTTTGAGCGATGCACTTAAGATAACTAGGATTTTCCTGTCTCGAATGTATTATGGTTTTGTAGATTGTCATAAGCTTATGTTGTGGCTGTAGAATTCAATGTGGCAAGAGTTGTCTCTTGTATTAAATTTTTCCATGTGCTAGCTTACTCATTTACCAGCTGTTATGTGTCTATTTTTCTGTTGCTTTCTTGAAATTGTCTTACTCGTTTCACTTTCCCGGGTTTTCCTTTTCTGGGGTTGGACTTCATTGGTAAAACTTGTATCATGTGGTTTGACCGTTACTTGGTGTTAGTTGGACTTGCCAATAGAAACATTTGATGATTTAGCAGTTGGTAAGTTTTCATGATGTCTTGCATACACATATATTGTAAACATTATTCCTCAATCATTGTTCATTTGTTGAAATCCTAGCCCAGTTGCCATTGGTCCAAGCAACAGGTTCTCAGTTGGACAGATTCTAACTCTTATATTGTTGAGATTTATCAAAGAAAATATTGCTTGGGACGAACCAGATCATCAGGAAGTAGAATATTTTCTCTTTATCTGCATATCTTGAAAGACGGAAAAACATCTACAAATAAAGATTTCTTTTTCGATTCATCACTGCCCTCATTCAAGAATCGTCTTTGATCCAATTCAGGAGTCGATAGAACTGAACCCACATTGTTCATTTTCCAATCTTATTACTTGCTATAAATAAAAATCAAGTCCAATCACTGCTAGAATACTGAAAGATAAATAGTGAACCATGATCAA
The DNA here is from genome assembly GCA_035578085.1 of Solanum pinnatisectum. Lineage (NCBI taxonomy): Eukaryota > Viridiplantae > Streptophyta > Magnoliopsida > Solanales > Solanaceae > Solanum > Solanum pinnatisectum. Next base: position 37,608,938 of record CM069076.1, on the reverse strand, counting down.
CTTTGATTTCATAGAGTTGGAGGGCTCTCTCTCCATCCATCGAGTCAAGTAAGTTATTATCGCATATCTTCTTCCGCCTTTTCCTCCTTTCTTCTTTTACTTTTGGGACTCTTTAAAGTATAGGGTACTAGATATTCAATTGTTAAGCCGTTCAAAGACCTTACTCTTTATTGTTTTCCTGATTCTGTTTACAGTAACAGTTAGTATGGTAGTTGCCCTCTAGAGTTATGGTTAGTGCTGTTGATGAGTTGTTTTCATGTCAGCTGAGCGAGACATTACCATGCAGTTCAGGATGAGACAAGTGATTTGTCATTACACTAAATCATCACTCTAGGTCAAATCAGTGATTTGATTTCGGACTTATAAGGTGCTTTATACTGGTCCTCCTTCAAAATGTCTATTCAACTTACATATCTGATGCTCTAAATTAAATCTTTGAAGATCGAGGTTATGCCTATAGTTGCCCAGTATCACTGGCAAGGATAATTTATTTACTGATATTACGTTGTATCTTGTGTTCAGTTGCAAAAAAAGGATATTTACCTCCAAGGCATGGGTGCAATGACCCTCGTGTGTGATCATTATTATGTACTTTGTTGCGGAAGAAGTTTCATAGTATGGGTTTCGTTCTTTTTTGTATGCAGTTGAGACTATTGATTGTGCACACCATGTTTCGTTGCTCTGCATTGTAGATATCTTGGTAATGCGATGATGGCATCTGGATTGCAGATTGCTCTTTACTTGTGTGGTCAATATGTTCTCTTCTATTAATCCTTGAAAGAGTACTGCGAGCATTCGGTAGAGTAAATGCTTAAAGCTATTTTTTCATGCTATGGCAGTGGCAGTGGTCACCACTACTGAGAAAACACTTCAAAGCAGCTTTCAAGCACTCCAAGAAATTAAACGTGACATTTTTATCTAAAATATAGATATGAACAGAAAAATTGCAATGGTATTTTTACAATGATTTTAAATTTGAAGAGACAATACAAGCAGCACAAAAATGATTGCATCACTATGTGAGATTTGTGTTGGTGTTTTAGATTGTATAAACAAGAGAAAGAGATTGAAGATGCTATTGGTATTTTCGTAGTAAATTTAAGGGTGGTTAAAGGTTGTTTTAGTGGGTTTCCAACAACATCAATTAAAAAAGGTTTACATGGTGTGTCGATGATTATTTTGGGTGCAAACCTGATGAAGTTTAAATTAATTATAGGTTATTTAACTGGTTTTTTGTTGCCACTAATTTATATCACTATTTTTGATATTTTAAACGCAAAAAGTAGATGTAAATATTTTTTAGTTGGTTTTATGACAAATTTTTGTATCAAGCTTTAGTTGGTTTTATGACAAAAAGTTTATATTTGCCCCAAGATCACATAACGCGAACTTTGTGAATCTGCTTTTGTTAGTTACAATGTCTTTGATGTACTTAGTATATTTTGGTAACCCTTGTAACAATGTCCACCAAAGGAATATTTATGTGCACTTGCTTATGTAGAGGACAATGTCTTCACAAAATATATTGTTTGTTTATCATCAAAGTACATCTTACAAACACATTTACATATATAATTCCTTTTATCATGAAAATTAGAGTTGTTCAGGTTCTGTGGCACATAAGATGCACACAAGTTGATTTCACTTATTCAGAAAATAGTATGAACTTTATACCTCGTTATCAACACAAGTACGCTCCATAATTTTTCCCCTTTTGACATCACCAAAAAGCTAAAAGGCTGAGATAGTTAGACATCAAGGTAATAGGAAGGGCTGTTCGAAATTGACCTGATAAATCCACAGCAAAATTGACTTACCAGCTTATTATTACTGAATTAATGGTTTAATGGTTGGTGAATGGATTAAAATTTTATACTTAACGGTTTATTGGTGTGGGGACGAATTACTCAATGTCCTAATTGTATAAACCGTTAACCCGTTAAGAATTATCTACTTACATTTTTATCCTTCGGTATATAAAGTACATATTATTAATCCTAAAGCCCCATTTAATATTTGTCGCTCCTTATATGACCTGATACGCATTTGTGAGTTAGATTTCTTACTAATTTACTAGTTAGCTAGTCTTGATCATAATATATGTATCTTCACTTCTTGATTTTAAAAAAATTATATTTGAAGTATATTTTAGTCGTGAAATATTAAATTGTTGTACAGGTAAAAATTTGTTAAATAAATGTTTATGTTCATGCATCCTTAGAATTTAGGTTTTCATGTATTTCTCATTGTGATTTACAACTACAAAATTACTAGCTTAAGTAGAGCTAGAAAAATTATTTTGTTTGATGGGAGATCAATATATTTGTGAGTTAATGTGAAAAAAGGAAGCATGAAATGGTTAAGCCAATACTCCATTTGTTAACCGTCTGATAATTATCAATCCGATCAAACAAATCGATATCTTATTGATTGACTAATGGATTAATATATTTAAAAATCGATATCCGATAAGCCAAATCATTAAGCATAATTATCCACATGATCCGTCTGATAAGAAGCCCTAGTTTAAATTTACCCATCCTTCTACCTATTAGATAAAATACTAGGTTGAGCAAGATGAATGTGAATCCACTGACTAAATTTTTTGATTGTTACTTTTTAAAATTTTTGCACGCCCTTCATAAAATGTTTGGCTTCACCACTATTGACTCTAGCAATATCATAGTTATTTATTTATCAAAACGTGGACTTCCATTGCAATATCTTCAGAGCATACATTTCACAACGAATTAGCATCCATTCTTCCAACTAGGGGTGTACAAAATCGAACCAAACCGCAAATCGAGTCAAACCCAAAAAAAAACCCGACTAGTGGTTTGGTTTGACTTGGTTTGGTATTGGAAAAAAAAACCTGACTATATTTGGGTTGGTTTGGTTTTAACTAAAAAAAATCCAACTCGAGACCAAACCAACCCGACGTTATATATGTAATTTTAAAATTTTATTTTATACGTAAAAATATTTACATATAATTTTAAAATATTTCTTATACTATTTCATAGTTTTTTATCTTTTAATATATTATTTTAAGTTGAAAACTTAGAATTCAGAATGATCCAATAAAGATTATAGTTCATAGATGTTGATAATTATAATAAAACTTAAATCAAAGTCAAATTAATACTAATGCAAAAAGAAAATCAATTCAACACTAAGAATGACAATAATATCGAATATTTGTTCTTTAGTTTACATTGGTTTAGACAATTAAAATATATAATCTAATTTTAATTTTCCTTAAATATTTAGTAATGTAACTAATACTTATTAAATTTATTTTAGCATAATTTAGTACTTTTAAATTATGATCATTTTGATTATGACTTTGCAATATTTATTTTATATAATGATTTCATTATTATTTTTTATTGAATATTTTAGTGTCATTAATTATTACTCATCTCATATTTTGTGTTATTTTCTTAAGAAACACCTTAGATGATCTGCCATAATTTTCGCCAAGCCAACAAAGTTGCAGACTTTTTGTCTAATATGGGTGCCAAGCTGACATCGTCCATACATGATGCTAATATATCAACTCCTCCAAACTCGGTCGTAGCTATAATGCAGGCAGATCAAGCAGGAGTCTCTACTACTAAACTAATTACTAGGACTGCTTGTAATAAGTTAGCTTGTTTTGGTAACCTATCTGTAATCACTAGTACTTGTGATATTGTAACCACTTAATTATATTATATAAAATATCCTTTTTAACTAAAAAAAAACAAAAAGAAATATTTTGGCTGGACTAAAGGAATATTTGGAGCATAAGTTAATTATATGTTTGTATGCAAACTTTACCGAAAAAATCCAAGGTTTATTAGTTTGATTTGATTTATAAATTTAAAAATTCGACACAATGGTTTGATTTGGTATTTGAAAAACCCGAACCAACCCGAGGTTGAAAAATCCGAAAAAATCTGAATTTTATTAGTTTGATTTGGTTTATAAATTTAAAATTTTTACACAAATAGTTTGATTTGATATTTGAAAAACCCTAACCAATCTGGTCATGTACACCCTTACTTCCAACAAAGTCCTTATACCGAGAGCCATTGCATGCATTTATATAGCACAAGAGACATTTGATACGCTTATATTACGTGTTCATTGCTAATTATAAAACTAAATTAAGCTAAACAAATCAAATAAGCACATCACGTATAGAATGAAAAAGTAATATATATATATATATATATATATATAAACAAAAAAAAAACTAATGCTTAAACCGACCACGTGAGTATAAGAATTCACCGTCCAGGCATTTCATTCATCACACATTGTGATCAAAATAAGATGTTACATTAGGTCTCAACAATTCATGAACCAAATTAAAAGCTTAATCTTCTTACTTAGCAGATTAAGTAAAAGAGAACCAAGAATGGTAAAAAAGTAAACTTAGCAGGACTAAATAAAATAAATCACACAGTAAAAGCAACGAAGGCAAATTTAGAAATTTGAAATATGGATCAAAGAAAACATTCTAGGCAAAGTTCCTTAATCCAGTGGCAGACTTCTCCAATTTTTTTAAGCTAAAATGATTACTCTGTAAATAAAAAAGAAATATAAAATATCACAATTGAGGTTTTGATTAGGAATATGATATCTCTTATGTTTACATATACAAATTGAATTATGAAACATAAAACCGAAAATACAGAATGATAGAAAAGTCGAGAGAAAACATGAAGAAGGGAGAAAACAATTAGAAGAGAAAAATTGAAACCATCATAAGCTAATGAAATATAATGCCTATGTACCAAATTAGTGAGGTGGCCATTAAATTGCTGAGTTTAAGACACGCAAGTTTGTATAGAAGTAAATGTCAAAATTATCCTTCAATTGGATTGAAATTCCAAGAAACACACATGTTGATACCTTTATTGAACTCATGCTTCTATCATAGAAAGAAAGTAGAAAGAAAATAGATATGTCCTTGACATATTAAAAACTGCTCAAAAATGTTTTCTAATTCTAAATATATATGTCAATAATTTTTTTACTGTACTTCAACAGTTCTTAAATTTCCTTTTGATTTTGTAACTTTTTTTGGTAATTTCTTGGTTGTTTTTCTTACCTAATAGAAATATTTGCTTTTAAACAAACAAAATGAATGAGTTAACGTGTGAATTAACCTGAATATATGTTGTTTAAAAATTGTCTTAGTCACAAAGAATGAGGAATTTCATTATGTGTATACGCCCACAAAAAGATAAATATTTGTTGAGATTTGTTTTTCTTTTAAGAAATTTCTTAAGAATGAGCGTAAATAGTGTTACTAAAATTATACGAAAATCTTAATAGCTTTAAAAGTCTAAAATTGCTATGTAATGAAAAAAAAGAAGATATATAATTAAGATGCTATTAGAAATAAAATGGATTAAAAAACCTGAGACGTAATTTATTCAAATTTGAAGGTTAAAATTTGAAAAATTATTTTGATGTTATAAAAATATTATATTTATAAATTCTAAATGTATCATCAGTTGGACTTTCGATGACCCAAACGTATTCATCCTCCCACATGTCCAATCTTTTCTTTAGTTAGCAAGTAAGCAACATCTTTATCACTAATGCAACCTTCATGTCTTCACCACTTCATTTTTCTCATTCATCAAGTTGTAGTAACAACTTCTAAGAAACATGATCAACTTCATGTTGCTCATTAATGCTAGTACATTTTTACAAAATATTACTATACACGGTTAGCTTGGATTTCCTAGTGTTCACCGTCTCAGAAGACATAACACTTTGGAATGAGGTTATCCAACAGAAGGTGAGAGTGGCCTTTGTGACAAACAAGATGAAGGAAGCGAGACTGAGATGATTTGGGCTTGTGTAGAAGAGGTGTGTTGACGCCTAGTGAGAAGGTGTCAGAGGCTAGCTGTAGAAGATACGCAAAGGAGTCGAAGTAGGCTGAAGAAGTATTGGAGAGATGTGATTAGACAAGACATGAAGCAATTTCTTATTACCAAAGAGATAGCTCTAGATAGAAAGGAGGCAAAGCCACATAGTAGGAGAGGGATGGTAGAGGTGGAGGATTGTCTTGCCTTCCAAAGGCTTAGTCTTGTTAGTGTCTACCATAGTACTAATCGTACCCTTGTAATTCTTAGCATATGTTGTTAATTGTATTATCAATTATCACACTATTTTACTGTAGTTTGATATTTTTTCTTGTAGACTTTGCATTGCTTTTCTAATAAATCACTATGCTTTCTTCATTAATTTCTTCTTTTACTTGGGTATGATGCACTTGAGCCAAGGGTCTTTTAGAAACCACCTCTCTATCTCCACAAGGTAGTGGTAAAATCTGCAAACACTATAACCCCCAAACCCCACTTGGTGGATTTCATTGGATATGTTGTTGTTTAAGGCAGATAGATGCACATCATTAATAGATACAGATGGTAATGCATTGGTCTGGGCTAAAGATATTTCCAGTCAATGGGTTTAAGCCCCAGAATTTTTAGCTTCAACGATCTTCGATCAGTAAAGAGTACATTTGGATGTCAAACTAGAAATAATGAATTTGGGCTGGATAGCTCCCCTAATCTCCCCCAACCTCCTATAAAGAATCTTCAGCCTAATTTCCTGACCTAGAAGGATTTGGTATTCGTAAAAAGAAAAAGAATCAAAAAATTAGCAGCGCCAAAAATGTTATTTACAATATCGAGGGGACCTGGACTAAGTTAAATGGGCAGTAATTTCTACAAAATTGCATCAGAAGTTGCTACAAAGATGAGAGTGTCCGTCTGAACCACTCAGACAAACGTCTCACTCTCGTTGTTAACTCGACATTTCTTCCACAATATGACTCGGCATTTGAGAGCATCACCTCAATGTCATGTTTCATTCCCTCCAGACTCCTATAGTAATTGTTCTCTAGCCTAGCCCGAATGGTTTCAAGTGACAAGGGAACAGGAAACCTGCAAATTAATAATACTTCATTAGTATGCATCATTTGACAATTCATAGGGAACTTTACATTTGGTTTGGCACAAGTATTCTGATAATCATAGATTCATAATGCACACTGCCAAGTAATGCAACTCGTCAGAGCATGAAACTAGTACAAACAGAAAATGATGAAACCAACTGGGCTTACCTATTAATAAAGTTTGACTTGTGTGAAACCTGTCTCAATTTTTCAACCCCATAATAGTCCTGCAAGCCCAGCAAAAAACTATTGAGATGTGTGTCTGTTAATATGAATTAGTACTGCAAGCAAATATTGTTACCTGAGCTTTATTCCCGGATTGCTCCAGCTTAGTAAACGCACTCATCAGCTTCTCTCTGGTTTCATCATCTATACGGGGTTGTTCCCATTGTGTGTCAGCATCATATAGTTCCCAAGGACTATGCTGATGAGTTTCCGATGGATCACTCTTGTATCGGACAATATACCTTTCCCAGGGGCTGTCAGGAAATTCATGAGATTTAGCTTGCACGTTTAGAATCCTACCTTCCCACCAACTCCCATCTTCCTCACCTTCATTCTTCCACCAAACTTGGCATTTGTCCCGAGAAGTCCAGTTCCTTTCTATAGCAGCATCATATCTGGTTCTTTCAACAAGAAAATCAGGGAAACCAGTCACTTCAGGCAGTGTCAACTGAAATGATTTCCCCACCACATCAGAAGCAGGATCTACAAATTTCAGTGTCATTTTAGCACAGCTTTCTCCAGAACCTGGCCGTGTTTTGAACTCGAGGTTTTCAATCACACAAAATTCTACTGCTCTTATTTTTCCCTTTATTGTTTTCCAGGGGCCTAAATCCCTCAAACTATTCTGACTTATGTACTCTTCATGGCCCTGTATAGATCACCAAGTGTAGATTAAGGACCAGTTTCTGTTAAGAGAAAAGAATTCTAGAAACACAAATCTTGAAAACTAATATAATTTCAAGAATACCTGTCTTAAGTATACAATTTCATCCCCTCGCTGAGGTATATACCGGGAGCCCTCCTCATGGGCTACCAACATCAACCATGAGCTTTTTGCTGCTTGGTATGATTTCTTTCTGTCTGGAGGACTAGGTTCACGGGCAGAATAGCTGGCTCTCCGTATTCGGGTAGAACGCAACCCAACAGAACTAGCTGAACCAAGTAGCTTCTCTTCAAACGAACTTTCATCATCGTTGTTACCTGCTGTCTTTTCCACTGAGGTCCCCTCGGAACCGTCATGTGACTGCACGAATCTGTCATTGTTATGTGCAGGATTCACATCACAAGTTGTTGGCCTTAATCTAATAGACCTAGTTCTTCGAACTCCCTCGATAACGGCCTCAGATCCCTCAGCTAGACTATGGCTCCCCACGTTTGAAGTGGTTGCTTCCATACTTCCACTGACACTTTCTCTACTACTTCTACTCCGACCAAATTTTGACCTTCTATAGACAGCAGTGAACATATCATGTGACCGCACCGGCTGTGGAACTTGCAATTCTGTCCCAGAAGATCCACCAATATTATCTGCATCTAACTTCTTCTCACGGTCTCCATCATCTAAAGTTGGTGTTCTGCTATCTTCTTCAGTGGGGGCTTCTGAACTAAAGACCTTCTCAGTGTCCCGACATTCAGAAACTGTATCACAAGCAGTGCACCCAGAATCCTCCAATGAAGTCTTTGCATCAATCATGTCACAGTTATCAGGATGACCAAAAAGAGTCTTTGACCTAATACGCAACCTCATTGGGACAGGAGTTGCATTTTGTTTACATGGATGATCACTTTCAGTACCATCTAAAAGCTTAACATTTTCTGTCTCCTGCATAGAATCCTGACAATGATTCTCATTGACATGAATAATTCCATTGGTTTCACTTTGGATCCCTGAAAAAGGAGGAGCGCTGTGGTTCTCCTTTTCAAGCATTGGGTGCCCATTAACAACATTTTCTTTCAGAATGCTTCCCTCAGCAAATGAGCTAGGTCCTGTCTCAGAGAATTCTCCCATCCTAGAGCGCTTGGTTGAGCGGGATTTGACCCCTCCCCATTTGATGTTTCCATCTTTGCACCCTTCCAAGAGGTCTAAGTGATTTTCAATTTTTGTGGGTTGATCAATTTCACTCTTTTCTCTTATGTCACCATTAGCATCATTCAGGTTGTAATCCTCACAGCCAAAGTAGTTTTGACTTACTTCAGCACCTTCCTCAGGGGCCAAAGATGGACCAGCTAGACCAGGCATGTAATTCATTGGAGGCCCATATTTACTTGAATCACGATTTGGCAGTTTTAGGACCAATCTCCTCCTAATTCCACCATTGAGATTAGAGTTGGGAAATGGCTGGAGCTTATTTGTTTCATCAGAGTGATCAATGCATATCTCTTTCCCCTTCGAATGTCCATGTCGTTCACTACTTAAGGACACATCCGAATCTTCATTTCCATTGTTCGAGTCCTGAAGTGTGGACTCACTATCAGATGAATCGCTTTCTGAACCATATTCATCTTCTCCTTCAGTAGATGTCCCTGTAATTCTGGAAAACAAATGAAGGGCATTGCGAGCAGCAGCTCTCTGGGGTCTCAAAGATTTTGATGAAGACTTTTTCTTCGCTTTTCGACCATGTCTTGATTTCCTAGAGCGATTGATCCTATGAGAACTGTTGTCACACTCATCCAAGTTCTTCCTTTTTACACGCCTTCCAGAGGATGTCATAACTTCAGCCTTAACAAAGAAGCAAAAATGATTATCAAGCACTGCATATAAAAAGAAAATGCTGATGCAAAAATACATAAAAGCCTTTTACTTCTTCTTTCTGTTTCTTCCTTCTTGATCTACGAAGCGCATCTTTTTGATTGTCTTCAGCCTCACTGTCTTCGTCACTATTTTCTGGATTTGCAGAAGCATCAGAACAGAAACTCCCGTGCTCTTTTCCAGAAGAATATTCCTCAGGTACATGATACTCTGAATCTGATTCATCACTTTGTATCTCAATTTCTGGTTCCCAATCCATTGCATCCACAAATCCTGGAAGTGGTTCAATCAGCATTTCCAAGTCTATGATGGGAAAAGTTTGGTACGGCTGGTCCATGTTGAAGTCTGTTCCAATAGAAAATCGGAATGACGAGGGTCTCCACTCGATTCCCAAAGCTCCTAACCGCCTTCGTTGATACATGCTCTGGTATGGCTCTGGATATGGAATCATGCCTGTCATCATATACATACATGAGACATGGGGGAAAATAATGACATTCTTTAAACAAGAATCACCAACCTGCATCACAAAGGAGATCTTGCATATTCCTCCTGTACGGAGCAAGTTGTGTTTCCTGTAAAATTTTATAAATTAAGAAAAAGCATAAACAAAAGCTGCCTTTAAATTCGTAGAAGTTGGGGTTAACAGCCCCTTGGAGAGAATGAAATGTCAGTTTGAGATGTAATAAGTTTTAAAACTTGAAGAGATACTGTCTCAGCAAGAAAGCAGTAGTTTACAGGCACACTTATATTATCCATACAGCTTGATACAAATACAATTTATATATTAACCATTATGCACTCAGAACTTAATAGATTGGATGCCTTTTATATCCTAGAGGATTATGATATAATGCAAAAAATAGCACCCCAAAAGTAATGAAGAACAGCGCACAATTGGAGACCATATGAAGCAGATGCTGCAAAGTATGAGCTGGCATAACAAGTACATCTCCGTGTACCAAATTAAGAGCAGTTTTTTTTTTTTTTGAATAAGTTTTAAGAGAACAGTTTCTTAAGGAACATGAATCACACAAGCCACTGCAGCACTGCTAATAATAATGGTCCATGGATAGTGATACCAAGGATTTACAATTTAAAACATTTATACAACGATAGATTACAATAACCAGAATGAATAATTTCAAATCTCAATTCCCAGCCAGTATTGGCGAGGGTGAGTCAATGTATGAATTAGCTAAAAAGTTCACTTTAGATTGTTTTGAATTAGAAAGGCGATCCATGGAACGTGATACCAATCATTCAAATACAAACTATGATAGACAATGACGGAGTTTAGGATATTTTCAAATGTCAATTTTCTAATCAATATCAATAAGAATAGGTAAGCCTTTAAACTTACTAAAATGTTCACTTCAAATTGTTTTGAATTAAATGGTGCAACCCTGAACCTATCTAGCACTTAATCTTGACCTTCCTTTCTTAACTTGTAGTTTCTCGAATACGCAGCACATGAGTACAAAGACAGTTTAGTAAGGAATTGACAGACCACCAACCTGGTCAAGGACATTTCCATTTATATCCTGAACGACAGGGCGATAATCTCCAAGAAAAAACTGTTTCAAGACATGCATCATAAATCATTTACTAAATCCGGGATGATGCAACCAAAATACTTCTGGACTACAACAAACCTGGTCATACTTGGCATCCTGCTGGGATTCTCCTTGCCCTGTATTCAATATGTACAATTGGCCAACATCATCTGAAAGTATTATTGATGTCCCATCCCTATAAGATAGAAAGAACATACCTCAAAGCTAATAACTTGTCCGTGACTAATTAAAAAATTTAGCATACACAAGGTGAATTGAATGTACTAAATCTGGCATCTCCTTTTCCAAGTAAAACAGCTGTATAGATTACATCCGATGTCTTTGACACACACCTGATCTTGAATATCTTGAAGTAACATCAAATGTATTGAGAAAAGCTGTAGAAAGCACAAGTAAGATCATAGACTTACGGAGAAAATTTTCCATCAACTAGCTTGAATCGCCCAATTTCGTATGTTCGAATAGGTGCACCTTCCCATATCTACAAAGTTGAAGGATTTATGTGGAATTTTGGTACTTGACTTGATGAATCATGTATATGTTAAAGAAAATTTTAGTACGGGGGGGGGGGGGGGAGGGGGGGGATATCAGCTATTACTCACATCCCAGACAATTGTTTTCCCATCATAACCAGCACTCATGGCTATTCTAGGATTAGAAGGATGGACATCAAGTACATAGGTCTGCAATCACAAAGCACACACCATGAGACACAGTCCGAGCAAACAAAAGTAAATGCAATTTTGTAATCAACTCCTACATAAGTTTAATCTTATGTTCAGGCAGCTAAAATATACTCCCTCTGTTTCAATTTGTTTGTCCTATTTTGACTTGACACAAAGTTGAAGAAAGCAAGAAGACTTTTGAATCTCGTGGTCTTAAATTAAAGATATGTCAAATGTACCAAAATGCCCTTTAATCTTGTGTCTTAAACATGTCATGTGGAAAGTTGAAATAAAGAGTTGGCAAATAAGGAAAGAGGTATTCAGTTTGAAACAGACTAAAATGGAAAGTAGGACAACAAATTGAACAGAGGGAGTAATAAATAATAATATGATAAAGTGGGTCTTCAGTCCAGTGCATTTTAGTATAGGGCAGATCTTGTTCACAATCTTTGAAGGCTTGCCTATTTATGACAGCTATTATGACAAACCATTATCAAATTGCATGAGATAGCTTACAGATTCAGTATGACCCGTCAAAGAATGCACTAAGCTACCATCAACAGCATTCCACACGCATATTCTGCAATCTGCAAACAAACGAAGTTTCATCAGATCTCCTTAAGACAACATCTTAGGGCTTCAGCAAGAATTATAGGTGCAAAAGAAAAAGAAGAGTGAACTTAAGCTTTGGGATGAGAACAAGCTGAAGTTATGTTATTAAAATTATTTTACAAGGAACAGTACCAAGAAGCATGGTGGAGAATCTACCAATGGGAAGTACCCAATGAAGAAATCAGGGAGAAGAACTGGAGGCAGTGACCAAGAGTTAAAAAATTTAAAAAGCAGTCTAGCTGAAAGAGTTGTATTAATTCGTCAGCTAATTTAGATGCTCTTCATGTGCGGAAAATGTATAAATACATCATACCCATGATAGCAGCAAGGACAAAACGGTTATCCAAGCTCCAGACAATCATATTAACACCACGTGGAGTTGGAAGAATTCTTTGACGTGGACCGCCTCGAGGAGGTTGAGGTGGCATTGGCGGAGGTGGAACTTTCAAATGATACGCTTTCTGCCAACGTCCACCCTTTCCCTTAAACAATGAGCATACGGTATGAGAATGATGAAACAGATTAGAACAGATCTAGATATTGCTTCGAGCTTAGAAAAGAAAGCAAGGATTGAACTGGGATCTAGAGAGAACTCACATGTGATCTACGTGATCTCGGGATCCATATGATTGCACTACCATCACGGGAACAAGTAACGATGTTATCATGATTAAACCTGAAACAGTAAACTTCGGTTGTCAAGCTTCTTTAACCAAAATCACAAGCAATATTTATGACGACAGAGTTATACAGTATGTAGCTAACATCACGAAAGAACAATCATTACTCTTTCCTACTTTGTCTTTTAGTTCCTTTAATTTCCTGAGACATACCATGAGTTTTTAAACTTAGGGCCACAGTCTTCCTTTGATGCATCAGTGCAGGAAAATCTGGACGCAGCAGCACAACCACTGCATTCACAAGACAAGATCATGAGCACAAGGAATGGAAACACACTTGAATTGAACGGACACATGAAACCTTGTCATGGAGCTATCAACCTGAATTGCACATAGTTTACATCATTTTCATGACCAGATAAAATTTCTATCTCATGATTAGGCTGCTCTGAATCATCAGAATTAGATTTACAAGCATTCCAGACCTGCAAGTAGATAAGATTCTCGTAAGCAGCAACATATCAGTGTCAGAAATCTACCACCACAGGGTAATGACAGTGAATAAGAGTCAGACAGTAATATGTTCTTACTCTTGCACAAGTGTCTGAGCTACCAGTTACAAAGAATGTTCCACTGTTATTGAATGCACAACAGAAGATCTGGTGGCTTTGCAAAACAGTGCTTGATGATGGACCAGTGTTCTTCCCTACAACCATTTAGGCATTTGCCATTTAAATTTGGATTCAGAATGCCGACAGGCACCATGTTGCTCGGAGTCTTCAAAAATGTCAACAGGAGAGTGCCAGATCCTCCAAATGTAATATAAACTTGGAGAAACCGACATGGATATGGAGGCATTTTTTAAGAGTCTGAGCAACATAGCCAACAAATAAACATAGCAACTTACCAGCAACTGTTTCAGGCGGTTTGGGTATGTATAGGCGTGGATTAAACTGGGAATATCTAGCATCCCAAATCCGGCATGTTCCATCATCAGATGACCTGCGGTAATGGTAGCAGCATAGCATATATAGTAGTCAAGGAGTGACATTATACAGCATACATAGAGATAGAAAAAAAATCTCCTTTTTTGCAGGTTCTCTTTGGTATACCACTTGTATACAAAAGTTTCTTCCATGAGCAATAAAAGCATACCATCATTAATAAAATTATTCTACCTTATGATAAAATGTTCCATGAGCAATTAAAGCATGATAGAAAATCAAGTTATTTCATTGGATAAGACTCATTTATGTTGAGCTCGTAAGGTATCTTCACAATGTAAGACTCTGTCTCTACACAAAAGACTACTTGTGTTCTTAGCCACAGTGCAGATAGAGTGGGTTGAAACAGCTAACGTGACAAAGAACAAGATTTATGGAATGGGAAGGGAAAGAAAGAGATTAACCATTTGAAGTAAAACTATCAAGAATATGATAGCTTTCAGAGAAAATAATTTAAAAAACACAAACCATCCAGATGATCTGGCAGTGAAACCTTGAACGATCTCTTATGGACAAGACAACCATTAGCAAGCTCAAGTCAACTTAAAACAGCATATGTCTGGGTATTGACAGGTGAACACTTACCTATTCAATAATCAATAATCAACTAAGCCTCATTCTCAAATCAATTAGGGTCATATGAATCCTCTATTCAGGTCAGTTACCATTTTGTTTGAACAAATAGCGTGACTAATACTTTGAAAGACACGGCTTCCTCTAGACAATCCTTCTATTAGATGGCTGAAATATATTACAAAAGCTTTGCAAAAGTTGGAGTTATTTTCTTTAATTAGAAGGAGAAACTAGGGGTGCTTCCTTAATATCACTTCAATCTCATGTAAAGAACTACCTACAGGATGAGATCTCCTCTTCAGGGTAACATTTGAATAAAACTTTGTGCAGATACACAATTAAGAAAACGAATCAGAGATACAAAGATATTGCACACAGAACTCCACCAAAGTAGCATAGACAATCAAATGATCTTACGATAAGAGCTGATAAATAGAACTGGGTCTTGGACTAAATGCTATTGCCGTAACAGCTCCAGTATGACCACGCAACACAGAAATCGGCAGCCCATCAGGCAAGCGCCACTGTTATAATTAAAAAAGAACACAAAGATGACCACTCAGAAAAACATATGATAGGAAATCATGTAACTTTGAAAAAGTATCTTACAACTCTGACGATGCAATCATTTGAAGCAGAAGCTACTAAAGTGTTGTTGGAATTGACAGCTAGGTCAGTGATATCACCCTGAAAGAAAACAATAACAGTGAACTCAAAAGATAGAAGATTAGGAGATGAATCAAGATAGCTATAGAAACAACTTACTTCATGCCCACGACAGCTGGCCAAGCAATATGCAGTTTCCATTGACCAAATCTTTACAAGTCGGTCATCTGAGCCAGTTATAACATATCTCCCAGACCGATCAAATATTGCTGCAGTCAATATTCCACTTAATTATTCAATTGAATCAATGAATAAATTGACAGAACACCTAATTAAAACAAAGCTTAATTAACTAAATTACTCAATGGGTCAAGCCCAAAATAAGAAGCGAACATAAACCCACCTTGACCAGATGAAAATTGAAAAAATTCATAACTCTACATAACAGCAAAAGCAGAATGATGATCATCAAAATAAAGCTACTTTACGATTACCCAATGTCAAAAATTACACACACACCATGTAGCAAAGTTTGCGAACAGTATCGTCAAAATGGGACCACTACTTCCTTTGGCTTAAAGGTAAACATTCAGACAAAGTAAGAAGTTACACATGAAGTTATATAACTCAAGTCTTAGGGTACTCAGCCACTCAGAGAGATAGTTATCATTGAGTCCACAGAGGTGATGATATAAAAATAAGACATGCAAACCAAAGAAGTTACCACAATAAACTGCGTTCCTATGTCCTCGAACTTTTTTAATATTTTGCATCTTCTGCACCATAGTGGATGGTTTTGCAATGGCATAACACGCCGCACGGATAGATGGTGCACGATGGTGTTTAGAAAATCCACCACCAATTTCTCTCAAACTTAGTCCACGCAGCTGATCTGCTAGCATGTGCGGCCAACGTAAGTGACCTGGAGGCTTAACTTCATCATTCCTCTGATCTTGATCACCTGAGAGGAAGAGAGTTTAAGGGTAACTGAGAGCAAACAGAAAGAAGAAAGTAAAACCCTCTACCACTTGGGGATTCATCAAGTGGTGCATAATGGTTCTTGTCAAGGACATGAAACTACCCCCCCCCCCCCCTCCATTCGCCAGTTTTGGCACCTAATGTTTACTAGGAAGGATTCTACTAATAATATTACTCTATAAACAAGTTTAAACTATAATGTGACACATTCTCCATGAACTAACTTTAAATCATTATTGTTTCCTTCAACGTATTTAAATCACTGTGACAATCTAATACAAATCAAATAAATATTTAAGCTTTGTGCTCATTCAATCTGCTTCACATGAAATGACACAGATGGAATCTTAATATTTACGACATCGAAATTCACAGAGAATGAAAAACTCATGAAATTTCCTGATAACCAAGTGAAGAGTAGTGAAACTAGAGGACGTACTGCTGAGAAGTGAAAAGGAACCAGTTCCTAGCAGAGTTGGAACAGCTGCTGCATTAATTGTATTGCCACCAACCACACCCAGAGGGGGAGCTTTCACACTCAACAATAATTGTTTTAAGAGCTTCACCAAGTGATCCTTTCCCACGTGAGAGTACCTAGATACATCACACACTATATAACTATGACCACAGTAAGCAGCAAACATAACTCAGGAAAGAGGGAGAGTATGATCCTAACTGCTTTCATTTTCTCAAAAGAGGATGAGGGAAGTACCAAAAGTACTGTTTATAAAAGGCCGGAGGGAAGCAAGGGATCAATAAGAGATTAACTGTCAAACAAAAACAACATTTACAATAAACCAGATGATTTTCTTTTATCTGCAATTTGTACAAATGGCTTCATTCTTGAATCAAAACAACTGAATGACCTCAGTTTTCACAAGTTTGATGCTTATCAAATATCAACAGATAAAGGTCTATCACATAGAGTAACATCTTTCAATCTGAAAGCAATTCATAAACTGTACTTCAATGCCATTCAGAAAACATGTTACTAACATGGAGATATAAAAGAAGAAATACATGACAAGAGATTGGTTAAAGAGGAATTGATAAGTCATATATCCTTGGCATTTGATGAATTGGGGAGCAAAGGTTACCTTTCCACCAATCTATTGTAACTTAATGGGAAAGACCTCCCATCATCATTTTCGTCACCACTTGGTGCTCCACTCCTTGAATACCAAGCATGGTATCTACGGGGTAAAAGTTGATGCTCCAGAAGCTCATTCCAGAATTGCCCATAAGTTCTGTGACATGGCCCAGCTGATAGGAAATGCATAATCAAAAAATAGACCTCACCCATGTCGATGTCCACATCAGCCTCTGTTGATCTTTGTGGATCAGATGGCTGAGAATTTTGATTAGCCTTTCCAGATATGTTCAATGATTTCATACTTCCAGATGGTGCATCACAAGGGAGAATATACTTCCGAAAAGACATATGTCCACTATAACCTAATATATATATGATACATTCATCAAAATCCTTTCCAAAATATGATGTCAGGAAAATGAAGAATAAAACAAATAAAAGAAAGGAATGCTGAATTATCACATCACTTTATAACTTGCTGCAGAGATGCCATGTACAGTTGAAATTGCAATTTTCTTGCACATGTTTGAGTGGAGCCTCTATTACAGAATAAATGAGGAAAGGAACAGAAGTTGATCCCATTGTTAATTAACACTCAGCAGGGTGAATTGCCATCCCTGGGACAAGTTTCGAAATGGAGAAACCTCTTCTTTTAACGGCAATAATCTGTAATGCAGTTACACAGTTCATCATATCTAGACCATGTTGTCTCTTTACCCATAGCAAGAGTGTATTCGAGTCTACACATAATCTAAAAGAACCACACTAGAGCTAAGGGAAAGGAAAGTGAATTTTGACTGAAATTCTGGAACAATTTGTTTCTTTTTTGATAAATCTACAACTATAGAACCCCTTCTCTATGGACACTCAAGTTGGAAAACTAATGTGGGAAAGATAAATATAATTTGGTTTATTATCCACAAGGACCAAGTCTGAAGAACCTGGGATTCCCAGGAAAACATGAACATCATATCTAGGAATAAGTATACGAGTAAGAACACTAAAGGAGAGCACAGGAAAAATTTAACATCAGCCATGATGTACTTTTGTTCCATGGTAATCTTTTAATCATGTTCTAGGCAGCCTGAGAAAATTTAAGAGGTTTCAGTGTTTGTAGTTCAAACCTAGGTCCAGAGACAAGTTTTTATGGTCGAATTCTAGATACGTTGAAGTCAAGTGGAAACCTTAAATATAGTTAAAATGACAAGCTTGATCCACTTACTGTCAAATGAAAGAGACTTTTTTTTCAGGCACCCAATGGTTGCTCTTAACTTCTAGCTTGATTGGCTATTTGGCCATGATCCATAGCAATCAATCAATCAACTATCCTCAACCTCAAACTACAATCAGTGTCAGATGTAAAAATCATCTATATCAATTGATGTTTCTACTTTTGATAATTGATAGGGTCCATTGATGTATTCAGGTCCATTTCATTCTAATACTGAATAGTAGTGTTTTAAGGCAGATTTGTGTTCTCCAAATCACCCACTTATCCCTACACAGAAACGAGCCTCTATCTAGACTAAAAGATTCTGACTGAAACTGCACTAATGTAAGTGAACAACAATATCTAATTCAAATTCTTAGCCCCTATTAGTTGGTAACGACTCTAAGGATCTTCTACTTCCATTATTTTCAAGTCCTATCCAGACTCATGTTGATTTTTGAGGAATTGTAGGCTTTGTGATACCCGACACCTTGTTTATTACATCTAACCACCATGTTGTCGTACCTAAGGACTGGTGTTTGGAGACGGTGTTTGTATGTTTCCATAGAACATGGACAACCTATCTCAGACTATTTTTTCTCATTTTATCTTCCATAAGTGCTAATAGCACCCTCTGTCATATGTCATCGTTTCTGATCTTGTCCAATCACGTAGGACCAAACATCCATCTTAAAATCAATATCTTTACAACATTTACCTTTATGAATATATTGGATTGGCCAACTTAAGAGGTCCAATATTCACACTCATATGATAATATCAAATTTCCCAACCATTTAATAGAACTTACCTTTCAATTTGTCAGACATGTTTTGCATAGTACGTCTCCATTTAAGCTAATCATAATAATTTTTCGCATTCATCTTCACCTATTACATCATTCCTCTAAATGATTGAGTCTTGGATTTTAAATTGTCTATTAAGCACAATCATACATCATCCCATCTAATTTCACTTCACCTACATTGTTCTTACGAAAGCTTAACTTTCCATGTATATAAATCTACATGGCATAGACCCAAACTGGTTCTTTATTACCTATTGTAATGAACCCTAGTTTCTATTCACTCTTCCCCATTTTATTTTTGCACAATTAGGAAGAAAGGTGCATAGTTGGATGGACTAAGGATCATATTCATTTTATTGATAAATGGTCATATTCAGTTTTTTGATAAAGGGTCATACTCATAAATGAAAGCGCAAGAGATAAGTTCTCAGGCCTCATTTGGGTTGAAACAACTAATAAAGAGCGAGAGATAGAAAATTTGGTCAATCTCTGCAAGGGGGGAAGGTTCTTAGAAGTTAGAACCACTTTTGTACAAATCACAAATCTTTCACTAGCCTTGACGTACACTTGTTGAATGGGTGTGATAAGCATATGGATACTTTGTTCTGATCCTTCAAAACTTTGTTTCTTAGATACTCAAAAAATGTTGTCGTCGAGTGTCGGATTCTCCAAATGTAAAAACATTTTTTGAGGAACCAACACGAATGCGGCGGCATATCTTTTTTCTTTTTTTAAGAAAGTAACCGTGAATGCGGTGGTATTTTTGGAGCATCCGGGCAACAAAGCTTCAAAGGCCACTAATAATTAGCAAAGAATTTGATATAGCCATACCCAATCCTTGCACACACCCTTATCCGGTATGTACATCAAACGAATTTGTGTAACATAGCTTAGAAGAGAACAAAAATCACATTTATAAGCTAAAGCAGAAGAGGTCAGCTTCAGAGGCTTCATTTGGGATGGAGAAATGAAAAGAAAGGAAAGGTGGAAAACAACTATAGAAGCTTCGAAACTGACTGGATAAGTATGAATAAGGCATTAATAAATTCTTGAAGTATCTCTATTATTTTTTTTATTCAATTGTTGAGTGTACATTACAATTGTACTAAGAGTTTCCTAAACAAACTATTTTAATCTATACATCACAAAGATAGGTTTTATATTCATTCTACCAATACTAGCACATTATGGAGTCAGTAAATGGGAGGTAGTGCATCATGAATTAAACATTTGACAAACCTACACTTTACTTAAATATTTCAGGAGAAAACTTAACAGTTAAAGCACTCCCATGATTCGACAAGACCAAGATTCATGGTCAACGAAGGAAGTGCAATCTCCGCTTTTTGAACCTAAAGAAACAAATATGGACTACAAGCATCGACCTCTGTTCAACCTGTTCTTCTAGTTCTTAGAAAAAAGGTGTTTTGGATGGAAAGTAAACCATGTCTTATCTTCATAGTTTGTGTTTTACTGTTAAATTTATTCTCCCCAATGAATCAAACTATGCCTCAATCCGAAACTGGTTATGCTCGACTATATGATTCCTATATATCCATTCACTTTTCAGGACCATCACAATACTAAATTTATTTACAGCAACAAGGTTTTAATATGTTTCCACTTCCCAAAGATGATACTCATAATAACACCATTCCCCTTTAACAGAAGATCAAAAAGACAATGAAAAACAACATTAATAGACTAAATCACAAGAAGTTGACATCCAGTAACAGAATAGCATTAGGCACTCCTTCCCTCTTCCAACTTATCTTCATGAAACCCTAATATATACTGTAACCAAAATAACCAAATTCAAGATGTTCTATTCTATATTTTGTTCCAATAATAATGATCTTAGCACCACATGTACATATATAAGAAACACAAACAAAGTACAAAAATTCATCCAATAACTTTGAAATAAAACAAAAAACAAAACCAACAGCAAAAAGATTGAACCTTTTATTTTCTCTGAGCAAATTAACCAGATGGGCAATCACCAGAAGCTAGAAACTCGGCCACAAGTTTCTTCAAAAACATTGAACAACCACAACCCATACGAATTCTACTGTAGCATTGAAACAAAACGAAATTCAAGTTATTTACACTTCACACCCCATTAAAGAAGAAAAATAAACCAACAGTATTGCAAATAATAGCCCAATTTGAGATCTAGTAAACCTACATGCAGAAAAAAGAAAAAAGTCCCAATTTTGAGTACAACCTCAACAAGAGCAAAATACCCTCTATTTCTACCCTACATTCCTCCAAATTGGAAACTAAATTATCACCTACAATACAGTGCTCCTGTCGCTGTTGAACCCACCGCGGTTTGTTTGTAGAGTAGAATTTCAGCAAAAAAGAAAAATGGAGATCGAAGGAGAATGAGTTGTTTATAGTTTCTCAAAAATTGAAAAAGAGAGAATTTTGATAAAGAAGAAAAAGAAAACAAAGTGAGTTTTAGATATGGAGGAGGGAGCTCTAATATTTTGGGTTGAAGAAGCTCTGTGTAGTCTTTGGTTTTGTAGGAAAGAGAAGAGAAGAGGGTGAGAGAAGGATGTGTGAAGAACACAGTATTAGAGAGAGAGAAGGGGAACAAAAGGGGGTTAGAGTTAGCAATTTATATCTTTATGCCTTTCTTCAAAATAAAACAAAAACAAAATATTCTTTATAAATTATGTGAGAAATTTTATCATAAATAAATAAATAATACATACTTTCTACCTAAATAAATACTTAAATAACGTTATAGATGCTTTTATAAATTTTCAGTTTTGATTTTGGTTAAGTTTTATTTAGTTTTTCCCTGTGAAAAAAACAATTACAGTGTACTTTGCTTTATTTTTATTATTATTGAATAAATATAGAAAATAGTGTTTCTATTTAAAAAAATCCATTTGTTTTCCTTTTACATCTCTTTAAAAGTTGAAATCAAATATAACGGTTTTTGCAGTTGACAAGGTTGGGTTAGAGTTCCCTTTTTCTTCTTATATATATTTTTTTTCTTGTGAGGGTCTAATTGGTTAAAGAAAAGGGAGCTTCTATTCTACCAATGCTGTTAATGTTTGTACAGCATTTTGCATCGATTTTGTGGGTCAGCTAGCATGAGACTTTTTGTTACTAACCTTTTTTAGATTTGTTGAAGTGATGGCAACTCTCAACAAATTCTCTCCCAAAAAAAAAAAAACCTTCCCAAAGAAATAAGTGTTTTAATTTAAAAGGAAGTAAATCAAACTCTAATCAAATGAAACATATCTTTACTCTTTTCATGCTAAATCTCATATTTGCTTAATCATACGCCATGGTGGCAAGTGATGATCAGTCATTGATAGTGATTGATCAGGAAATTCACATTGATTCCACAATCCACTCCCAACCCCCTCAATTCTTCGAAACATGTTATTCTTATAGTTTTACCTAATTCAGTGAACAATTATGCATCCTTGGTGCAACCCTCGTCCCTCAATGAGACCTCTTAAGCAAAAATGTCAACATAGATTTGATCCCAATATAGCTAATAAATTTCATTGATGGAGTCCCAACGGTGAAGTGGACTAAATCTAAAGTATCGCAAATGAAAACGATAGAAAATTTGAAATACATTGTCATTGATAAAATTTCTTATGGTTGGCCGAGTTGATTAATGTTGTTTCCAAGATGGTGAAAATGCTTGAAGCATCGTGATAGAGTACAATGATTTTGTTGTACAAGAAGAAGGGTGGAATTCATAATTGCAACAAATATAGGGGTATCAAGTTGTTAAGCCACACTATGAAGGCCTGGAAGAAGGTGGTAGAGATGAGAGTGAGGACCAGTTCAAAGTTATGCAAGAATGCTTGACTACAGAAGCCATTTAACTTGTAAGAGGATTGGTGGAGTAGTATTGGAAGTGGAAAAAAAAACTTACACATGATGTTCATTGACTTCGAAAAGGCTTACGATAAAGTTTCTAGGGGAGTCATATGGAGGATCTTGGAGGCTAAAGGTGTGCATATGGAGCACAGTAGGTTGATTAAGGGCATGTATGATGGAGTCAAGACCTAAGTACGGACAGTGGGAGGAGACTCAGAGCATTTTCTTGAGTTGATAGGGTTGCACCAAGGTTCAACCCTTAGCCCATTTTTATTTACCTTGGTGAAGGATGTATTGCTGCGACATATTTAAGGTGAGAATTACTAACACCTATAAGCTAATTGAGACAATTAATCACATAACCACACCCCCAAGAATGGAGGTTTTAGCCACACATTATAAAAAGCAGGAAAATATTACAACCTATGTTCTCCATCAGCTCGGTAACAAAATTCGAGTCTTCACAATGCTTGAAATTAACTTAAAATCAAAACCCAACTTAAAATTCTACTTAGAAACTCTAAAACAATGTTTGGGATCAAAAACTCCAAGTAAGAACTCTCAAACACTCAGAATATTCGCTCAAAATTTCGAAACTCCTTTTCATCATTTAAAAATTCACATTTATACTCTTCCAGATTTTCAGCTTTTGGATTGATCGGCGAAATTAGTTGAGCATCACCGATCAGGTCGGCAATGCGCCAAGTGTCTCTCTTCATCGCCTTACTGACTTGCCTCTTCACCATTCAACTTCTGTAACTTTAGGCGATCAGAATCCTTATCGCCGATCCATTCGGCGGTTCACCAAAATGCCATTTCCATCGTCGAGTAGGCTTTTCCCTTTAGCACGCTGTAACTTTTGGCGAGCTGAAGTACTACTCAGTGAGTCGTTGAGTGGTCTTGGCGATCATCAACTTTTCTTGTCTTCAGCTTTTTTTCAACTTTTCTGCTCCTTTTTGCCCGGTAATGTCCTTGCCTTGCTCTTTTGCTTTCATAGCTGCAAATTAGCACTTAAACATAAATTTAGAGCATAAGATAAGCAATGAAGACACTAAAACTATGAATATTAAGCCCTAAATGAGGCGAAATTCCACACTCATCACTAGGCAAATTCTTAATTGCCTTAATTTTCTTAGGATCGACTTGGATGCCTTCACTGGAGACAATATGGCCAAGGAAAGCAACAAACCTCAGCCACAACTCACACATGTTAAGCTGAGCATACAATTCCCGATCCTTGAGAATTCGCAACGAAATCCTTAAATTCTTAACATGCTCATCCTCAATTTGTAAGCAAATCAAAATATCATCAATAAACACAATCACAAAAATATCAAGATATTGCTTGAAATCCCTATTAATAAAATCCATAAAATCCATTGGGGCATTAGTCAAACTAAAAGACATCACCAAAAACTCAAAATGACCATATTGAGACTCTTCTTCACCCTCAATCGGTGATAACCCGGCCGAAGGTCAATCTTAGGGAAGTAACTCGATCCTTGGAGTTGATCAAACAAATCATCTATCCTTGGTATATAATACTTATTCTTAATGGTAGCCTTATTAAATTATTGATAGTCAATGCCAATTCAGAGAGAACCATCATTCTTTCAAACAAATAACACTGGGGAACTCATCGAGACATACTTGGTCTAATAAAACCCATATCCAACAAATCCTACAATTTATCCTTTAACTTCTTAAGTTTTATTAGGGCCATGAGATAAGGAGGAATAGAGATAGGCTACGTATTTGTGAAAAGGTCAATACCAAAGTCTTTTTCCCTTTTGGGAGGAATACCAAGAAGATTATCGGGAAATACATCCGAAAACTCATTTACAATAGGAACTGACTCAAGAGTAGGGGTTTCAGAATCTATATCCCTAACCTAAAAAAGATGACAAATGTAAACCTTAGAATTCATTTTTCTAGTCTTTAGACAAGAAACAAATGGACCATTATTTATAGAATATCCCTCTTCCCATGACATGATAGGTTAGTTTGAAATCTTGAAAGTGACAAGTCAGATCCTACAATAACATCAAAATCTAACATATCAAGATCTACTAGATCAACATCAGTGACTCTATGAGAAACAGAAATAAGACAATTTCTATAACTTCTCTTAGCCAGAATAGAATCACTAATGGGAGTAGAGACATGAAAGGGATTTGAAAGGACTCAGGACCATAATCAAATCTGATGGCCACATAAAGAGTAACAAAGGATAATGTAGCACTCAGATCAAGTAAGGCATAAAAATCAAGGTGCAGGACTTTCAGCATATTGGTCACCACATCTGGGGAACCCTCGCGATCCAGTCGAGTCTAAAGAGCATAAAATCTATTTTTCTTTGGAGCACCCAAACCGAAACAACTCAATTGAACTTGACTACCATCTCTTCCTTTAGTAGCATGCAATAAGCAATCTCTTATCTTGTGACCATTCTTCCCATACTTAAAGCAACCATCCGTGTCGGCTAAACACTTTCTATCATGCTTTGTACCACACCTTGAGCAAGCGAGAATAAAAGGTCCATTACCCCCTACATCCTTAGGGCCTAGGGTTAGACCCTATTATTGTTAAACTTAGGAGCCAGACTTAGAAAAACCTTGACCAGAAAACTTTTACCAGAATTGAGGACGCCATGTCCACTAGACCTAGAATGTGAAAATTCACCATCATATGTCCTTGCCCTCTTAGAATCTCTTAACTTTTCCTCCTTAATTTGTTAGGCATGTATCATTAAACAAGAGATATATATCTTCTTGATCAACATGGCGGTATGACACTCTTTGACAACCAAATCAGACACACTCGACACAAACTTGCTCATCCATGCCCTAGAGTCAGAAACCATAGTGGGGCATACTTAGCAATTGAGTGAACTTCAAAGCATACTCATTCATACCCATATTGCCTTGACGAAGATTAATGAACTTAATCGATCACTTTCGCTTCTCTTATCTCAAGAGGAAAGAAACGATCAAGAAAAGCTTCTTTGAATTTCTCCCACTCAAGAGGACCTGCATCAAAAGCCCTCTCGCTCTTCCATTGTTCAAACCAAACTTGAGCAACACCCTTGAGTTGATAAGTTACCAACTCTGCCTTCTTAACCGTAGAAAATTCCATAATTCTCACTATCTTGTACACTTCATCAATAAACTCTTGAGGATCCTCATCAACCTTAGAACCATGGAAATTTCGGAGGATTCATCCTAGTGAAGTCCCTTATTCTTGTCATAGTCGTAACCCATATTTTGGTTCACGGGAGCAATGGCCTCTCTTTTAGCTTGGGTCGTCATAGCTTGAGCCAACACTTGAAAAGTGGCTCAGAGTTTGGCATAAGTCACTTGCTTGGCCAATGGGTCAACCAGAACTTAAGGAACCTCAGGCTCCGCTATTCTCACCCACATTCCTTCTCACGTAAGCTTTTCTAGGGGCCATATCCTAAAAAGGACCGAACATGATTTAGGAGAAGAATAGAGATAGACTCTATTTCATGACTTTAGAGTGATGAAATAAATAGAGTTTCAAATTTTTTTTTGTAGCCTCCTATTCATTAATGTGGCGTGTTTCAAATTCATGAACAAGACTCTACTCAACTTGACTTGTCAGACATCCTAGGACCTTTTCTAAAACCTTGTGCTCTGAATACCAAGTTTGTTACGGCACAAAGTACACCCTAGACGTGACATGACATATAAGACCCCGAGAAGCCCTACACAAACCACTTGACATACAAATACACAATATAATAGAAACAAGAGAATCTCATATCAGAGTGAAGCGTTTGACATTTAAGTGAAAGTCTATCATAGTCTTGAAAAGTCATTCTAATGCATCAAAAAGGGGGATCGGAACGTAATTCGTACACCATGTACAACATCTGAAACGTAAAGACATATGACAACAATAAAAGTGACATGGTCTTAAAAACATGAGGACTCACCAAGTCTTCATATCTTCTACGCATTCCACTAGCCACGAATGGAAAGAGAAAGATCGCCAGATCCCACATTAGTGAAACAATGTAGGAATAAGTATGCATAAGCACATGGAATGTACTAAGTATGAGGGATATGCATAAAACATGAAAACATGATCATAAGAGGATATAATAAAAAACGTGAAATGCATGACCAAGGTAAATATAGTAAAACCTTTAAGGAGACATCATAAATCATGAACATGGTAAATGCATCTTAAAATCATGAGTAAAGCTTCATAAAACCTTTAAGAATAGCTTAGTTCTTTTTGTGGGATATTTACTATTAACCGACATAGACCATGTAAGCTACAACATGGAATTTGGTGTCTTAGTCCCACACTGAAATGTGATGTCATTACTTGCCAAGAAACATACCTTAAACTTTTAGCTTAGGTGGATCCACTAACTATGTAACCTAAGACAACCTACAAGGGAATGTAGTTTGGGAAAATGAGATTGGTACTAGAGACTCGACTTCTACTAACAAGAGAGCCTCCATCTCAATATTCTCTCGATGGTAAGTAAAAATCCCAAATGGAGAAGTCATAAACATAAGCATACCATCATCCACGGAAAAATGCAATTAAGTTACTTATCCAAGCTAAAAACATCATACACTATCTCATTAAACCATGTGCGAGATTCATAATTTCTTGAGTATGTGAGAAAACCTTACACAATTCATGCATATGTGAGAGAACCTTTCACGATTCTCTTGATTCTTATCTTAAGGAAACCTAGATGATAATTCATTCCTTTTTCCATAAATCATGCATACTTCATGAAAACATCATTCATAGATACATAATTTCTTTATAAATTCATGTCTTTTACGGTTCATAGCCAAGATCATAATCAGTGCATGGGTTCATATGATTTCAATTGGAAAACATGTAACTAAGTTAAAACAATCATAAGATAATTTCAAACAGTTGAATTAACAAAAATAGCACCCATGAAGAATTGAATGAGTACCTAATCAATTTGATTATAATTGAATTGGAAAAATGAAGAAAACCTTAGGGCTCAATGGGTGAATGAAACCCATTTATAGAACCCTACATACCTTGAGGATGAAACCACATAATCAATGATGAAAAAGGAGACTTGATTTGGAACCCTAGCTTCTTCTTCTTGACCTTGAGAGACAATAAGAGGAGATGAACTTGGATGGATTTAGGGAATTGAAGAGAATGAAAGATTTGGGGTTAGATTTAGGAATAAGAAATAATAATAGGGGTAAAACGACGTAGTATAGGTATTAGATGTACAGGAAAAGACCCAAATGCCCTTAAAACTATCGGATGGTTCCTACGTTTTGGACCTACAGTTTGTAAAACTTTCTATGGTCCGTATTGGTAAACGTGGAACTAACTTCAGAAACCTAAGTTTCATCTTACTTCCCATGAGAACTTTCTATGGTCTGTCTAAATTCTTAAGGTCCATAGACCTTATCCATAGAACTCAATATTTTAGTCCACAATTTCACTAAGTTTGAAACCTTTGTACAAAAGCCATCTATGACTTCTCAACCATCATAGGACCATCATTTTCATTTCTAGACCTGTCCTATTCATTTGTAGGTCAAACTTCAGAAACATGAAATTTTAAAAACTCATCTCCAAATCTACTACTTCCTTCCTACGTCTTGTAGAACTTCCTACATTCCGTAGGTTGGACTCGTAGAACTTGTTTCAGTGCTAAGAATCTGTATTTTCCTTTTCCTTTTAACTTTCCAACTTCTAGGTTTTCTATTATATAACCAAATTCATCCAAATAAATCAATGTTCAACAATCATTCATAGCCACAACCCCATAACAAAGATCTTTATCTACTAATGTCAAAGAAAAAGAAGAAAAAGAAAAAGAAGAAAAAGAAAAGGAAGAAGAAAAACCCTAATGGTGAATCCTTTTCTTTGCCTCTTCTGCCAAAAAGTATGATAGATCTCTAGAAAAGAAGCATGATGTTCTATTTATAGCTTTTGGGAAAATAATTTGTTTTCTTTCTTGGATTTTGAATCCTACAATTTGGAATTTTTGTTGGGCTTTAATGTTACAGTGCGCCACCATAGCACCAGACACATGCTTTAGAAATTTAGGGCCTAGCAGGGCGCGCCACTTGTTTTTTGGACCCGAGCTTTAGTGTTTTGGGGCTTGGCGTAGTGTCCAATAGTGCGCTAGAGCGCAAATTTCTCTTAATCATTCATTTTTTATACTCCTCTAATTTTCTTCCAAGCTCTCCACCCTTGTTTAAGGTACCATTTACTTGATTCTTGCATAAATTCCCTGTAATGTATAATCACAGGTCTTAGTGCATAATTTTCAGCATAATCATCAAAACACAACCAATAGAGTAAAAAATGCTCTTAAAACTCAAGGTACATGCGGGCAAAATAGAGTAAATAAGCATATAAGTACACCCAAGATCACCACCCCACACTTAAACCTTTGTCCGTCCTCAAACAAATCTCTACATTGTTGCTATCACTTCACCATTAACACCTAAGGGTCCCACCCTTACTTTCATCAACCAAACTCTTTTAATTATGTTTCCATAGTTCGCCTCTCATGCAATAACACATGTCGTTGCTTTGCACCAAGCTCCTCTATCAGACACAATATAACCCCAATAACGGACTCACTGCAAATCTACTAGGCCAATGGGATCATGTATAAACAAAACAAGTAACAATAATATCATGTATATGTCATGAGTACCCTCACTATTTTCAGTACAACCCTTCTCTCATGATGTTTTAGTTTCACAGTCATTCAACTTTAAAGGGCCAATTCTTAAAGTTTGAACACTCTCTCTCACAAAAGATGTTTCAACATATCACAACATGCCATAGGCTTTCCCTTAGTGTATAGTGACATTGACAAGGCATTCTACTCATAGAATCAACAAGACTTTCTTAGGTAGTAATGTCACGTTTTAGGACGGGGAGGATACTTTTGGATATATATATATATACTGAATTTCCTCCCTAATGCACTTGTTTTACAACACAACACTTTGCCATTTCTTCCTCTCTTAGCCTTATTTCTCTCCTTTGCTCACACCTCTCGAAATTTGCCATTTTTCTTTTAGTTTCTGCACTTAATAATCAAAAGCACTTGCTGCTAGAAAATAACTTTATCAGTACTTTTTTTCATTTTTTCACATGCAGTCAACTCTTTGCTAATTAATTCATGGGATCTTTTCACCGACTCTCTCCTTCACTACACTCGCCTTCTCCCTTTTAAAGCACTATTCTTTTTCTTCAACCCTTTTTCATCACAAAGTGCATTAAGGAACATTAATTGTATCAAATTGAGACAAGGTATCAAATAAATGGATCACACTCATCATGCGACTAACAAAGAAATAGGCTACAAGGATCAATGAGCTATACTAGGGATAATGTCAAGGAGGCACAAACTAGAATTGGCGGGCTATACAAGGAAAAGCCTAAATCATGTTCCATAACTTCATGCAAGTCAATTCATCAGACAAACATGGGGAAAGTTCTAGATGCTATTCTATGCAAGAAACTAATCAAATTCTCACCACACATGGCACCATGGTACACATATATGGACACAATTATTGGATGCTCATACACAAATACATTAAGTGAGTTCACATAACTAAGCCCAATTTATTTTTTGCTAGAGTCCATTAAAGAACCTATGTGTTTTCAAGAGTTACTTCTTTAATCTATATGATCAGGCATGAACTACCTATGACATCCGGCTAACTTCCGAGCGGGGCTTCAAAGTTCCAAATGTTGGGTGTTTACTCCTACAAACCTATAACTAATTTTCCTTTAAGACGATCATCATCCATCCATAATTGGGACAAGCCACTACTTCTATGACTCTCCTAAACAAAAATAAAAATATCTACCTGGTTCAAATAGACTATCCTTAGGAAAAGAACCAAAAAGAAATGTCGAGGAACCCATCTTAAAAAAATAAAAAGAAAAGACTCAATAAAATAGTAAAAACTAGGAACTTATACCTCACCCAAACTTAAACGATGATGTTGTCTCCACTGCATCAATTCAATACATACGCTTACAGTGAAATGAAGAACTCCCTTCGACCCGTAGGCCAAGCTAATAGCATGTCGTCTTAGTTTTCATCAAGGATCATATGCAACCCACACTCATTCTTAGCCATGCTCCTTAGCTCCAATTTTTGGATACCCAGACTTCTCCAAAACCTATAAAAACAAAACAAAAATGACACTAAAAAAAATAAAAATTAACATTACAAATAGGGTTGCCTCTCAGTAAGAGCCTGATTTAATGTTGTGGCTCGACATAATTAGGTTCATAACTTTTTCTTCTACTTTAAACTTATGAATTGTACCCCTAACTTTGCATCAACTTTTCTACTCCTCTCAAGGGGAGGTGGTATAAAGATAAAGGAATCAAGTAATAGATGTCGCATCTTGCACTTCTTGGCCTTAATGTGAGGAATGTCATTTTTTCGATGTGGACTAGAAAACTTTGGGATATAAGGGCCTTTCTTCTCATCTATACACTCCTCCACTAGTTAAGATGACTTAATTTTCGTGTTGTCATTCAAGCATAATGTAGAAAATGTTTAAAATGACATCTAAGATGCCTCAATTATAAAGCAACATTATTTACAACATTCTCACTTTTGTACTCCTTCTCAAAGTTGAAACTCAGTAATAAAGTATAGTTGCATGCTTGGATTTCCTTCTTTTTCTCCATTAGTTGGTCATCATCTATGACAATTGGTGATTCGACATTAGACGCCTCAACCTTTTTGTTCAAGAGAGCCTCAAAGTCATGAATATCTGAGCCAAATTGATCTATTTCTTGTGTAATCTCAACTCTTCCTTTTGTCAGTTGGATTTTCATGTATCTAAGACCATCACAGATAGACTCGTGAAACTATAGAAGTTGAGCTTATTCTTGTAGCCAAAATTGGCTCACTATCTATGCTTCTTCATAACCTTTTCCTTGTTGGGATTCAGTATCTTCCTCTAATTGAGTATTACCTAAGCTTGTACTTTGCAATTCATAAGTGTTAAATTTATCCAGCATTTTGTTGATTTCTGTAATATGTTCCTCTAATGCCTGGTTGCTTAAGAAAACTTTTGTAGAGCTTCATCCAACTTGTCAATCCTTTCTATCATTCTCTTAAATAGTTTGTTTGTACTCATGCTCCCATGCAGGGCATTTTGATTATTTCTTTGATTTGCTGTTGGTATTTCTACCCATTGTTTTGAAGATGATACTGAGTATGAATCTAATTCTAGTACTGATTACCTCCCTATAAGAAGTACAATTGTCACGACCTAGGGGTACCCCCTAGATGTAACATGGCGTATAGAATCCCGAGGGACTCCATACAAGCCATTTAACTCTCATAACATAAAAAATAGAACAAGAAGAGTAAAATAATAGTCCAAGTCCAAAACATTTTATAAAGAAATGCGAAAGTCTAAAACACTTGTCTCATCATTTAATATAAGAGAATGAAATTGGGACTAGCCCATACATCATGTTGAAAAGAGAAATACATGAAAGAATATTCAACAATAAAACTCCATCCTCGAAGCATGAGGACTCACCAAAGCTCAGAAATCTCGAACTCAACCACTAGCCATGAAACTGATGATCCTGACCGTCGGACCCTACATTTGGGAAAATGTAGACAAGACTATGTGTTAGTACAAAACAATGTACCAAGTATGATAGATATGCATAAAACAATTAAATCATGCTAAAAAGGACATTTCATTTCATGATATGTAATTGACCAAGCTAAAACATGAAATAAAAGAGTTAGAAAACATAAGTCATAAAATCATGGTCAATGCAAGCTAACTTCATCTTTAAAACCTTTGAAATCATATGCGATACTTCTTGAAGTAACCATAGTTTATTATTAATGTGGGGAATTAGCCTTAACCGACATAGAGACCATGTGAGCTATAACATGATCCCAGTGTCTCCCACACCGAAAATGGTTGTCCTATTTGCTAAGGTAGAACCATGAACTTCTAGCTTAAGTGGATCCACTAGTTGATCAACCTATGGGGGCACATAGTTAAGAGGTAAGGAGATTGCTACTAGAAACCTGACCTCTACTAACAGGAGAACTTCCATATCATGAGATTGCTTCTAGAAACTGGTCTCTACTAACGGGAGAGCTCTATCTCATTGTTAATATCCTCTCGATGCTAAGCGTAAATCCCACGAAACAGTCATTTCTTACTTGACCTTATTATCCATGGAAATGTGTCTTTGGACAACCAATCGAAGCTAGTTTCATTAAGGCAGCTCCTTAGTCTTTTATTCAATTAGGTGAGAAAGTCTTTCAACCTAATAATCCTTTCTATGTGAGAAAACCTTTCACATCATGCTAGTATGTGTTTATGAGATTATTCTTTCACAACACTACATCATCAGTCGTAATTTACTCTCAGAGCACCCTTAAAACATTTGCATAGATTTAATAAGAAAATACATTAGTCCATAATTTACCTCTTGAAGTTCAAAATCCACTTTCAATCATCAATACTTAGAAAACATGGGTTAGATATGGATTTCATCATAAATTAATGTAAAGCTTGCAATACACGCTTAATTTCATAAAATTCCTGCTTTATGCTCAAAATCCCACATTATATGATTCATAACTTAAAAACATGAGGATTACATGGGTTCATGGGGAAATCATTAATTCATGCATAAGAGATCATAATTCAATCATTTAAATCAATATTTAAGAAAACCCATGATAATTGGAAAAACCCTAACTCAATTGGGGAAATCTACATTTAGAAATAGAGGAATTTGGGAACTCCATGGATGGAAGGAATCCATGGATTAAAACTATCATACCTTGAATCCAAATGCTAGCATTCACTGGAGGAATTGAGACCTTGAATTGAAACCCTACGTTGAATCTTCTTCTTTAAGTTTCTAGAGAAAGAAATATTTTGGAGAGGAAAAATTGATCTTCTTTTGTGATTTTGGAAGAATAAAGTGAATGGGCTAATTTGGGGGTTGAAAATACTTATATAGGAGGTCTTAGTGAAGGGTAAAACGATGTAGTATAGGAACTAATTAATTAGAAAAAGACCCAACTGCCCTTGAAAATAACTGTCAACTGGCCACCAACGGACCCTAGTCGACGAACCGTGGTCTGACCTATGGTCCGTCCTCGTGGACCGTTGTTGGTCATCAAAAAGTGGAATTTGGACAATCGAACCATGGGCCCTAACCACAATTCGTGGTCCCATCCATGGGCTGTGGGTGGCCTTCATGGCTGGCACCTGCAGTTTTTTCCCAAAATTTGTACTTTTCCCTTTTTCGTATATGGGGTGTTACAACGGTTGATTCTCCCAACTTGGATTATACGTGTTGCGATAGGTTTGGGATCCACCACCCCTTTGCACATTTCCAACATAATTCATATATTCTAGATTTGACCAGCAATATTAAGTCATATGCTAGCTACTTCCACAAACTTTGCACCACTCTTAAGGTTCTTGTTATGCATCCTCTGCTTCATTACTCTTGTGACTATCACAAAAAAAACAAGAATGATAATAGGGGTTCAGAGGAGTGAAATAAGAGTTGGGCCAACCATTCCAATAAC
This sequence comes from Solanum pinnatisectum, assembly GCA_035578085.1. Classification (NCBI taxonomy): domain Eukaryota; kingdom Viridiplantae; phylum Streptophyta; class Magnoliopsida; order Solanales; family Solanaceae; genus Solanum; species Solanum pinnatisectum. The sequence goes on along the minus strand of CM069076.1, from coordinate 37,573,998 downwards.
CATCTTGATCACCACAAATATGACACACATTCCGTTCAAAAGATTGGGTAGGTTTTCCCAACCCACCCTTTAAATAGTAGGACATTTGATATCCAAGTGGGGTCCACAATACTTACAAGGATACTTATTACTCCACCACCATCTGTTCCAATCATCCATAGCAATAAGAATATCAAAATATTCAAAGAAAAAAAATTATTTGTACAAAAACTACAAAAATAAAGCTTAATTAAATAAAAAGAAAAAGTATTACTTGAGAAAAATAATAATTTCTAAGTCCTTGGTAGCGGCGCCAAAACATGTTGCTTCCAAATGCACACACAAGTGTACGTGGTCATGCAAGTAATATCGTGGCTCTAAAAGAGAGAGATCATCGAACCTAATGGACTTTTCAATTAACTACTTTACTTAATTATACTAGTCTAATTATTGATTTGAGCATGCCAAATAAGTTCAATTTATATTTGTAAACAAACGAATGCAAGAATTTAATAATAAGATTGACTTTTAGTTATTAGGAAAATTCTAGGGTTACAACATTCTAAGAGTTCATGTATCACATCTCTTTCATAGATTTCCTATGATTATCAAATTACTGACTTACAAAATTTATATTATGATCATGATTTCTTGACCTCTAACCACTTATCCTAGTTGACCGTCTAACTACATCATTGAGCAGGGAAGACAAGATCAATTGTTGAGTATTTATTTTTCATCTTGTTTCATAATCAAGCATGGTGTTTTGTAGGTGTCAATCCTAAAAACAAATCTAAATAAGTGATATGCAAGAAAGATTGTACTCCTTGTATTTCTTGTTCTATCTCCCTATTCATCTCTTGAGTTCAAGGGTAGAAAATGAATTTATTTTATTGGTGGCCAAGCATCAAAATATAAAATAAAGAATACAAGAATAATTTATATGATAATCAAATTCAGCCAAAAAAATAAATGCTTAACAATCATTCGTAGTCGTAGCCCCATAAAAAGGGTCTTTAGGTACTTATATGTAAGAAAAGAAGAAGAAAAAGATAAGAAAAGGAAGAAGAAGAACCCTAATGGTGAGTACTATTCTTTGCCTCTTGTGCCAAAAAGTATGATAGATCCTTAGAAAAGAAGCTCAATGTTCTATTTATTTGGTTTGGGAAAAGAATCCATTTTCTTTATTGGATTCAGAATGCTAAACTGTGGAATTTTTCCGTTAGGGCTTTCGTGGGGCAGTGCTCCAACATAGTGCCAAACATGGGCCTCAGTAGTTTGGGGCCTAGCATTGTGCGCCACCAATGCTCCAGACCTAGGCTTTAGTAGTGTGGGGCTTAGCGCGGTGCACAAATAGTGCGCTAAAGTCCAGATTTCTCTTGATCGTTCATTTTTGTGTACTCCTCTGAATTTCTTCCAAGCTATCCACCCTTGTTTCAACTCCCATTTAATTGATTCTTGTATCAATTCAAACAATGTTTAATAACATGTATTAGTGCACAATTTTCAGCATAATTATCAAAAGACAACAAATAGAGTAAGGAATGCTCTTAAAAATCAAGGTACATGCATGAAAAATAAAGTAAATGAGCATGTAAGTACTCCCTAAATCAGTCTTCATCGATCAATAGAGTGTTTGGTACATCTTCAGTCAGAGATATTTGGACTTGAGGCAGTGTAGATGGATATAGCTGCTAAAGTACTACACTATGACTATTCTATATCATCTTAAGAAGGCCAATATGGTGGTCGATGCTTTGAGTAGAAAGACTCCAAACATTGGGAGTCTTGTCACCTTAATATTGAGGAGAGACCGTTGGTAAAAGATGTTCATAGATTAGCTAATAGTCTTGTCTAGTTGCAGATTTTAGAGGAGAGTAGTGGTATAGTTACTTTCATTGAGGCCCGATCTTCTTTGGTTGAGCAGATCTATAAGCGACAGTTTGATGATAAGAAGTTAGGCTTTACCAGAGACAAGGTGTTGAGGGGTGAGGCCAATGAAGTCATGCTTGATGCTGGTGGAGTATTGAGGATCATATCCAAGATTTGTGTATCCAAGGTGGGCGAGTGTGTTAGACTAATTCTTGAGGAGGCTCATTGTTCTAGATACTCTATTCATCCGCGGGCGGTAAAGATATCTCATGATCTGAGTTAGCATTACTAGTGGTGTGGGATAAAGAGGACATTTTTGAGTTTGTGTCTAGATGCTTGACTTGCCCACAAGTCAAGTGTGAGCATTATTGTCTTGGAGGTATGTCTTAGAGGATGCCCAATCCAATTTGGAAGTGGGAATGTACCCCCATGGACGTCATTGTAGGCTTGCCCACTACCATGGGTGGTTATGATTTTATTTGGGTTGTTATTGATAGGTAAGATAAATTTGCCCATTTTATCCCAATTTAGGAAAAGTAAATTGTGGAGAAGCAGTCCGATATTCCAACTTCATGGAATGCCTATTGTTGTTGTCTTCAATCGAGGTTCACTATTCACTTCTCACTTCTAGAGAGCCTTACAATATGGTTTGGGTACTTAGTTAAACATGAGTATAGATTTTCACACTTAGACGGATGGTTAATGTGAGATGATTATTCAAGTGTTGGAGGACATCCTTCGAGCATGCGTGTTGACTTTGGTGCTCGTTAGAATCGACACTTGCCCTTAGCATAGTTTCCCTATGCCAACAATTATTATCCTGTATTCAGATGGCCCTATTTGAGATGTTGTATGGTAGGCAGTGTAGATCTCTGATATATTGGTTTGATACACCTAAAATGGAGTCATTAAATACAAATTTTCTTAGAGATACCACATAGTAGGTCCATATGATTCATGATAGGATGTTGGCAACTCAGAGTCGATAAGAGCATTATATAGATTGGAGGGTTCATGTTTTGCAGTTTATGGATGTGGATCATGTTTGGCTTAGAGTGTTACCTATGAAGAGTGTGATAAGGTTTGGGAAGAATGGCAGGTTTAGTCCTTAATGAATTGGTCCTTTTTGAGATTTTGAGTCATATTTGAGAGGTGGTCTATAAGTTGGCCTTTCCACTTAGATTTTCAGTTGTGCATTTGGTTTCCATATCTCCATGCTTCAGAGTATATGCTAGATGAGTCTCATTTGATTTCACTCGATGTAGTGTTGTTGGGTTCAAATTTGTCATTTGAGGAGTATCATATAGCTATTTTTGATAAGGGGGTTTGAAAACTTAGGACTAAGGAGATTGCTTCAGTGAAGGTGCCGTGGAAGCACCGTTCAGTTGGAGAAGTTACTTATAAGATATAGTCCAACATGCGTGTAAGATATCCTTTGCTTTTTAAGGCTTTAGGTAATTTCCTTTATATTATGTTTGAGGATGAGCATGGTTTTAAGTGGTGGAACATGTAATGATCTGAAAGGTAATTTTTGGAAATTTTCATAAAACTACCATTTTACCCCTCTCGATAGTTGTCCTAAGTCTTTTTATAATTTTGCAAAATTATTTTTGTAATTTGACTAAAAAGTTGTGATTTATAAAATTTTTAGTTTTGAAAGGTTTAAGTTGTTTAAAAGTGGTTTTTGGCAAAAACTAGAGTTTTGAGCCTCGGAATAGAATTTCGTTAGTTTAATCAGTTCTGGCATATGGACTTTGGTCTAGGAGATTCATCAGTCTAAATTTCGAGTTGTTTCATGCATTTCAGGGCTTAAGTTGGAAGTTGGTTTTAGACTTTTGATTGACTTTGGCCAATTTTTAGAGTTCAGATGCTAGAATGAGATGTCCGATTGTTCTACTGTATTCGATAGATGATTTTAGACCTAAGGAAGGTCTGGATTGAATTTCTATAGTTTTTGAGTATAGTTTGGTCTCTTTGGGCGTTATGTTAGTTTATTGTTACTTTTATGAGATTCGAGTCAAGGAGATCTCAAATTCGTATTTTGATGGTTTCATTAAGTTTGTAACATTGAGTTTAATTAGGTAGTTGTAACACCTCAAAAATTGGTTAGTCAAGTCGAAAAAGAAAAGTTGTAGAAATTTTTTGAAGTAGTGGTCTACGAGAAAGACCTATAGACCATAGAAAGTCCTCCGAGTCTTAGGAAAGAAACTGTAGAACCCAGAGTGAATTTTTGAAAAAGTAAGTTTCTGAAGTTTGACCCACGACTTGATAGGAAAAACTGTAAGAATTTGCACGAGCTGTAGAGTGAACTCGTAGGAATGATCCAAAAATTTGATTTAGGACCTCAGGTCTACAGAAGGAAATAACAAGTTGTAGTTAATTCTATGAGTCATAGGATGGTCTTCTAGAAATCGTCTAGACTTTTACGGATAGGGTTTACGAGCCGTAACAATTTAGATGGGCCGTAGAAAGGTCTCGTGGGAAGTAAGGTGTAATTTGGGTTTCTGAAGTTGGTTCTACGGTTGACTAGTACAGGCCGTAGGTCCAAACGGTAGGACCATCTTACAGTTATTTTTAAGGGTATTTGAGTCTTTTCCTATATATCTAATACCTATATTATGTCGTTCTACCCCCATTTCTAAGTCATAACCCAACTCTTTTATTCTCTCAAATTCCCTAATCCATCCAAGTTCATCCCCTCCAATTCTCTTCCAAGGTCAAGAAGAAGAAGTTAGGGTTCAAGGTCAAGTCTCCTTGTTCACCATTGCTTTTGGGCTTTGATCCTCAAGGTATGTAGGGCTTCCTCAATGGGTTTCATTCACCCATTGAGCCCTAAGTTTTCTCAATTCTTTAAGTTCAATTTCAATCAAAGTGATTAGATTTTATCCAATTCCTTATGGGTTCTTATTATATGGATTCAATTGTTTAAATTTGATCATATTATGATTGTTTTGACTCAATTACATGCTGCCCAATTAATTTATATGAATCTATACATTGATCATAATTTTGACTATAAACCCTAAAATGCATGAATTTATGAAGAAACTATGACTCTCTAATGATGTTTTCATTAAGTATGCATGATTTATGAAAAAAGAATGAATTATGATCTAGGTTGCTTTAAGATACGGATTAATGGAATTGTGAAAGTTTCTCACATTAAGAAATCTTGAATGGTGAAGGTTTCCTCACACATGGTTTGAGCTACTTTATGATGTTTTTATCTTGGATTAGTAACTTAATTGTGTTTTTCCAAAGATGATGACAATTAATGTTTGTGAATATTCCATTGGGATTTTTTCTTCACACTAAGAGGATATTTAGATGGAGGCTCTCCCATTAGTAGAGGCTGGGTCTCTAGTAGCAATCTCCTTGTCCCTAACTTTATGGCCCCGTCGGTTGTCTTAAGTGACATAGCTAGTGGGTTCACCTAAGTTAGAAGTTTAAGGTCATTTCCTTGGAAACCAATGACATCTCTTTTCAGTGTGGGAGCAAGACACTGGATTCCATGTTATAGCTCACATGGTCTGTGTCGGTTAATAGTAAATATCCCACAAAACAAACTAAGTTGTTTTAAAAGATTTTATGAGGCTTTACTCGTGATTTTAATATGCATTAACCATGTTCATGATCTATGATTCTTATTTAGATGATTTTACTATATTTAGCTTGGTCATGCATTTAATGTTTTCGATTATGTCCTCTTATGATCATGTTTTAAGATTTTATGCATATCCCTCAAACTTAGTACATTACATGTACTAATGCATACTTGTGCCTATACTATTTCACTAATGTAGGACCTAATTATCTTCCTCCTCCCATTCATGGCTAGTGGATTGCTTAGTAGATTTGAAGACTTGGTGAGTCCGCATGTTCTGAGCACCATGTTACTTTTATTGCTTTAGTGTGTCTTTAGTTTTCGGATTTTTTTGATGTATTAGAAGGTCTTATCAATACTATGTTAGACTTCCGCTTAAATGTCAAACACTTTACTTTGATATGAGATTCGCTTGTTTCTATTACCTTGTGTGTATATATGTCAAGTGGCTTGTGTAGGGTCTCTCTGGGTCTTATACGCCATGTCAAATCTAGGGTGTACTTTGGATCGTGATAGTAGCATATTTGTTTTATATGTATGGGTTTCCGAATGAATCAAGAGATTCCTTTTAGAAATTTGCGTGATTGATGATTTTGTTGAAGTCTGGTGTAACACCCAAACATAAGACAAGAAGTCTCTCATTGGCCAAAACACATAGAGAAGTTGGGTAAATATGAAAGCAGACCTTACCAACTAGTGATGCATTTTAAAGCCATACGGGTCTAGGCCAAAAGAAAACAATATATCACTAGTGGCTGGTCCAATACAAATTGTATCAGAGCCACTCCTCTATCAACCTTGTTGATATGGGATAGAGAACAAATGAATTTAGGCACAAATCCTGATAAGGTGGGTCAAACCTCAGTATTGAGTCTAGGCAAATCCCATTCTTTGAGGAAAACCTTAGCGAGAATGCAAAATCCATAGAGAGGGTGTATGTAATACCCTAACTTAAGACAAGAAGTCCCACATCAATAAAAACACAGGAGAGATGTTGTGTATATAAGTAAACATGCCTTTCTAACTAGTGACGTAATATAAAGTCGTGTGGGCCTAGGCCCTGAGCGGATAATATCACTAACGATTTGGGCCATTACATCTAGTGCTGAGCTACCGTCCTTTCATGTTTACTTGGCCCTATCCTTTTTTGCAAAAGGTAAGGAAGTTGAGCCTCCATGTTTGCATGGCCCCTTCCATGATCGCAAGAGGCAGGTTGGTAGACATTCGCATTTGCAGCAGTTTGCCTATGTTGGCAAAGGTTAATTCTTGCACACCTACACATTCATGGGGATGGAGACCACCATCGAGTACGGTAAAACTTTGACCATCGTGTTCACAGGACTCAATCCAACATTGGCAAAAAGAAGGGAAATGGGAGTCTTTTTACTTTCAAAAATTGAGGTTCTTCCCCATTTTTCACAATTTTGTGTTTTGGGGAACCCTTGGAGGTGATTTCTAAGGGTTTTTCCGACATAAATCATTTGGGTAAGTGATTTTGACCTTAAATATTCAATTTCCATTAACTCATTATGATTTTAAACATCAAAATAGTGATTTTGAACTTCAAAGTTTGGAGTTTTGAAAGAACTTAAGGTTTTTGGTTTTTGGATTTTTTTAATAGAAAATACACGAGATGAGTTTATTCAAAGGTTTTTGGTTTAAATTATGATTTTGGATTCATTTCAACTCTATTTTAAAAATGGTTTTCACTGGTTACTTCCAAATTCTTTGTGTAACGTATTGTCATATTAGTTTTTTGATTTACCCTTCTTTTTTGGAATCAGGTTTATTGGTTGATGTGACCCCATTTTCCAAAATATTTGATAATGGTTTTGTTAGGCTTGAAATTTTATGTTAGTTACTTATTTGATTAGATTGCATTGATTTGGAGACTCAAAGCAAGGAGAAGGATGAAGTCCCGGAGTGATTATTTGAGTAATTAAGGCAAATGATGTAACACCTCACATTTCAAAAAAGGAATAGGTTGCATGAATTATTGTCTACTAGTTCAGATACACGAGACCAGTCTATGGTTCGTAGAACTTTCTATGGGTTGTACACCAGTCTCGTAAAAAGGAAGGAAATAAATTCTTTTTAAAAATCAAGTTTCTGAACTTTCTATGAGTGAAGTGGATGGTCCGTCAAATGCTCTATGAGTCGTAGATAGGTCTTGCAGGAAGGTCCAAGACTTAGTGAAATTTAAGGTCATAGTTGATTTCTACAGTTGGGGTCTCTGGACCACAGAAGGTCTTACAGACCGAAGACACGTTTCGTTAAAAGTTGATCAAAATTAAGGCTTATGAACTTTTCTACGGTTGATTAGGATTTCTATGGACCATCGGTCCAAACTGTAGAAGAGTTCGATAGTTATTTTTAAGGGATTTTTGGGTCTTTTCCTAAATGTTTTAAGCCTATGCTATGTCGTTTTGGCCTCTCTCTTCTAAGCCCTTTATAAAAAAGTTTAAGAGATTCTATAAAGCTAAAAGGCTAGTTTACCCGTCCTGAATCTACCCATTTTAAATCCATTCTCATATTTTCCTCAAAACCCAACCAAATTCATTCACTCAAATTCCCTCTAAACCTAAGGCAGAAGAAGAAGCCAGGGTTCACTCCAAGGTCTTCAATTCACCATTCATCTTGGTCTAGGATTCAGGTTCAACTGTGAGTTGGTATGCTCCATCTTATCCTGGGGCTATCACAAGTGTACTAGATAGTACATTTTTTTTTGGCTATTCTACCATTGCTTGTATGATCTATTCTCATTCAGGTCATGACCTTCAAGGTCCAGGATTCACTTTATAGAGGTTGTGCTGCCCAATCTTTTTGTCTCACAGTTTGGTTAGCTAGTATGTTTTAGTGGGTAACTTGTTCTAATAGGGTATCTAGTGTGAGTTACTCCCCTTATTTCGGGGTGTGACAATATGAATCCATGCATGGTCCATGATTTTTAACTATGAACTTGTAAAGAACTCATAAACCTATGAATTATGAATTTTGAAGGACGATGCATGTCTTATGAAAATGATGTTTATGATGATAAGGTTATTTTAGATTAAAGTATCAATGTTGTTGTGAAAGGTTATTTAACATACGAATATGATCATGATTTTGAAAGGTAATTCTCACATATGGATTCACATTGGTGAAAGATTTTCTCACCTATGTTTGAATTGTGTTTTAAGGATCTATTAAATGTTTTGATTTTAACGATGTTGGTAGGTATTGATCATTGCTTTTCCTATGTTATAATGATATTTGACTTTTATCTGTTCCGTTGGGATTAGACTTAGCACCGAGAGGATTTGAGGTGGAGGCTCAAATAGGGTAGTCTCTAGTACAAACCTCTAGTCCCTAACTATGTCCCTCTATAGGATTGTCTTGAATGACCTAGCTATTTGATCCACTTAACCAAAAGATATATGTACGGATGTTACTGTCACGCCCCGTGCCTACACCCTAGACGTGACTGACATTCAACAACCATTACTGGCCCCAAGCGAACCCTTAACCTAGCTCAACTCTCAGCGGAAGACTTACTCAACATAAAATGAACTCAAATATAAAGCTTTAACTCAAATGTCTAAAATGAATAACTCAGAATATAATAAAATATTCAACTAGCTAGAAATAGTCAACTCAAGTATTTAAAATAGTTAACAAGGAATTGAAAAGACTTCTCAAACACTACTGTCTATCTATGAAGCCTTTAATTCTATGAGGGATGTTGGTAAAAGACCTCTGATCATCCTAACAAAACTGAAATAATGGAAATAAATAAGGGATCCTCCGGAAGTAAGGAGGCTCACCAAAGCTAACTCGAATTGCTATGGTATCAACGAAGCGTCTGTTGATGACCTTGATATCCAATATCTTTATCATGAAATGATGCAGGCCAAATGACATCAGTACATTGAATGTACGAGCATATAAGGGGAAACACTGAACATATCATAAAAGCTTGAACTTGGAAAGTAGGAAACATACTCACCTCAACTCTACTCAACTCAACCTCAACTCATGGATACTCAACTCAATACAGTATAAAAACAACTAGGGCTGATCATGGTTATGGTTAACAAACCAAACCGATTAAAAAAAATGATATTTGGTTTAATTTGGTTAGGTTTGGTTTTACATTTTGAAAAACCGATACTATTTGGTTTGGTTTTGGTTTTACTAAAAAATACCTGTAAAAATAACCAAACTGAATCGATAAACTAGATATATAAATTTTATAATTATTTATATATTATTCATAAATAAAATATAAATATTTTGTTAAATTTTAAGTAACTTAAGTCTTTAACTTTACCATTTCTCAAGCCCAACACATAAATTTTAGCCCATCTATTACAATCATAAGTCCAAGTCCATCAAAATTCATTATTATAGTCTTTACCTACCATACCTTTCATAAGATAGTTACACCTTTTACTAATTGAACCACTTTGTTCGTTTAATGATAACTTTAGTATTGTTTAATTTCTTAATTGAACCAACAATAGCTTTTCAGTGGATTGTTCATATACGTATATCCTCAAAATATATTACTTTCAAACTAAAAAAACCAGAAAACTGAACCAAACCGTCAATAACCAAACCGACGGTTAATTTTTTCATTTGGTTTGGTTTGGTTTTAGAAATTTAAAAAACTGACTAGATTGATTTGGTTTAGATTTTAACTAATAACCGATCCAAACTGAACCAGGAACACCCCTAAAAACAACAATGAAGATGCAGTTTATATAAAACATTTAAAAACAGTAGACAACAACTCAATGTATGTAAAAAAACAATAATAACTCAATTTGTATGTAAAGATACAAAATAACAAAATTTTGGAGATTCTCCAACCGACAACCATCACTATGAGCTATGTGATGATACATCGTCTCGCCCTCGCTTCCAGAATTGTCCTATACCTTGTCGCAGCATAAGACATCCTCAACTATGTGGATCCAATAAGCTATGCTTAAAAAGCAATAAGAAATCATCTAAAAAGTATGACCCTTTCATTCCACGTTGGCTACATGGTTTATGAGGACTTTGAGTTGGATGAATTCGTCCCCAAATCGGTGCTCGATACTACTCCCAATAATATAACTCATCTCATATGTTTAAAAACATTTCCACATCCTCAAGGTTTAAGATTATTAGTCAAAAGATTCTCTTAAAAGAGATTATACTCAAAAACTCCTCATGAACTCATTTGGAAATCAACATTTCCTCTCAGTTTAAATGTAAAAACATTTAATCTTGGGAATACTTAGTTCCCATATATTCATTTTAGAAAATGAAACTCAACTCTCCTCATCCTAATACTCAAGTACTCAAGTCTTAAAATAGGTTTTAAAAGATTGTAAAAAAGTTCTCAAAATGACTCGAAAGAACTCTCAAGACTTTACTCTTAACTCTACCTTGAATTTGAATTATGAATTCAAGGTTTATGATTCATGTTATGAAGGATCTCTCTATGTTTAGATGTAGTTTAGATTAGTTAGAATCAAAAAGGAGTAAAGGTACACTTTAAAAGAACTCAGATGGGTCAAACAACTGAAAAATGATGGGGGCAGGCGACCCTGGAGCACTGAGTGGCACGGGTCACCAGCCCCTAAACTTCAGAGCTGCAATTCTGACGCACTACCAGCGCGGCGTGCCAGACCCTGCCCAAAATTTCTGATGAATTTTGTTTCTCATTTTCTGACCCTAATTCACCTAGAATCGAATGGTTTCTTCCAAACCCTCTTAGATTCATTTACCCAACTTAATTACATGCGAATCTACTTGAAAAAACTCAAGAATAATACTCATTCACAAGATTGTTGCCTTAAGAACTCAACCAAATATCAAATTCAAGAATGGAGAGCAACACTTCAAGAACACTCATCAAGAACTTAAATTTCTCAATCTTTATGGATGAATTCGATAATGTAAATCATGATTGGCATGTGGGTGAACAAAAACATCACTATGGAAGCTTACATACCTCTTAGGGATCAATTCCTTGGCGAAATTGCTCGACAATTCTCAAGAATCTTGACGAACGCCTTGAACCTCTCCTCTTTTCTCCTCTTGAACTCCTTTCAAAATCCCTAAGCTTATTTAGGATTGTGAAAACTAACCCAAATAAGTTTAGAGCCCTAAAATATTAGTAGAAATGTTTAAAGTTGATGGTGTAAGGAAAAAGCCAAAATACCCCTCATTAATTCAGGTAAATTTCCTTAACTAACAGGATGACTTCAAACGGGCATATCTCCCTCATTCGAACTCAAAATTTAGCAAACTCAGTGGAGTTGGAAAGAAGATTCCAAGAACTTTCATTTGATATCTTATGGGCCACCTAACACATCCTGTACTGAAAGTTATGGTCATTTGAAGGTGACCCAAACCTCACAACTTAAGCTTAACTTGAACAAATCTCAAATTAGCTCTTTTCAAATTAGTTCTTTCTAAATTTAACTATTTATAAGGTGGGATGTTACAATATCTCCCCCTCTGGAACATTCATCCTCGATTAGATCATTCTAAGTAGACTAAGGGTGGCAACATCTAACACCCAACTCAAACACTCTATATGGAATTTAACACAACATTTCAACTTAAAGAGTACCAAGAAAAGAATTAGTGCCTTGATTTGGAATTTCTCTGGAAATAAAGAGATGTGGGTATCTCTTCTTTATATCCTCCTCAGCTTCCCAAGTATCTTTCTCAACAAATTGATTCCTCTATAAGATCTTGACTTATGCTACCTTCTTGGTTCTCAACTTGCGAACTTGATGATAAAGTATCTCAACGGGTATCTCCTCATAAGATAGGCTGTCCTTAATACCAATATTTTCAGTCGGTATAATAAATGAAGGTCGCCCATACACTTATTCAACATTGAAATGTGGAACACCGAATGGACTATTGCTAACTCTGGCGGTAGTTCCAACTCTTAGGCTACATTGTCAATCCTCTTGGATATCCTGTAAGGACCAATATTGTAACACCCCAAATCTAAAAAAGGGAAATGAAACACATTTTGGGAAGTTGCAAGTGCCAGCCACGGAGGCCAACCATGGCCCGTGGATAGAACATAAGACCGTAGTGTGGTCCATGGATTGGCCACCCAGCCAAGTCTTTTGAGGCTCAGGAGCACAGACAGACCTACGTACCGTAGGTCAGACCACGGTCCGTGATCGAGGTTTGTGGTTCACTGGCCCAAAAACTAGTTTCTGATGACCAACGACGGTCCACCAGGATGGACCGTAGGTCAGACCACAGTCTGTCGACTGGGGTCCATTGGTGATCAGCTGGCAGTTATTTTCAGGGGTTGTTGGGTCTTTTCCTAATTAATTAGTTCCTATACTACATCGTTTTACCCTTTACTGAGACCCTTATATAAGTATTTTAAACCCCCAAATTAGCCCATTCACTTCATTCGTCCAAATTCACAAAGAAGATCAGCTCTTCTCTTCAAAATATTTCTCTCTCTAGGACTTGAAGAAGAAGAAGATTCAACTTAGGGTTTCAAGTCAAGGTTTCAATTCCTCTATTGAAGGCTAGCATTTAGTTTAACACCCCGCTACTAGAAAGACTTAGCATTAGAAAGAAACCCTTTTTGGGAATAATCAAATTTGGAAAGTTTGATAAAGTTAAGCTAATTATAAGTTTTGGGTCAAATTCAAACGTCAATAACTCCTAGCTCAGGATGATTTAGGTGTGCTAAAAGATACCATAGGAAATATCTTTGAATTATCTTTCTAACGCCGCCGAGTTTTCTCAATTACGAGTTTGTATGAGGGAGCTATGCTCATTTGAAGTTTGGCTGTCTAGTTAATTAAGGAAAGTCAAAATCGGAGTTTTGAAGGGTATTATGGTCTTTTCACCACCCAATTAATTAAATTCATTTTTGGTAATTAAGTTGGGGTCTCAACTGATTGGATTCAGTTTACGCTATTGAAATTAAGTTAGGGTTTTTGGGAGAAGAGAAAAGAAGAGGAGAAAAGAGAAGGAGAAGCAAGGAATCGTCAAGTTCTTGAACAATTGATTGCGAATTTCATCAAGGATTTGATCCTACGAGGTTTGTGAGACTTTCATAACGTTGGGTTCGTTTACCTACGTGCCAAACATGTTTATTTCAGCGTGAATTCGTCCTAAAAAGGTTGAAAGTTTGATGTTCTTGATATGTGTTCTTGAATTTGCTTTCGTTCTTGAATTGGGCTGAAATTGAGGAGTTCTTGAGGTTATTTCATCAATTATAGAGTTTTTTTGAGTTAGGTTCTTGTGTACATATACTGGGTATCTGAATCTAAGAGGAATTTGAGAAAAAGAACCGACCTTAGGAAAATTGGGGTTAGAAAATGAAGAAGGAAAAAGTCGGGCGAATCAGGAGACCCAGTTTGTGTCGTGGACCTGTCCCACATTTTCACAGAAACTTTCTCCGCATTGCGGAGTGGTCACTGACCCTTCTGCCTCAAAAAGTTATTTCGCGACCAAATATTTAAATGCATCTCCGCATCGCGGACTTGCTTCCAGACAGTGATTTCTTGATCATTTCTCATGTTTAACTATCTAAAAACACTCCTAAACATCATGAGACCTTTCCTATCACAAATCACAATCCTTGAATCCATAATTCAATTCAAGGAAAGTTAAGATTTAAGTTAAGAAAAGTTAAGGGTCAAGTCAAGTCAAGAGAAGTTAAGAGCCAAGTCAGGAGAAGTTCATAGAGTTTTTCAAGAGTTTTACAAATGTTTTAACTTTGTTTTAAGACCTGAGTTTTGAGTTGAGTAAAGAGTAAACGTTGAAGTTCATTTCTTCAAAGAGTACATTGGGACTATGTATTCCCAAAGACTTTAAAATGTTTTCACATTTAAACAAGAAAGGAAACTCAGATTTCAAATAGAGCATTTGAGCTAGTTTTCAGTAAAGAGTAAATGCTTTCACAATTAAACAAGAGAGGGAACTTTGATTTCCAAGATAGCCTTTGAGCTAAGTTTTGAGCAACTATCTCAAACCACACAAAGAAGTTGTGTTTTTAAACATAAGAGCTAGTATTATATTTTGGGAGTAGTATTAAGCACCGATATGGGGGAGAGTTCAGACAACTCCCAGCTCCCATAAACTATGTAGCCATCATGGGTAGAAAAGGGTCATACTTTTTAGATGATTCGTTAGTGATTTTTAGCATAGACTAGTGGATGCACTTAGTAGTCAGGTTCTATATCCTCGGCAAGGTCTAGGATGGCTCTGGCAGCATAGGGAAAAATGTTGTATCATAACATAGCTCTTAAGTGATGGTTTTCGATTAGAGAAACTCCCATAGAAGTATTTTGTATTCTTATATACGCAAAAGTAAAATTGTATTTGTTTATATATTCTAGAGTTTATATTGTATCTTTGAATACATACAGAGTTACTATTGTATTTCTAAATACACAGAGTTGTTATACATGTTTTAAAAGCTTTTCTTTATATTGCATTCATATTGAAATGAGTTAAGTTGAGTTGAGTTGAGCCCATGTATGTTCTTTTAGTTTCTTTGAAGCTTATGTCTTGTTTAGTATTCCACTCGCATACTCGTACATTCAATGTACTGATGCCAGTTGGGCCGTATCTTTTTATGATGCAGATTCAGGCAACCAGGATCAACATCCAGCGCATCGTTGATCCAGTTGAGCTTCAGAGTTGTTGGTGAGCCTCGTTACTTTTGGAGGATCCCTTTTTTAATTTCTTTGTCATTTTTAGTTCATTAGGATGTCGTGGGTCTCGTCCCGACATCCATCTCAGTTATTAAAGGCTTCATAGATAGTTAGTTAGTCCATTTGTCACTATTTTATTATTGGCTTTGTTTCGAGACTTGAGTTTCCACTTTGGCTAAGTTGAATGTTATTTAATACATTTTAAGTTATCTATTGAGCATTTCAATTTAATTTTTAAAGTATTTTATCATGAATAAGTCTTTTGCTAAGAGTTAAGCCAGGCCAAGGGTTTTCTTGGGCCAACAATGGTTCTCAAGTGCCAATCCCGCCCAGGGTATAGGCTCGGGGCGTGACATTTAGATTCAAGGTATGATAGTTTTCATCCATGGATTCCTTCCATTCATGGAGTTCCCAAATTCCTATATTTCAAAAGGTAGAATTCCCTAATTAAGTTAGGGTTTTCTTCAATTATCATGGGTTCTTTGCATTATTGATTTAAAATGATTGAATTATGATCTCTTATGCATGAATTGATGAAATATAATAATTTATGATGATTTCCCCATGAACCCTGTAATCCCCATGTTTTCAAGTTATGAATAATATGATGTGGGATTTTGTGTATAAAGCAAGAGTTTTATGAAATCAAGCATGTATTCAAACCTTTATATGTAGATATGATGAAATACATATCTAATCCATGTTTTATAAGTATTGATGATTGAAAGTGGGTTTTGAACCTTAAGAGGTAAATTATGGAATTATAAATTTTCTTATGAAATCTATGCAAATGTTTTAAGGGTGCATTGAGAGTAAAGTACCAATGACGATGTTGTGTTGTGAAATGATATTCTCATAAACACATAATAGCATGATGTGAAAGGTTTTCTCACATAGAAATGATTCTTAGGTTGAAAGGCATTCTCACCTAATTGAGTCAAAGATTAAAGAGCTATTTTAATGAAACTAACTTGGATTGGTTGTCCAACGACACTTTTCAATGAATAATGAGGTCAAGTAAGAAATGATTATTCCGTGGAATTTATGCTTAGCCCCGTGAGGATATTAATAATGAGATGGAAGCTTTCCCATTAGTAGAGGCCAGGTTTCTAGAAGCAATCTCATGAGATGGAAGCTCTTCCGTTAATAGAGGCTGAGTTTCTAGTAGGAATCTCCTTATCCCTTAACTATGTACCCCGATAGGTTGATTAGCTAGTTGATCCACTTAAGCTAGAAGTTCATGGTTCTACCTTGGCAAGTAGGACAACCCTTTTTGGTGTGGGAGACACTGGGGAATCATGTTATAGCTTACATTGTCTCTATGTCGGTTAAGGCTAATTCCCCACATTAATAATGAACGAAGGTTACTTCAATAAGTATCGCATATGAGTTCAAAGGTTTTAAAGATGAAGTTAGCTTGCATTGACCATGATTTTATGACTTATGCTTTCTAACTGTTTTATATCATGCTCTAGCTTGGTCAACTCATGTCATGAAATGAAATGTCCCTTTCAGCATGATTGAACTATTTTATGCATGGCTATCATTCTTGGTACATTGTTTTGTACTAACGCATACTCTTGCCTATATTTCCTTAAATGTAGGGTCTGACAGTCAGGTTTATCAGTTTTATGGCTAGTGGTTGAGTTCGAGATTTCCCAGATTTGATGAGTCCTTATGCTTCGAGAACGGAGTTTATTGATTCACTTTCTTTCATGTACTTTCTCTTTTGGATATGATGTATGGGCTAGGCCCAATTTCATTTAATTGTATTAGATGGCTATGATTAGACAAGTGTTTTAGAATTCTGCTTTTCTTTTATAAAATGTTTTGGACTAGTGTTTTACTCTTATTGTTCTATTTCTTATGTTATGAGAGCTAAGTGGCTTGTATGGAGTCCTTCAGGGTTCTTTACGCCATGTTACATCTAGGGAGTACCCCTGGGTTGTGACAAACTTGGTAATCAGAGCACAAGGTTTAAAATGGTCCTTGGATGTCTCATATGCCATATCTAGTAGAGGCTTGTTCATGAGTCTGAAGTGCGCCACATTTATGAATGAGCAGCTACAAGATGATTAGGAAATTCCACTTCTTTCATTACTCTTAAGTCATGCGATAGAGTTTAACTCTATATGGTCTCTCTCCTAATCCTTATAATTTGTTCTTCAGTAAATGCCTACTCAAAGAGCTTATACTAGAAGGAATGCGAGGGAGAATGTAGAACAAGAAGCTCATCACCAAGCTCCTCAAGTTTTGGTTGATCCTTTGTCCGAGCAAGTGTCTAATGCGGAGTTTATGACTGCTTTTCAAGTGTTGGCTCAAGCCATGATGGCCCAAGACAATAGGGAGGTTATGGTTCCTGTGAGCCCAAATGTGGGTACGAAGACTTCAAGATTGAGGGATTTCACAAGGAGGAATCATCCAGAGTTTCATTGTTCTAAGGTTGAGGAAGATCCTCAAGAGTTTATTGATGAGGTCTATAAGGTGTTAATGATTATGAGAGTTACACCGGTGGAAAAGGCGGAGTTGGCTGCTTATGAACTAAAAGGTGTGGCTCAAATATGGTATAATTAATAAAAGAAAGGTAGACAGGAAGATGGGAGAAGTTTAAAGCCGCTTTTCTTGATAGGTTCTTTCCTCTTGAGATGAGAGAAGCCAAGTAGCTTGAGTTTATTAATCTTCGACAAGAAAGTATGAGTGTGAGGGAATACACTCTAAAGTTCACTCAATTATCTAAGTATGCTCCAATAATGATTGCCAATTCAAGGGCAAGATGAGTAAGTTTGTTTTGGGTGTGTCTGAAATGGTTGTTAAAGAGTGCCAAACAACCATGCTCATTAATAACATGGACATCTCTCGTATCATGGTACATGCATAACAAATTAAGGAGGAGAAACTTAAGAAAAAGTCTAGAGAGGTAAAGAGTCGAAAGACCGAGATGAAAATATCTCTAATGCAAGGTCCGATGGACAAGGTCGTCCTAGATTTCGACATATGTTTTCTGGTCAAGGTTCCTCCAATGCTCCTCCTAAGTTCAACAAAGATAGGGTGTCTAACCTTAAGCCTCAAGGAGGTAATGGTAGTGGATCTTCATTTCCTACGTCTACTTGTACTAACTGTGGAAGGAAGCATGATGGTAAGTGTCTAGACGACACAGATGGGTGCTTTAGTTGTGGTAAGAGTGGTCACAAAATGAGGGATTTGCCAATGCTTACAGCTAAAGGAAAAGAGGGCAAGCAAGCTTCTTCTAATGGTTAGGGTTTCAATACTCCTAAGTAAAACCGCTTCTATGCATTTCAAACTCGTGGTGAACAAGAGGGTTCTCCTGATATGGTTATTGGTATGTTGAAAGTTTTCCAACTTGATGTTTATGCTTTACTTGATCCCGGTGCTACCTTGTTTTTTGTGGCGCCATATGTGGCTCTGAGTTTTGATGTTCTTCCGGATGTGTTCTTAGAACCTTTTTCTGTCTCTACTCCTGTTGGTGATTCTATTGTGGCTAAGAGGGTCTATAGAAGGTGTCCTGTTTCCTTGTCCCATAGAGTTACTCTTGTTGACTTGGTAGATCTTGATATGTTAGATTTTGATGTTATCTTGGGTATGGATTGGCTGCACTCATGTTATGCTTCTATTGATTGTAGAACTCGTGTAATCAAGTTTCAGTTCCCGAATGAGCCTATCCTAGAGTGGAAGGGGGGAAATTCTATGCCTAAGGGTCAGTTTGTCTCTTATCTTAAAGCTAGAAAGATAATTTCTAACGGTTTCTTTTACTATCTAGTTAGGGTGAGGGATGTAGATTTTGAAACCCCTACTCTCGAGTTGGTCCCCATTGTTAATGAGTTTTCAGAATGTTCCTTGATGATTTACTCGGTATTCCTCCCGAGCGGGAATAGACTTCGATATTGACCTTCTCCTAGATACGTAATCTATTTCTATTCCTCCTTATCGTATGGCTCCGACAAAACTTAAGGAGTTGAAAGAACAATTGCAAGATTTGTTGGATAAGGGTTTCATCCGACTGAGTGTCTCTCCATGGGTGCTCCAGTTTTGTTTGTTAGAAAAAAGAAGGTTCTCTTCGTATGTGTATTGATTATAAACAGTTGAACAAGGTGACCATTAAAAATAAGTATCATCTTCCAGGGATAGATGATTTATTTGACCAACTCCAAGGAACAAGTTATTTCTCTAAGATTGATCTCCGATCAGGTTATCACCAATTGAGGGTGAAAGAAGATGACATTCTGAAGATTGCTTTTTAAACTCGGTATGGTCATTATGAGTTTTTGGTAATGTCGTTTGGGTTGACTAATGCTCCGATGGCGTTTATGGATTTGATGAATAGGGTGTTTAGACAATACCTTGACATGTTTGTGATTGTGTTCATTGATGATATTTTGATCTATTCAAGAAGTGAGAATGAACATATTGATCATTTGAGGACCGTGTTGCATATTCTTATGGACCAATAAATTTTTGCAAAGTTTAGCAAATGTGAATTTTGGTTAAGGTCTGTAGCTTTCCTTGGTCATATTGTTTCAAGTAAGGGTATTGAGGTAGATCTTAAGAAGACGGATGCAGTAAAGAGTTGGCCTAGACCTATAACTCCTTCGGATATTAGAAGTTTCTTGGATTTAGCCGGTTACTATAGAAGCTTTGTTGAGGAATTTTCTTCAATTGCCTCTCCTTTGATGGCTTTGACTCAAAAGAAGGCTAAGTTCATATGGTCCGAAGCGTGTGAAGAGAGTTTCCAAGAGTTGAAGGACAGCCTTACTTCCACTCTGGTGTTGACCTTATCAGAAAGGATGGATGGTTTTGTGGTTTATTGTGATGCCTCGAGAATTGGGCTAGGATGCATACTTATGCAAAATGGGCAAGTTATTGCCTATACCCAAGGCAACTTAAAATTCATGAGAAGAGTTATCCTAATCACGACCTTTAGTTAGCGGCGGTCATTTTTGTTCTAACGGTTTGGAGACACTATTTGTATGGAGTTCATGTAGATATGTTTACCGACCACAAGAGTTTGTAATATGTGTTTAATCAAAATTATCTAAATCTTCGCCAAAGAAGGTGGCTTGAGTTATTGAAGGATCATGACAGAGTGGTCTTTATTACCACGGTAAAGCTAATGTGGTACCAGATGCTCTTAGTATGTTATCTATGGGTAGTGTTGCTCATATTGAAGAAGAAAAGAAAGAGTTGGTTCGAGATGTTTATAGATTGGTTCGACTAACTGTTCAACTAGTGGAATCCACCAAGGGTGGTGTTATGTTTCACAATGGTTCCAAATCATCTTTTGTGGCGGATGTGAAAGCCAAGCAAGGTCTTGATCCAATTTTGGTAGATTTGAAAGAAGCGATGCTTAAGAAATATGTTGAGGCTTTCTTCCAAGGGGGATATGGTGAACTTAGATATCAAGGTCATTTATGCATTCTGAATGTTGATGACTTGAGGGAACATATCTTGACCAAAGCGTATAGTTTGCGGTATTCCATTCATCTGGGAGCCATCAAGATGTACCATAATTTACGAGAGGTCTATTGGTGGAATGGGATGAAGAAGGATATTGCGGGATTTATGGCCGAGTGTCAAAATTGCCAACAAGTAAAGGTTGAGCATCATAAACCGAGAGGTTTGTCCCAAGATATTAGCATTCCTACTTGGAAGTGGGAAGACTTGAATGTGGACTTTATTGTTGGTTTGCCTTGTACCCGGTGACCACATGATTCTATTTTGGTTATAGTAGAATGGATAACGAAATCGGTTCATTTCCTTCCCGTCAAGGTTTCTTATTCGGCGGAGGACTATGCCAAGATGTACTTAAGAGAAATGGTAAAGTTGCATGGATTGCCTTTGTCCATTATTTCCGATTGTGGTACCCAATTCACTTCTCAGTTTTGGAAGTCATTCCAAAGGGGCCTTGGCACTAAAGTGAAGCTTAGTATGACCTTTCATCCCCAAACCGACGGCCAAGTAGAGCGTACTATCCAAACTTTGGAAGATATGTTAAGGGCTTGTGTAATTGATTTTAAGGGTAATTAGGATTACCATTTGCCATTGATTGAGTTTGCCTATAATAATAGCTATCACTTGAGTATTGATATGGCTCAATTTGAGGCACTATATGGTAGGAGGTGTAGATCTCCTATAGGTTTGCTTGAGGTTGGTGAAGTTGCCCAAATAGGTCTCGAGTTGGTATATGAGGCCATAGAGAAAGTTTGACTTATTAGAGAAAATTTGAAAACTGCTCAAAGTCGATAAAAGTCATATGCCGATGTGAGAAGAAGGGATCTAGAGTTTGATGTTCATGATTGGGTTTACTTGACAATCTCACCCATGAAGGGTGTAATGAGCTTTGGTAAGAAAGGGAAGCTTAGTCCCCGATATGTAGGCCCATATTAGATTTTGAGGCGTGTTGGTATGGTTGCTTATGAGCTAGATTTCTAAATGAGTTGGCAACAGTGCATCCCGTTTTCCATGTCTCTATGTCGAAGAAATGTGTTGGTGATTTGACATCCATAATTTCCTTAGAAGTTTTGGGAGTTAAGGAGAATCTCTCATATGAGGAAGTTCTGGTTGAGATTTTGGACCAGCATGTTAAGAAGTAGTGAAATAAAGAAATAGATTTCGTGAAAGTGTTGTGGAGGAATCAGTTAGTTGCTGGTGCTACTTGGGAGGCCGAGGCTGATATGATGTCCCTATATCCTCATCTCTTTCCTTCTACTCCTATTCTAGCTTGAGGTAATGAGTTCCTCTTGGTTTGTCCTTTGTTTTGGAGTCATCTGTTTTATGTGTTTCCATGATTTCCTTATGTTATGCATGTTCACCAAAACTTGTGTTTTGAAAGAAAATAAGTTGACATGATTGATTTCCTCATGTTGTTGTGCATTGAGTATGATTTGCCTATAGACTTTATGAGATGAATTGATGAAGATGCGTTAGATATGCTTTTTGAGAACCAAATTGCATATGGGCACCATGAGATTGTGTTGAGCATGCTTTTAGCTTGGAGAAGGTAGTTCCTCCTTGAACATGAGTAATTGTGAAAATTCATGCACATTGGATTGCTAAATATAGTTCCTACTTCCTTATGATGCATTGAGTATGTTTAGGTTGGAGTTGATGTTTCCTCCTTGTATATGTGCATTGCATGCATGATGGATTGTAAGAGTTAGTTTCACCCCTCTTATGATGTTTTGAGAACGTCCAAGCTTGGAGTTGATAGTTCCTCCTTGGTTGTATGCATTGCATTGTAGGTTGGGTTGTTAGTTCCTCTCCTACTCTTTTAGAACCAGTTTGAATCTCATTCGAGGATGAATGGTCCCAAGGGGGAGATATTGTAACACCCCGAATCCGCAAAAGGGAAATGAAACAAATTTTGGGAACTTGTAGGTGCTAGCCAGAGAGGCCAACCACGACCCGTGGGTAGAACCACAGACCATAGTATGGTCCGTGGATTGGCCACCCTGCCAAGTCTTTTGAGGCTCAGGACCACGACTAGACCTATGGACCGTAGGTCAGGGTCTGTGGTTCACAGGCCCAAAAACTAGTTTCCGATGACCAACGACGGTCCACCAGGACGAACCGTAGGTCAGACCACGGTCCGTCGATTGGGGTCTATTAGTGGTCTGCTGGCAGTTATTTTCAGGGGTAGTTGGGTCTTTTCCTAATTAATTAGTTCCTATACTACGTTGTTTTACCCTTCAGTAAGACTCCTATATAAGTATTTTCAACCCCTAAATTAGCCCATTCACTTCATTCTTCCAAATTCACAAAAGAAGATCAATTCTCCTCTCCAAAATATTTCTCTCTCTAGGACTTGAAGAAGAAGAAGATTCAACCTAGGCTTTCAAGTAAAGGTTACAATTCCTCCATTGAAGGCTAGAATTTGGATTCAAGGTATGCTAGTTTTCATCCATGGATTCCTTCCATTCATGGAGTTCCCAAATTCCTCTATTTCAAAAGGTAGAATTCCCCAATTTAGTTAGGGTTTTCTACAATTATCACGGGTTCTTTGCATTGTTGATTTAAATGATTGAATTATGATCTCTTATGCATGAATTGATGAAATATGATGATTTTGTGATGATTTCCCCATGAACCCATGTAATCCCGATGATTTCAAGTTATGAATCATATGATATGGGATTTTGAGTATAAAGCAAGAGTTTTATGAAATCAAGCATGTATTGCAAGCTTTACATGTAGTTATGATGAAATCCATATCTAACCCATGTTTTCTAAGTATTGATGATTGAAAGTGGGTTTTGAACCTCAAGAGATAAATTATGGACTTACGCATTTTCTTATGAAATATATGCAAATGTTTTAAGGGTGCGTTGAGAGTAAAGTACCAATGACGATGCTGTGTTGTGAAAGGATATTCTCATAAACAAATACTAGCATTATGTGAAAGGTTTTCTCACATAGAAATGATTCTTAGGTTGAAAGGATTTCTCACCTAGTTGAGTCAAAGACTAAGGAGATATCTTAATGAAACTATCTTGGATTGGTTGTCCAAGGACACTTTTCCATGAATAATGAGGTCTAGTAAGAAATTACTATTCTGTTGGATTTATGCTTAGCACTGAGAGAATATTGAAAAGGAGATGGAAGCTCTCCCATTAGTAGAGACGTCAGGTTTCTAGTAGAAATATCCTTATCCCTTAACTATGTTATACCCATAGGTTGATTAGCTAGTGGATCCACTTAAGCTAGAAGTTCATGGTTCTACCTGGGCAAGTAGGACAACCCTTTTTGGTGTGGGAGACATCGGGGATCATGTTATAGCTCACATGGCCTCTATGTCGGTTAAGGCTAATTCCACACATTAATATTGAACTAAGGTTACTTTAAGAAGTATTGTATATGAGTTCAAAGGTTTAAAAGATGAAGTTAGTTTGCATTGATCATGATTTTATGCCTTATGTTTTCTAACTCTTTTATATCAACTTTTAGCTTGGTCAATTGCATGTCATGAAATGAAATGTCCCTTTTAGCATGATTTAACTGTTTTATGCATGACTATCATACTTGGTACATTTTTTTGTACTAACACATACTCTTTCCTACATTTCCCTAAATTTAGGGTCCGTCAGGGTCATCAGTTTCGTGGCTAGTGGTTGAGTTCGAGATTTTTGTGATTTGGTGAGTCCTCATGTTTCAAGGACGAAGTTTATTGATTCACTTTCTTTCATGTATTTTCTCTTTTGGACATGATGTATGGGCTAGGCCTAATTTTATTCTATTGTATTAGATAGCTATGATGAGACAAGTGTTTTAGACTTCTGCTTTTCTTCGATAAAATGTTTTGGTTTATTGTTTTACTCTTATTGTTCTATTTCTTATGTTTGAGAGCTAAGCGGCTTGTATGGAGTCCTTCAGGATTCTATATGCCATGTTACATCTAGGGGGTACCTCTGGGTCGTGACAAATATACCGGGGACTAAGCTTCCCCTTCTTGCAAGACCTCATAACACCTTTCATGGGTGAAACCTTCAAATAAACTCAATCGTCCACCTCAAACTCCAAGTCTCTTCTCCTAAATCTGTATAGGATTTCTGACGATTCTGCGCTATTTTCAACCCTTCTTAAATAGTCTTCACTTTCTCCATAGCTTGATTAACCAAGTCTGGTCCTATCAACCCAACTTCACCAACCTCAAACCATCCAATAGGAGATCTACATCTTCTCCCATAAGCTATAACTTTGCCATTCTGCATCAACACACAACCCATTCCAACTCTGGACAAATCACAATACACAACAAAACCTTGCGTACCTTCTGGTAAGGTCAACACTAGGGCAGTAGTCAACTGTGTTTTCAATTCCTGAAAGCTTTTCTCATAAGCTTCAGACCATTGAAACTTTATTGTCTTCTGAGTCAACTTTGTCAAAGGGGATGAAATAGATAAAAACCCCTCGACAAACCTTCTATAATAACCAGTCAATCCCAAGAAACTTCTAATATCTATTGGAGATGTGGGTCTAGGCCAGTTCTACACTGTCTCAATCTTCTGAGTGTCAACTCGAATCCCATCACCAGAAATAATGTGGCCTAAGAACACCATTGATTCAAGCCAAAACTCAAACTTGGAAAATTTGGCATACAATTCTCTATCTTTGAGAGTTGGAGAACTACTCTGAGATGACTAGCATGATCCTCCTCATTCATCAATAAATTAGAATTTGATCAATGAATACAATAACAAACATATCAAGATAAGGCTTAAAAACTTTGTTCATAAGATCCATGAACGTTGCAGGAGCATTAGTCAAATCAAATGACATGACTAGAAACTTATAATGACCATAACGGGTTCTGAAAGCTATCTTTGGAATATCACACTCTTACTCTCAACTGATGATAGCCCAATTTGAGGTCTATCTTAGAAAAACAAGTGGCACCCTGAAGTTAATCAAAAAGATCATCATTTATCGAAAGGGGATACTTATTCTTTATAGGAGGGACTCTGGGAAAATCATCTGGAAAGATCTCGGGAAACTCACTCATAGCTGGAACTGACTGAATAGGTAGTGTCTCAATATTATAGTCGTTAACTCGGACTAAGTGATATATGCACCCCTTTGAAAAAAACTTCCTTGCCTTAAGGTATGAAATAAAACGACCCTTAGGCACTGCTGAACTACTCCTCCACTCTATAATAGGCTCATTAGGAAACTGAAACTTAACTACTCAAGTTCTACAATCGACTGAGGCATAACAAGCATGAAACTAGTCCATACCTAGAATAACATCAAAGTTCACCATATCTAGCTCAACTAAGTCAACCATGGTGTCCTTGTGATTGACATAAATGGTACCATAATGACAAACTCTCTCAACTAGAATAGACTCACAACCAGGTGTGGAAACACTGAAGGGATCATGAAGTTATTTGGGAATAATATCGAACCTAATAGCAATATATGGAGTCACAAAAGATAGACTCGCACCCGGATCTAGCAATGCATTTACATCAGAAGTAAAGAATTTGATCATACCAGTGACAACATTTGGGAAATTCTCTTGCTCTTCCCGACTGGTCATAGCATACAAACGGTTTGCTCCTCCGTCTGTCCCTAAAGTAGATCCTCTAGATGTAGCTCTGTCTGGTAGAGCCGTTGAAAAAGATTGGACTCTATTGCCCCCATTACTATTATCTTACCTGTTATTAGGGCACTCTCTCATGAAGTGACCTATCTGACCACACTTGAAACAACCAGTGGAGCCATCATGACATGCTCTTGGGTGGTTTCTACCATACTTAGCACATGCAGGAGTCCAATTACCTCATTGTGCCACACTACCTTGAGATTGTGCAGGTCTAGCTCTAAAGTTATGTGAATTCTGATTTCTGAACTCACCTCTATTCTTCAATGCAGGTGCACTTACAGATGATGGAGCAGGTCTATTTGGCTTTTGTTTAAAGGCTGGCCGGTTTGCATTACTCTTCTATTGCCCAGACTTATCTCCTATTGTTTTAGCCTTCTTGTTTCGGAACTCTTCTTTATCTCTCAGCTTATCCTCCTCCACCTGTTGTACATGGATCATCAGCCTTGCTATGTCCATGTCCCCTACCAACATCGCAACCTTACCCTCTTTTCTTGAAAGACGATACAACCGAGACACAAACAAGCTCATCCTGCTCCTCATATCAGCAACCATCTCTGAAGCATAAAGGGAAAGTTGAGTGAACTTGAGGCTGTACTCATATACACTTATGGATTCCTAGTTCAAGTTAAGGAATTCTCTTACCTTCGCCTCTATCAGCTCACGGGGAAAGAAACGCCCCATAAAGTCTTCTTCGAACACAACCCATCTCACAATTGATGCACCCTCATCTCTACCCTTCTTCCATTGGTCGTATTAAACTCTAGCAATACCTTTCAATTGGTATGCAGCTAGTTCCACATGCTCAACATCTTCAATATGCATTACCTCAAACACTTTCTGCAACTCTTCCACAAAGTTTTCTAGATCCTCAGTGACACTTGAACTGGTGAAATCTGGAGGATTTATCCTTAAGAACTCAGAGATTCTGGATGTATCAGTAAAATCCTATCGAACCCCTCTTTGTTGCCCAACTTGGTTGGTCACAACTTGACTCAACATTTGGATAGCATCCCGAAACTCAACATTAGTGACCTATCCTTGGGGTTGCACTTCTGGTGTATTGGGGACCCTTTAATCTTGGGAATCAACATTTCTCTTAGCAGGACGACCTCAAAAAACTCTTCATGGAGGCATGATCTGAAATATACACGTAAGCATGAATTAGAAAGAAACTTGATAGAGTTGAACTCTATTGCATGAAAAAAGTATGAAAGAAGTGAGATAGTTCCTAAATATCATAGCCTTTTAATTATAGATGTGGCGTGCTTCACACCGATAACTAAGACACTACAAACATGGATTCATAGACACCCTAGAAATCTTGAACTCTGTGCATTGATAGCAAGTTTTTCATGCCCCGAGCCTACACCCTCGACGTGGTCGATAGTCGAGAACCATTACTGGCCCCAAGCGAATCCTTAGCGTGACTCAACTCTCAGCAGAAGACTTACTCAACATAGGATGACCTCAAATATAAAGCTTTAACTCAAATGTCTCAAATGAATAACACAGAATATAATAAATATTCAACTAGCCAGAAATAGGCAACTCTATTCATTAAAACATTTAACAAGGAAATGAAAATACTTTCAAACTCTACTGTCTATCTATGAAGCCTCTAATACTATGAGGGATGTCGAGACAAGACCCCTGATCATCCTAACAAAACTTAAATAATAGAAATAAATAAGGGATCCTCTGGAAGCAAGGAGGCTCACCAAAGCTAACTCGAACTACTATGGTATCAATGAAGTGCCTGTTGATGACCTTGATCTTCTCTATCTGCATCATGAAACGATTCAGGCCAAATGACATCAGTACATTGAATGTATGAGGATATAAGGGGAAATACTAAACATAACATAAAAGCTTGAACTTGGAAAGAAGGAAACATACTCACCTCAACTCTACTCAACTCAACCTCAACTCATGGATACTCAACTCAATACAGTATAAAACAATACTGAAGATGAAATATATATAAAGCATTTAAAAAGTAAACAACAACTCAATGTATTTAAAAATACAATAATAATTTAGTTTGTATGTAAAGATACAAAATAACTCTATTTGGGAGATTCTCTAACTGACAACCATCACTATGAGCTATGGGATGATACAACATCTCGCTCACGCTGCCAGAATTGTCCTATACCTTTATAGAGTATAAGACATCCTCAACTAAGTGGATCCATTAAGATATGACTAAAAACCAATAAGGAATCATATAAAAAGTATGACCCTTTCTACCCACGTTGGTTACATGGTTTATGAGAACTTTGAGTTGTATGAACTCATCCCCATATATGTGCTCAATACTACTCCCAATAATATAACTCAGCTCATATGTTTAAAAAAATTTCCTCATTCTCTAGCTTTGAGATTATAACTCAAAAGGTTCTCTTAAAAGAGATTATACTAAAAAACTCCTTATGAACTTATTTGGAAATTGATGTTTCCTCTCAGTTTAAATGCAAACACATTTACTCTTGGGAATACTTAGTTCCCATATATTCATTTTATAAAATGAAACTCAACTCTCTTCTTCCTCATACTCAAGTACTCAAGTCTTAAAAAAAGTTTTAAATGATTGTAAAAGACTTCTCAAAATGACTCGAAAGAACTCTCAAGACTTTACCCTTAACTCTACCTTAAATTTGAATTATGAATTATGAATTCAAGAGTTATGATTCATGTTATGAAGGATCTCTCAATGTTTATATGTAGTATAGAGTAGTTAGAATTTGAAAGGATTAAAGGTACACTTTAAAAGAACTCAGACGGGTCAAACGATTTAAAAAAAGAAGGCAGGCGACCCTGGCGCACTGAGTAGTGCGGGACGCCAGCCCCTAAACATCAGAGGCACAGTTCTGGCGCACTATTGGTGCGGTGCACCAGCCCCTACCCGAAATTTTCGATGAATTTTATTTCTCATTTTCTGACCCTAATCACCTAGAATCAAATGATTTCTTCTAAACCCTCTTAGATTCATTTACCCAACTTAATTACATGAGAATCTACTTGAAAATCCTCAAGAAAAATACTCATTAACAAGATCATCGCCTCAAAAACTCAATTAAAGATCAAAATTTAAGAATGAAGAGCAACACTTCAAGAACACTCATCAAGAACTTAAATTACGCAATTCTTATGGATGAATTCGATAATCTAAAATTGGTGTGTAGGTGAATGAACCCATCACCATGGAAGCTTACATACCTCTTAGGGATCAAATCCTTTGTGAAATTCCTCGACAATTCTCAAAAATCTTGACGAACGCCTTGAACCTCTCCTCTTTTCTCCTCTTGAACTCCTCTAAAAAACCCTAAGCGTATTTAGCATTGTGAAAACTGTCCCAAATCAGTTTAGACCCCTAAAATTTTACTAAAAACTTTTAAAGCTGATGGGGTAAGGAAAAGACCAAAATACCCTTCATTAATTCAGGTAAATTTCCTTAACTGGATAGGATGACTTCAAATGGGCATATCTCCCTCATCCGAGCTTGAAATTTAACAAACTTGGTGGTGTTGGAAAGAGGATTCGAATACCTTTCATTTGATATCTTATGAGCCACTTAACTCATCATGTACCAAAAGTTATGGTCATTTGATTTTGCCAAACCTCACAACTGAAGCTTAAGTTGAACAAATCTCAATTAGCTCTTTCCAAATTAGTTCTTTCTAAATTTAACTCTTTATAAGGTGGGATGTTACAACTACCTTGGTAAGTAGATTCTCATTCTTTCAGTATGAAGGATATACAAGATTCCATGATATAGCTCTTATGGTCTTTTTGTCGGTTAAAGCTAATATCCCAGAAAACGAGTATGTTTCTTCAAAACTTTCTTATGTCTCTTATTTTAAATGTGTTGACCATATGTTATGCGTTGTATGTTGTTACTTCCTTAAAGCTTCCAAATGTTCAAATGTTTGTCATGCAATACATGTTTAAGCTATCTATGTCATCATGTTTATTTATGCATATTACCCCATACTCAATACATTCCATGTAATAACACATACTTTTTCCTACATTCTTTCACTAATGTAGGGTCCAACGCTCCTACTTGTTACGCTCGTGGCGAGTTGATCATTCTACCAAAATCAAGAATTGGTGAATCCTCATGTTTCGAGAACCAAGACACATTTACTTGATTTTTGTTTTTCACTTGTTTCAGATGATGTATGGATTACATCCCAACCACTCCTTTTAATGTTTAGATGACTTATTGAGACTATGTTAGAATTTTGATTTATCAAACTTTTTTATGATATGATAATGCTTTTTCTTAAATATTTATTTCTATTATATTGTATGATGTATACTGAGTGGCTTATGTATGGCCTTTTGGGGTTCTATACTCCATGTTACACCTAGGGTATACTTTAGGTCATGACAAACTTGGTATTCAGAGCACAAGGTTTAAAAATGTCCTAAGATGTCTCACAAGCCACTTAAAGTAGAGTCTTGTTCATGAGTATGAAGCGTGCCACATTTATGAATAAGAGGCTATAAGTTGTTTAAGAAATTTCACTTCTTTCATCATTCTAAAGTCGTGCGATAAAGTGTATATATATATATATATATATATATATTAATCCTTATCGGATGCTTTTCAGGATATGGCCCTCGAAGAGCATATGTTAGAATAAATATGGGTAAGAATGTGAAACAAGAAGCTCCTAAAGTTATGACCGATCCTTTGGTCGAGAAAGTGACTAATTCAGAGTCCTGAACTGCTTTCCAAGTGCTGGCTCAAGGTATGATGGCTAAAGCCAATAGAGAGGCTAATGTTGTCATGAACCCAAATGTAGGTACAACGGCGGCAAGGATAAGGGACTTCACTAGAATGAATCCTCTGGAATTTCATGGTTCCAAGGTTAATGAGGATCCTCTACGGTTAAATAGGTAGAGTTGGCCGCTTATTAAAATAAGGGTGTTGCAAGAGTTTGGTTCAACTAATGGAAGGAAGAGTGGGCGGTAGATGTGGGTCCTCTTGATTGTGAGAAGGTTAAGGTTGCTTTTCTTGATAGTTTCTTTCCCCTTGAGATGAGGGAGGCAAAGGTACTTGATTTAAGCAACCTTTGTCGAGGAAATGTGAGTGTGAAGGAGTATGCTTTGAAGTTTACCCAATTGGCTAGGTATGCTCCAACTATGATTTCTGACTCTAGGGCAAGGATGAGTAAGTTTTTCTTAGGTGTGTCTAAAATGGTTGTTAAAGAATGTCGTATCATTAAGGAAATGGATATTTCCCATTTAATGATATATGCCCAACAAATAGAAGAGTAGAATCCTGAGGTAAGATCTAGGGAGGCAAAGAGGGCAATAATCAGTGTTGGTGGCTTTTCACATTTAAGGTTCGATGGACATGGTTGTTCTAGGTTTCGACAAAATTTTTCCAGTCAAGGTTCCTCTTATACTTCGGGTCCTAAGTTTAACAAAGAAAGGGTGTCTAACCCTAATCCTCAAGGAGGAAATGGTGGTGGAAATAGATTTTTGGTTCCCATATGCCAAAGTGTAGCAACAGTAATTCGGCAAAATGTTTGATGCATTTGGATAATTTTTTTAATCTTGGTAAAAGTAGTCACCAGTTGAGAGATTTCCCATCTAGAATTGACAACGGAAAATATGGTAAGCAAGCTGCGCCTAGTGGTTTAGGTTCGAGTGCTCCAAAGCAAAACTGATTCCATGCACTTAAAACTCGGCATAATTAAGAGGGTTCTCTTGATGTTGTTACTGGTACGTTGAAAGTCTTACATCTTTATGTTTATGCTTTGCTTGATCCCCATGCTACCTTGTTTTTTGTGATGCCATATGTGGCTATGAGAGTTGAAGTTTATTCAGATGTGTTGTTAGACCCTTTTTCTTTCTCTACTCCTATTGGTGAGTCTATTATGACTAACAGAGTCTATAGAAATTGTCCCGTCTCCTTATCTCATAGCGTCACTCATGTTGATCTCGTAAAGCTTGATAATGTTATTCTTTGTATGGATTGACTCCATTCTTGTTATGCTCCTATAGATTGTAGAACCCTAGTGGTTTAAGTTTCAGTTTCCTAGTAAGCGTGTCCTAGTGTGGAAAGGGGGAATTTCTATACCTAAGGGTAAGTTTTGTCACGACCAAGGCTACACCCTAGACATGGCCGACACTCAAGAACCATTTCTGGTACTTAAGCGAACCCCTATCTTGGCTGACTACAAGCAAAAGACTAACTTGAGCATCCATAAACATCAAACTCAAAGAAATGCAAAATCAACAATGTATTAAATCTCAAAACTCTCTGAATATACTGAGTATTGAACATAAGTTTTAAAGAAAAACCTCTAGAACTGAAAGACTCTTCAAAACTATTTATCTATGAAGCCTCTACTATACAAAGATGTGTACCGGGATGTAACACTCCAAAAATCTAATGACCTAAGCTAGAGCTTGACATGTAGTCTCGTAGCCTAATAAAGTTAAAACGTAAGGTTAGAGTCCTAAAATAACTTCCCTAACTTAGTATTAGGGTTCTAGTACCTAAATGTCAAGGAATGACCCCCTAGGACCCCCCAAAGGGTCCTTGAGGAGGACCCAAGGGAAGGTCCAAAAAGCTGTAAAATACAGCATGAACCACGATTGGGCACCCACGAGTCGTGGGTGGAACCACGCCCCGTGGTTAGGAGGCGTGGGTCGAGACTTAGTCTCCCCAAGCATGTCCCCCAAATCATCCTCTCTGATCCAAACCAAGTCCATGCAGGACGGGTCGTGGTCCCATCCACGATCCGTGGATAGTGTCCGTGGATCACCCACCTGCAAAAGCTGGTTTGGGTTCAGCCAAGGGAGGGGTGTTTTTGTAAATTCTATTTTAGTTAATTAAGGGTAGGGTCGGTTATTATTAGTTATTTTAGATATATTAAAGTACTTTTAACTATTAAATAAACCATTTTTAACTCTATAACTCACAAACCGAAAACTCAACCAACTTCCCTCTCAAAATATTCTCTCTCTAGACTACATTAAAGAACTTCAACAAGGTCAAGCTAGGGGTTCAAGATCCATCCTTTTCACTCTAATTTCATGGGGAAGACATCAATTAATGTATGGGAGTCTTGATTCATGGAATACTTTTCTCCATGAAGCCTTTCAACTCTTGATTTCGAAATTGGTAACTTGTTCAAAATTTAGAGTTTTCATTCTAGCAATGGGTTCTTTCTAAAAATGATTTCATTATGTTAATTGTCCTATATTATGTATGATTTGATGTTCAATGGTGACTTTTTTTTGTAAAATTCCCCATGAACCCATGAACACCCCATGACCCCAATTTCATGAATTGTGATGGGTGTATTGAAACAAGATGATTACTATGAATTGTATCTATGTTAATTTAGTTATTGAATCTTGTTTTATTCATGCTTAAAGTAGTAATTCTAAGTGTGATTGTGAGACATGATTCATGACCCTTGAAAGGGTAAATTGCTAGGGTTTGTACATATTGATGAATGTTGTGATAAACTTAGGATTCACTTGAAAGGTGAAGATCCTATGACTAATATGTAAATTGAGGTATTGTTGAAATGTTATTCTTCCCTTACCCCTACACTTGATTATGTATGAATTGTCTAGGATGATGATAATGTTGTGGTGTTGATTGAAAATCCATTCTCATGAAAACACTATGAATGTTATGTGAAAGTTCTACTCACATACTAATGTTGATTCTAAGTTTGAAAGTACATTCTCACTTTATTGAATCTATGAGCTATTTTATGAGTTGTATTGAATGAAAGGCAAAATATTCCTTCACACATGTAAATGCAATTCAAAACTAATTATGTCTAATTTGGGAAACAATGCTTAGCACCGAGTGGATATGGTCAATGAGGTAGATGCCCTTCCGTCAATACAATAGGTCGGGCCATCTAAATTATTCTCATGAGATAGAAGCTCCTCCGCCAATACAATAGGTTGGGTTTCTAGAAGCAATCTCCCTATCCCATAACTATGTGCCCACATAGGTCTTTAGCTAGTGGATCCACCTTATAGCTATACATTTAGTTCTACCTTAGGCAAGTAGGACACCTTCTTTCGGTATGGGGTGATACAACACCGGATTCCATGTCGCTCACATGGTCTATGTTGGTTAATGCTATTTTCCCTATATAATAATAATATCAATTATGATAAGAACATGAGTTACGTACTATGGTTCCTTAAGAAGTTTTACTTTGCGTGGATGGGGGTATGGGACTTCATTCATGCATTGCACAAGTGGGTTTTGAGAGTGATTGTGGTATGTTCTCTTAAGATATGATGATTATGAGTTAAATGTATGCTTTATATGAATTATGAACATGAACTATACTTATGACTTCTTAATGAGCTTTTTTAGTGTGAGTGGGGGTATGGGACTTCACTTATATATTGCACAAGTAGATTTATAAAGGGGTTGTGATGTGGGTTCCCTATACTATGAAGATAAATGAACTTATGTAAGCATGATATGAATTGTTGATATGAGTGTCTTACTTATTATAAGATATAAACATGAATGTCTCCTTGTTTATGAGTGTTGGCCATGGATAAGATCATGGTGGCCTAGAAGTGATATAAGATTATGGGATCCTATCTATGCATTGCACAAGTAGAGCTCAAGGTTACTTATGTGATGGTTCTATTTATGATGATATTCTTTATGATATGATGAGACATGAATGTATGCATGTATGTTAAATGGTTGGTTGCTATGAATGACTTTCCTTATAATTCAAGTAATGTACATGACTATTTCCTTATTTATGACTATTGATTATGATGAGGTCCAAGGGTGAAATTTATGATTAAGGTAGCTTCAAGGGAGTGCTTAGTAGGGTTGGTATTATGGGATGCCAACCATACATTGCACAAGTGTTTCTTAGGGGTTGCTATGGTATGGTTTTACTATGTTATGGGTATAAATGTGATTATGGCTTGTCTTTTACATTGAAAGTGCATGTTGGTTTCCAAACTTTACAAATGAATACTTTTCAACTAAAATGTCTTTTTTATCATATTTTCAAGGATTTTATGCATGCTTCCATACTAAGTATGTTTTCATGCTAACCCCTTCTTTCTATAGTTTCTATAAGTGTAGGCTTTGGAGATATTGGATTCCATCCTCGAGGCTAGGTTCATAGTAGATCAACAAGAAGAATATTGGTGAGTCTTCATTGTATTGGAGGGCTTGGCCATATGTCCTTTATTGTCTTTGTTTTCTGTTTTAGACCTTTTTTAAGGGTTGTGTCCCTAAAGTTGTATTCAAGAGTTTTAATTCAATGTTATAGATGGTTTGAGACATAGTGTCATAGATTCTCTTTCATTTTATAAAAGGCTTTGATTGTAAAGAAAAGTTTAAAATTCCGTACTATTTTCCTATGCTATTATGTTCAAGTTATGCTATGAGGCTTGTGTGAGACCCCTTTGGGCTCGAGTATGCCGTGTTACATCTAGGGGTACCCCTGGTTCATGACACGAGACAAGACCCATGACTTCTCAAAAGAACAACTACTAACAACTCATAAAATTGGAGTCTTTCGGAAGATAGGAGGTCTTACTACAAAGCTGACGAGCGGATGAAGTTACCTCAAATGACTCTTGCTGAGAATGCTAAGAATCTATATCATATGGGGATAGAGGACATCACAACTAAGTGGATCCACTAAGCAAAAATAATTCATCTAAAACGTATAATCATGTATCCATGTTGGCAAGACATGGTTTATGAGGATTTTGAGTTGTCCGAACTTATCCCCATAGCAGTGCTCAATACTACTCCCAATAATATATACACTTAGACTCAAATGTATAAAATATACTCAGACTCAAATGTATAAAACATACTCTTTCTTTTGCTTGAGATAATTGCTCAAACTATCCTCTTAAAAGATATAACTGGTCTGAAATAACTCTACACTCAATTGCTCATTTAGAATACAAGGTTTCTCTTTACTCAATGTAAAAATACTCTCTCTCTTCATGTAAAAAAGAAATATTTGGGAAATACTTAGTTCTCTTATACTTTTTCTCAAATCTTGGTTAAACTCTTTTTCAAACTTCTCTTTACTTTCTCAAAAACTCATATTAAAACAAAAATGTCAAATTCTAATGATTCTCAAAATTTATAACCTAAAATAGGGTTTATGCTGAAATATAGACATAAACGAATCAAATCAAGTATCTCAGTAACAATATAGAACTCAATAACTCAGAACTCAATGATACTACTCATCTCAAGAATTCTCAATTCATAGGGTTCATACTGAAATATATACACGAACAAATCAACTCAAGTATCTTAATGCATAATATAAAGCAATTAATCATCAGGAATAAAATTTCAAAAATAATTTGGAACTTAACAACTCAAAATAACTCATCTCAAGAATACTCAAATAGGGATACAACCCTAGATTACCCTTTTAGTGATTTGAAAGTAGATGTAGGCAGTGAAGATGAACTAGTCCAACATTATGATAGCCTTACATACTTGAAAGAAAAAAATTCTTGAAGAATCTTGAAGAATAACTTTATTAGAAGCCTTGAAACCCTAGCTTGATGGAGAACAATCAACAAAACCTTTCTTGAGATTCTTGAATCAGTCTCTTGAAATCTCTATGGCCAAGAATTAAAGTTTTCATTAGTGATTCATAATTGTACTGAGGAAGTTTTGTTGGAAAGAATGGAATTCATGGAGAATGACTTACATTAATGAAGAATCTTGACAAAGATTAAAATAACCTTGAATGAAAGTCGTCTACTTTGATTTTTCCTTAGGGTTTTGCCTTAGGATTTGAGAGAGAAGAGAATGTTTGATTAAGAGATGAAAATCTAATTGTTTTGGGCCTTTAATTAGTCAATAATTTTTTTAGGGTTTTCTTAGAGGTAAAAGACATGACCCTTTTTAATTTTTTTCTCATCGGCTAATTCGTCACTGTACTATATCAGGTTACTAAAATGGTCATAACTTTCCACTCGGAACTCAGATTGACACAAAATTTGTGGCATTGAAAGAAGATTCAAATACCTTTAATATGATAGGTTATGGGCCACATAATTGTTTATATTTTAAGAGATATGATACTTTGAAGTTAATGGAAGTAGAATCTTACGTCAAAACTTAATCGGTATGGAAGCTTTCAACTCAACTTTGTGCTAGGGGTTCTAGTGACCATAATTCATATCCAAATCCATTCCACACAGAAGAATTGACCTTTATACATATGAGAAATTCAAGACTCACTCGATATGACCTTATATGTAAATAAAGAATAGTTCAGGTCTTAGCTTAGAAATTTTTTGGTCGTACAATATCTTCCCTCTGGGATTATTCATCCTCGAATGATGATTAAATTGAGCATGGAAGGAAAATGAGTTTCTATCACTATCTCTCTCGACTTCTGAACTTGTCTTCTAATATAGGTAGAATTGATTCATACTCAGAGTTTTGAAACTGAACTAGCGCATGCTTGGCACGAACGCTCACAGAAGAGTTCAAGATTACATACCACTACATGAAACAAGAGTATCCGGGCACGAAGTAAGAATAATAATATTATGCCTTGAGTGATATGACTTGCATCTTTTAAGCTTAGCAACACTTCTCAACTATGCTCTCCATTTTGATACCTACACTTCGTTAGTTGCAACTCATAGCTCCCACTAGAGTATATGACTACTCTCACAAATGTCTATGTCAAATCACTTGCTAAGTCTAATATCTAATTCACAAGGTGCTTAACATGAGATGGTTATACTCATATAAACCATAAGATTTAGGTTTTATACCTCTCTCATCCCAAGAATACTTATCTGTATGACTACATTCAACCAACCTTGAGCCCATATCAAGAAACCCATAATGCATCATGCATTTGTTCATACGTTAACAACACCACATTCAAGCCTAGAACTATAACCACTCCATGAACTCCTACTAACCAATCCTTCTAATAATTTCTCATTCTCTCATCATCTCTACCAAATGAAATTTCACGCATTACTACCAGGAACCTAATAATTGCTCTCTAACTTTTACTCATGATAAAACCTCATATCATTCTTCCTCTACATTTATAACCTCAAATGGAATAAACACATCACCACCACTACAATAAGAAACATCAACCCTCTCCTTCTACCATTACTCAACTACTATCAACAACATCGCTATCAAAACTGAAAAGGATCATTGAAAGAACATTAAGGAGAAAGATCATAAGCACGATTCATTTGAGATATTTGATATACAAATATGCATGGCATAGCAGTATATTGCTAGCCATTGAGAGTAAATAATGTATTTACGAGACTGAGCATACTATGAGACATAAATGCTTATATGAACTGGTTCATATCATGAGAATGATATCCATAACTTCATGGAGTAAGATAGAGATCAATGGGTTGAAGTCTTTGCCCCTCATTCTAAGAACTGAGCATAGATGTGGATTTGTATGAGCATAGGTCGTGGATATAATGATGATATTAAAGACATCAACCAGATATTGTAATAATTGAGCTTTGAGGAATACACTAGAGAATGAAATGGATTGAAGTAACACTCTAACTCTTTCTGAACACATCACTATATGATTCTCCACACTTGACTTGGTTTCTCATATTATCATCTCCCTCTTAGGTTTGAAGTTGACACTTTAAATATGGATTTATTCCATCATCTCTAAACTGGTCTACA
The DNA here is from genome assembly GCA_035578085.1 of Solanum pinnatisectum. NCBI lineage: Eukaryota > Viridiplantae > Streptophyta > Magnoliopsida > Solanales > Solanaceae > Solanum > Solanum pinnatisectum. Next base: position 37,535,026 of record CM069076.1, on the reverse strand, counting down.
TTCACTTTACTCTAATAATTGGGAAAGGATTATCTCATGGCTAATGAACTCTCCATGTGCAAGTACTAAGACTTCTTCTAAGATCTTTTTTTAAGATGCTTCTCTTAACCTCTTCTCATTTCCTCTTTCTAAGATGATTCTCTTAACTTCTTTTCGTTGGCTTATAAGGCTGCTACATCTAACTCTTAAGGGAAAAAAAATAATGTATACATCAGCCTATTCCATATTAATAGCTCAATTATACTATCTAGGCACACATGAAAAATCATTAACTTAGATGGAACCTCGTCTGATTACATACGATCTCGGGTACACCTCTTATTGTTCTTGCTAATCTAATGTCCTAGCCACACTCCCTTGCTCTCATCTAAGAGTCATACAACCACACTTGTACCAGTCACACTTATCAAAATAACACCTTAATTTCTCACCTAATTTATGTCTAACCTACTAGATCAGATCTCGAACTAGCATTATCACCTTTATGTTGTCATTATTTTTTTTATCGCGACACTCATCTCAGATTGAAGCTTAAGGTCTAGTACTAAACACAATTAAAAATAAGATTTCTCACATACTATACTAACTTATGAATACTAGATAAAATTAAGAAACACTTGCCTCTAAGACCACATGACAAGTAGTCAATCTTTATCTCTCAGTCATCATACTTACAATTTACCATGACATTCCATTTCACAACATAAGTACTATTTACGCATTCACTACACATCATTTCCTAATTAGTTCTACAACCCTTTGAATACTGTGTGGCTCTCCCTTCAAAATTATAAACTTATCTTAGATCTCTCACCTCATGAATACTCCTACTCTTCAATTCAACACATATACTTGCTCGTTACTAACACATTGACACATCATCATAAACTCCTTTATAGTTGAAGTATACTCTAACTCATCCTAACTAGTAACTATTTCTTCTACCCTCTGTCATGAACTCCATAGAAAATTATTATTCCTTAGTCTATACATAAAGGAAAACTTCTCATTAATGACTTATTAGGTACATGACTACAACAACATGATTTGCCTCATCAATATTTTCCTTGATTAGATTACTATACCTCTGCATGCATTCATCTAACTCTGGGAACTCTTACTACTACTTCTTATAACATCGTAACTCATACTATCTTTCGAGGTGAAAATACTACAAAAGCTCTAAAACAAACTTCCTCATAAGGGTTACAAGTGAAACAAGGTTTAGAGAAGAAAGTCTAGGAGTACATCCCGCTTTTAGCTCGAACGCACGATTTATATAAATAAGAGTGCATTCTTTTGAATCTCTACACTTAAGCTCACTCACAGGCTTATTTCAAGCCCCTCTGTAATCTCATTAAGGATCTGGGCTTTGATTTTCAACTACCTTGAGTATGAGGGGTAGTCGAATGGATTTAAAAAATGCAGGAGTTTGAAAAAATTTCTTATGACACAATTCTATTACGCGATTTAGAGTATGAAAGAAGAGAAACTTTTCTGAAATATCTATAGTCTCTCATCTTTAGAAGTGGGGCCCTTACAAAAATAAATAAGATCCTACTGACACGACTTCATAGACACCCTAGGAAACTTGAACTCTGTGCTCTAATATCAAGTTTGTCACGACCTGAGCCTACACCCTGAACATGGCCGATATTCAAGAACCATTGTTGGTCCCCAAACAAACCCTCATCCTGGTGAATACAAGTTAATGACTAACTCGAGCATTCATAATCATCAAATTGAAAGAAATGCTAAATCAATAGTGTATTAAATCTGAAAACTCTTAGAATATACTGAGTATTAAACCTAAGTTTTAAAGAAAAAACCTTTGAAACTGAAAGACACTCTAAAATTGTCAATTTTTGAAGCCTCTACTATACAAAGATGAGTGTTGGGACAAGGCCCACGACTTCTTAAAAGACCTACTAGTAAATCCTCATAAAACTAGAGTACTTCGGAAGATAGGAGGTCTTATCAAAAGCTCACGAGCAGATGAAGTGATCTCAACGAACTCTTGGTGAGAATCCTAAGAACATGTATCTGCATCATTAAAACATGCATATCAAATGACATCAGTACATTGAATGTACAAGTATTTAATATAGCTGAATAAAAAATAACTAAATGAAAAGACTACAATAGATATAGATATATACTCAACTGAATGTGAATAAATAAAGAAGTGAAATCATTAAAACTTTACAAAAATTACTTCATCATCTTTGAACTTAACATATTAAGTGATATAATAAAAATACATTTTTAACTTTATTTGGGAGATCCTCTAACCGACAACAATCACTATGAGATACAACGTCTCAACCACGTTGCTTGAACTTTCCTATATCATGTCGGGATATAGGACACCTCAAATAAGTGGATCATCTATGCAGTAAGGATTCATCTAAAAAGTATGATCATGTACCATGTTGGCAAGACATGGTTTATGAGGATTTTGAGTAGTTTGAACACATCCCCATAGTAGTGCTCTATATTACTCCCAATAATATATATATACTCATGCTCAAATGTATAAAACATACTCTTTCTTTTGTTTGAGATAATTGCTCAAACTATCTTCTTAAAAGAGGTAACTGGTCTGAAAGAACTCTAAACTCAATTGCTCATTCAGAAAACAAGGTTTATTTTTGCTCAATGTAAAAATAATCTCTCTCTCTCCACGTAAAAATGAAACATTTGGGAATTACTTAGTTCCCTTATACTTTTTCTCAAATATTGGTTAAAACTCTTTCTCAAATTTCTCTTTACTTTCTCAAAACTCAGTTTAAAATAAAAATGTTGGCTTTAAAAGATTCTCAAAATTTATAATGGAAAATAGGGTTCATGCTGAAATATAGACATGAACAAATCAACTCAAGGATCTCAATAACAATATAGAAAATTCAATGCTCAGAACTCAGAACTTAATGATACTACTCATCTCAAGAATTTTTGATTCATAGGGTTCATGCTAAAATACAGGCATGAATGAATAAACTCAAGAATCTTAATGCATAACATATAGCAATTCAACTATTAGGAATAGAATTTTAAAAAGAATCAGGAACTCAAGAACTCAAAATTAACTCATCTCAAGAATACTCAAATCTAGGGATAGAACCCTAGATTACTCTTTTGCTGATTTGAAAGTAGATGTATGGCTTGAGGACGAACTAGAGAAACACTATGATAGACTTACATACCTGAAAACACAAGGTTCTTGAGGAATCTTGAAGAAGACCTTGATTAGAAGCCTTGAAACCTTATCTTGAAGGAGAACAATCAACAAAACCTTTCTTGACATTCTTGAATTAGTTTCTTGAAATCTCTATGACCAAGAATTATAGTTTTCATTAGTGATTCATAATTGTATGGAGGAATTTGAGTTGGAAAGAATGGAATTCTTGGAGAATGACTTACATTGAAGAAAAATCTTGAAAAAGATTTAAAGAATTTTGAATGGAATCCTTCTACTTTGATTCTTCCTTAGGATTTGAGAAAGAAGAGAATGTTGGATTAAGAGATCAAAATCTGTTTGGTTTGAGCCTTTAATTAGTGAAGAAATTTGTGCAAGGCTTTCTTAGAAGTCAAAAGACATAAACGACCCTTTTTAATGTTTTTCCGTCGACTACTTCATCACTGCACTATATCAGGTTACTAAAATGGTCATAACTTTCTACTCCAAACTTAGATTGACGCACACCTAATGGTTGTGGAAAGAAGATTCAAATACCTTTAATTTGATATGTTATGGGCCACCTAACCCTTTATATTCTAAGATATATGATTGTTTGAAGTTGACCCAAGTAGAATCTTACATCAAAACTTAATCGGTTTGGAAGCTTTCAAATCAAGTTTGTGCTAGGGGTTTAGTGACCTTAATTCATATCCAATTCATTCCACACTAAGAATTTCCCTTTAAACATATGTGAAATTTGAGAATCACCCGATACGACCTTACATGTAAATAAATAATAGTATGTTCCTTAGCTTAAAATATTTTTGGGTGCTACAAATTTTTCTTTTCTTCTTAAAACTAGGTAAATGATTTATAAGGGTTGCATATATTGTCTTGTTTTGTTTGGGGATAAAAATTCTGAAACCCATATTCTTGAGTCTGTACCCGTTGTAAATGAGTTTTCAAAGTATTTCTCGACATGATGTTTCTCCCGAAATGGAAATAGACTTCGGTATTGACCTTCTCATAGATACACAACCTATCTCTGTTTTTCTTTACTGTATGGATCCAGAAGAACTTATGGAATTAAAGGAGAAATTGAAAGATTGGTTGCATAAGAGTTTCATCCGATCGAGTATCTCTCCATGGGGTGCTCCAGTGTTGTTTGTTCGTAAGAAAGATGGTTTACTTCATATGCGTATTGATTACCGGTAATTAAAGAAGGTTGCCATTAAGAATAAGTATCTCCTTCCAAGGATTAGTGATTGGTTTGATCAACTCCAATGAGCAAGCTATTTTTAAAAAATTAACCTCCAGTAGGGTTATCACTAATTAAGAGTGAAGGAAAGTGACATTCAAAAAACAGCCTTTTAAACTCGGTATGGTCAGTATGAATTCTTGGTTATGTTGTTTGGTTTTACTAATCCTCCTAATGGATTCTTTCATATGATGAATAGAGTGTTTAGACAATATCTTGATATTTTTGTGATTTTGTTTATTGATGATATCTTGATTTACTCTCGAGTGAGGATGATCATATGATTATTTGAGAATTAGGTTAAAAATTCTTAAGGATCATGAGTTAGATTTTATGTTTAATAAATGCAAGTTTTAATTGAGATCAGTGGCTTTTGTTGGTCACATTATTTCTGCTAAGGGAATTGAGATTGATCCTAAGAAGATGAAAGTGGTTATGAATTAGTCTAGACCTCTATCCCCTTCGAATATACAAAGTTTCTTGGGGTTGGCTGGTTATTATAGAAGGTTTATGGAAGAGCTTTCTTCGATGGCCTCTCTATTGATGGCATTGACCCAAAAGAAGGTTAAGTTCTTATAGTCGAAAACATCTGAAAAGAGTTTTCAAGAGTTGAAATATAGGTTAACCTTCGCTCCGATATTGACCTTGTCGAAAGGTTTTGATGGGTTTATGGTGTATTATGATGCTTTAAGGATTGGATCAGGGCATGTCCTTATGAAAAATGGGAAAGTCAATTGCTTATGTGTGAAGGCAACTTAAGATTCATAAAAAGAACTATCCTACCCATGACTTGGAATTAGTGCCGATTATTTTTGCCTTAAAGATTTGGAGGCGTTATTTGTATGGTGTCCATGTAGATATTTTTATCGGCCATAAAAGTTTGCAATATGTGTTCAATCAAAAGGATCTAAATCTTCGCCAAAGAAGTGACTTGAGTTGTTAAAAAATTATGACATGAGTATCCTTTATCACCCCGGTAAGGCGAATATAGTGGCAGATGCTCTTAGTCGACTTTCAATGGGTAGTGTTTCACATATTAAGGAGGATAAGACAGATTTGGTTCATGATGTGCATAGATTGATCCGATTGCGTGTCCTATTTGTTGATTCTAATGAAGGTGGAGTAGTTTCTCATAATGGTTCAGAATCATCTTTTGTATCAGATGTAAAAGCTAAGCAAAATCTTAATCCAATTTTAATTGAGTTGAAAGAAGAAGTACTTAAAATGTTCGTTAAGACATTCTTCAAAGGGGGGATGGTGTGCTTCGATATCAAGGTCGTTTGTATGTTCCAAATGTTGATGATTTGAGGGAGTAAATATTATCAGAGGCCCATAGTTCTTTATATTCCATTCACCCTGGAGCCACCAAGATGTAATAAGACTTGTGGGAGGTCTATAGGTGGAACGAGATGCAAAAGGATATTGTGGGATTCGTGGCTAAGTGTCCTAATTGTCAACAAGTGAAAGTTAAGCATAAAAAATTAGGAGGCTTATCCCAAGATATTAGCATTCCTACGTGGAAGTGGAAAGACTTGAATATGAACTTTATTGTTGGTTTACCCCAAACTCGACGGTAACTTGACTAAATTTGGGTTATTCTGGATCGTATGATGATATCAAATCATTTTATTCTTGTCAAGGTTTATTATTCTGTGGAAGATTATTCTAAGTTGTATCTTAATGAAATGGTTAGGTTGGATGGGGTTTCCCTATCCATTATTTCCAATCGTGGTCAATTTACTTCTTAATTTTGGAAGTCCTTCCAAAAAGGTCTTCATACCCATGTCAAACTTCGTATGACCTTTCATCCTTGAATCGATGGACAATCAGAACATACTATCCAAACTTTACAATTATGTTGAGATCTTGTGTGATTGATTTCAAGGGTAATATTGATGATCACTTACCTTTGATTGAGTTTGCTTATAAAAATAGTTATCATTCAAGTATTGGTATGGCTCCATTTGAATATCTTTATGGTATGAGGTGTAGATCCTCCATATGTTGGGTTGATGTTAGTGAGGTTGCTTTGATAGGTCTTGACTTAGTGCATGAGATTATGGAGAAAGCTCGACTTATTAGAGAAAGGTTGAAATAACTCAAAGTGGACAAAAGTTTTATGCCGATGTTAGAAGGCAAGATCTTGAGTTTTATATTGCTGATTGAGTTTATTTGAAAATTTCACCTATAAAGGGTGTAATGAGGTTTGGTAAAAAAGGGAAGCTTAGTCCCTTTTATGTTGGTTCTTATCAAGTGTTGAGGCAGATATACCAAGTGGCTAATGAATTAGACTTACCCTCCAAATTATTGTCGGTACATTCGGTGTTCCATGTGTCCTTATTGAAGAAGAGTATCAACGATTCAACATCTATAGTACCATTAGAGGGTCTTAGTATAAATGAACACCTTTCTTATGAAGAAGTTTTGGTTGAGATCTTGGTCTGACAAGTAAGAATGTTGAGGAATAAGGAAGTTACATCCATAAAGGTGTTATGGAGGAATCAAATGGTTGGGGTTGCTACATGGGAGGCCAAGACCGATATGATGTCCTGATATCCTCACAGCTTTCTCTCTGACCCTACTCTAGTTTGAGGTATTTATCCCCTCATGATTCATTCTTGCGGATTCATGTGTTTTAGTCATTCTCATTTTCCTTATGCATGCATGTATGTTTTATGAAAAGATGTTTTAAAGTATATATTAGCTTGGATCTGATTTTCTCTTTGATTATGTATATTTATGTGATTGCATTCTTGTTGGGTTGTTAGATCTCTTCCACTACCCTCTCTATGCTGCCTTGATTTTCATTTGAGGATGAATGTTTCCAAGAGAGATATTGTAACACCTCGGATTTCTAAAAAGGAATAGGTTGTATGAATTCTTGTCTACTAGTTCAGGTCTACGAGGCTAGTCTATGGTTTGTAGAAATTTCTATGGATCATAGACCAGTCTCGTAGAAAGGGAGAAAATAATTTTTGAAAAAAATTAGGTTTCTGAACTTATCTATGAGTGAACAGGATAGTCCGTCAAATAGTGTATTAGTCGTAGATAGGTCTCATATAAAGGTCCCAGACTTAGTGAAATTTTAAGGTCACAATTGATTTCTACGGCTGGGGTCTACGGATCATCGAAGGTCATAAGGACCATAGATAATTTCATCAAAAGTTGGTCAAAATTAAGGCTTCTAAACTTTTCTACGGTTGATCAGGATGGTCCATAGAGAGTCCAAACCATAGAAGGGTTCAACAATTATTTTAAGGGGTTTTGGGTCTTTTCCTAAATGTAATAAGCCTATGCTTTGTAGTTTTGGATTCTCTCCTAAGCCCTATATAAAGACTTTAAAGTCCTAAATCTACCCACTTTAAACCCATTCTCCTATTTTCCTCAAATTCCAACCAAATTTATTCTCCCAAATTCCCTCTCAACCTACAAAAGAAGAAGAAGCTAGGGATCACTTCGAGGTCTTCGATTCACCATTCATCTTGGGATTTGAGTAGAAAGGTATGTGGTTATTCACCCATGTAGTCCATTCCTCTATGGGGTCTCCAAGGTTTTCAATTTCAAATGATCAAATTAGGGTTCGTTTTAATCCTCCATGAGTTCTATTCAATTATGATTTGCATTATTAAACATAATTACATGATATTAAGTTGAAATAATATGAACCCATGCATGATCCATGATTTTTAACTATGAACTTGTGAAGAACTCCTGAACTTATAAACTATGAATTTTGAAGGATGATGCATGTCTTATGAAAATAATGTTTATGATGATAGGCTGATTTTAGATAAAGGTATTAATGTTGTGAAAGTTTCTCTCACATACGAATATGATCATGATTGTGAAAGGTATTTCTCACATATGGATTCACATTGGTGAAAGATTTTTTCCCACTGATGCTTGAATTGTGTTTTAAGGAGATATTGTACGTTTTAATTTTAAAGATGTGTATTGGTATTGATCATTGAATTTCCTATGTCATAATGATATTTGACTTTTATCTATTCTGCTGGGATTTAAACTTAGTAGTGAGAGGATTTGAGGTGGCGACTCAAATAGGGTAGTCTCTATTAGCAACCTCTAGTCCCTAACTACGTGCCCCTATAAGATTGTCTTAAATAACCTATCTAGTGGATCCACTTTAGAAAAATATGATATGTACGAATGCTACCTTGGCAAGTAGGATCCCCTTTTTTCATACTGAGGGATATACCAAATTCCATGATATAGGTCTCATGGTCTTATTGTTAGTTAAAGCTAATATCCCATAAAATGAGTATGTTTCTTCAAATGTTTTCTTATGTCTCTCATTTTAAATATGTTTACCATATTGTATAAGTTATATGTTATTACTTCCTTAAAGCTTCCAAATGTTCAAATGTTGGTCATGCAATACATGTTTAAGCTACCTATGACGTCATGTCTATTTATTTATATTTCCCCATACTTAGTACATTCCATGTACTAATGCATACATTTTCCTATAGTGTTTCACTAATGTAAAGCCTGACACTTCTACCTCTCATGTTTGTAGCTAGTTGATCATTCTATCAGATTGAAGAGTTGGTGAGTCCTCATGTTCTGAGGACCAATACATATTTACTAAATTTATTTCTTTCTCTTGTTTCGGATGATATATGTGGTGAATGAGTTACGTCCCAACCAATTCTTTTGATGTTTAGATGGCTTGTTGATACTAGTTAGATTTTTGTTTTTTCAAACTCTTTTACGATATGCAATTGCTTCTTTTGAAATCTTTTTTTCTATTATCTTGTATGATGTATGCTAAGTGGCTTGTATAGGGCCATTCGGGGTTCTATACACCATGTTCCGCCTAGGGTATACTTTGAGTCATGACAAGTGAGCTTCTTGACCTTTGTTAAGTTTATAGAATCTTGTATTCCCTTGTTTTTATGTGTTGGGGGATATGAGGATGGGTTTGGTTTATTCATATGACATGTTTCTAATGAGGAGACTTGATGGTTTATTGATGTGTGATTATTGAGAATAGTTTGGTTTAGTTGGGGTGACTCATTTGATAATTTAACTCTATTATTTTGATGTGGCTTGTGTATTTATATGTAATTGTCATTTGTTATATTTTTTCTAACATGCATACTTGTATTGGTGCTGAAGAACTGTGATGAGATTATTGTGATGAAAATGACGATGGAAAATTGTTTTTGCAAGTTCTATATTGAGGGGTTGAGCCATACGCTCTGTGCATGCTCTATATTGAGGGGTTGGGCCACACATTCTGTCGCAGAAGCATGTACTGATAACTCTTACATAGGTTTTGGTTTGAATCTCAACAGATGTGTATAGTAGGAAAGACGTGCATCACCTTACATGATATGCCATTTTGTTGCATTGCACATCATTACCATTTATGAACTTGAGTGTGATGTTGAAGAACATTTTATTGTTTATCATCGTATCTATGTTGATGACATATGCCTAGTGAATGTGGTTATTATGCAATGTATTATATGAATCGAAAACTATTAAGTTGGGCTGAATTTTTATGCAGGTTATAGTTATAAGGAGGTCCAATTGGAGCGTTAGGAGTACCCGTATTCTATAATACTTTCCTTCACATTTAGGAGTTTGCTTGTTGAGTACTGTTTTGCTTGGTACTCATCCCTTGCTTCTACATTTGTGTAGGTTATGAGCTAAGATCTTTGTGATTCTCTAAGCTCTCTTTTTGTCTAAGGCTTTCTGTGGAGATTTTTGAAGAAGTTGTTCGTCATCCCAGTGGACCCTCTTACTCCCATATATGATTTTGTTCTACTTTAAAAATAATGACATTTGAGACTTGTATTTTCTTTCTAACCAATTGTAACAAATTAGATTCTTGTACTCATGAAAACCAAATTTTGGGGGTTTATATCACGCCCTGAGGCTATCTGCTAGACAAAACACGAGACTCAAGATCACGAGTGACCCCAAGCTAACCTTGAGTCTGGCATATAACATGCATAAAAAATAACTAAGTAAATCATGTACCATGCTGAAGCTAAAAACATTGGATATCTAGAATGGGGAAAAGCCAACTAGTCTGAATATATAAGATATAATAAGAGTTTAGTGATGACTGAAACAACACTTAACAATTCGAGCTAACTCTACTACTATGTCTGAAAATCCTCTAACTGAATTTAGTTGCTGGGACATGCCCTCAGCTAACTCTAACAAGACTAAAAACTGTAATAAAGACTAACAAATAAGCACATTTATTGTCCTCGAAGTATAAGGACTCACCAGTGAATCTAGAGAATTCAGACTATGAGTCGAGCTAAGCGTGATCTGGATGTTGAACGCCTAAACCTACATCTTAAAATGATGTGGCGCAAATTATGTGTCGGTACGTTGAATGTACTGAGCATGCATGATATAGATATGCTAAGTTGAACAATATAAATATAACCTGAACAAAGAAATATATTGTACTGAAGTATAACTTAAAACTAAACTGGATGCAATGACCAAGTACTAATCATGAAGATAACATGTTGAACTGTATATAGATGTAAATGTTGAAAACATGGTCAATGTAATAAGAGTCTGACTGTGGGAGGTCTTATTAACCGACATAAACCACGTGAACTAAACATGGAGTTTGATGTATACTCCCCATCGAGAGGACCCAATATACCTTGCTAGGGGTATAGAGGCATGACTCTGGTGTGATCAGTAAAACTGATGCCTAATAGAGGGGACTTATAAACCAATGCGGGCACATAGTTCTAGGACTTGAGGGTACGATGAACCCTAGTCCAACTCGGTGCTATGTCTACTCCCAACTGAGTATGAAAAGCTAAAATGCACTGAAATACTGAGTAGCTCAAAATACTGATATGCTAACTGAGAATGCAACATATATATACTAAAGATATGACATTTGAATTTTGAAGCATGATATTCTATCTTATTTGCCTAGCAAGTATAAGTCATGAATTATGATAAATTTACAAAATCTATGGTTCTGAGTTCTATGTATGGAACTACACTAATTTGCAAAGAAATAGGCTATTTAGATCATGGAAACTATAACAGCTAAAATCACAACAAATTTTCAAAATCTTGAAACCCTGGGTCTGAATTGTTTATGAGAAATTAAGGAATTGACTAAATTTTAGGGACCTAATGGGTGAAAGGAACCCACTAGTGAAATCCCACATACCTGGTGATGAAAAGTAAGAAGAAATCCTTTAGATTTTGGGGCTCAACTTGAAGAAAACCTCTGCTTGTTCTTGGAAGAAACTATCGCCTCTTTCTAACCTTTTCTTTCTAAGTTAGATAATTTTAGGAGAATGACGTTTCTAGGTTGTTTCTAAATAGATTATTAGGCTTAGACTGAGTAAAACAACATAGTTTAGGCATCAAACGACGTAGTTGAAATGACTAAATCTTTGGGGAAAAGACCAAAATGACCTTGACTTAAAACCTGATGAACCTTTTTCACGGGCCCATTCACCGATCGTGTGAAGCACCACGGGTCGTATGGGCAACTATGGTTTCTCACAGAAGTTGGGGTTGTACTGGGTCATTTTTCATGGGCCATTTAGTGGCCTGTGTGGGTTTTATGGATCGTCTAGTGGTCTGTGGTTCCTCACAGGGCCTTGGGTGGTTCTTGTAACACCCCGCATCTGAAATAGACCAAATAACAGACTTGACAGAACTTGTAGGTTCCATCAACGGTGGCCACCCACGGCCTGTAGGTTGGACCATGGACCGTAGTTGTGGTCCATTGGTTGGCCACCCAGGATCTCCAGAAAAGTCTAGAACGACGCTAGGACCTATGGACCGTAGGTGGGACCATGGTCTGTGGTCTAGGTCCATGGTTCGGACCCCTAATCTTCAACACCCAGACGTAGAATGACAGCTGACCAGAAAAAACTGCGGTCCATCCACGGTCTGTCGGTCTGGCCCATCGATGACCCCCGATGGTTTTTAAGTTAGGGGTCGTTTGGTCTTTTTCCTCTGCGTTGGACACCTAAACTACGTTGTTTAACCCCTAAACTATGTAGTTTTGGTCAGTTTAAGCCTAGTAATTTACTTAGAACCTACCCTAGTCAAATTATTTACCAAAATTCATAAAACTTAGAACGCAGATAAGAGAAAGAGTCTACCAACACTTCCAAGAACGCAATAAGGTTTCTTTAGTTCCAACCCCGAAATCAAAAGAATTCTCCGTGAATTTCGTCACTAAGTATATGGGATTTCACTAGTAGGTTTGTTTCACCTATTAGGTCTCTACATTTTGTTCAGAAACTTGATTCTCTAAATCCTGTTTAGACCTACTATTTCTAGAACTTCAGATAATTTTTGTGATTGAGCTGTTAACATACTCCAAATCAGATTATCATGATTTCGTAACTTGGTGCTTAGTTTATTGCATGAAATTCAGAAATCTAGATGTGTTGATTCGTTTAGTTCATGAATTACACTTGTTAGGCCAGTTTGTATAGACATACATGCATCAGTTCCAAATGTTTCATTATCAGTATATTATTGTTGCATTTTCAGTTAGCATGTCAGAACAGTGAGCTATCCAATATATTTCAGTTATTTTGTAATGTATATATAATCAATTGGGAGTAGGCTTAATACCGAGTTGGACTAGGGTCAGTCACTCTCATAGTCCCAGAACTACGTGCCCCTATAGGTTTGTAAGTCCCCTCCGTGGGCATTATATTTAGTGATTACGCCAGTCATACCTTTATACCTTTGGCAAGGTATATTGGGTCCTCTCGATGTCGCGTTTACATCAGACTCCATATTTAGCTCATGTAGTTTTATATCGGTTATTATTAGCTTCCACAATTAGATTCTACTGCATTTGACCAGTCTCCCAGTTACATTTCAGTATTCAGTTTCAGCATGTTATGTACTTGGTCATTGCATTTAGTTTAGTTTATGTTCAGTATGTTCAGTATATTCTTCATGTTCATCTTATATCATTGGTCAATATGCTTTATTCAGTTTTATATATATTGTTTAGCTTTATCCTATCCTGCATGTTCAGTACCTTTCAAGTACTAACGTATAATCTACGCTACATATTTTTGTGATGTAGGTTCAGGTCCTCGACATTCAGATCACGCATAAATCAACTCCCGATTTTCTTTTCAGCAGCTTCAGTGATGAGTCCTCATATTTTGAGGACAATAGGCATGTTTCTATATTTAGTCTTTTCTTTTTAGTTTTCAGTATTTGCTAGAGTTAGCTTGGGGCATATTCCAGCATCTCTAGTAAATTTGAGGCTTATTTGAGACATAGACAGATTCAACTTAGTATTTGAGTTATAGTTTAGTGTTATAAACTCTATTCCATTTTTCTATATATTTAGATTTAGATTGGGTATTCCCCATCATTTAGTTTATCTTATGTTTTTAACTTCTGTACAACATTTGTTTAAGTATGCTTATGATATGCCAACTCAGGATTAGCTTGGGGTCACTCGTGATCCTAGGTCCCATGTTTACTTCAAGGGGGTACCCTCGGGGCATGACAAACTTGGTATCAGAGCCTTAGGTTTAAGTGACCTAGGATGTCTGAAAAGCTGCACTAAGTAGAGTCCTTTTCATGGGTGTGAAGTGCACCACATCTAATGACAGGGAGGCTATGAAGTGTTTTAGAGAAACTTCACTTTCTTGCTATTCTTATCATGTGTGGGTATGATCTACCTTCTAACTCATCGTTATGCATATCAGATCATGTCTCCTCGTAGAGCTTACCAAAGGAATGCTAATTCGCGCAATGCTAACACAACTCCTCTATTCCTAGATCAGGAAATTGCGAATGTAAAGTTTTGGAATGCCATTCAACTTTTCGCTCAGAGTGTGACTAACCAGAACAATCAGCAGTTTCCAATTCATGTAAATGCTATTGGTAGATCAACAGCTGCCAGGGTTCGAGACTTCATCTGTATGAATCCACCATAATTTCTAGGGTCGCAAGTTGGAGAAGACCCCAAAACATCATTGATGTGGTCAAGAAAATATTTGGAGTGATGCAAGTGACTGGAAATGACAGGGTAGAGTTGGCATCCTACCAGCTTAAGGATGTAGCTCACATCTAGTTTACTCAGTGGAAAGAGAACAGGGGTATGAATGCAGTTCCTATCACTTGGGAGTGTTTTAATGGAGCTTTTCTGGACAGGTTCTTCCCAAGAGAGTTGAGGGAGGCAAAAGCTTAGGAGTTCATGAATTTGAGTCAAAGTAACATGTCAGTCCAAGAGTATGGACTCAAGTTCACCAAACTCTCGATGTATGCTCCACATATGGTTGCTGATTCGAGGGTACATATGAATAAGTTTTTATTTGGAGTATCCAACGTAGTGAAAATAGAGTTCTGAAATGCTATATTGCTGGAAGATATGAATATCTCTAGGCTTATGACTCATGCTCAGCAGGTTGAGGGAGACACGCTTAGGGAACGGGCTAAGGACAATAAGAAGGCGAGGACATGAAACTATGAGTACTCTCAGTAAAAGTGTGGTGGAAATCACTCTCAGTTTCAGCAAAAATCTTAAGCTCCGGCACCTTCATCAGCTAGTGCTCCATCCTCCAAGTTCCAATAGGATCAGAAAGGTAGGGCATCAGGCTCTAAGTCTTATGGGAGTGTTTCAGGTACTAGAACCTACCCAATTTGTCCAAAATGTGGTAAGAACCATCCAGGCAAGTGTCTTACAAGGAAAGAAGGGTGTTTTTGATGTGTTCAGTCTGGCCATAGGTTTAGGGATTGCCTTTTTTCTAAACAGGGACAAAGAGGTAACAATAGAAGGGCCGAGTCTACAGCTCCAACAGCACCAGCCTGGTCGCCTAACTCAGCAGGGTGCTTCATCTGGTATAGGTGGCGGTCAGTGCCAAAACAAGTTGTACGTCTCCAGGCTCGCCATGACAAGAAAGGTTCTCCTTATGTGGTCACTGGTACATTACGAGTCTTTCACTTAGATGTTCATGCTTTGTTAGATCCAGGGGCTACTTTTCCTTTGTAACTCCATATATAGTAGTAAACTTCGGTGTCAGTCCAAAAACTCTCTCAGAACCCTTCTCAGTCCCTATTTTAGTTGGTGACCCAGTTATAGCTAAACGGGTATATAGAAATTGCCCCATCACAGTCTCTCAGAAAGTCACTTTAGCAGATCTTATAGAGTTAGAAATGGTAGACTTTTATATCATTCTAGGCATGGATTTGTGACATTCCTATTATAGCTTAGTCGATTATAGAACTAGGATCTTTCGTCTCCAATTTCCAAGCGAGCCAGTCTTAGAGTGGAAGGGTAGTATCTAAGTGCCTTTGGGTCGATTCATTTGTTACCTTAAGGCCAGAAAGATAATTTCCAAGGGGTATATCTATCATGTAGTTCGATTTAAGGATTCCAACTCCGAAACCCCAACTCTTGAGTCAGTTCCTATAGTAAATAAGTTCCCAGAAGTGTTTTCCAGAAGATCTTCATGGAGTTCCTCTCGGAAGGGAAATCGACTTTGGAATTGATCTCCTTCCAAATACCCAACCTATTTATATTCCTCCTATCAGAATGGCTCCAGCTGAGCTTAAGAAATTGAAAGATTAGTTGAAAGACCTTCTAGAGAAGGGCTTCATCAGACCTAGTATTTGCCCATAGGGTGCACCTATGTTGTTTGTGAAAAAAAAAATGGTTCTCTCAGGATGTGCATTGACTATCGGCAGTTGAACAAGGTCACAATCAAGAATAAGTACCCTATCCCCAGGATTGATGACTTGTTTAACCAACTTCAGGGTGCTAGTTATTTCTTGAAGATAGACCTCAGATCGGGTTGTCATCAGCTCAGAGTCAGAGATAGTGACATCCCAAAAATAGCCTTGAGAACTCCGTATGGTCATCATGAATTTGTAGTTTTGTCTTTTGGGCTAACCAATGCTCCTACAAATTTCATGGATTTGATGAACAGGGTGTTCAAGCAGTATTTGGACTTGTTCATTATCGTCTTTATTGATGATATCCTCATTTACTCTAGGAATGAGGAAGAACATGCGATTCATTTGAGGGTCATCCTTTAAACTCTCAAAGATTGCCAGTTATTTGCTAAGTTTAGCAAATGTGAGTTTTGGTTACAATCAGTTGCTTTCCTTAGGCATATAGTATCTAGCAAAGGGATACGAGTGGATTTTCAGAAAATAGATATAGTGAAATAGTGGCCCAGACCCACCTCTCCAACAGACATCAGAAGTTTCTTGGGTTTGACTGGTTATTATAGAAGGTTTGTGGAAGGATTTTCATCCATAACTTCTCCATTGTCTAAGTTGACTTAGAAAAAGGTTATGTTTCAGTGGTTAGATGAGTATGAGAAAAGCTTCTCAGAACTGAAAACTAGGTTGACTATAACTCTTGTTTTAACTATACTAGAGGGTTCAAATGGTTATGTGACCTATTGTGATGCATCCAGAGTCGGCTTGGGTTGTGTGTTGATGCAGCGAGGTAAGGTTATAGCTTATGCTTCTAGATAACTTAAGGTGCATGAGAAGAATTATCCGACTCATGACCTCGAGCTTGCAGCTGTAGTATTTACCCTAAAGATTTAAGGGCATTACTTGTATGGTGTTCACAGAAAATAAAAGCCTTCAGTATGTTTTCACCCATAAAGAGTTAAATCTTTGCCAGAGGAGATGGCTTGAGTTCCTCAAGGACTATGATATGAATGTGCTTTACCGTCATGGTAAGGCTAATGTAGTAGCTGATGCTCTTAGCAGACTATCTATGGATATTGTAGCACACGTTGAGGAAGAAAGGAAGGAATTGGCAAAGGATGTTCACCGGCTTGCTCGCTTAGGAGTTTGCCTTATGAGCATATCAGATGATGGTGTGACAGTTCAGAATAGCTCATAAACTTCATTGGTAGCGGAGGTTAAGGAAAAACAAGATAGTGATCCTATATTTCTTCAATTGAAGGGTGCAGTAAATCAGCAGAAAATTGAGGTTTTCTCCCAAGGGGGAGATGGTGTGCTTGGCTTCATTTATGTGTTCCTAAGGTGGGAGAGTTAAGACAAAAGATCTTTATAGAAGCCCATAACTCCAGGTATTCTATTCATCCAGGTGCCACCAAAATGTACTGTGATCTGCGGGAAGTCTTTTGGTGGAATGGCATAAAAATGGATATAGCAGATTTTGTGGCTAAGTGCCCTAAGTGTCAACAAGTAAAGGTAGAACATAAATAACCAGGAGGGGGCGGGGGTATGAATCAAGAGATCAACATTCCTACATGGAAGTGGGAAGTGATCAACATGGACTTCATTACAAGTTTACCTTGTACTCGCAGACAACATGACTCTATTTGGGTAATAGTAGACAGGGTTACTAAGTCCTCTCACTTTTTGGCTGTTAAGACTATAGATTCAGTGGAGGACTACTCCAAGCTTTACATTAATGAGATAGTCAGGTTGCATGGGGTTCCTTTATCCATCATTTCAGATAGAGGTCCTAAGTTTACCTCTAATTTCTAGAAATCTTTTCAGATAGGTCTTGGTACCCAGGTAAATCTCAATACAACATTTCATCCTCAGATGGATGGTCAGGCAGAGCGTATTATTCAAACTTTAAAGGATATGTTGAGAGCTTGCGTGATCGACTTCAAGGGTAGTTGGGATGATCACCTTCCTCTTATTGAGTTCGCCTACAATAATAACTACCATTCCAGTATTCAGATAGCACCTTATGAGGCATTATATGGTCATAGATGTAGATCTCCAGTTGGTTGGTTTGAAGTAGGTGAAGCAGCATTGATTGGGCCGAATTCAGTGCATGAGGCTATGGAAAAAGTTTAGCTCATCAGAGATAGACTTAAGACAACTCAGAGTCGTCAGAAGTCTTATGCAGATGTGAGAAGGAGGGACCTAGAGTTAGAAATTGATGATTGAGTTTTCGTGAAAATATCACCTATGAAAGGGGTGATAAGGTTTGGTAAGAAAGGGAAGCTCAGTCCTAGATATATAGGTCCTTACAATATCTTGAAAAGGATTGGTTAAGTGTCTTATGAATTAGAGTTGCTAGCAGAACTAGCAGTAGTCCATCCAGTCATTCACATTTCCTTGTTGAAGAAATGTGTGGGTGATCCAACATCTATAGTGCCATTAGAAAGTGTGGCTGTGAAGGATAGTCTCACTTATAAGGAGGTGCTAGTTAAAATTCTTGATTGTCAAGTTCGAAGGTTGAGAAACAATGAAGTCGTCAGTTAGGTTTTTTGGAGGAGTCAGTCGGTAGATGGAGCTACTTGGGAAGCAGAAGTAGCCATGAAGGCCAAGTATCCTCATCTCTTTCCTTTCCATTCCATTCTAGCTTGAGGTAATAGTTCCTCTCTAGTCTTTCAGTTACTCATGCATAAATTCAGTCTTAGTATTTGGTTCATTCAGTTTTACTTGCATTTTCAACGTATTTGCATGTTCTTGGAACTTAGTTCTGTCAGATTTTAGTTTTCAATACTAAGTGGTAGGGTTTGCAACTCTTTCCCTACATATTTAGCTAGTTTAGAATTCATTCGAGGATGAATGTTCCCAAGGGGGTGATAAAGTAACACCCCGTATTTGAAACAGAACAAATAGTAGACTTGACTGAACCTGAAGGTGTCATTGACAGTGGCCACCCATGGCCCGTTGGTGGGACCACAAACCATAGGTGTAGTCCGTTAGTCGGCCACCCAGGATCTCTCTAGTAAAGTCCATAACCACGCCAGGACATACGGACCGTAGGTGGGATCATAGTTCGTAGTCCAGGTCCGTGGGTCAGACCACCAGTCTTCAAATCCCATACACTGAACTACGGCCGACCAGAATGGACCATTGGTCCCTCCACGGTCCGTCGGTCTGGCCCATCGGTGACCCCCAACAACTTTTAAGTTAGGGGTCCTTTGGTCTTTTCCCTATGCTTGGACACCCAAACTACGTCGTTAACCCCTAAACTACATAGTTTTGGTCAGTTTAAGCCTAGTTATTTATTTAGAACCTACCCTAGTCAAATAATTCACTAGAATTCATAAAACTTAGAACGCAGAGAGGAGAAAGAGTCGACCAACCCTTCCAAGAACGCAACAAGGTTTCTTCAGTTCCAGCCCCACAGTTAAATTCTAGTGCATTTGACCAGGTTCCGAGTTACATTTCAGTATTCAGTTTCAGCATGTTATGCACTTGGTCATTGCATTGAGTTTAGTTCATGTTCAATATATTATCCATGTCCATTTTATATTATTGATCAGTATGCTTTATTCAGTTATATATATATATATATATATATATATATATATATATATATATATATATATATCTATATATATATATATATACATACATACATACATACATATTGTTAGCTTTATCCTATCCTGCATGCTCAGAACCTTTCATGTACTGACGCATACTCTGTGCTACATCTTTTCGTGATATAGGTTCAGGTCCTCAGCATTCAGATCACACATAGATCGGCTCCCAATCTTCTTTTCAGCAGCTTCAGGGGTGAGTCCTTATATTTCAAGGACAATACACATGTTTCAATATTTAGTCTTTTTATTTCAGTTTCTAGTATTTTCTAGAGTTAGCTGGGGCCTGTCCCAACATCTCTAGTCAATTAGAGGCTTATTTCGGACATGGACAGATTTAGCTTAGTATTTCAGTTATAGTTCAGTGTTATAAACTCTATTCTAGTTTTTATATATTCAGACTTAGATTGGGTATTCCCCATCATTTAGTTTATATTATGTTTTTAGCTTACACATAATATTTGTTTAAGTATGCTTATGATGTGCCAGCTCAGGGTTAGCTTGGGGTCACTCGTGATCCTAGGTCCCGTGTTTACGTCAAGGGGGTAGCCTCGGGGTGTGACAATTATGGTTTGTTTTCACGGCCAATCTGACGGCCTGTGTGGAATTCCATGGCCCGTGTAGGGGTTCGTGGTCCTCCACCTTGTTGTTGGCTGTGAGCCAGGATGAGGGTGACGGGTCGTGGTCTTATTAACCGTCTATGGGACCCTCTGTGGTCCACCCTTTTGCCTCTTGTTCAGTCTTAGTTAGATTTCTTAGGTGTTACAATATCTCCCCCTTGGGATCATTTATCCTTGAATGAAGACTAAGCAAGATGAGTATGGAGGGAAGGAGCTGCAATCCCTACCATTGAGCACTAGAAACAGATATCTAACTTAACTGATTTATATGAACATGCAAAAATGTTGAAATGGAAGGATAACTGAGGGAACAAGTTACTGAGACTGTGTTACACAAGAGTAAACTGAGAGAATGGAGAGGAACTATTATCTCAAACTGAAACTGAATCAGGAGGAAAAAGGTGAGGATACTTGGCCATTATGGCTGCTTGAGCTTCCCAAGTAGCTCCCTCTACGAACCGACTCCTCCACAAAACCTTTACTGAAGCGAGTTCCTTATTTCTCAACCTAGGAACTAGACGGTCATGAATATTGATGTTTGCGCAGTCAAGACACAACTCCCAATTCGAGTGTTTACGATCGTACAATAGTAAAGTAACATAACCAACGGTTGAGGTCGACTCCCAAGGGAGTGGTTTTGAGAATTAATAGAAAAATAAAATTTAGTTCTAATTAATAATAGCTATAGACATTATCGAATATAAACATACTAAATCTAAAGGGGGTGACACAAGTGTCAATTATCAATGGGGGGTTTTGTATTAATTAACAACTACAAACAACGAAAATATACAAAAACTAGATAGAGAGATGGGATTCTTGGGATGTGATAGGAATATGGGATAAACTAAACTATCGGTTACATGCCTTTGATAGTAAATTGTTTAGTATTTGTGACTAGGCTAGACTATAATAGGGGTAAATTTTCTCTTGAGCAACTTACCTCGAATCGACTCGGTTTCTCTCGAACACCGAGTTGCCACATTAAGCACAACCTCTGCCTTAGCCCATTCACTCTCTTGAGCTGAATATGTGGGAGAAGGACTAGGATTCACTCTCTCGAGCTGAACCTATGTCGACCTAATACTACCGGCTATCAATTTAGTAGTCTTAGTTTTACAACCTCTCTCTCGAGTAAGACAAAAACACTAAGATGAAATCGTATTTGCAACTACAACTCCATTAAGTTCATACACAACTACTAAATGAAATCACATTTAACCAACAAATAAACTATCAACAAGCAAGACCCAACAAATAATCTAACCCATATTCACAAAATCATACCCCAAGAATTGGGGTTTTAGCTAGACATGTAAAAGAGATAAAAATTTATACCAATATCAGTTTCCATCAACTAGTATGAAGGATTAAGTCTTAAAACATGTCAAGAGTGAAGAATCTTTGAGACCCAAGTCCAATTTCTTGGAGTTGAAACCCTTTGAACCTTCAAGGTCTTAGAACAAAGTCTCCAAAACCCTCTAAAACTTAGACTCTCCCAAAAACTATAAAAATTTCTAATAATAATAGTGACACGATACTAAGCTAGAAATATAAACAAGTATTTATAGTGTTTGAAAATGTGCTATGGAGGACCCATCGGTGAAGTTAGTTGGGACTGCCGATAAATTTGATGATCCACTGTTTGGGAGATTTCATCGCCTTCCTTCTTTAGCCTTTAGCCTCTTCGCGTTTTGAGTCGTTGGACGATATGGTACTGCTGTGTGGAACTGTTCGGTGACACGTCGACTGCTCCATTTCATCACCAACTTGACCTTTTCCTTTAGGGCTCAGCGCACTGGAACAAAAGGCGATCTCCAGGCCGATTGGAGACTCGCCAACTGGGCTTGGCGATTTTCAAGCCTTCATTTTTTTCGTTCTTTTCAGCCGCCTTGTTCCTTCTTTCCAAGTAGTGTCCATGCTTTACCTCAAACTCTAAATACCTGAAAATTAAGGGTTTTAATTAGATATTGAGACAAAATATGTATTTGAGGACACTAATTCTATCAAAATATAGCCCTAAATCAATCCAATTTGTGGACTCATCAACACCCCCAACTTAAACTTTTGCTTGTCCTCAAGCGACTCGAGTTCAACTGTTCAAAAAGGGTGTCTCAAATAGTGATACACAACAGTTAATCATGAATGCACAAAACAAGACTCACTTTACTCATGCAAAGATCAATTGTGCACTTAAAGATTCAAGTTGTGACTCACCATTATCAAAGAATCTCATGCTCACAATACTTACTTAAAATGCAAGTTCAAGCTCAACAAAAGTGTTCAAATGCCCTCACACAAAGAAAGATTCCATATTCACACAATGGTTCATAATTTAAAGTTTTGGAATCAAATACAACGCTCACACTCATAAAGAGGAACACAATGCATTATTTTACCCATAGGTTTGCCCGTATTTCCCAATCGACATTCATTTCAGCTCACTCAAGATCAAAAAAGTCTTTTCAAGGCTTGTAATGGGGCTGAGTGCAAAGGTATGGTCATCTAGTCTCAGTGACTTTCATCCTCATGAAATGTGGTGCTCACAACACTTCCTTTCCTCTACCTTCAGCATTTTCTTTAGTGCACATAAGTCATCCTATTATTCACTTCCCATGGATTGTTTGGGAACCCCATTTCTTTTGTACTTTTCAACATTATTCCACAACTTTTCTTTTTCATTCTTTTTCTTTTTCTCTTTTCTTTTTTTTATATATATTGAGGGGTTCCATTTTTCTTAACACCATGGGTTAAAGGAGACTTTCCTTGTACTTCTTGACTTTCCCTGCACTTCTTGACTTTCCC
Organism: Solanum pinnatisectum; assembly: GCA_035578085.1. Taxonomy (NCBI): domain Eukaryota; kingdom Viridiplantae; phylum Streptophyta; class Magnoliopsida; order Solanales; family Solanaceae; genus Solanum; species Solanum pinnatisectum. The sequence continues at coordinate 37,511,866 of CM069076.1, read as the reverse complement.
TTTTCTTTTCACCACACCCCCAACTTAGGCTTTTGGCCTAAGTTGGCTATTAAAACAAACCACAACTTCATGAGGATTATGGGTGATGGATAAAGAAAGATCATTGTTTTCATCAAGTTTCTTCCAAAGAAAGGTAAGGTTCAAGGGGTGTTCAAGAGAGGTTCACACACTCACAAGGTAGGCCACGAAAGAGGTATATGTCAAATTGGCTCACACTCTTCGAAGTTTCCTAAGATCTTATCAAGAGATAGCCTTACTTAGTCAACCATACCAACGGGTAAAATTCTAGGTGTTGTCATGCATGGTTCACAATAAGCTCATCACACAAGGCATCAACACTAAAGTCAAACAAGACTTCACACTTTCGCTAGTGTGAGAACCGATTTAATAATTGGCTAGTCACAACAAGATGCAAAGAGTTCATATATTGTCTATGCAACTTCATTTGGCCTCATGGTAGCCACACACTCATGTTTGTTCGATTATGAGCACTATTTAAGTCATTGATATTTAATAAAACCGATACTCAAATTTGTGAAAGAACAGCCACATTCAACATATACAAGAGGTGGCACTTTTTTTTAGAAGGGTCAAAATCATTTGCAATTTAAAGCAAAAGAAGCCAAAAGCTCAAACCGTCCATGAAAGCACTATTAACACAATTATAGCTTACAATGCAAATATATAAACAAAACATGATTCAAGAATAGCACCCAAAGGTGGGCCACACCCCACCACAATTAAAAACAATTTGTCCTCAAATGCAAATAATAAAATATCCAGAATATAAATTAAAGAAAGACAGAGAGGGAGGTAAAGAGGGGATCCTGTCTAAGTGGTCGCTCCGTCTGTTTGGGCATCGGTGCCGATGTGTCAGCCTGAACTTGGATAATAATCCCCGGAGCTACCTCAGAAGGTTCAGCTGCAGCTGACTTGCTAGAATTGTCCAAGTTATGAGCCACCAAAAAGGAATGCCTAGCTGTGTAGAATCCATGAGTCCACGAAGGGACAGTGGGATCTCGGGGGACAGATCTCTTGCTGGATCTAGGCTTTTTTCCTTCGTTTCCCGTCTTGGGAGGATTCTCTTCATTTGTATCTTTCCTGAAAATTTTTGCTCTTATATGTTGGGGTGGCATGATTCTCCCTACAACTTTAGGTCTGGCCATGTCTGCAAAGCTTTAAGGCAAAGTTAAAAAATATTCAACAATCAAAACAAGGACAATCAGCTACAGGCAGACTTGCCAATCCTTTCGGTGAGTCACCGAATACGTTTGGCGAACAAGGGGTTGTCCGCCGAAGGTTACAGTGTAGTGGTCGTTCAAGGGGTGCAGACAAAGGGCGAACAAGAAGATTTTCGACGATTCACCGAGTGTTTTTGGCGAACTCATGCTTCTTGCCGAAAGGTTTAGAAACAAATCAAAACATATAGCATGAAATTAAAGGCGAGATGGGGGCATTAGTCGAGCCACAGAGTGGTTCGGCGAGCTCGACCCAGCTCGCCAAACGGCCCAACGTGCCTTCATGCAACCCACCTTCTCGAATTCAACCCTGCAACCCCTGAAAACAAAATCAAGGCATGCACAACTCAAATTAGGCTTAAACCCAATGAAACTCATGCACGACCCACGATTTTTCATCTCCTTCAAGGTACAATTTTTAGGAATTAACTATTTAACTTGGTAGGGGAAAAATTAGTGAATCTAACAAGCAAACAAAATTTTTTAATCCTACCAGAGAGGCCCAACACACATCAACAAGGTAATATCATTGCATTGAGTACAAAATTGTTAGAAAGAACTCAGAGTTTGGGAACCAACTTTTTGGGCTTACTAAAATGGAATTGAATTGCTAGGTAGCAATGTAATCCAAATTCCGAGAACAAATCAACAACTAAAAATACCTCAAAAATGCAAGAAATATAAAAACTAGAGTGTGGGTGTGAGTTTTGGAGGATCGAAATGTGAGGGAAAGGGAATGAATGTGAAACTTTTAAACCTTTGGCTTCAAAAATCGTCCAGTTTTTGTCCATTCGGCGACATTAGTCAGGATCGCCAAACCACTTGGTATTTCACTGAGTAGCCATTTGCCACGTCGAATTTTACAGAACTTCCAGTTGTTTTGGGAGTCCAAACGGCAGTCTCCATTGGGATCGCCGACATAGTTAATGATTCCAATAATTTCCTGTGCTCGCTGAGTTTTACAGACTCCAATGTAAGTTGGTCTTGAGTCTAACGGTGGTCTAGTTTGGGGTTGTTGAACCGTTCGGTAATTCGCTGATTGGACCAGTTGCTCGTCAATCTGCACTTTTAGTTCTCTCTCCACACTTCCATCTGCACAATCAACACACCATTATTTTATCAAAGCAACATAAAGCAATAAAGGGTTTTGGGTTGCCTTCCAGATAGTGCCTTAGCTAACGTCATGGCACGACTAAGTCCATCTTTAAACCTCATTTTTGGGGTTGACCATAGTGTCACTAGGAAAACCCCCTTTTTGTCTCGAATTTAGGTGAGAAGACATCTGACCCATTTGGGTCTCTAGTTGCTTGATTGATACTGAATGGGAGGTGACGGTTTGGCTTATGGTCGACTCATCTTTCTTTATTTCTTTCAAGATCTTGTCCATTCCCTTAACTTTGTTGAGGATATGAGAAAGCATATCCTCAAACCGACAACTTCCGAATCCTTCAACTTTTGGCGCTCATAGGGAGGCACATACCTGACCTTCTCCCCATCCTTCCAATTAGGATTTCGGTCCCTCCATTCTCTATCACAATCCTTCCAACCATCTTCTGTAGCCCAACCCTGGTTACCACCCTACCTTGGGTAGTTTGAACGATAACCAATGCCTTGGTTGGCAAGAAAATTTACCTCATTATACAAGGCTTCAAACTTCACCTCCTCAGATTTACACACTCGACCCCAACGAAATTGACACTACGGGTACCAGCCCCCATTACATTTTTGGATAAAATGTCAAGCTGTGTCATGATCTTGGCCATGTTTTGGTCTCTCTCATGATCTTTTTCCATCGACTCCTTGGATAAGTTGAATGTGAGAGGGGAGACCTATTCCTCGCGGGTGTACCACGCTCTATTGATAGTTGTCATGACATCTATAAGTTGGGTTGCTATTACATACGGTTACTGCATAAAGCCTCTAGGTGAAAGTTGGTCAGCAACACCTTTGTTTACCTAGTCCAAACTCCGGTAGAAGTAGTGTAGCAGCACATTATCCGACAAACCATGGGTTTGGCATTGAAGCACCAACTTTTTGAACCATAGCCAAGTTTCATGCAAAGGCTCTCCCTCTAGATGCTTAAAGCTTTGGATACTGTCCCGAAGAGTCATCATCTTCGAGGTAGGGAAAAATTGCACATTAAATACGGTGACCAACTCCTCCCAAGAAGTGATGGATTTGTGTGGCAACTCCACCAGCCATTTGCACGCTTCTCCCATCAATGAGAAAGGGAATAACCTTAACAGGACTGACTCCTGAGAGATGTTTTTGAAAGAGAATGGTCCGTACACATCTACGAAGTTTTGAATATGCTTGTGAGGATCCTCATTCGCCAATCCACTGAAAAGTCCTTTTTGTTGCAACAGTTCCAACATAGTGCTCATTATATGGAACACTATATTTCCTTCGGCTGAAGGTAAATGGATGGCCCCAATACCTCTCATGAGATGGGGGTCATTAATGTTGGGCTCTTGGACATTGTTGAGATTTCTGATTTTGTCTTGGTGGCCCACCTGGCTGCCATTGCTTCCATTAACACTGATGCTTCCTGAAATATTTACACAAACCAATGAAACAAAACTACAAATTAAGTAAGTAGAACTACAACTAAGAAGAACAAAAAATTTACTAAACTAAACATTTTCAAACAACACCACACCCAACAGCGGCGCCATTTTGATGTTTGCGTAATTAAGACACAACTTCCAATTCAAGTGTCTACGATCGTACAATAGTAAAGTAACCCAACCAATGGTTGGGGTCGAGTCCCAAGGGAGTGGTTTTGAGAATTAATAGAAAACTAAAATTTAGTTCTAATTAGTCATAGCTATAGACATTATCGAATATAAACATACTAAATCTAAAGGGGATGATGCAAGCGTCAATTATCAATGGGGGGTATTGTATTAATTAATAGCTACAAACAACAAAAATATATGAAAACTAGATAGAGAGACGGGGTTCTTGGGATGTGATAGGAATACAAGATAAAATAAACTGTCGGGTACATGCCTTTTACAGTAAATTTTTGAATATTTGTGACTAGGCTAGACTATAGTGGGGGTAAATTCTCTCTCGAGTAACTTGCCCCAAATCAACTCGGTTTCTCTTGAACACTGAGTTGCCGCTTTAAGCACAGCCTCTGCCTTAGCCCATTCACTCTCTTGAGCTGAATGTGTGGGAGAAGGACTAGAATTCACTCTCTCGAGCTGAACCCATGTCGACCCAATACCATGGACTATCAATTTAGTAGTCTTTGTTTTATGACCTCTCTCTCTCTCGCAAGCCGAAAACACTAACATGAAATCGTATTTGAAACTACAACTCCATTAAGTTCATACACAGCTACTAAACGAAATCATATTTAAACAAAAAATAAACCATCAACAAGCAAGACCCAATAGATAATCTAACCCATATTCACAAAATCACACCCCAAGAATTGGGGTTTTAGCAAGACATGTAAAAGAGAGAAAACTTTATAACAATATCAGTTTCCATCAACTGGGTATGAATGACTACGCCTTAAAACACGTTAAGAGTGAAGAATCTTCGAGACCCAAGTCCAATTTCTTGGAGTTGAAACCCTTTGAACCTTCAAGGTCTTATAACAAAGTCTCCAAAACACTCTAAAACTTGGACTCTCTTAAAAACTGTAAAAAGTTCTAATAATAATAGTGATATGATACTAAGCTAGAAATTTAAAGAAGTATTTATAATGTTTGAAAATGTGCCGCAGAGGACCCTTCGGTGAAGTTAGTCGGGACCGCTGATACATTCGGTGATCCGCCGTTTGGTCGATTTCATCGGCTTCCTGCTTTATACTTTTGCCTCTTTGGGTTTTGAGTCGTTGGGAGATATGGTACTACTTCGCGAAACTGTTCGACGACTGTTCCATTTCATTGCCAACTTGACCTTTTCCTTTAGGGCTCAGCGCATTGGAACAAAAGGCGATCTCCAGGCCGATCGGCAACTCGTCAACTGGGCTTAGTGATCTTCAGGCCTTCATTTTTTTCATTCTTTTCAGCCGCCTTTTTCCTTCTTTCCAAGTAGTGTCCATGCTTTGCCTCAAAATCCAAATACCTGAAACTTAAGGGTTTTCATCAGATATTGAGACAAAATAGGCATTTGACGAAACTAATTCTATCAAATTATAGCCGCAAAATGAGTCCAATTTGTGGACTCATCAAATATCAACTGGAGCCTCTTCATAGGTTACTCTTTGCTTCACAACCTCACTCCAAAGGTACTATCAATGCCGGATCACCCACGCACTTCTTCAACAAATAAATGTGAAAGACCGGGTGAACTGTTGTTAGTTCTGCTATCAACTCTAACTCAAAAGACACATTACAAACCCTTTTCAGGATTCCGTAAGGACCAACATACCAGGGATTGAGCTTTCTTTTCTTGCCAAATCTTATCACCCCCTTCATGGGTGACAATTTCATGAAAACCCAATCATCGATTTCAAACTCTAAGTCTCTTCTCCTTACATTTGCATAGGACTTCTGACGACTCTGAGCCATCTTTAGTTTATTTCTGATGAGCTGAACTTTCTCCATAGCCCCATGAACCGAATCTAGCCTAATCAAGGCTGCTTCACCTACTTCGAACAAACTAACCGTGGACCTGCATCTATGCCCATACAATACCTCATAAGGGGCTATCTCAATACTGGAATGAGAGATGCTATTATAGGCGAATTCTATGAAAGGTAGGTGATCATTCCAACTACCCTTGAAATCGATTCGGCAAACTCTCAACATGTCCTCTAAGGTCTGAATGGTACGCTTTTCCTGACCATCCATCTGCAGATGGAATGTTGTAATGATATTTACTCGAGTACCAATGCCTTTTTTAAGTAATTTCCAGAAATGAGAGGTAAATTGAGGACCCATATCTGTGATGAAAGACAAGGGAACCCCATGAAACCTTACTATCTCGTTGATGTAAAGTCTGGTGAAATCCTCCACTGAATCTATAATCTTGATAGCCAAGAAGTGAGTTGACTTAGTGATTCTATCCACTATCACCCAAATAGAGTCATATTGTCTGCGAGTAGGAGGTGAACGCGTAATGAAATCCATGTTTATGACTTCCTAGTTCCATGTAGGATTGTTAATATCTTGAGTCACACCTCTTGGTTTCTGATGTTCTACTTTAAGTTGTTGATAGTTAAGACCCTTAGCCACAAAATCTATGATGTCTCTCTTTATGCCGTTCCACCAAAAGACTTCTCACAGATCACAGTACATCTTAGTGGTACCCGAATAAATAAAATACCTAGAATTGTGTGCTTTGGTAAGGATTTGCTTCCTCAAATCACCCACATTAGGAACATATAAATGACACTGGTAACTAAGCACACCATCTCCCCCTTGAGAGAAAACCTTAACCCTATGCTGATGAACTGCTCCTTTCAACTGAAGTAATATAGGATCACTATCCTGTTCTCCCTTAACCTCTACTACTAATAAAGATTCTAACACACTTTGAACTATCACACCACCATCTGGCATGTCCATAAGGCAAAATGCTAAGCGAGCAAGCCAATAACCATCTTTGGCTAATTTTTTCTTCTCTTACTTAACATGTGCTACACTACCCATGGATAGTGTGCTGAGGGCGTCAACCACTATATTGACCTTACCAAGATGACAGAGCACATTCATGTCATACTCTTTGACGAATTCAAGCCATCTCCTCTAATGAAGGTTCAACTTATTCTGGGTGAACACATGTTGGATGCTCTTATGATTTGTGAACACACCAACATGAACACGATAAAAGTAGTGTCTCTAAATGTTTAGGGCAAACACTACCAGTGCAAGCTCGAGGTCATGAGCCATGTAGTTCTTCTTGTGGACCTTAAGATGTCTAGAAGCATAAGGTATGACCTTACGTTAGTGCATCAACACATAATCTAGGCCAACCCTGGATGCTTCACAATAAACCACATAACCGTTTAACCCATCTAGTAGAGTCAAGACAGGAGTTGTAGTCAACAAGGTCTTCAGTTCTGAAAGGCTTTTCTCACACTTATCTGACCACTGAAACTTGACCTTCTTCTAAGTCAACTTGGTCAATAGGGAAGCTATGGATGAAAATCCTTTAACAAACCTCTAGTAGTAATCGGCCAAACCCAAGAAACTTCTGATATCAGTCAGAGAGGTGGGTCTGGGCTAGTGTTGTAATGCCTTAATTTTTTTTGAGAATCCACTCATATCCCTTCGCTGGATACCACATGACCAAGGAAAGCGACAAACTATAACTAGAATTCACATTTGCTCAACTTAATGAATAGCTGGACCGTGAAGTTGGTCGAATAAGTCATCAATTCTATGGATGTGATACTTATTCTTGATTGTGAATTTGTTCAAATGATGATAATCAATGCACATTCTGAGAGAACCATTTTTTTTCACGAACAACACTAGAGCACCCCATTGAGAGATTCTGACTCTGATGAAGCCCTTATCTAAAAGGTCTTTAAATTGTTCTTTTAATTCTTTTAGCTTAGCTAGAGCCATTCTATAGGGAGAAACCGAAATAGGCTGGGTATATGGAAGGAGATATATTTTGAAGTTGATTTCCCTTTTGGGAGGGACTTCAGGAAGATCTTCTAGAAACATTTCTAGAAACTCATTTATGACTAAGACTGACTCAAGAGTTGGGGATTTAGAGTTTGAATCCATAACCCGAATAAGATGATAGATATACCCTTTAGAAATCATTTTCCTGGCCTTAAGGTAAGATATAAATCGACCTATATGCACTGATTTACTACCTTTCCACTCAATGACTGCATCATTCAGAAACTAAAATCGAACAATCCTAGTTCTACAATCGACTGAAGCATGTCAGAAACGTAACCAATTCATTCCTAGAATGATATCAAAATCTACTATTTCTTACTCTACAAGGTCTACTAAGGTGACTTTCTGGGAAAATATGATAGGGCAATTTTTGTATACCCGTCTTTCTATAACTGGGTCACCAACTTGAGTAGAGACTGAGAAAGGTTCTGAGAGTATTTCTGGAATGACACCGAAGTTTACTGCTATATAAGGAGTTACAAAGGAAAGTGTAACCCTTGGATATAACAATGCATAAACATCTAAATAGAAGACTTGCAATGTACCAGTGACCACATCAGGAGAATCGTCTTGGTCCTGGTGAGCCTGAAGAGCATACAACATGTTCTGGCTCTGACAACCACATGTACTACACGAAGAACCCTCCTGAGTACGGCAACCTGCTGGAGCTACTGAAGTTGTAGACTGAGCCAAATTATCTCCTTCCCTTTGCCTTGTAGAAGGGTAATCCTTCAACCTACGACAAGACTGACCATATCTAAAGCACCTCTCTCTGCCTGCAAGAAACTATCTCGGGTAATTCTTTCCACACTTTGGATAAGTTAGAAAAATCTGGTTATGTGTAGCATACCCCTATGACTAGAGCCTGATGCTCTCATTTTCTAATCCTGTCAAAACCTAGGGGACGGAGCACTAACTTATGATGATGTTGGGGTTTTAGACCTCTACTGAAATTGTGAGCGATTTCCACCACCCGACCTTTGCTGAGAGTATTCATAGTTACCTGTGCTAGCCTTATTAGTAACCTTGGTCATTTCCTAAGATTATCTCTCTCAACCTGCTGAGCATGAGTCATTAGTTAGGGGATATTCATATCTTTAAATAATATGGCATTCATACACTCAGTCCACACCAAATCAGATACTTCAAACAAGAACTTGCTCATTTGTGCTCTTAAATCGGCAACCATATGTGCAACATACCTTGAGAGCGTGGTGAACTTCAGCATATATTCTTGGACTGACACTGAACCCTACTTTAAGTTCATGAATTCCTCAGACTTCTCCTCCCTCAACTCTCTCGAGAAGATCCTATTCAAAAAAGCTTAAGTAAAACAGTCTCATGTCATCGGAGCTACATCTGGACCCCTATTGTCTTTCCACTACGTGAACCATATATGAGCCACATCCTTAAGATGGTAGGATTCCAGCTCCACCAAATCAGTACCTATCACTTGCATTACCTCAAGAATCTTCTTGATCTCATCAATGAAGTTCTGTGGTTCCTCACCTACTTGCGACCCTTGAAACTCAAGTGGATTCATATACAAATTCTCAAACTCTGGCTATATCTGATCCACCAGAGGGGTTTGAAAGAACTGGGGCCTATTGATTTTTCTAGTTGGCTACAGTCTGAGCAAAAAGTTGGATCGCATTATGGAATTCTACATTTGTAACCTCATGGTTCGAGACTAGAGGAACTGTGTTAGCATTTCTTGTGTTAGCTTTGCGAGGAGGCATGATCTGAAATGCATAACAACGGATTAGAAAGGAAAAGTTGAATCACACTTCACACAAAATATGAATAAAAAAAGAAGAAAAAGTTTCTTATGACACCTAGTAGCCTCTCCCTCATATAGGTGGTGCGCTTCAAACCCATGAAAGAAACTCTACTTAGTGCAGCTTTTAGACACCCTAGGACATTTGAATGTAATGCTCTTATACCGTGTTTGTCATGCCCCGAGGCTTCCTCTTAGACGTAACACGGGACCTAGGATAACGAGTGACCCCAAGCTAACCCTAAGTCTTGCATATAGCAAGCATGCTAAAAAAATAGCTCAGTAAATCATGTACTATGCGAAAGCTAAAAACAGTGGATATTTGGAATTGGAAAAACCCAAATAGTCTGAATATATAAGATATAATAAGAGTTTAGTGATGAATGAAACAATTAGCTGCTCGAGCTGAATCTACTATTATGTCTGAAAAGCCTCTAACTTAATTGAGTTGTTAGGACATGCCCCTAGCTAACTCTAATAAGACCAAAAATTGAAATAAAGACCGAAAAGTAAAGCATATATATTGTCCTCGAAGTATGAGGAATTACCACTGAAGTTGCTAAATTCAGACTAGTAGTTGAACTAAGAGTGATTTGGATGCCGAACGCCTGAACCTACATCATAAATTGATGTAGCGCAAAAGTATGCATCAATACTTTAAATGTATAGAGAACGCATGATATATATATACTAAGTTGAGCTATATATATATAAGCTGAACAAAGAAATAATTTGTACTGAAGTATAATTGAAAACTAAACTAGATGCAATGACCATGTACTAATCATGACGATAACATGCTGAATTGTATACTAATGTAAATGTTCAAAACATGGTCAATGCAATAAGAGTCTAACTGGGGAGATCCTATTAGCCGACATAGACCACGTGAGCTAAATGTGGAGTTCGATATATACACCCTAGAGAGGACCCAATATACCTTGCCAGGGGTATAGAGGGATGACTGTGGTGTGATCACTAAAACTGATGCCCAATAGTGTGGACTTATAAACTTACGCGGGTATGCAGTTTTGGGACTTAAGGGTATACTAAACCGTAGTCCAAATCAGTGTTAAGTCTACTCCTAACTGAATTTGAAAAGCTAAAATGCACTGAAATACTGAGTAGCTAACTAAGAATGCAACATATATTTACTGAAGATATGGCATTCAAATTTTGAAGAATGATTTTCTGTTTGTTTTGCCTTGCAAGTATAATTCATGAAGTATGATAAATTTGCACAAGTTTGGGTTCTAATTTCTATGCATGGAACTACAACAATTCACCAAGAAAAATCACAACAAATCTTCAAAATCTGGAAACCCTAGGTCTGAACAGCTTATGAGAAACTGAAGAACTTACTAAATTATAGGGACCTAATGGGTGAAAGAAACACATTAGTGAAATCCCACATACCTAGTGATGAAGACTACGGAGAAATCCTTTGTATTTTGGGGTTGAACTTGAAGAAATCCCCTGCTTGTTCTTGGGAGAAACCGTCACCTCTTTCTAACATTTTCTTACTAAGTTAGATTATTTTAGGAGAATGAGAGTTCTAGGTTGTTTTAGACTGGATTATTAGGCTTAGATTGAGTAAAAAGACATAGTTTATGCATCAAATGTAATAGTTTAAGGGCCCAACTCATAGGGGAAATGACCAAAGTGACCCTGACTTAAAAACTGACACTCTTTCACGAGCATATTCACGGATTGTGTGAAGCACCACAGACAATATGGGCAACCGTGGTTCTTCATAGAAGTTTGGGTGGTACTAAGTCCTTTTTCAGAGGCCAGTTAACTATAACACCGCAAAAAAAATTATAATGTAAGACTCGAACCATTCTTCATATGTGAATAATATTATTCCAGATGATTCTTAAATTGCCCATATGTGTAAAAGTCAATTCATTACTGATGGAATGAATTTTTATATGAATTAAGGTCACTAGGATTCCCTAGCACGATGTTGAGTTGAAAGCTTCCATACCAACTAAGTTTTGATGTAAGATTCAAATTGGGTCAACTTGAAATGACCATATCTCTTAGAATTTAAAGAGTTACGTGGCCCCTAACCTATCAAACTAAAGATATTTGAATCTTATTTCTAATGCCACCAATTTTACAACAATTCCAGTTTTGAGTAACAAGTTTTGTCCATTTTAGTAACCTGATATAGTATAGTGACAAATTAGCCGACGGGAAAATATTAAAAATGGTCGTTTTTGTCTTTTTAAATCTAAAAAAACCCTAAAAAAATTTCTTAACTAACGAGAGACCCAAAACAATCATATTTTGATATCTTAATCCATCATTCTCTTCTCTCTCAAACCCTAAGGAAAAACTCTAAGGAAAAATTAAAGTAAAAGACTCCATTCAAGATTCTTTCAATCCTTTTCAAGATTCTTCTTCAAGGTAAGTCGTTCTCAAAGAATTCCATTCTTTCCAACTCAAATTCATCCATACAATTACGAATCACTAATGAAATCACAATTCTTGGCCATAGAGATTTCAAGAAACTAATTCAATAATATCAAAAAAAAGGTTTTCTTGATTGTTCTCCTTTAAGCTAGGGTTTCATGGCTTATAATCAATTTCTTCTTCAAGATTTTTCATGAACCTTGTTTTTCAAGGTATGTAAGGCTATCATAGTGTTGGACTAGTTCATCCTCATGCCCTACATCTACTTTCAAATTAGTAAAAGAGTAATTTAGGTTTCTATCCCTAAAATTGAGTATTCTTGACATGAGTAGTATCGTTAAGTTCTAAGTTTCAAATTCTTCAATCCTTGATTTGTTGAGTTCTGAGTACTGAGTTCCATATTGCTATTAAGACCCTTGAGTTGAGTCATTCATTTCCATAATTCTGTATAAAACCTATGGATTGAGTTGTAAATTTTGAGAAGCGGTTTAAAGCCAATGTTTGAGTTTTGAATTGGGTTTTTGAGAAAGTAAAGATGAGTTTTGAGAAAGATTTTTTAAAACATGATTAGTATGACAGTCGAGTATGTCATCAATGTTTAAGAAGTATGATATCTAGATACTTCCATCAATGTTTATGTAGTATGACCTCCCGAGTCATCAATGATCATATTACAATATGATTTTGATATATTTTGGAGAAAGAGTTTTCAAGTATGAATTGAGTAAGAGTATAAGGGAACTAAGTATTCCCAAAGGTATCAACTTTTACATTGATAAAAGAGAAACTTTGATTTCTAAATAAGTTATGAGTCTAAAGATATTTTAAGAGAAATTACCTCTTTTAAGAGGATAGTTTGAGCAATTATGTCAAACCAGAGAAAGAGTATGTTTTTAAACATTGAGCATAAAGTTATATCACTTATTTTGGGAGTAGTATCAAGCACTAAATTGGGTTAGAGTATTTTATGATTCGGAAGTCCCATAGAACTATATAGCAAGTGTAAGATAGGATAGCATCGACTCTTCATGCGACTCCTCACTCCCTCTAAGAAGGCCAATTAGTGTGAGTTGAGGGAGCTACTACCTCAAAGACCACGGGCACCACCATGAGCCATGGTACCCTAGACGGTCCCTCAAAGTGGTTGTCAAGATCACTTGGTGGCAAGGCAAGCAAGGCAACTAGGCCAAGCTACTGCCTCCATGACCATGACCATCACCATGACTCGTGGTCTTGACCACAGATCGTGGAGGTCTCGTGGACTTGCCTTAGTCCCTTGAGGGCTTTGCAAGTTAGAAGAGTACACTGCCTAGGAGATCACAGGCACCACCACGAGCTGTGGTGCCCCTCACGATCCATTGAGTTGGGCGTGGTCCCTGATGGACTACCTTAAGTTGAGGGTGTTTGAGTAGTTTCAGTTTAATTATTTAAAGTGTGGGGTTAATTTTAAATGGTTTATATCACTATAATATATAGTTTTAAGTCTTTAAACAAGTCATTTACACCTTATTTCCCAAAATCAACCAAAGAGTTCCTCCATTCAAAAATTCTCTCTCTAAACTCGAGGAAGAAGAAGAAGGGAGACATAAAAGCTAGGGTTTGTGGATTCAAGGTGTTTCTTCCTCAATTTTTAGGGGGAATCAATAGCAAGGTATGGTAGTCTTCATCCTTGTTTAACTTTTTATTCAAGGAGCCAATTCCAAAGATGATTTCTAGTTACCAAAAACCTAGGGTTTTACTCAATCTCATGGGTCTTTCACCAAACATTTTCAAATGGTTATTAATGACATATTATGATTGTATTAGTATTTAATAGATGATTTATAATGAAAATACTCTATGAACCCATAAATTCTCTCAATTTCCTAAATTGTGCCTTTATGAAGTGGGTTTGATGATTATGAAAGCTTATGAATGGAATATGTCTAAATTGCTTTGGGTAATTGAATTGTATCATTATCCATGCCTTAATTATAGTGAAATGTTGGTGTGTTGATGATTTTGGATTCATGGACTTGAAGGCAGAGTATGAGAATCGAGGTATTATCATGATATTTTGTATATGAATGTGAATCCAATGAAGTTAGTGTGATCATGTTTAGAATGTAATTGTCTTATGATTGAATCTTATTTCTATATTAATACTTATAAATGATGATGAACCATGTGAAAGGTTATTCTCACACACACACACTCATATATGACTAATGAATGAGATTTCTATGATTATGTTAATGATGAGGGGTTGATTGAAAGGCTATTCTCAATTGTACTCTAATGAATGATAATGACATATTGTGAAAGGGCTTTCTCACAATATGGGATTCTTAGTTGAAAGGCTATTCTCATCTTTGAATCTATGAGCTATCTAATGAATGAGTGTTGGGTTTGAGATGGATGCTCATTCGGGAGTTAAGGTGAGGTATCTAGAAACAATCTTTTATCCCATAATAATGAATGTTAAGTATTCTGTGGGGAATAATGCTAAGCACCGAGAGGATATGAAATGAGATGGATGCTCATCCAGGAGTTGAGGCCGGGTATCTAGTAACAATCTCTTAAGATAGATGCTCATCCATGAGTTGTGGTGGGGTATCTAGTAGAAATCTCCCTAACCCATAACTATGTGCCCACATAGGTCTAGCTAGTGGATCCACTTAAGCTAAAAACAATGGTCCTACTTAGGCAAGTAGGAATCCCTTATCCAGTGAGGGTGACATCGGGATTTCTTGAATTTCTCACATGGTCAAGTCGGTTAAGGCTTACCCCCACAAAAAATGTTAATAAACTATGGATTCTTAAGAATACACTACTTAATGTGGGTGGTGGTGTGGGACACCATCTATGCATTGCACAAGTAGATTTTGAGAGAGGTTGTGGTTTATTCCTTTATAATGTTAAGTGTAATGAATGTGCTCTTATGATGATGTTAATGAGAATGTTGGTGTAATGTCTAGTGAATGAAGGTGTTCTTAATGAAGCTGAGGAATGTTGACATATGTATTTAATGTAATGATGCATGTTATAGTTGGATTGTATTAATTACTTCCTTGTTATGAGTTATGGTGTATGAATGTGCCTTGCATATGTTGACTTCAAAGGAGTACTTAGTGTACTTAGTGTGAGTAGTAGTATGGGATGCTACTTGCACGATGCAAAAGTATGCCTTAGGGTTGTCTTTGGTGATGGTCTTTATGTGATGATATGGCTTATGTAATGTTTATGTCTCTTATGTATGAGTATTGTGTAAGGATGGAGAAGTTGAATGGTAAGTTCACTTTTGGTGACCTTAAGGTGGTACTTTGGTCTGGATTGTGGTATGGGATGCTATCTATACATTGCACAAAGTATAGCTTAAGGGTTACTTGAGGTGAAGGCCTAATGTGAAGGTAATGGTTTATATATGATTATGTTCTAATGTGGTTAAATGACTTTATGTTGGTTATGGTTGAATATCATGCCTTTTATGTTTATGTTCATGAAGTTTTCTCAAAGTGGCATATATCATGACTTTCAAAGAAAATGCCCGTTTTAATCTTGTTTTTGTATGGCTATCATACTTAGTACTTAGTTGTGCTCACCCATTTTTCTATGTTTACTACAAGTGTAGGTTCTGGCAATTGAGTGGGTTTCTCTAGTGAAGCTTGGATTTGAGTTCCCCCAGACTAAGTGGTATGTCCTCATAGATCGAGGAAAAGTATTTGATGTTTTCTTTCTTTTCATGTAATAGACAATTGTGAAGACTTCGATTGTAAAGGGCCGTAACCTTATTTTGTTTCAAGTATGTTGCTTAGATGGCCATGTGAGATGATAGACTTTCGCTTGCCTTTATGTTTTTGATTGTTGGTTTTATAAAGAAAAGTTTTAAATTCGGTACTATTTCTAAGTATCTTATGCAATGAATATGCTATGAGGCTTGTATGAGACCCCTTCGGGGTCAAGTATGCCGTGTTGCTTCCGGGGTGTAGAGTCGGGTCGTGAGAAATATGGTATTAGAGCACAATGTTTTGGGAATGGTTTTTAGGATTGATGTCTCACAGGCCACGTCTAGTCGAGTCTTGTTCATCGATGTGAGTCACGACACATCTATGAGTGAGAGGCTATAGGACGTTAGGAAGTTACACTTCTTTCATTATACTTGAAGTCGTGCCTTAGAGTTTAGCTCTTTAAGTGTCCTTTTCCTAATCCTTCTCTTGTGTTTATAGGATATGGAAACAAGAAGGAAACCCACAAGAAGAGTGGAAGATGAGAATGTGAATGAGGGATTTCCTCCCCAAGATCCTCAAGGTGACCAAGTTCCTCAAGAAAATCAAGTTTCGGTTGATGCTCTGGCCATGACTAATGAATAGATTAGGTCGGCTTTTCTAACCTTAGCCCATGCTATGCTGGCCCAAGTGAATAGAGATGTGGGGCCTAGAGTGAATGCTATTGAGAGTACTATGGCTTCTAGGTTGAGGGACTTTGTGAGGATGAATCCTTTGATATTTCTTGGTTCTAAGGTGGGAGAGGATCCCGAAGAGTTTTTGGATGAGATGTATAAGATAGTCAATGCTATGGGGGTAACTTCTAGAGAAAAAGATGAACTTGCCTCCTATCAATTGAATGATGTTGCCCAAATTTGGTTCACTCAATAGAAAAGCTATAAGGTTATAGAAGCGGGTCCTATAGAATGGAAGGAGTTTAAGAGAGCTTTCCTTGGTAGGTACTTTCCTCGTGAAAAGGGGGAGCTTAAGGTGGAGGAATTTATCAACCTTAGGCAAGGTAGCATGAGTGTGGAGGACAATTCCTTGAAGTTTACCCTTTTGTCTAAGTATGGTCCATTTTTTGTGTCTAACCCTAGAGATGAGATGAGTAGGTTTGTGACCAGTGTATCCGACCTAGCTAAGGAAGAGTGTCGTATGGCGATGCTTCATGATGACATGAACATTTCTAGACTCATAGTGTATGCTCAATATATTGAGGAGTCCAAACATGAGAGGAAGATTAGAGAGATGAAGAGGTCTAGGTCCGATGAACAAAGTCAACCAAGGTTCAAAAAGAGGGGTCCACTAATCAATATTCCTCAATGGTCAACAATGATAGGGTGTCTAACCCTAAATCTCAAGGATGGAAAGGAAGTGGTTCTTCTTTCGAAAGATCTAAGTGTGCCAAGTGCGGGAAGCAACATTTGGGTGAGTACCTTTTTGGCACAAATGGGTGCTTTGGATGTGGAAAGAATGAGAGATTTCCCAACACTCTTGGAAAAAGGGAGAGAGACCAAACAATCTTCTCTTAAGGGCCCTGATCTTGATGTTCCAAAGTGGAACCGTTTCTATACTCTTCAAGCTAACAAGGACAAAAAAGCTAATCCGGATGAAGGCACCGATAAGTGATAGTTCCTTTTGGTTCTGAATGTTGTATTGAGGTTCTTATGTTGTTTTTCATATTAACCTTACTTGGGTTTTGTCCTAAGTGGGGGATAGTATGTTGAATAGTAAGGTGGTTGAGAGTTTTTGATATCCTTATCTCTTTCCTTCTATTCTTATTCAATCTTGAGACCAAGAGTTCCTTGTAGCTTGTTTCATGTTTTGGAGTCATGTGTGAAGTGTGTTTTCGTGATCTCCTTATGTTATACATGTTCTTAACGAGTTTACGGTTAAATGAGAAAATAAGTTTCTATGAGTTATGTTCCTCTTGTTGATATGCATTTAGTATGAGTTGTCTATATGCTTCATGAGGTGAATTGTTGAACATGCCTAATGTGCTTTAATGAAGAAATTTCATAATGTGCTTAATGATGTTGTGAAGAGCATGATGTGAGTTGGAGAAGGAAATTCTTCCAACGAAATGAGAAATGTTGATATTTTTGTGCATAATGAGTTTGTAAATGTAGTTCCTACTTTTTGTGTTGCATTGAGCTTATTGATGTGGAGCTTTTCCTCCTATGTTTATGCATTGTTTTGATGTTGCATGCATGATGGGCTGCTAGTCTTGAGTCGTTTTAACCTAAATACGTCTAAAGTTTCATTCGAGGATGAATGTTCCTAAGTGGGGGATAATGTAACAACTTGGAAAATGATAGGTTGAACTAGAGCCTTAACGTGAGGGTCAATATCAAGGTACGTGTTAGACTCCATAGTTGAAAGACCTTTTTAGGTTTGTATGGAGGGTTGCAAAGGCATGCGCCATTCAGAGGGGGGCAAAGCCTAGCCAAAGGCCAAGGCTGCCCCACCCTTGACCAAGCACTGCTAGGGTTCACAACCACCTTCATGACCAGTGGTCATGACCACGGTCCATGAAGGGGTCCGTGAAGACCCCTTAGCTTGGTGGGAATTGGTGTGAGTTTAGGGAACTACTGCCCGAAAGACCACGGGCACCACCACGAGCCATGGTGCCCTAGATAGTCCATCAAAGTGGTTGACAAGATCACTTGGTGGCGAGGGAATCAAGGCAACTAGGCGAAGCTACTACCTCCATGACCACGACTATTACCACGATTCATGGTCTTGACCACGGATCTTGGGAGGTCTCATGGTCTTACCTTAGGCCCTTGAGGGCTTGGCAAATTGGAGGAGTACACTGCCTAGGGGCCCACGGGCACCACCACGAGTCGTGGTACCCCTCACGACCCATTGAGTTGGGCGTGGTCCCTTACGGGCTACCTTAATTTGAGGGTGTTTAAGTAATATCCTTTTAATTATTAAAAGTGCAAGGTTGATTTTAAATGGTTTATATCACTAGTTTATATATTTTTTAAGTCTTTAAACAAGTCATTTACTCTTTATTTCCCCAAATCAACCAAAGAGTTCCTCCTTTAAAAAATTCTCTCTCTAAACTCAAGGAAGAAAAAGAAGGGATAGGAGCCATTGAAGCTAGGGTTTGTGGATTCAAGGTGTTTCTTCCTCAAGTTTCATAGGGAATCTATAGCAGGGTATGGTAGTCTTCATCCTCGTTTAACTTTTCATTCAAAGAGCCAATTCCGAAGATGATTTCAAGTTACCAAAAACCTGGAGTTTTACTCAATCTCATGGGTTCTTTCACCAACCATTTTCAAATGGTTATTAATGACATCTCATGATTGTATTAGTATTTAATAGATTATTTATGATGAAAATACTCTATGAACCAATGAATTCTCTCAATTTCCTAAATTGTGCCTTTATGAAGTGGGTTTGCTGATTATGAAAGCTTATGAATGGAATATGTCAAAATTGCTTTGGATTATTGAATTGTATCATTATGCATGCCTTAATTATAGTGAATTGTTGGTGTGTTGATGATTTGGGATTCATGGCCTTGAAGGCATAGTTGAGGAATTGACTTATTATCATGATATCTTGTATATGAATGTGAATCCAATGAAGTTAATGTGATCATGTTTAGAATGTAACTATCTTATGATTGAATGTTATTTCTCTATTAACACTTATGAATGATGATGAACTATGTGAAAGGTTATTCCCACACACACACTCATGAATGACTACTCATGAATGACTAATGAATGAGGTTTCTATGATTATGTTAATGATGATGGGTTGATTAAAAGGCTAATCTCAATTGTACTCTAACGAATGATAATGACATGTTGTGAAAGGACTTTCTCACAATATGGGATTCTTAGTTGAAAGGCTATTCTCATCTTTGAATCTATGAGCTATCTAATGAATGAATGTTGGGTTTGAGATGGATGCTCATTCGGGATTTGAGGCGGGGTATCTAGCAAAAATCTCTTATCCCATAATAATGAATGTTAAGTATTCTGTGGGGAATAATGCAAAGCACCGAGAGGGTATGAAATGAGATGGATGCTCATCCGGGAGTTGATGCCGGGTATCTAGTAACAATCTCTTGAGATGGATGCTCATCTGTGAGTTGAGGCGGGGTATCTAGTAGTAATCTCCCTATATCATAACTATGTGCGCACATAGGTCTATCTAGTGGATCCACTTAAGCTAAAAACAATGATCCTACCTTAGGGAAGTAGGAATCCCTTATCTAGTGAGGGTGACATCGGGATTCCATGAATTGCTCACATGGTCTATGTCGATTAAGGCTTACCCCCACAAAGAATGTTAATAAACAATGGCTTCTTAAGAATGCACTACTTAGTGTGGGTTGTGGTATGGGACGCCATCTATGCATTGCACAAGTAGGCTTTGAGAGAGGTTGTGGTGTGTTCCGTTATAATGTTAAGTGTAATGAATGTGCTCTTATGATTATGCTAATAAGAATGTTGATTTAATCTCTAATGAATGAAGGTGTTATTACTGAAGCTAATGATGAATGTTTACTTATGTATTTAATGTGATGATGCATGTTATACTTGGATTGTATTATGAGTTACTTCCTTGTTATGACTTATGGTGTATGAATGTGCCTTGCCCATGGAGACTTCAAAGGAGTACTTAGTGTGAGTAGTAGTATGGGATGCTACTTGCACATTGCACAAGAATGACTTAGGGTTGTCTTAGGTGATGGTCTTTATGTGATGATATGGCTTATGTAATGTTTATGCCTCTTATGTATGAGTATTGTGTAAGGATAGAAAGGTTGAATGGTAAGTTCACTTTTGGTGACCTTAAGGTGGTACTTTGGTGTGGATGATGGTATGGGACACTATCCATACATTGCACAGAGTATAGCTTGAGGGTTACTTGAGGTGAATGCCTAATGTGAAGGTAATGGTTTATATGTGATTATGTTCTAATGTGGTTAAATGACTCATATGTTAGTTATGGTTGAATATTATGCCTCTTATGCTTATGTTCATGAGGTTTTCTCAAAGTGGCATATATCATGACTTTCATAGAAAATGTCCGTTTTAAGCATGTTTTTGCATTTCTATCATACTTAGTACTTAATTGTGCTAACCTATTCTTCTATGTTTACTACAAGTGTAGGTTCCGACAATTGAGTGGGTTTCTCTAGTGAAGCTTGGATTTGAGTTCCCCAAGACTAAGTGATATGTCCTCATAGATCGAGGACAAGTAGTTGATGTTTCCTTTCTTTTAATGTAATAGACAATTGTTAAGACTTCAATTGTAAAGGGTCGTGACACTATTTTGTTTCATGTATGTTGTTTAGATGGCCATGTGAGACGATAGACTTCCGCTTGCTTTAAATGTTTTTGATTGTTGGTTTTATAAAGAAAAGTTTTAAATTCCGCACTATTTCTAAGTATCTTATGCAATGAATATGCTATGAGGCTTGTATGAGATCCCTTCGGGGTCAAGTACACCGTGTCGCTTTCAGGGTGTAGACTCAGATCGTGACAATTGATTCAGTTGAGTATATATATCTATATTTATTGCAGCCTTTTCATTCTGTTATTTGTTATTCAACTATATTATATACTCATACATTCAAGTTACTAATTATTTAACATACATCTTTTAATGATGCATATACAGGTTCTTAGGATCCTCAAAAGAGTCCATTGAGATCACTTTGTTTGCTCGCTAGCTTTTGAGTAAGACCTTCTTACTTTTGGAGGACTCCAGTTTTATGAGTTGTTAGTATTAGTAACATTTTAACTAGTCCTAGGTCTTGTCCTGACACTCGTCTATTTATAGTAGAGACTTCATAGATAGACAGTTTCGAGAGTCTTTCAGTTTTCAGATGTTTTATTTAAACTTAAGATTCATATTCAGTATATTCAGCAAAGTTTTGAGATTTAGTATATTTTTTTCAAACATTTCTTTCAATTTAATGCTTACGTATTCTTGAGTTAGTCTTCCCTTTTTAATCAACTAGGATGAGGGTTTGCTTGGGGACCAATTATGGTTCTCGAGTGCCGACCACATCTAGGGTGTAGGCTCGAGTCATGGCAAACTTGGTATTAGAGCATAGAGTTCAAATATCCTAGGGTGTCTTTGAAGCTGTGTCAGTAGGATCTTGTTTATGGTTGTGAGGGATCCATTTCTATAAAAGAGGGACTAGAAACATTTAAGAAAAGTTTCTTTCCTTTTGTACTCAAAATCGTGCACTAGAACTATATCATAAGTAACTTATTCCTACTCGTGTGTTTCTAAAATCCATTCGACTACCCCACATGCTCAAGGTAGTTTAAAAGCAAAGCCCAAATCCTTATCGATGAGTTACGCTAACCTAAAGTCTTTAGAAAGTCATGAGACTGCACATGTGCATAAGAGAAGCTTATGAGTGAGCTTAAGTGTTAAGATTCAAAAGAATGCACTATTATTTATATGAATCGTACATTCGAGCTAAAGCGAGGTGTACTCCTTGACTCTCTTCTCTAAACCTTATTCAGCTCAGACCTTTAAAAGGATTGTATGTTTTAGAATGCTTGGATAGTTTTTTTTCACCTGAAGGATAGTATGAGTTGCGATGTTATAATCCTGTAGTAGTAGAAGTGCCCAAAGATAGAAGTATGCATTTAGAAGTGTGTGGTAACCTTAGAAATGGAGTTAGTGATTGAGTAGAGTATGTAAGTTGTAGCCATGTATCTAGTAAGTCATTAATGATGAGTTCTTTACCATTATGGGTAGACTAAGAAGTGATGAGTTGTGTAGATTTCATGATAGAATATAGAGTAAGAGTTACTAGTATGGATGAGTTAGAGTATACTTTAATCAGAAGGGAGTTTATGTTTATGTAACATTGCGTTAGTAAAGACCAAGTATATGTGTTTAATAAAAGAGCAGAGTATTCACGAGGTGATAGATCTAAGAAATACATATGATTTTTTAAAGGAGAGCCCTATAGTATTTATAGGATTATAGAACTAATTAGGAAATTATGTATAGTGAATGAGTAAATAGTACTTAAGTCATGAAATTGAATGTGATGATAATTCATATGTATGTAGACAGAGAGACAAGGATTGACCACTTGTCATGAGGTTTTAGTGGGCGAGTGTTTCTTAATTTTTATCTAACAGTTGTAAGTTAGTATAGTAAGCAAGCAATCATATTGATATTCGGGTTTAGTAATAAACATTAAACTTGAATTTGTGATGAGCATCATGATTAAAAGAATGGTAACATAAGGGTGATGATGTTGGTCTTGAGATCTAATATGGTAGACTTGACATAGAGTAGGTGAGGAATTGAGATGTTAGTTGGAATTAATATGAGTGGCATAAGTGAGAGACCCTAAATTTTTAGATAACGGCAGTGAAGTGTGGCTAATTCTTAAGAGTAACAAGATCATTAAGAGATGTACCAAGATTGTATGTAATCAAAGGAGGTTCCAATTAAGTTAATGATTTTTCATGTGTGCCTAAATAGTATATTTGAGCTGTCAATGTGGAATAGGTTGATATAAGCGTTATTTTTCCCCTTAAGAGTTAAATGAAACGGCCTTATAAGCCAATGAGAAGAGGTTAATAGAAACACTTAGAAAGAGGTCTTCGAAGGAGTCTTAGTACTCAGTAACAATGAGATAAGCCTTTCCCGAGTATTAGAGTAAAGGGAATGTAGACCAGTGTGGAGATGATGAAATAGATCCACAGCTTTCAAGTGTCAACTTTAGACCTAAGGGGAGAGATAATAAGATGAGAAACCAAGTCAAGTGTTGAGGATGAGATAGTGAAGTCTTCCGAAAGAGTTTTAGAGGTATATCAATCCATTCATAATCTTGAGTATTCCTCAAGTCTAATTATTACAATATCTTGTTGATGGTTCTAATATCAGAATTGTGTCTATGACCTATGCTGATACATTTCAGAGAGATTCACATCTATGTTTAGTTTCAAGAATGAAGGGCAAGGACTTTAGCTCATTGATATCAATCTTACTTCATAAAGTTATGGATATCAGCCTCATGATATGAACCTAATCATATAAGCATTCATGTCTCATAGTATGTCCAATCTCAAAAATACACGATTTACTCTCAATGGCTAGCAACATAATGTTATGTCTTTCATATTCTTATATCAGATATCTTGAATGAATCGTGCTTATGATCTTTCACCCTAAAGATCTCTGAGTGAACCTTTTTTGTTTTAAGAGTCGTGTGGTTGATAGTAGTTGTGTGATGATAGAGAAGAGGATTGTTATTTTTCCTATTGTGATAGTGATTGTGTGTTTATTCCATCAAAGGTTATAAATGTGAAGGAAGAAGGAGATAAGGTTTTATGATGAGTAATAAGTTAGTTCATGGTAGTAATGCATGAAAAGTTCAGTTGGTAAAAGTGGCAAGAGGATAAGGAATTCTTATAAGGATTGGTTAATAGGAGTCCATAGAGTGGTCATAGCACTAGGCTTGAATGTTGTGTTGTTAAAATGTGGACAAATGCATGATGTATTAGGTGTTTTTTGATATGGGCCCAAGGTTGGTTGAGCGCAACTATAAGGAGAAGTATTTTTGGGATGAGGTTCCCTATAGAGGTGTAGAACCTGAATCTTGTGGTTTGGATAAGTATAAACATATCATGTTTAGCATCTTGTGATTTAGAGATTAGGCATGAACACAGTAAAAGCAGACAATTTAACTTGACCTTGGTAAGAGTAGTCATAAATCATTGTAGAGGTTATAAGTTGCACCTAATTAGGTGAGGTATTCATAAAGAAGGGCATGGTTGAGAGGTATTGTTAGGTTTCAAAGCTAGCAGTTGTATTGCTTAAGGCATAATAGTCTTATTCTTACTTCATGCCCAGATTCCTTTGATTCATGTAAGATATTTTCGAATAGACTGTGACTGTTCAAAACAATATCATTCTTGACTTATATAATATACACAATTCCAAACTCTTTGTATGAATCACTTCGCCTATGTTAGTAGGCAAGTTTAGAAGTCAGAAAGATAGTAAGAGTAACTTCTTTCCTTTTCATTCTCGGTCTAGCCGTCGTTCGAGGACGAATGATCCCAAGGGGAGATATTGTAACACCCCAAAAATTTCTAACTTAAGACCTGAACCATTCTTCATTTGTGAATAAGATTGTACCAATTGATTCTTAAATTGCCCATATATCTAAATTTCAATTCATTTGTGATGAAATGAATTCGGATATGAATTAAGGTCACTAGGATCCCCCTAGCACAAAGTTAAGTTGAAAGCTTCCATACCAATTATGTTTTGATGTAAGATTCTAACTGGGTCAACTTTCAACAACCATATCTTTTAGAATATAAAGAGCTTTGTGGCCCATAACATATAAAATTAAAGATATTTGAATCTTCTTTTTAACGCCACCAATTTCACAACAATCTAGGTTTTGAGCAACAAGTTATGTCCATTTTAGTAACCTGATATACTGTAGTGATGAATTATCCGATAGGAAAACATTCAAATGGGTCATTTCTTTCTTTTTACCTCTAAGAAAACCCTAAACGAGTTTCTTGACTAATTACAGACCCAAAACAATCAGATTTTCATTTCTTATTCCATCATTCTTTTCTCTCTCAAATTCTAAGGCTAAACTCTAAGGAAAAATCAAAGTAGAAGACTCCATTTAATATTCTTTTAATCTTTTTCAAGATTCTTCTTGAAGGTAAGTCTTTCTCCAAGAATTCCATCCTTTCCAACTCAAATTTCTCCATACAATTAGGAATCACCAATAAAAATCACAATTCTTGGCCATAGAGATTTCAAGAAACTAATTCAAGAATCTAAAGAAAGGTTTTCTTGATTATTCTCCTTCAAGCTAGGGTTTCAAGGATTTTAATCAAGTTCTTTTACAAGATTCTTCAAGAACCTTGGTCTTCCAGGTATGAAAGGCTATTATAGTGTTGGACTAGTTCATCCTCACACCCTACATCTACTTTCAAATTAGGAAAAGAATAATCTAAGTTTCTATCTCTAGATTTGAGTATTCTTGAGATGAGTTGATTTTTAGTTGTTGAGTTCCTAATTCTTTTAAAATTTTATTCTTAATTATTATAT
The DNA here is from genome assembly GCA_035578085.1 of Solanum pinnatisectum. NCBI lineage: Eukaryota > Viridiplantae > Streptophyta > Magnoliopsida > Solanales > Solanaceae > Solanum > Solanum pinnatisectum. Next base: position 37,486,002 of record CM069076.1, on the reverse strand, counting down.
GCTATGCATTACGATTCTTGAGTTGATTCGTTTATGTCTATATATGTCAACATTAGCCATATGAATTGAGTATTCTTGAGATGAGTACTATCGTTGAGTTCTGAGTTTCGAGTTCTTGAGTTTTGAGTACTAAGTTTCCATATTGCTATTAAGACCCCTGAGTTGAGTCGTTCATGTCCATAATTCCGCATGAACTCTATAAATTGAGTTATAAATGTTGAGAAGCTTTTTAAAGACAATATTTGAGTTTTAAAATGAGTTTTTGAGAAAGTAAAGCGATGAGTTTTGAGAAAGAGTCTGTAAAACATGATAAGTATGACACACGAGTATGCCATCAATATTTAAGCAATATGGTATCTAGATGTACCATTAATGTTTATGTAGTATGACTTCCCGAGTCATCAATGATCATATCACAATATGATTTTGATATATTTTTGAGAAAGTGTTTTCAAGTATGAATTGAATAAGAGTATAAGGGAACTAAGTATTTCCAAAGGTATCAGCTATTACATTGATAAAAGAAAAACTTTGATTTCTAAATGACTTATGAGTTCAAAAATATTTCAAGAGCAGTTACCTCTTTTAAGAGGATAGTTTGAGCAATTATCCAAAACCAGAGGAAGACTATGTTTTTAAACATCGATCATAAAGTTATATATGTTATTTTAGGAGTAGTATCGAGCACCGAATTGGGTTAGAGTCTTTTATAATTTGAAAGTCCCATAAAACTTCATAGCCAACATAGGATAAGATAGCATCGACTCTTCATGCGACTCCTCACTGCCTCTGAGAAGGACAATTAGATGGATTCATAGTCACTATATCATCCTATACCCCGGCAAAGTATAGGATGGACCTGGCAACGTGAGACGAAACATTGTATCATTGTCAGGCTCATACTAATGGTTGTCGATTAGAGAAACTCTCCACAAATAAAGTATATTATTTTTATGTTGCTTTCATTGTATATTTTATTGTAAAGCTTAAATGGTTTTCACTTCATGTTCATATATTGATTCAGTTGAATATATGTATCTATATCTATAGTAGTCCTTTTATTCAGTTATTTGTTATTCAAATATATTACATATTTGTACATTCAATGTACTGATTTCATTTGACATGCATCTTTTAATGATGCAGATACATGTTCTTAGGATCCTAAACAAGAGTCCTTAAGATCACTTCGTCTCCTTGTCATCTTTTGAGTAAGCCCTCTTTGCTTTTAGAGGACTCTAGTTTTATGAGTTGTTAGTATTAGTAACATTTTGAGTAGTCATGGATCTTTTCCCTACACTCGTCTATATACAGTAGAAGCTTCATAGATAAATATTTTTAGAGAGTCTTTCAGTTTTCAAATGTTTTATTTAAACTTACAATTCATACTCAGTATACTTAGCAAAGTTTTGAGATTTAATGAGTTGTTTTTAAATGTTTCTTTCAATTTAATATTTACACATGCTTGAGTTAGTCTTCTGCTTGTAGTCAGCCAGGATGAGGGTTCTCTTGGGGACCAACAATGATTCTCGAGTGCCGGCCACGTCCATGGTGTAGGCTTAGGTCATGACATCTACGAATCGTGCGGGGTTCCACAGACCGTCTAGTGGTTTGTGGTTCCTCACAGGGCCTTGGGTGGTTCTGATTTGTTTTCACGGCCAACCTGACTGCCCGTGTGGCCCGTGTAGGGGTTTGTGGTCCTCCACCTTGTTTCTGGGTGTGAGGGACGATGAGGGTGGCGGATTGTGGTAATATTTATGGTCTATGGCCCCCTCTGTGGTCCAACCTTTTCCTCTTGTTTAGTCTTAGTTAGATTTCTGATGTGTTATAGTTTGTTTAATTTGATTGTCATTTTTGCATTACATTATGGTGCTAGACTCGTAGTCTTTCTTTACTTCTGCTTTTTATCATTAGCTTTGGGTTTTAGGATGTCTTGTCTTGGTGGGATAAAAATAATGTCATCAAACACATTTTTCGTTCATGCCAATGTTTCCAGCTATGTATGTATGCATGTCGACTATTTCGTAGTATCATTTTTGCAATTCATGGTAGGGAGACATATGGAATGAAATCATATAGGTAATTTGAGGTAATGAACTTGTGATTTTCAAGTGGCCTTGTTCATTGTGCTATGTGATTATTCATGAATGATTGTGATTACTAGTTGGCATGGTACCATGCTAGTACACTAACTATTGATGACTCGGGTACCACACCGGTACACTAACTATATTTGGATGGCTTGGGAACCATGTCGGCACACTAACAACCTGGGTTTGAGTTCCGTGAGAGAACCATGTATGTGATTTTTGGGTCCTTGAGAGGACCCGATATTTACATTATGATCATGTGAGACATGTAGTTATGCGTTATTTGACCCAAGTGTTGTTGTTTCATGACATGTGACTAAGTGTCTATGTGGTTGATAATTGTTGTTATGTTATACATTGTTCTATGTTACTATATTATAGTGACTATTTACATTCCTATCTTGGTCTGGCCATGTGATCCTACCAGTACACTATGGTTTGTGTATTGGTACCGTACATGTTCATTTCCTTGTGGAGTATAGGACATATTTCGACGGTTAAACCGAGACCTCTGTGGAAAGACATCTAATTTCAAGTCCAAGGGTGAGCTCCATCTTTCAAGCTAACATGGATTCTTCTGCATCTTCTTGACCATTTATTCGGACACACACTTATAGGTTTTAGTTGATGTTGCGTTTCGGGGTTTCATCTCATGCTTAACTACTTAGAGTTTTGGTATGGTGACTTTGAGTTCTTGGGGTAATTTCCGAGTCAAAATTGTTTTAATTATTAAATTGAGTTTATGAGGACTCAATTCTCTAGTAACTTAATGTTTTTTTTTTATTTTTATGCTAAGACTTGATTTTATTTATATAGTGTTGGGTTGGTTTGGGTTAGTCTTTGGTTCTCCCACCAGGTTGGTTAGTGTTGGTGCCACTCACAATGGTCTGAGTTCTGACAATATCATCCTCATTAGGATGATAAAATTTAATTTCAAAATAAATAAGAAATGAAATTGATATATATCTAAAATTAAACGGCTACATTTAATATATTGGTACTAAAATTTAATTTAGGTTTTATCATACATGTGACGAGGATAAGAAATTAATATGACATTGTATGACAACTAAGAAATCAATTGAGAGAAATAATTTTTTTCTTTCTAGGACATAAAGTTATAGTTGCTTGACTTTATAGGAAAAAAAATTAAAATAAATTTAGTGAAATATTTCCCATATTTGAATGACTGTTTAGGACATTATCTCAAACACACACAAAAACTATTCAACAAGGAAGATTACATAAATTTTCCTTTGATTCTACCAACCAAAAAATGTTCAAAGAAAAAAAAAAGTAAAGAGACTAGTATGTATATAGTTAGTTTCTTCTTACCCTCACTTTGCCTTCTCCGCCTTTTGTGTTCATTCTACTAGAAAACGATTTTTAATCCAGTTAAACGGCTACAAAAAAGTTAGAGGTCTACACTTATGCGTTGTTCATTTCATCGATCTATCTCTGTGTGTGTGTATATATATATATCTTCTCATATCAAATTATCTAGGATCTTTTCCTTTTTCTTTTTCTTTGATGTTATTAATATTCTCTTACTGTTTTATGTATGCAAGTTCTAGTACATATAGGGAGAAAGAGAAGAGATCGATCATTTTTGGTTTGACCAAATTAAAAAAGAAATAATTATTGATATGATGGAAATAAATTTAAATTGTGATAGATCTAAAGGTAGCAGCCACTTTTAACAATTTCCTTGGACTGAGTTTGTTAAATTGATTTTCTCCAAATTTCTTAATTTATTTTAAGAGATTCAAATTTAAGATAAATTTTTTAATCACTAATCCAATGAATCTTGAGATATGCATGATCACAATAGATCAAAATTCGTAATTTTTTTGATTGATCTAAGCTTTTCATATTTTTTCCCTCTCTTTACCTAACCATTTATTTTTATTTCAAGAATGCAAGTTCTAATAAAGGAGATTTATTATCTTAGGATTGACCATTAAAAGAGAAATATTTGTTTTTGTAGGTGGAAATTAATTTAAATTGTGAAAGATCTAGACGTTGTGGCCACCTTTAAAAATTTTCTTAAAAGAGAGGCTTAAAAATTGATTTTTTCCAAAATTGTAACTTTTTTCGAAAGAAAGTTTGATTAAGACTAATTTTTTTTTATCACACATCCAATGTATTTAGTAAATTGTTTGAGATGCATGACCACATCATTCTTGTTACGGAATATATAAATTGATGACAAACATCTTCTACTTTGATTTTTTTTTTTTGTTTTGTGTGGGTATTCTAGCACTTTGATTAAGTTCTTAAGATATTACTTGACAAATAAATATAAATTACTTGCAAGCTAGAAGTTTTCATCTTTTTTTTTTTTAAGAAACCTTTTCTTTTACTTCACAAATTATTTCCATATTATAAAAGATCTAACTACGTGTTTCTTATTTTCTACTAGAATATGGATAACCAACACAAACTTTATGGTGATGAAGATGAAATGTTAATGGATGTGCCCATATCTTTTATCATACCTCAGAAATCAAAAGTTGTTGATTTAGAGGTAAGCTTTGAAATGCATCACTACTTATAAGGTGATTAATTTTTTTTCCCTTATAAGCCATATACTATATTTTTTGATGGATTATTGAACAACTTTTTTATGATAATTGTGTTATGAAAGAAAAAAAAATGTTCTTCTCTAGAGCTAAAAAAAATTAATTGTATCACAACAACAACATATAAATAGTCATACAAATAAAAATAAGTTAAACATTGGATGTTAGGTTTTGTCGTTGATTGTAGTGATTGATAGTGATGGTAGTTGATGGTGGTAGTTGTTGGTGGTTGATGGTAGTAGTTGATAATTGTGAACAGTGATGATGATGATTGCTAAAGATGGAGTGTGGCACTAGCAATGAATGGATGGAATTAATGAACTATAATATTTTTAGAAACCTTTGAATAGACATTTTAATGATATTAGACTTTGTCATAGATCTAATCATTTGTACCTATCCAAACCCAATAAATGATTGCATCATAACGAAATTTACTTCATGATTAAGGCACAAACCTAAAAACATAGAGATTTAATGGTTGATATTTGAAAGACTAAAATTAAATCTTTATTAATGCAAACATATGAGACATAAATACTAATACTTACTAGTAGATATCACTCATACACATATTTTTCTCTATTGTGCGATATCCTTAGTTAAGTATGCATTATGTCAAAAAATGATAAGTCCTCGCAGAAAACCTTCTTCCTTATAATATTTAATACCTCTACTTACCATATTTTCACAAGAATATATTGTTTCATCTATAGAACAACCTATCACATGACCAAACTATTTCAAATGTTCTTTTCGTATTTTACCTTTTCTAAAAATATGCATACATCTTTTTGGATAGGGAGGATAATGATATAAATAATAACTAGATAGAGTCATTTCACAAATCAGTGCAATAAATAACATAGTAGTTTTCCAGTTTGAAAATTTATCGCTAGGACTAGTCAGATGGATCTAAGTTTTTCATGATTTTCCTTCTTTAGCTAGTCATTTCTTTTAATTTTTCCATTTTAAGGATGTAAGTTTTAGTAAATCTAGGTCCGAATAGAGGAGATCGATCCTCTTAGATTTGGCCAAACTACAAGAGAAATAATTGTTACTATGGTGAAGATTAATTTAATATGTGATAGAATTTGCAGTAACTTTTAACAATTTCATTAAAAATAGAATAAAATTAATTTGACCCAAAAAATATAATTTTTTTAGAAAAAAAATGGAAGTAGAATGAATATTTTGTCAAGACCACAACCATCATTGATCCTGTTATAGAATGAATACTATTGATGAATACTGTCACGACCCGAGCCTACACTCTGGACGTGGCCAGCACTCGAGAACCATTGCTGGTCCCCAAGAGAACCCTCATCCTGGCTGACTACAAGCGGAAGCCTAACTCAAGCATACAAAGCTTAAAACTGAATTAAATCAATAACTCAAATACAAAGCTTTAACTTAAAAGATTTACTCTAAATATAAATAGAGTATTCAACAGGCCAACAATAGGCAACTCAAGTCTTTAAAACATTTAATAAGATAAATGAAACAAACTTCTCAAACTCTACTGTCTATCTATGAAGCCTCTAAATGACAAAGATGGAAGTCAGGAAAAGACCCACGACATCCTAACAACTGATATAACTGAAAGGTAAATGAAATCCTCCGGAAGCAAGGAGGTTCACCATAGCTAACTCGAACTCCATGTGGTATCAACGAAACTCCTGTTGATGATCTCGAATACCTAAATCTACATCACAAAAGGATGCAAGCCAAATGGCTCAGTACATGGAATGTACGAGCATGTAAGAAGAATTTTAAAGCATAACATAAGCTTGAAACTTGATAAAAAGGGAAACATACTTACCTCTTCTCCAACTTACTCAACTCAAGGAATACTCAAGGTTACTCAAAACTACTCAAACTTACTCAACTCAGAAGTACTCAAGGATAAGATACTCACCTCAATAATAAAGTTCTCAACTCAGTGAAATGGGGCTCAACTCAAGAATAAGGTACTTGACTCAATGGAGCACAATTCAACTTAAGATATTCAACTCTATGGTACTCAACTCAAGATACGCAAGGATAAAGCTATAGTAAAAGATGTAATATATATGAAAAGCTGTAAAACTATAGATAGCGACTCAATGTATTGAAAAATGCAAAAATAATCAATGTGTATATAAAAATACAATATAACTTTGTGGGAGTTTCTCTAACCGACAACCACCACTATGAGCCTAAGTGATGATACAATGTCTTGCCCACACTGGTAGAACTGTCCTATACTTTTCCGTCATAGAGAATGCCTTAACTAAGTGGATCCACTAGTTTATGCTAAAAAGCACTAAGGAGTCATCTAAAAAGTATGATCCTTTCTACCCATAATGGCTACATGGTCTATGGAGACTTGAGTTATTATGAATTCGCGTCCCCATATCGGTGCTCAATAGTACTCCCAAAATATACTCAGCTCATATGTTTTATAAACAAAACTCATTCTATGATTTGAGATAATTACTCAAAAACTAGCTCAAAGTCTCTCTTGAAATTTATGTTTCCTTGCTTGTTCAAATGTGAAAACATTTTAACTCTTGGGAATACTTAGTTTCCATATAATCTTTGAAGAAAATTAACTTTACTCTTACTCTTTAATAAGCTCAAAGCTTAAATCTTAAAATAAAGTTGAAACGTTTGTAAACGACTTCTAAAAATATGGTTCATGCCAAATTATGGACGTGAACGACTCAATGCAAGGTTTTCAATAACCATAGATAGAACTCAATACTTGGAACTCAAGAACATCAATGATACAGCTCATTTCAAGAATGCTCAACTTAGAGGGTTCATGCGGAATTATGAGCATGAACTACTTAACTCAAGGACTCAAAGATACTTCTCATCTCAAGATTGTTCAACTTATAGGGTTCATGCAGTAATATGGGCATGAGCAATTCAACTCAAGGACTTCATAGTTAGCATGTAATAGCCCTATGATTAGAAATATAATCTCAAAGGGGATTAGGAACTCGATTGTCAGGACTTAGAACTTGAAGATACTACTCCTCTCTAAGGTACTCAACTGATGGAGCTCATGCGGAAGTTATGGGCATGAACGACTTGACTCAAGGGTCAAAATATCGATAAGGAATTTATATATACAACTCTTCTCATTCTCATACTTAATTACTTAGAACTTAACTCAAATCGATGATGGATCTTAAAGGATTCACAATTGAACTCAAAGGTTTTCTTGAACTCTACTCTTAACTCTCTCTTGAATATGAATTATGAATTCAAGAATTATGGTTCATGATATGAAGGATATCGTGATGACAAAATAGAATCATCAATACATTCTGCTCACTCTCATACTCACTTTGTCGAGTCTTGAAACAAGTTTCTAGAAGTTGTACAAGACTCCTAAAAAAGACTCGAAGGGACCTTCTCAAAATGTTCGAAACAACTCTCAAAACTTGATTCTCAACTCTACCTTGAATGTGATTTATGAATTCAAGGTTACGGTTTTTGATAGGAAAGATCTCATGATGTTTAGGAGTGCTTTTAGATAGTTAAACATGAAAAACGATCAAGAAATCACTGTCTGGAAGCAAGTCTGCGACGCAGAGATACATTTATTTATTTGGTTGCAAAATAAATTTTGAGGTAGAACGGTCCATGACCTCCCCACGACGTGAAGACAACTTTGTCAATCCTGAGGAACAGGTCCGCGACACGGACTTGGCACCCAGATTTGCCCGACTTGTTCCTTCTTCGTTTTCTAACCCCAATTCGCCTAAATTCGATTCTTTTTCTCAATTCCTCTTTAGATTCAGATACCCAACATATTTACACAAGAATCTAATCAAAACACAACTCTAAAATTGACCTTAAACTTTCAAGAACTCCTCAATCTCATCCCAAATTCAAAAGCGAAAGCAATTCAAGAAAACAACTGAAGAACATCAAAGTATTAATCTTTTAGGACGAATATCATACTGAAATAAACATGTTTGGCACGTAGGTGAATGAACCCAATGCTATATGAACTCACATACCTCTTAGGGATTAAACCCATGGCGAAAATCCGCAACAAAATGCAACACTCTCAACGAACTTTTTGATCCTCTCCTCTTTTCTCCTGTTTTCTTTTCTTTTCTCTTCTTGAACTCTCAACTAAAACCCTAGGCATATATTAGGATTATAAAACTAAACCTAATAGGATTAGACCCTTAAAACCTTACTAAAAAATGAATTAAATCTGATTTGGTAAGGAAAAGACCAAAATACCCCTCACTATTTTGGGGGTAACTTTCCTTAACTGGACAACTTAAGTTCGAAAGGGCATATCACACTCATTCAAACTCAAAACTTAGCAAACTCAGTGGTGTTGGAAAGATAATTCAAAGACCTTTCATTTTCCATCTTATGGCACACCTAAATCATCCTGTATTGAGAGTTATGATCGTTTAAAGTTGACCCAAAACATAGAAGAGCTTAGGAATGAATTTTCTCTAGTTCTTCTTGGAACTCAAGGTGCTACATCTAGTGACCTGACCTTAATAATTAAGAAATTTTAAATTCCTTGGTAAAATTATACTCACAACGAAGGATGGTTCGAGTCTTAGTTTGAAAATTTTCTAGGGTGTTACAATATCTCCCGCTTGGGATCATTTGTCCTTGAATGTCGACTAGACTGGGTATGGAATAGGATTACTCTTACTAACGTCAGAGTCTAATGGTATGCTTTTACTATATTCAAGCTAAACCCAAATCCTTAAGTTCGGGTTCTATACCTCTCTTACGGAATCTCATCCCAAGACTATTACTCTTTACCACCACATTGGGCTCATATCCAGAACCACCTAATGTTTAACAACACTACATTCAAGCTTAGTACTCTAACAACTCCATGGACTCCTACTAACCAACTCCTTAAGAAATTTTTAACACTTGACTTAATTTCTTATACTATCATCTCCCCCTTAGGTCTAAATCTAACACTTGAAAGTTATGGACCTATTGCACATTAGAAACTCAATTGTGCTATCTAGGCACACATGGAAAATTATAACTTAATTGGAACCTCATCTTGTACCATACCATCTCGGCGTACCTCTTAATGCTCTTGTTACTCTTATGACTTAGCCACAATTCACTGCCCTTATCTAAATGTTAGGGTCTCTCACTTGTACCACTCATATGTATTGCAGCTTATCACCTCAATTTCCTCAAGTCTTCTAGATCAAATCTCAAGACTAACATCATCACCCTCATGTTGCCATTCTTTTGATCATGACACTCATCTCAAATTCAAGCTAATATTCATTACTAAACCCGAATATCAATACGATTGCTCGCCTACTATGCTATACCTCATTACTCAATCAATTCAATAACCTTTTGAACATCATGACCCTCTCAAACATATCATAAGCCTAGCTTAGATCTATCACTTCATGAATACTCTACTCTCTTATTCAACACATGAATTTAGTCTCCTCTAATTCGATGGCACGTCGACATCAACTCTATTCTAGTTAACAAATATATACTCTATCTCATCTTGACTAGAAATTGTTGCTCTACCCATAAGGGAAAACTCCTCACCAATAACTTATTGGGTGCATGGATATAGTAATATAGCTCTTCAAAACGCTATCTCCCTTTCTTAAATCACTAAACCTAGGCCCTTTCACTACTACTGCTCATAATCTAGTAACTCATGTTACCTTTTCGGGTGAAAATATTACTTGAGCTCTAAACATACTTTCTCATAAGGATCTCAGCTGAAACAAGGCATAGGGAAGAGAGTACAACTCGATTTTAGCTCAAATGCACTATTCATATGAAGGCATTACTCTGAAACTCAACACTTAACTCACTCATGGGCTCCCCTCAAGCCCCTCTGAGCTCTCTTGACTTTCTCAAGACTTTTGCTAAGAGCAACTCATCAACAAAGAACTGACTCTGCTTTTCAACCACCTCTAGTATGATGGGTAGTCGAATGAATTCTGAGAAACGCACGAGTTTGAATAAATCTTTATAACATAGCGTCATTGCAAGATTAATAGTATGAAAGAAGGGAAACTTTTCTATAATGTTTGTAGTCCCTCGTTTATACAAGTGGGGCCCTCACAAACATAAATAAGATCCTACTTAACACGGCTTCATAGACACCCTATGACACTTGAACTCTGTGCTCTGATACCAAGTTTGTCATGAACCAGGCCTATACTCTTGATGTGATCGGTACTCGAGAACCATTGGTGGTCCCTAAGTGAACCCTCATCCTGGCTGACTACAAACGGAAGACTAACTCAAGCATACAATGCTTAAAACTGAATAAAATCAATAACTCAAATACAAAGCTTTAACTTAAAATGTTTACTGTGAATATAAATAGAATATTCAACTAGCCAACAATAGGCAACTCAAGTCTTTAAAACATTTAATAAAATAAATGAAATAGACTTCTCAAACTCTACTGTCTATTAATGAAGCCTCTAAATGACAAAGATGGAAGTCGGGACAAGATACACGACATCGTAAAAAGTGATATAATTGAAAGGTAAATGAAATCCTCCGAAAGCAAGGACGCTCACCATACCTAACTCGAACTCTATGTGGTATCAACGAAGCTCCTGTTGATGATCCCGAATACCTGAATCTGCATCATTAAAGGATGCAAGCCAAATGGTTGAGTACATGGAATGTACGAGCATGTAAGAGGAATTCTAAAGCACAACATAAGCTTGAAACTTGATAAAAACGGAAACATACGTACCTCTTCTCAAACTTACTCAACTCAAGGAATACTCAAGGATACTCAAAACTACTCAAACTTACTCAACTCAGAAGTACTCAAGGATAAGATACTCAACTCAGTAATAAGGTTCTCAACTTAGTGAAATGGGGCTCAACTCAATAATAAGGTACTCGACTCACTGAAGCATAGTTCAACTCAAGATACTCAACTCAAAATACTCAAGGATAAAGCAATGGTAAAAGATGCATTATATATGGAAAGTTGTAAAACTGTATATAGCAACTCAATTTATTAAAAAAATACAATAATACTCAATGTGTATATAAAAATGCAATATAACTTTGTGGGAGTTTCTCTAACCTACAATCACCACTATGAGCCTAAGTGATGATACAACATCTTGCCCACGCTTCTAGAACTATCCTATACTTTTCCATCATATAGAACGCCTTAACTAAGTGGATCCACTAGTCTATGCTAAAAATCACTAAGGAGTCATCTAAAAAGTATGATCCTTTCTACCAATGATGGATACATGGTTTATGGAGACTTTAGTTATTATGAACTCGCATCCCCATATCGGTGCTCAACACTACTCCCAAAATATACTCAACTTATATGTTTTAAAAAAAAAATTCTTTCAGTGATTTGAGATAATTACTCAAAAACTAGCTCAAAGGATCTATCGGAAATCGATGTTTCCTTTCTTGTTCAAATGTGAAGACATTTTAACTCTTGGAAAAAATTAGTTCCCGTATAATCTTTGAAGAAAATGATCTTTACTCTTACTCTTTACTCAACTCAAAGCTTAACTCTTAAAACAAAGTTGAAACATTTGTAAAAGACTTCTAAAAATATTGTTCATGTCGAATTATGGACGTGAAAGACTCAATGCAAGGTTTTCAATAACCATAGATAGAACTCAATACTTGGAACTCAAGAAATTCAATGATACTACTCATTTCAAGAATGATCAACTCAGAGGGTTCACGCGGAATTATGAGCATGAACTACTCAACTCAAGGATTCAAAGATACTTCTTATCTCAAGATTGTTCAACTTATAGGGTTCTTGCGGAATTATGGGCATCAACAATTCAATTCAAGGACTTCATGGGTAACATGTAATAGTCCCATGATTAGAAATATAATCTCAAAGGGGATGAGGAACTCGATACTCAAGACTTAGAACTTGAAGATACTACTCCTCTCCAAGGTACTTAACTGATGGAGTTCATGCGGAAGTTATGGGTATGAACGAGTCGACTCAAGGGACAAAATATCAATAAGGAACTCATGTATATGATTATTCTCATTCTCATACTTACTTACTCAGAACTTAACTCAAATCGATGGTGGATATCAAAGGATTCACAATTGAATTCAAAGGCTTCCTTGAACTCTACTCTTAACTTTCTCTTGAATGTGAATTATGAATTCAAGAGTTATGGTTCATGATATGAAGGATATTGTGATGACAAAATGGAATTATAAATACATTCTCCTCACTCTCATACTCACTTGCTCGAGTCTTGAAACAAGTTACTAGAAGTTGTAGAAGACTCCTCAAAAAGACTTATAGGGACCTTCTCAAAATGATCGAAAGAACTCTCAAGACTTGACTCTCAACTATACCTTGAATGTGATTTATGAATTCAAGGCTGCGATTTGTGATAGGAAAGATCTCGTAATGTTTAGGAGTGTTTTTAAATAGTTAAACATGAAAAATGATCAAGAAATCATTGTCTGGAAGCAAGTCCGCGACACTGAGATGTATTTAATTTTTTGGTCGTGAAATAAATTTTGAGGTAGAACAGTCTATGACCGCTTTGCGACACGAAGACAACTTTTTCAATCCTGAGAAACTGGTCCGCGACGCGGACATTGTACCCAGATTTGCCCGATTTGTTCCTTCTTCGTTTTCTAACCCCAATTCACCTAAATTTGATTATTTTTCTCAATTCATTTTTAGATTCAGATACCCAACATATGTACACAAGAATCTAATCAAAACACAACTCTAAAATTGACCTTAAACTCTCAAGAACTCCTCAATCTCATCCCAAATTCAAGAACGAAAGCAATTCAAGAATACAACTCAAGAACATCAAAGTCTCAATCTTTTAGGATGAAAATCATACTGAAATAAACATGTTTGGCTTGTGGGTGAAAGAACCCAATGTTATGTGAACTCACATACCTCTTAGGGATTAAACCCATGGCAAAAATCCGCAACAAAACGCAAGACTCTCAACGAATGCTTTGATCCTCTCCTCTTTTCTCCTCTTTTCTCTTCTTTTATGTTCTTGAACTCTCAACTAAAACCATAGGAGTATATTAGGATTATAAAACTGAGCCTACTAGGATTATACCATTAAAACCTTACTAAAAACGAATTAAATCTGATTTGGTAAGGAAAAGACCAAAATACGCCTCACTATTTTCGGGTAACTTTTCTTAACTGGACAGCTTAACTTCAAAAGGGCATATCTCACTCATCCGAACTTGAAACTTAGCAAACTCGGTAGATTTGGAAAGATAATTCAAGGACATTTCATTTTACATCTTATGGCACACCTAATTCATCTTGTACTGAGAGTTATGGTTGTTTGAAGTTGACCCAAAGCATAGAAGAGCTTAGGAATGAATTCTCTGTAGTTCTTCTTTGAACTCAAGGTGCTACATCTAGTGAACTGACCTTAATACTTAAGAAATTTTAAATTCCTTGGTAAAATCCTACTCACAACGAAGGATGTTTCGAGTCTTAGTTCGAAAATTTTCTGGGGTGTTACAAATACACCTTTTTTCTTAAGTTCTTTTTTGGGTATTGTATCACTTTGAGTAAGATCTTAAAATATTACATGAAACATAGTAAGCGAGTAATCTACATCTGTTTCTTTTTTTTTTTTTTTTTTTTGAAAACTTTCTCTATCACTTCATAAAGTTATTAGTTTACAAAAAGTTTCAACTAATTTTTTAATATTTGCTACTTGGATATGGATAACCAGTACAAAGTTGGTGATGAAGATGCAACATTGATGGAAGTTCCCATATCTTTACTTGAAACTCAAGAATCAGAAGTTGATATTGTTAGGTAAGCTTTTGAAATCCAATTACAAGGTGTTAGTTTTCATCCTTTTGGGATATGCACAAACATCTTTTGATGGATTCTTGAACAATTTTTTAATGTTATTGCGTTATGAAAGAAAGAAAAATTTTCCTCTCTAGAGCAAAAATATATGGATTGTATCACAACATCAACATTTAAATATTTCATATAAATAAATATAAGTCAAAATTCTAATCCCCAATTTTCTGATTTTTTAGTGAAGTCCTACATTTTTTAAAAGTTATATGATGATTGATGGTTTTGATGGCTAGCTACATTGGTGGTGTATGTCAATTAAGGATGGTGTATTGACTAATGATGGTGTTGTGGATAGTAGCTATTGATAGTGATGGTGGTAGAAGTTGAATGTAGTAGTTTGTTGGTGATTGTTAGTTAGACAATAGTGATAACTAATGATTATGGTGATAGATGATGGTGGTTGACAATATATAATTGTGACTTATTCTAATGATGGTTATTGTAAATAATAATTGTAAATAGTAGTTGTTGGTGGTGTTAGTTGATTGTGATGACTTCGTATGGTGGTCATTAAGAATGGTAGTTGTGGGTAGTTTATTTGTAACACCCTAGAAAATTTTTGAGTTATTAAGGTCACTAGATGTAGCACCTTGAGTTCCAAGAAGAACTGAAGAGAGTTCATTCAAGTCATTCCTAGTTTTTCTTAAGTTTTGGGTCAAATTCAAACAACCATAACTCCTAGTAAAGGATAAGTTAGGTGATCTACAAGATATAAAATTAAATCCCTTCGAGTCCTCTTTCTAACGCCACCGAGTTTGCTCAATTCCGAGCTCTAAGAAAAAAGTTATGACGGATTTACTAACGTCGTGCAAACCTGGAAGTAGCTCTGCGACTCGGAGCCAACACGGACCTCACTGCCTGGTGAAAGATCTTTCCAACTTCCAACTCATTTTAATTATTTCTTTAAGGGTATTTTAGTGCTAAAAACCCTTAGAAGGTCATCTAAATTGCCCTAAACATGTAGAAAATAAGTTTTCTTAAATCTAAATCCTCTCATTCACTCCAAAAATTAAACGCTCAAGGGATTCAAGAAACGCTCAGGCTAGGGTTCATATTTCAAAATTTTCCTTCAAGTTGCTTCATGAAGATGGTTCTTTCAGGTATGTAAGTTTCCATAGTGTTGGGTTTGTTCACCCACACACCAATCATGTAAATTTCAGCATTAAGTTCGTTCTAGAAAGTTGAAATCTGATGTTATTGATATGTGTTCTTGAATTTTCTTTCATTCTTGAATTGAGCTGAGATTTAGGAGTTTTTGAGATTATTGTTTTGATTTATAGAGTACTCTTGAGTTAGATTCTTGTGTACATGTGATGGTTATATGAATCTAAAGAAAAGTTGAGCGAATTTAGGCGATTTGGGCTTAGAAAACAAAGAAGAGGAAAGTCAGGAAAATCTGGCACTTGGCTTCACATCATGGACCTGCTTCCCCATTTCATAAAGTCGTCTTCGCGTTGCGGAGAGATCATGGACCTCTCTGCCTCAAAAGTTATTTCGCGACCAATTATTTTACTGTGTCTCCGTGTCGCGGACTAGCTTCCAAGCAGTTAATTTTGATCTTTTCTCATGTTTAGCTATGTAAAACCAATCCTAAACATCATGAGATCTTTTCTATCACAAACCACAACCTTGAATCCATAATTCAAGTTCAAGGTAGAGTTAAGAGTTATGTTTTTGAGAATTCTTTCGAACATTATAAGAAAGTCCTTTAAGTCCTTTTTAAGGAGTCTTCTACAAATTCTAATAACTTGTTTCAAGACTCGAGCAAGTGAGTATGAGAGTGAGAATAATGTATTCATGAGTCTATCTTGTAATCATGAGATCTTTCTTATCATGAAGCATAACTGTTGAATTCATAATTCACATTCAAGAAAGAGTTAAGAGTAGAGTTCAAGAAAGCCTTTGAGTTCAATTGTGAATTCTTTGAGATCCATCATCGATTTGAGTTATGTTCTGAGTAAGTAAGTATGGGAATGAGAAGATTCGTATACATGAGTTCCTTATTGATATTTTGACCCTTGAGTTGAGTTGTTCATGCCCATAACTTCCGCATGAACTTCATCAGTTGAGTACCTTTGAGAGGAGTAGTATCTTCAAGTTCTAAGTCTTGAGTATCGAGTTCTTAACCCTTCTGAGATTATAATCCTAATCATGGGACTATTACCTATTACCCATGAAGTCCATGAGTTGAGTTGTTCGTGCCAATAATTCCGCATGAACAGTATAAGTCAATTAATCTTGAGATGAGAAGTATCTTTGAGTCCTTGAGTTGAGTAGTTCATGCTCATAATTCCACTTCAACCTTGAGTTCCAAGTATTTGAGCTCTATCTGTGGTTATTGAAAACCTTGCATTGAATCGTTCATGTCCATAATTCGGCATGAACCATATTTTAAGAAGTCTTTTACAAATGTTTTAACTTTGTTTTAAGAATTAAGTTTTGAGTTCAGTAAAGAGTAAAGTTGAAGTTCTATTCTTCAAAATGTATATGGGGACTAAGTATTCCCAAAGAGATTTAAAATGTTTTTCACATTTAAATAAGAACAGAAACTGAGATTTCCAAAGAGCCTTCGGGCTAGTTTTTAGAGAAGAGTAATTGCTTTCTAAATGAAGCAAAAAGGGAAACTGAGATTTCCAAGATATCCTTTGAGCTAAGTTTTTGAGCACTAATCTCAAATCACAGAAAAAGTATTTTTTTAAACATAAAGAGCTAATATAATGTAATATTTTTGGAAGTAGTATTGAGCACCGATAGGGAAGAGTTCATACAACTATCAGCCCCCATAAACCATGTAGCCATCATGGATAGAAAAGGGTCATACTTTTTAGATGAATCCTTTTTGCATAGACTAGTTGATCCACTTAGTAATTCAGGTCCTATACCTTTGGCCGGGTATAGGATGCGTTGGTTGTATGTGGAAGATCCATGTATCATCACAATAGCTCTTATGTGATGGTTGTCG
Organism: Solanum pinnatisectum; assembly: GCA_035578085.1. NCBI lineage: Eukaryota > Viridiplantae > Streptophyta > Magnoliopsida > Solanales > Solanaceae > Solanum > Solanum pinnatisectum. The sequence continues at coordinate 37,468,494 of CM069076.1, read as the reverse complement.
GTTAGAGAAACTCCCACAACAGTATTTGCATGGTTCCTTAAGGGGTTCTGCTTAGTATGAATGGGGGTATGGGTCTTCATTCATGCATTGCACAAGTAGAGTTTGAGAGGGAGCATGGTATGTCTTTTATGATATTATGATTCTGAGTTAACATCATGTTTTAAACAATTTTCCTTTTTCTTTATAATGCACTTGTTTTAAACTGCTTCAAATTGAAATGAGTTAAGTTATGTTCAGTTGAGTTGAGCCAGATAAGTTCTTCAGTTTCTTTTATATTCTTTCAAGCTTAAGTTATGCATTAGAATTCCCCTTGCATGCTCGTACATTCCACGTACTGAGCCATTTGGCCTACATCTTCTCATGATGTAGACACATGTATTCAGGATTATCAACAGGAGCTTCGTTGATACATCCAAAAGTTCGAGTAAACTATGGTGAGTTGAGCCAGATAAGTTCTTCAGTTTCTTTTATATTCTTTCAATCTTAAGTTATGCATTAGAATTCCCCTTGCATGCTCGTACATTCCACGTACTGAGCCATTTGGCCTACATCTTCTCATGATGTAGACACATGTATTCAGGATTATCAACAGGAGCTTCGTTGATACATCCAAAAGTTCGAGTAAACTATGGTGAGTTGAGCCAGATAAGTTCTTCAGTTTCTTTTATATTCTTTCAAGCTTAAGTTATGCATTAGAATTCCCCTTGCATGCTCGTACATTCCATGTACTGAGCCATTTGGCCTACATCTTCTCATGATGCAGACACATGTATTCAGGATTATCAACAGGAGCTTCGTTGATACATTCGAAAGTTTGAGTTAACTATGGTGAGCCTCCTTATTACTAGAGGATTTTATTTACTTTTCAGTTTAGTCAAGATGTCGTGGGTCTTGTCCCGACATCCATCCTTATCAGTTAGAGGCTTCATAGATAATCAGTATAGTTGAGAAGTTTGTTTTATTCATTTATTTTATTAAATATTTTAAAGACTTAAGTTTCCTATTTTATGGCGTGTTGAATATATTTTTTTATTCAGAGTTTTTCATTTGAGTTAAAGCTTTGTATATCAGTTTCGTGAGTTTTTTTTTCAGTTTTTAAGCTTTGTATGCTTGAGTTAGTCTTCCGCTTGTAGTCAGCCAGGATGTGGGTTCGGTTAGGGACCAGAAATGGTTCTTTAGTCCGGGCCACGTCCAGGGTGTAGACTCAGGTCATGACAAACTTGCTATCAGAGCATAGAGTTTAAGTGTCCTAGGGTGTCTATGAAGTTATGTCAAAAGGATTTTATTTATGGTTGTGAGGGCCCCACTTCTATAAATGAGGGACTACAAACATTTAAGAAAAGTTTCCTTTCTTTCATACTCTTAATCGTGCAATAGAGCTATGTCATAGAGACTTATTCTAACTCGTGCGTTTCTCAAAATCATTTGACTACCCATCATACTAGAGGTGGTTGAAAAGCAGAGTCAGTTCTTTGTCGATGAGTTATTATTAGCAAGAGTTTTGAGGAAGTCATGAGACTGCAGAGGGGTTAAGAGAAGTCCAAGAGTAAGTTAAGTGTTCAGTTTCAGAGTAATGCCCTCATATTCATATGAATCGTGCTTTTGAGCTAAAAGTGAGTTGTACTCTTTTCCTTAAGCCTTGTTTCAGTTGAGATCCTTATGAGGAAGTATGTTTATAGCTTGGGTAGTATTTTCACCCGAAGGGTAACATGAGTTATAAGATCATGAGCAATAGTAGTGAAAGAGCCCAGAGTTAGAGGAAAGTATGTAGAGGTTAGAAATCTAAGTAAGGGAGATGGTGTTGTGACAAGCTATGTTACTATAATCATGTGCCTAGTAAGTTAGTAATGAGGAGTTTTCCCTTATGGGTAGACTAAGAAGGGATGAGTTGTGAAGATTCCATCATAGGAGGTAGAGTTTGTTGTAGCTAGAAAGGAGTTGGTGATGAAGTGTCATTGTGTAGGAACTAACTAAGTGTAAGTGGTGAATAGAAGAGAAAGAGTATTCTTAAGGTTACAGATCTAGGCTAGGCTTATGATTTTGAGGGAGAGCCCATAATATTCAAAGTGTAATAGAACTAATTAGGAATTGATAAATAGTGAATGAGTGAATAGTACTTATGTTGCGAAGTCGAAGGAGATAGTAATTGTAACTATGAAGACTAAGAGGTGACGATTGACTATTTGTCATAAGGTCCTAGTGGAGGAGTGTTTCTGAATTTATATCTAGTAATTGTAAGTTAGTATAGCAAGCGAGCAATCATATTAATATTCGGGTTTAGTCATAAACATTAAGCTTGAATTTGAGATGAGTGTCATGATAAAAGGAATGGCAACATGAGGGTGATGATGTTAGTCATAAGATTTGATCTAGAAGACTTGAAGAAATTGAGGTGATTAGCTGCAATAGATATGAGTGGTACAAGTGAGAGACCCTAACGTTTAGATAAGGGCAGTGAAGTGTGGCTAAGTCACAAGAGTAACAAGAGCACTAAGAGGTGTGCCGAGATGGTGTGTTACTAGATGAGGTTCCAATTAAGTTATAATTTTCCATGTGTGCCTAGATAGCATAATTGAGTTGTCAATGTGGAATAGGTCCATAGCCTTCAAGTGTTAGCTTTAGACCTAAGGGGGAGATGATAAGATGAGAAATCAAGTCAAATGTTGATAATTTCTTAAGAAGCTGATTAGTAGGAGTCCATGGAGTTGTTAGAGTACTAAGATTGAATGTGGTGGTAAAGAGTAATAGTTTGAGATGAGATTCCCTATAGAGAAGCATAGAATCCGAACTTAAGGATTTGGGTTAAGCTTGAATATAGTAAGAGAAGACCATTAGACTCAGACCTTAGTAAGAGTAACCCATTCCATACCCAATCCACTTGTCATTCGAGGACGAATGATCCCAAGAGGGAGATATTGTAACACCCCAGGAAATTTTTGTGTTAAGACTCGAACTGTTCTTTGTAGTGAGTGAGATTTTTTCAAGGAATTTAAAATTTCTTGGGTATTAAGGTCACTAGATGTAGCACCTTGAGTTCCAAGAAGAACTGAAGAGAGTTCATTCAAGTCATTCCTAGTTTTTCTTAATTTTTGGGTAAAATTCAAATGACCATAACTCCTAGTACAGAATGAGTTAGGTGAGCTACAAAGTATAAAATTAAAGCCCTTCAATTTCTCTTTCTAACGCCACCAAGTTTGCTCAATTCTGAGCTCTGAGTAAAATGTTATGATGGATTTACTAACGTTACGCAAACCTGGCAGCAGCTCCGCGATAGCTCCGCGACGCGGAGCTAACACGGACCTCATTACTTAATGAAAGATATTTCCGACTCCCAGCTCATTTTAATTATTTCTTTAGGGTATTTTAGTCCTAAAAACCCTTCAGAGGTCATCTAAATTGCCCTAAACATGTAGAAAATCAGTTTTCTTAAATCTAAACCCTCTCATTCACTCCAAAAATTCTACGCTCAAAGGATTCAAGAAACGCTAAGGCTAGGGTTCATCTTTCAAAATTTTCCTTCAAGTTGCTTCATGAAGATGGTTCTTTCAGGTATGTAAGCTTCCATAGTGTTGGGTTTGTTCACCCACATGCCAATCATGTAAATTTCAGTGTTAAGCTTGTTCTAGAAAGTTGAAAATATGATGTTATTGATATTTGTTCTTGAATTTGCTATCATTCTTGAATTGGGCTGAGATTTAGGAGTTCTTGAGATTATTGTTTCGATTTATAGAGTAGTCTTGAGTTAGATTCTTGTGTACATGTGATGGTTATCTGAATCTAAAGAAAAGTTGAGCGAATTTAGGCGATTTGGGGTTAGAAAATTAAGATCAGAAAAGTTGCGCAAATATGGCACTTGGCTTTGCATCGTGGACATGCATCCCCATTTCATAAAGTTGTCTTTACGTCGCGGAGAGGTCACGGACCTCTCTGCCTTAAAAGTTATTTCGCGACCAATTATTTAAATGCATCTCCGCGTCGCAGACTAGCTTCCAAGCAGTGAATTTTGATCTTTTCTCATGTTTAGCTATCTAAAATCAATCCTAACCATCATGAGATCTTTCTTATCACAAACCACAACCTTGAATCCATAATTCAAGTTCAAGGTAGAGTTAAGAGTTAAGCTTTTGAGAATTCTTTTGAACATTCTAAGAAAGACCTTTAAGTTCTTTTTGAGGAGTCTTCTACAAATTCTAATAACTTGTTTCAAGACTGGAGAAAGTGAGTATGAGAGTAAGAATAATGTATTCATGAGTCTACCTTGTCATCATGACATCTTTCTTTTCATGAACCATAACTCTTGAATTCATAATTCACATTCAAGAGAGAGTTAAGAGTAGAGTTCAAGAAAGCCTTTGAGTTCAATTGTGAATCCTTTGAGATCCATCATCGATTTGAGTTAGGTTTTGAGTAAGTAAGTATGTGAATGAGAAGAGTCGTATACATGAGTTCCTTATTGATATTTCGACCCTTGAGTTGAGTTGTTCATGCCCATAGTTTCCGTATGAACTACATCAGTTGAGTACCTTTGAGAGGAGTAGTATCTTCAAGTTCTAAGTCTTGAGTATCGAGTTCCTAACCCTTCCGAGATTAGAATCCTAATAATGGGACTATTACCTACTACCCATGAAGTCCATGAGTTGAGTTGTCCATGCCCATAATTCCGTATGAACATTAGAAGTCAAACAATCTTGAGATGAGCAGTATCTTTGAGTCCTTGAGTTAAGTAGTTCATGCTCATAATTCCATATGAACCCTCTAAGTTTAGCAATCTTGAATTAGTAGTATCATTGAAGTTCTTGAGTTCCAAGTATTTGAGATCTATCTATGGTTATTGAAAACCTTACATTGAGTAGTTCATGTCCATAATTCGGCAGGAACCATATCTTAAGAAGTCTTTTACAAATGTTTTAACTTTGTTTTAGGACTTAAATTTTAAGTTCAGTAAAGAGTAAGGTTGAAGTTCTTTTCTTCAAAAAGTATATGGGGATTATGTATACCCAAAGAGATTTAAAATGTTTTTCGCATTTAACTAACAACAGAAACTGAGATTTCCAAAGATCCTTTGGTCTAGTTTTCAAAAAAGAGTGATCGCTTTCTAAATGAAGCAAAAAGGGAAATTTAGATTTTGAAGATAGCCTTTGAGCTATGTTTTTTAGCACTAATCTCAAATCACAGAAGAAGTATGTTTTTAAACATAAAGAGCTAATATAATGTAATATTTTTGGGAGTAGTATTGAGCACTGATGGGGAAGAGTTCATACAACTATCAGCCCCTAGAAACTATGTAGCCATCATGGGTAGAAAAGGGTCATACTTTTTAGATGAATTCTTTCCGCATAGACTAGTGGATCCACTTAGTAATTCAGGTCTTATACCTTTGGCCGGATATAGGATGTGTTGGCAGCGTGTGGAAGATCCATGTATCATCACAATAGCTCTTATGTAATGGTTGTTGGTTAGAGAAACTCTCACAGCAGTATTTGCATGGTTCCTCAAGGGGTTCTACTTAATATGAATAGGGATATGGGCCTTCATTCATGCATTGCACAAGTAGAGTTTGAGAGGGAGCATGGTTCGTCTTTTATGATATTATGATTATGAGTTAACATCATGTTTTAAACAATTTTCCTTTTTGTTTATATTGCACTTGTTTTAAACTGCTTTATATTGAAATGAGTTTAGTTATGTTGAGTTGAGTTGAGCCAAGTAAGTTCTTCATTTTCTTTTAGATTCTTTCAAGCTTATGTTATGCTTTAGAGTTCCCCTTACATGCTCGTACATTCCACGTACCGAGCCATTTGGCCTGCATCTTCTCAAGATGCAAGCACATGTATTTAGGATCATCAACATGAGCTTCGTTGATACATCCGGAAGTTCGAGTTAACTATGGTGAGCCTCCTTATTTTGGGAGGATTTCATTTACTTTTCAATTTAGTCAGGATGTCGTGGGTCTTGTCCCGACATCCATCCTTATCAGTTAGAGGCTTCATAGATAATCAGTATAGTTGAGAAGTCTGTTTTATTCATTTATTTTATTAAATGTTTTAAAGACTTAAGTTGTCTATTTTATAGGGAGTTGAATATATTATTTTATTCAGAATTTTTCATTTGAGTTAAAGCTTTGTATTTCAGTTTCATGAATTTTATTCAGTTTTTAATTTTTGTTTTCTTTAGTTAGTCTTCCGCTTGTAGTTAGCCAGGATGAGGGTTTGCTTGGGGACCAACAATGGTTCTTAAGTGCCTGCCACGTCCAGGGTGTAGACTCGGGTCGTGACATTATTGTGGTAGTTGATAGTAGTGATAACTAATTATTGTGGTGATAGATGGTGGTTGACAATATATAGTTGTGACTTATGATGGTGATTGCCAATAAGGTTCAATGATTTTTATTCTACTGATGATTTGTGTCAATAATAACTTTCAATAATAGTTGTTGGTAGTGTTATTTGGTTGTAATGATTTGGTATGGTGGTCATTAAGAATGGTAGTTATGTGTATTTTATTGTGGTAGTTGCTAATTGTGGAAAATGATGACGGTGAATAAATTGAATTGTTTAACTGTTATCTTTTAAGAAATCTTTGAATAGTTATGTTAATGATATAAGATTTTATTATAGATCTTAATCATTCATACATATTCATACCCATCAAATGAGTGTATCGTTAAAAATGTACTTGATGGTTAAGGTGTGACTGATTAGATTCCAACATAAAAACATACACACTAAATCATTGAGGTTTGATTGATTAATATTAAATCTTAATGAAGTAAAAATAAATGAGACCTAAATTCTAATTTTCACTAGTAGATATCACCTATATGTATCTTTTTTTCTATTGTGTGATATGTAACACCCCTAAATGCTAACAAGAGTCGCATGACGATTTACCGTCGCTTAGTTACTACAGTAGTTTTACTCTCATTTTGGAAACTTGAAATGTTGTGATAATTGCTAACTTGCTTAGCATAAATTGGATTGTAATTTAAGAAATTGTATTGGGGTATTTACATAATAGTCTAATTAGAATTATGTATACTTTTAAAAAGAGGTGAAGGATATATATATATAGGTGTATATGTATGCATTTTGGGCAGCAGACAACACTATTTGGGCAGCCTTGAGGGACAGCTGTGCATTGGGATAAATATCACTTTTGAGCCTATATTTTGACATCTCCTCTAGTGAATTTCGTGTCCCTTGAAGTCTAAGATCCTTAGAGAATTATCTAACCATTTGTTCTTCAAAATCACAAGAGAAAAACTTGTTCTTTTCAGCAGGAATTCGAGACACATACTTCTCTTTGGTAAGTGCTGAAATCTGTTTCTGAGCTGGGTAGTGCTTGATAATTTATGCATATCTCGTTCTCTAGAGCTTAGTTTACAGTGAATAAATATATTTTGGAAAGCTAATTTGTATATCTACAAATCTTATGTTTATGTAAAACTCTAATTTAGCTTGTATGGATTCGAAATATGGGGCGAAACATAGAACAAGTTCTGTCCAGAGTTCGAAATTAGAAATATTCTATGGACAACTGTTAGTGTTTTGAATATATCTTTTTGTACAAAATATATTTTGCGGTGATTCTTGTTTGTTTGCAACCTTAAGAGATGTACCTACATCTTTCATGGAGGTTATAAAGTTTAGTTTTGCCATTTTTATTTTCAAATCTAAGTTGCAACATGAGGTACTAGGCTGGCCAGAATCACTGTTTTGGGAGCAGAGTCGTATCTGTACGGGCTAAGCTTACTTATGATGATAATTCCATTTTACTTTGAAATTATTGAGATACTAGGAATTAAAGAAGTTATTTAATTGTATTTTTAAGGTTGTATATACTCGTGAACAAGTTGAGGACCTTGATACATTGGTTGGTCTACGGTTTGAACTCGCGAAGTTTTGTTGGACTGTTTCTACGCTAAAGTATTGAGGTTTGTGTATAAACTTGTACTTGCACTATTTTAACTGCTGGTATATCTGAAAGTTGATCTTGATACCTTAGTTACCTCTTGTCACTTTGCATTGTCGTGTTGGTATGACGCTTGTGTAACTCGCCCACTTGTACAGATTGTTTGATCACTTGACACTCTTGTTGGGACCTTGTCCTTCTTGTGGCTGTAACTTTGTCACTATTGGCATGCCTCTTGATTTGGATCATTTGCCATCTTTACTCTGGATTTTTAGTCCGTCTAAAGAGTGGAAGTTGTCCATTTTAAGTACGAACTAGAAAGTCATTTTTAATATGGTTCTTGGTTCTCTTGATTATTGGGCTTTGACCCTTCTTGATACTGGGCGTCAACCCTTCTTGATACTTGCTTGTGCCTGGTGTGATGACATGAGGTATATATTGGGCGAGCCTTGTTATTGAATCTCTTGGGAAATGGTGCTATGAGCGTTCTTGACATTTGGATCTTTAAATATTGAAGTTGATACTTTTTATATGTTGTTACTTGATTTATTTATTATGTTTAAATTATGATGCTCATGACTTGAGAAAGGTAACCTATAGTTTTTACACCATTAAGCTATATGCTTAGCGATAGTTGTTTCTATCGTTGGGAATGATCGACAGGAGGCATGAAGCCGGCCATTGGAGATAGAGATTTTGAGAGCCTTATGGAAGATCACATTTGCATATATGCATCTATATTTTGTACAAACTTTGGGACTTATACATGATTATGTGTTGTATATTTACATGAATTTTGAGGGATTATCGGAACATGTCACCATGTGCTGTAATATAAGTATGGCTACATGTTTTGTTTATTTGGGGTGTCTAAGCCCAAGTTTTATAATATCTTAAATTTACTACTTGTTTTGAATGATCGTATGAAGCATGAATCACTTAGTTTGGTTACTCGGAATTTGATAAAAAAAATTTTATATCATTGTTTACTAGCATGAAGACAATATATGCATAAAAATCTCGTAAGTTATTGGCATATATTAATTTGAAAGGGTTGTTACATGATATCTTTAGTTAAGTTTGCATTTATGCTAAGAAATGGTAAGTCCTTTGAGTCAACTTTCTTTCATATAATATTTAACACCTTTAGTTACAACAATTTATTCGAGTGAACCGATATATCTATAAAAGAACTTGCGATATGAACAAACTATCTAAACGATCTTATCTCATTTTATCATTTGTTAAAAGATGTATACAAAATTTTTGTTAAGGAGAACAATTACATTAGTGATAATCAGATAGATTCATTTCACATATCAATGTAACAAATAACCTTGTAGTTTTGAAGTTTGAATTTCTTTACAAGTACTAGTCAGATGGATCTAAGCTTTTCATGATTTTTTCCCTCTCTTTATTTAACAATTTATTTTATTTTTCTATTTCAAGGATGCAAACTCTAGTAAATAATGATCATAAAAGAGAAGATCAATCATCTTAGGTTTGATCAAATTTAAAAAGAAATAATTTTTATCATAGTGGAAATTAATTTAATTTGTGATAGCCCTAGAGGTTGTATTTGCATTAATAAATTCTTTAGAAAAAGAAATTAGATTTAGGATGAAACTATTTATCACATAACCAATGAATTGAGTCATCTTAAGAGATGCATGACCACAACCATCATTGATCTTCTTACAGAGTGCATAAGATTGATGAACATTTGTTCTTTTATTTTATATTTTGGGTATTCTATCACTTAGATTATGTTCTTAAAATGTTACTTGATATATAAATACAAATTATTAGCAAGTGAGAAATTCTAATCTCTCTTAGAAAACCTTCTCCATTATTTCATACAATTTTTTGTTTTACTAAATATCTAACTAATTTTTCATATTTTATAAGCAATGTAAAGTTGATAATGATAAGGATGCAATATTAATGGAAGTTCCAATATCTTTTCTCACACATAATGAATCAAAAGTCAATGTTTTAGAGGTAAGCTTTTTAAAAGTTTCTCCAATTATAATATTTTTAGTTTATTTTCTTTCAAGTCATGCACAAAAATATTTTGATGGATTCTTGAACAACTTTTTAATGTTAATTGTGTGATGAAATAAAGAACAATATTCTTCTCTATAGCTAAAACATATGACTTGTATCACAACAGTAACATTTCAATATCTCATACATCTAACAATAAGTTAAATATATACCCTTTATGTTCCAATTTATGAGATGTAGTTTCACTAGACACAAATATGGACAATGTTCCAAAATCATCCTTAAAAAATATGAAGTTTTAAATATAAGAGTACACCTTTATGAATATTTTGCCAAATAAGTGAAACCCAACATGATAAAAAGGTAAATAGTCTCATTAAACATTTGCAAAATAAGGACATATGTCATCTTTTTAAAAATGATTAAAAAAAAGTATTACATATAAATTGTAACACATGGAGTATATGATTAATAATATTTTAAATAATACTTTTAAAGGTTATCTAATAATTCTAAATTTTATTCTCCAATTGTGCCTTTTTTTTAGTTAAGTCCTACATTCATGTAAAAAATGATAGGTCTTTCAAGATAACTTTCGTCCATATAACATTATTTATTGTTGTGAAAATATCGTGAATTAACTAGTACACAGTTACAAATAAAGAAAATAGAGAAGAAAAAATAATACGAGGATTCAACGTGGTTCGGCTAGGCCTAATCCTCAAAGCAAAAAACAGAGAGAGTTTTTCACTATGAAAGAAAAGAAGAAGTGTTTTCTTTACAATCCTCTCAAGCCTTTATGACTACATTGTGTCGTGTACCATGCTTTATAATCCCCAAGTATATCCCTATATATAAATTCCAGTAGTCCCAAACCTATAAGGAAAAAGTTCTCCCAATCCTAGAAGGACAATATATTCATTTTCCAAATCTATTAGGACAAAAGGTCTTCTAAACCAATAGGGATTATGAGTTTCCTAAAATATACAAGGGAAAATTTAAAACATAATTAACAATTATTATATAATTAATGGCTATGATGCATGAAGAAAGTTCTTATTTTTGAGAATGAATTTTTTTTTCAAGTATTAAAAATATATAAATATATTTTTTTCAAATCCAAACCATACATGACTTAGAAAATTACTATGGCATCACCTTGTCACAAAACCCGCGAGGCTATGAAAGAAATCAAACATCTACCCTTGATTAAGCTTACCACATGCGGAAGTCTTTTGCACCCTTTATACCCATATAAAAAATATTAGATCAATAAACAATCATGTGAGATGTAATCATAATATGAAATAAAGTTTAAGCTTTGTTTATACATGCAATTTGAATTTTTAAATTATATTTTTGGCTCATAAACATAAAACCCCCATAAGTGGTGAAAACTATAAAAAGTACCCCAATTCTTTCCCTTTGCAATCATACCAAATAAGCAAAAGTTTGTGACAAAAGAACAATACATTATAAAAAAGTTATGCTAAAAAATACAATATTTATTGATCAAACTTTAATTTTGTTTAATGAAAAGGTAACATTAATCATGAGTTGTAGTGTATTAATCTTTAATAAAATTGAGCATGGTCAATAGAATTAGTAACTATATCATAATGTTCACATTTTGTAAATATTTCATTAGTCCTTTGGTATTCTTGCAAAAAATTATGTACTTATATTATTGTTTTTTATATATAAAATATAAACTTTTGGGTCAATATATGTATTTGAAAAATATGAAATCATGATATGAAATTTTCAAATCAAGCCTTTTGGAGAATTTGATATTTCATCTCATAATTTAAAATGACGAGCTGAAATCACTTATCCAAATGTTGATTTACATCTAATGATTTAAAATTACAAGAGGAAACTGCATGTCCAAACGCCTACTAACTAAATATGGTAATTTTGATGGAAATTGAATAACTTTGAATTAACATAAAGCACTTGACTTACTATCATAACTCCTCTCAAACTATGTTATAGATAAATATATTAAAATATAAATTAGTTTGTGCAGTGATCATTGAAACTATAATTTCTTTACAATAATAGAAAGTAAAATTTTGTTTTTATGTGAAGATGCTAGACAAGTTACTAAGAAGTTTGAGTTTCTCAAGAAAATCATTGCACTTGTTATTAAAATCATAAGACTTATGAAAAAACATCTATTTTTTTTTTTTTTTTTATCTTTTGTGATATTTTGAAGCTTTTATTAAGTTTTAAAATATTAATTAGCATTTACAAACTACTAGCAAACTAGCAATTTCATCTTTATTTTTTTAAATGATATCTTTTTGATTATTTCCTCCAATATTAGTTCACACAGTTTTTGATGTTACATAATATATAACTAAGTGTTTCATATTTTCTACTAGAAAATGGATAAGCACCACAAAGTTGATCGTAGAGATGCAATAATGGCAGTTCCTATATCTTCTATTGCACCACAAGCTGGTGTCTCATCGGTAAGCTTTGAAAAATTCCTCCATTGTTTAACATACTTATTCTAAGATGTTTAGTTTTTTTTCTATTAAGACATGTACATAAATCTTTTGATCTATTCAGTAATAACTTTTTTATTTCATATTTTCTACTAGAAAATGGATAAGCACCACAAAGTTGATTGTATAGATGCAATAATGGCAGTTCTCATATCTTCTATTGTACCACAAGCTGGTGTCTCATTGGTAAGCTTTGAAAAAATTCCTCTATTGTTTAACATACTTATTTTAAGGTATTTAGAATTTTTTCTATCAAGACATGAATACACAAATCCTTTGATCTATTTAGTAATACCTTTTAAATATTTGTTATCTTATGGAAGAAAGATAAAAAAACTTTCTCAAGCGAAAACATCTAAGTCGCATACCAACAACAACACCATTTAACTATATCTTGATCAATAAAATTAAAATTGGCTATGTGAATCCTCATTTCTCTATTTAAACTAAATTGATCAGGCAATAGTGACATAAATAATAATAAAAGTAAAATAGTAATTTAAATAGATATAGATAATAGTAATAGTAGTAGTAGTATTAGAAGTTGTCTAACAAGTTTAATGCCTCATTTAATTTTTATCATTATATATAAGACGTCAAAATTAGAATATGTATCTGAATGATAAATGTACATGAATCTTTGAATAAACATCATTGTATTAAGATGATGTATTAATATATGAATACTAAAATATATGACTGCTTATTGTTGTACATCTCTCAATTTAACAATTTCCTTAGAAAGAGAAGCTTTTAAAATTAGTTTTCATCAGAAATATTAATTTAGATAGAATAAAATTCTGATTTTAGGATGAAACTTTTCATCTCACATCAAATTATTTAGTGAATTTTCGTAACCAGACCATCATTGATCTTGTTACAAAATGCATAAGATTGATGGTCTCAAATAATTTTTTGGGCATTCTAGCACTTTGATTAAGTTCTTAAAATATTACTTCTATAATATATATATATATATATATATATATATATATATGTACATATATATATATATATATGTAAATATATATATATATATATATGTATATATATATATATATATATATTGTAACATCTTGCCAAATTGAAATAACTAGGAAGAAGTTAGGAATTTGAAATAACTATTTTTGGAAATAATATAAAAATTTGGAAATTTGTTCAAGTTAAGTTAAGGATGAGTTTTAGTCAACTTCAAATGATCATAACTCCTATCTCAAGAGGAGTTAGGTGTGTTTCCAGATATCGTACAAAAGATCTTGGAATAAACTTTTCAACTCCACTGAGTTTGCGTGATTTCGAGTTCGTATGAGTGAGATATGCCCATTTGAAGTTGGGCTGTTCAAATATGGAAATGCTCAATCCGGATTTTAAAGGGTGTTTTAGTCTTTTCCATACCCTATTAATTAATTATTTTTTTTGGTAATTAAGTTAGGGTCTAATCCAAATTAAAACAGTTTAGAAAAGTTGAAGTTCACGCTATAGCTTGGAGAAAAGAAAAAAGAGGAGAAAGGAGAAGAAAAGTTCAAAGTTTGTCGATTTCTTGGAGAATTTCGTGTGGATTTCACCAAGGATTTAATCCTACAAGGTATGTGAGGCTTTCATAACATTGGGTTCGTTCACCCACGTGCCAAACATGTTTATTTCAGCGTGAATTCGTCCTAAAAGAGTTTGAAAGTTCATGTTCTTGATATGTATTCTTGAATTTGATATTGTTCTTGAGTTGGGCTGAAATTGAGAAGTTTTTGAGATCATTGCGTCAAATTATTGAGTTGGTTGAAGTTAGTTTCTTAGGTACATTTGTTGGATATCTGTATCTAAAAAGAATTTGGGAAAATAAATCGAGTTTGGGTGAATTGGGGCTGGAAAACGAAGAAGAAATTTAGTTGAGCAAATCTAGGCACTGGCTCCGCATAGTGGACCTGCTCCCCAGATTTGGGAAAAATTCTTTCGCGTCGCGCAGTGGTCACGGACCATTTTGCCTCAAAAAGTATTTTCGCGACAAAAAATTTAAATACATCTCCGCTTCGCGGACCCACCCTAGGACAATGATTTTTTTTTATCGTTTCTCATATTAGCTATATAAAAACACTCCTAAACACCATGAGATCTTTCCTAATACAAATCACAAATCCTTGAATCCATAATTAAATTCAAGGAAAGTTAAGAGTCAAGTTTAGAAGTTAAGAAGCAAGTTAAGTGAAGTTCATTAAAGTTTTTCAAAAGTCTTTCACAAACATTTTTACTTTTTTCTAAGACTTAAGTTTTAAGTTAAGAACAGAGTAAAGAGTTGAGTTCATTTCTCCAAAAGTTATAAGTGAACTAAGTATTCCCAAGTGTTTAAAATATTTTCACATTTGAATAAGAAAGGGAACATTGATTCCAAGAGAGCTTTTAAGCTAAGTTTTGAGTAATTATCTCAAACCAAAGAAAGAAGTTTGTTTTAAAAACATATGAGATAAGTATATTTTGGGAGTAGTATTGAGAACCGATATGGGGATGCGAGTTCATATTAACTCAAGTCTCCATAAACCATGTAGCCATCATGGGTAGTAAATGATCATACTTTTTAGATGACTCCTTAAGAAGCTTTTAGCATAGACTAGTGGATCCACTTAGTTAAGCATTCTATATGATGGCAAAGTATAGGACAATTATGGTAGCGTGGGCAAGACGTTGTATCACCACTTAGGCTCATAGTGGTGGTTGTCGGTTAGAGAAACTCCCACAGAAACTATATTACTTTATTATATGAGTAAAGTTAAGTTTGTTATTGCATTGTCTTTAATGAAATAAGTTGTTTTCCACTATTTTACAAGTTTTTTATATATTGCATATGTTTATTGCTTTATATTGAGTTAAGTTGTGTTTAGCATTCCAACTCGCACACTCGTACATTCAATGTACTGATGCCAGTTGGCTTGCATCATCTTATGATGCAGACGTAGGTAACCAGGTTCAACATCCTACCCCTCGTTGATCAGGTTGAGCACTCAGAGTCAGTTGGTGACCCTCCTTGCATTTCAGAGGACTCTTTTATCATTTGCTTTCTAGTTTTCTTTTGTTAGGATGATCAGGGGTCCTGTCCCGACATCCCTCTTTGTTTTAGAGGCTTCATAGATAGTTAGTGGTCAGTTATATTTACATTATTATTTCATATGTTAAGACTTGAGTTGCCATTTTGGCCAAGTTTAATGTTGACTTTTAAACATTCTATGTTATTTTATTAAACAATTGAGTAAGTGCATTTGATCATTGTAATAATGCTTAGAGTCTCCCACTGAGTAAGTAAGCTAGGCCAAGGATTCGCTTGGGGCCAGTAATGGTTCTCAAGTGCCAGCCACATCCGGGGGGTAGGCTCGGGGCGTGACAAACTTGGTATCAGAGCACAAAGTTCAAGAGTCCTAGAGAGTCTATGAAGCCTTGTCTGTAGAGTCCTAGTTATCGGTGTGAAGCGTGTCATATCTATAATTAGAAGGCTGCAACACATAGGAAAATTTCTCACTTTTTTCACACTCATTTCGTGCGTTAGAGTTTGATATCTAAAGAGTTTCCTTCTAATTTGTGCTTGCACGTGTTTTCAGATAATCATGCCTCCACGAAGAGCTGTCAGAGGTCGTCTTGCTAGGAGCTATGTTTAGGAGCAAGGGGTACCTAATGCACCCGAAGTGCAACCCGAAGGAGAGGTTACCAATACTGAGTTCCGTGAGGCTATTCGGATGTTGAGCCAAGTTGTGACCAACCAAGCTTGGCAACAAAGAGGAGATAGATAGGAAGTGATTGATACTTTGAGGATCCAATAGTTCATGAGGATGAATCCTCAAAGTTTCATGGGTTTAAGCACTACTGAGGATCCAAAGAGTTTTGTTGAAGAACTGAAAAAGGTATTTGAGGTTATGCATGTTACCGATACTGAGAGAGTTGAACTAGCTGCATATCAACTGAAAAATGTTACTAGGACTTGGTTTGACCAGTGAAAAGAAGGTAAAGCTGAGGATGCACCACCTGCAAGTTGGGCATGTTTTGAGGAGGCCTTCTTGGGGTGTTTCTTTCCCCGAGAACTGAAAGAGGCTAAGGTACAAGAATTTCTTACTCTTAAGCAAGATTCCTTGAGTGTTCATGAATATGGGTTGAAGTTCACCCAAATATCCCGTTATGCTCCGTAGATGGTTGTGCATATGAGGAGTAGAATGAGTCTATTTGTTGCTGGGTGGTCTCGTCTATCAAGCAAGAAGGGCAGGGCAGTAATGCTAATTGGGGACATGGATATATCAAGGTTAATGGTATATGTGCAACAAGTTGAGGAAAAGAAGTTGAGGGATAGAAAGGATTTTAGAAATAAGAAGGCTAAGATAGGGAATGAGTCCGGACAACAGAAAAGTAATGTGAACCGTTCATCCTTTCAACAAAACCAAAAGGGACCATCTCTATCATCTTCTGGTGCACCTGCACCCAGAAACAAAGGTGAGTATAATGGTCAGAATTCGCAGAATTTCAGAGCTAGACCTGCGCAGTCTCAGGGTAGTGTGGTACAAGGAGGTAACTAGGCTCCTACATGTGCTAGGTGTGGTAGAATCCACCCAGGTAAGTGTCATGATGGCCAGTTAGGCTGTTTCAAGTGTGGACAAGAGGGTCACTTCATGAAAGAGTGCCCTAAGAACAGGCAAGGTAGTGGAAATCAGGGAAATAGAGCCCAATCTTCATCAGTTGCTCCACCAGACTAGGCCGCACCTAGAGGAGGTACATCCGGTACTGGCAGAGGAGTAAACCGCCTTTATGCGATCACTAGTCACTAAGAGCAAGAGAACTCTCCAGATGTTATCACTGGTATGATCAAAGTCTTTACTTTTGATGTTTATGCTTTGCTAGACCAAGTTTATCTTTTGTAACCCCTTATGTTGCAAATAAGTTTGATGTTATTCCTAAGAAACTCTGTGAACCCTTTTGTGTTTCTACACCTTTTGGGGAGTCTATTTTAGTAGAGAGAGTATATCATGATTGTGTCATTTCCATCAATCACAAAGACACCATGGCTGATTTAATTGAGTTAGACATGGTTGATTTTGATGTCATTCTAGGTATGGACTGGCTTTATGCCTGTTATGCCTCTATTGATTGTAGAACTCGAGTTGTCAAGTTCCAAATTCCTAATGAGTCCTAATGAGCCAGTCTTAGAGTGGAAAAGCAGTTCAGCAGTGCCTAAGGGTTGTTTCATTTCGTACCTTAAGGCAAGAAAGTTAGTTTCCAAGGGGTATGTATCACTTAGTCCGAGTTAATGACTCTAGTGTTGAGATACCTCCTATTCAGTCAGTTCATATAGTAAAAGATTTTCCAGAAGTTTTTCCAGATGATCTACCTGGAGTCCCTCTTGAGAGAGATAGACTTCTGTATAGATGTTCTTCTAGATACTCGTCCTATCTCTATTCCGCCATATAGAATGGCACCAACAGAGTTGAAAGAGTTAAAAGAGTAGTTGAAAGATCTTTTAGAGAAAGGTTTTATTCGACCAAGTGTCTCACCTTGGGGTGCTCCAGTCTTATTTGAGAGGAAGAAGGATGGTTCCCTTAGAATGTGTATAGATTATTGCCAGTTGAACAAGGTTACCATCAAGAACAAGCATCCTCTTCCAAGAATTGATGATATTTTCGATTAGCTTCAGGGTGCTTCATTATTTTCTAAGATAGACCTCAGATCTGGCTACCATCTGTTGAAAGTAAGGAAATGTGATATTACCAAGACGGCATTCAGGACCCATTATGGTCACGATGAGTTTCTGGTCATATCGTTCAGTTTAACCAATGCACCTGTAGCGTTAATAGACCTTATGAATAGAGTTTTAAGACTTTATTTAGATATGTTTGTTATCATCTTCATTGATGACCTACTAATCTATTCAAGGAATGAAGAAGATCATGCTAGCCATCTCATAATAATTCTTCAGACTTTGAAAGATAAGGAGTTATATGCTAAGTTCTCTAAATATGAGTTTCGGCTTAAGTCTGTGGCATTCTTGGGCCACATAGTTTCCGGTAATGGAATTAGAGTTGATACCCAAAAGATAGAGACAGTGCAGAGTTGGCCTAGACCCGTATCTCCAACTGACATTAGGAGTTTCTTGGGTTTGGCTGGATATTAGAGAAGGTTCGTAGAGGGGTTCTCGTCTATTTCGTCCCCTTTGACCAACTTGACTTAGAAAACAATGAAGTTTCAATAGTCTGAAGCTTGTGAGAAAAACTTTCAGGAATTGAAAAAGAGGTTGACTACTGCCCCAATGTTGACTTTACCAGAAGGTACACAAGGCTTTGTTGTGTATTCTGATACGTCTAGCATTGGTTTGGGTTGTGTGCTAATGCAAAATGGCAAAGTTATAGCTTATGCATCCAGACAGTTGAAAATCCATGAGAAGAATTACCCAACCCATGACTTAGAGTTGGCTGCTGTAGTTTTTGCTTTAAAAATATGGCGCCATTATCTTTATGGTGTTCATGTAGAGGTGTTCACCAATCACAAGAGTCTTTAGTATGTGTTTACTCAAAAACTGATTAATCTCAGACAAATTAGGTGGTTGGAATTACTCAAGGATTATGACATAAGTATTCTTTATCACCCAGGTAAGGCTAATGTTGTTGCTGATGCTTTAAACAGGTTGTCTACGGGTAGTACCGCCCATGTTGAGGAAGAAAAGAGAGAGCTTGCAAAAGATGTGCATAAACTTGCATGATTGGGGGTCTGACTAATAGATTCCATAGAAGAGGGAGTAGTAGTGATGATGGGGCTGAATCATTATTAGTGTTAGAAGTCAACGAAAAGTAAGACCAAGATCATATTTTGCTTGAATTGAAGGCAAATGTTCATAAGTAAAAAGTATTAGTTTTTGAACAAGGGGAATATGGCGTATTGAGATATCAAGGTAGATTGTGTGTACTAATAGTGGATGGACTCCAAGAGAGGATTATGGAGGAAGCTCATAGCTCAAGATATTCCATTCATCCAGGTTCCATAAAGATGTATCATGATTTGAGAGAAGTTTATTCGTGGGGTAGCATGAAGAAGGGTATTGCAGAGTTTGTTGTTAAGTGTTCGAATTGCCAACAAGTTAAAGCAGAGCATCAAAGGCCCGGTGGTTTGGCCCAGAATATAGAACTTTTGAAATGGAAGTGGGAGATGATAAACATAGATTTCATCACATGTAGGTCTTATAGGTAGCATGATTCTATATGGATGATTGTGGATCGAAAGGCCAAATCAACCTACTTTTTGCGGTAAAGACTACCCATTTAGCAGAAGACTATACTAAATTGTATCTTCAAGAGGTGGTAAGACTTTATGGAGTCCCTGTTTCGATTATATCAAATAGGGGTGCTCAATTTACTGCACAGTTTTGGAAGTCATTCCAGAAAGGCTTGGGTTCAAAGGTGAACTTGAGTACTGCTTTTCATCCTCAGACAGATGGTCAAGCAGAGCACACTATTCAGACCTTAGAAGATATGTTGAGAACCTGTGTGATTGATTTCAAAGGTAATTGGGATGATCTCCTACCTCTTATTGAGTATTCTTACAACAATAATTACCACTCCAGCATCCAGATGACTCCTTATGAGGCTCTTTATGGGAGAAGATGCAGATCTCCAATTGGATGGTTTGAAGTTGGTGAAGCTGGGTTGATAGGACCAGGCTTGGTTCATCAAGGTATGGAGAAGGTGAAAGTGATTCAAGAGAGGTTAAAAATGACGCAGAGTCATCAAAAATCCTACACTGATGTTAGTAGAAGGGAGTTAGAGTTTGAAGTAGATGATTGGGTGTATTTGAAAGTTTCACCCATGAAGGGCGTTGTTAGATTTGGTAAGAAGGGGAAGCTTAGTCCTCGATATATTAGCCCTTACAGAGTATCCAAGAGGATTGGCAAAGTAGCTTATGAGTTAGAGCTACCACAAGAGTTAGCAGCGGTTCATTCGGTATTTCATGTTTCCATGTTATAGAAGTGCATGAGAGATCCTTAACTTATCATACCAACTGAAAATATTAGGATCAAGGATAGCTTATCGTATGAAGATGAGATATCCATATATCTTTGAAACTGAAGACATTCCAGATGAAGGTACTAATTCTCTTCTTAGTACTCCTTCATTTGTAAGTTAGCATGTTATAATTGCATTGCTTGTTGGGTGTTGAGCTATATGTTAGATGTTACACCCTTAGCCTAGTAAGAGTAATCTCATTTGAGGAGGAATGTTCCCAAGGGGGACATATTGTAATATTTTTGAAAATTTGAAATAAGTAGGAAGAAGTTAGGAATTTGAAATAACCATTTTTGGAAAGAATATAAAAATCTAGAAATTTGTTTAGGTTAAAGATGTGTTTTAGTCAACTTCGAATGACCATAATTCCTAGCTCAGGAGGAGTTAGGTGTGTTTCCAGATATTGTAGGAAATATCTTGGAATAATCTTTCCAACGCCACTGAGTTTGCACGATTCTGAGTTCGTATGAGTGAGTTGGCCCATTCGAAGTTGGGCTGTTCAAATAAGGAAATGTCCAATTCGGATTTTAAAAGGTGTTTTGGTCTTTTTCATACCCTATTAAATTATTTTGTTTTTGGTAATTAAGTTAGGGTTTAATGAGAATTAGACCAGTTTAGAAAAGTTGAAGTTCACGCTAGGGCTTGGAGAAAAGAGAAAAGAGGAGAAAGGAGAAGAAAAGTTTAAAGTTCGTCGATTTCTTGGAGAATTTCGTGTGGATTTCACCAGGGATTTAATCCTACAAGGTATGTGAGGCTTTCATAATGTTGGTTCATTCACCCACGTGCAAACATTTTTATTTCAACGTGAATTCGTCCTAAATGAGTTTAAAAATTGATGTTCTTGATATGTATTCTTGAATTTGATATTGTTCTTGAGTTAGGCTGAAATTGAGAAGTTTATGAGATCATTATGTCAAATTATTGAGTTGGTTGAAGTTAGTTTCTTAGGTACATTTGCTGGGTATCTATATCTAAAAAGAATTTGGGAAAAGAAATCGAGTTTGGGCGAATTGGGGCTGGAAAACGAAGAAGAAATTTAGTCGGGCAAATTTGGGCACTCGCTCCTCGTCGTGGACCTGCTCCCCAGATTTGGGAAAAATACTTTCGCGTCATGGAGCAGTCACGGACCGTTCTGCCTCAAAAAGTATTTTCACGACCAAAATTTAAATACATCTCCGCGTCACGGACCCACCCTCAGACAGTAATTATTTTTTTTTTTATCTTTTCTCATGTTTAGCTATCTAAAAACACTCCTAAACATTATGAGATCTTTCCTATCACAAATCACAAATCCTTGAATCCATAATTCAATTCAAGAAAAGTTAAGAGTCAAGTTTAGAAGTTAAGAAGCAAGTCAAGAGAAGTTTATTAAAGTTTTTCAAAAGTCTTTCTCAAACGTTTTAACTTTGTTCTAAGACTTAAGTTTTAAGTCAAGCAAAGAGTAAAGAGTTGAGTTCATTTCTCCAAAAGTTATAAGTGAACTAAGTATTCCCAAGAGTTTAAAATGTTTTCACATTTGAACAAGAAAGGGAACATCGATTCCAAGAGAGCTTTTTAAGCTAAGTTTTGAGTAATTATCTCAAACCAAAGAAAGAAGTTTGTTTTAAAAACATATGAGCTAAGTATATTTTGGGAGTAGTATTGAGCACCGATATGGGGATTATACTTTTTAGATGACTCCTTCAGATGCTTTTAGCATAGACTAGTGGATCCACTTAGTTAAGCGTTATATATGACGGCAAATTATAGGATAATTCTTGCAGCGTGGGTAAGACGCTGTATCACTTAGGCTCATAGTGGTTGTTGTCGGTTAGAGAAACTCCCACATAAACTATATTACTTTATTATATGAGTAAAGTTGAGTTTTTTATTGCATTTTCTTAAACGAACTATGTTGTTTTCCACTATTTTTACAAGTTTTCTCTATATCACATATGTTTTTTTCTTTATATTGAGTTAAGTTATTCAGGAGTTGAGTAAAGCCAAAGTAAGTGTTCCTTTAGATCCTTTTTAGACTTAAGTTGTGATTAGCATTCCAACTCGCATACTCGTACATTTAATGTATTGATGCCAATTGGCCTGCATCATCTTATGATGCAGACGCAGGTAACTAGGATCAGTATCCAGCACCTCGATGATCATGTTGAGCACTCAAAGTCAGTTGGTGAGCCTTCTTGCATTCTAGAGGACTCTTTTATCATTTGCTTTCTAGTTTTCAGTTGTTAGTATGATCGGGGATCCTGTCCCAACATCCCTCTTTGTTTTAGAGGCTTCATAGATAGTTAGTGGTCAATTGTCTTTACATTATTATTTCATATGTTAAGACTTGAGTTGCCATTTTGGCCAAGTTGAATGTTGACTTTTAAACATTCTAAATTATTTTAATAAACAATTGCGTAAGTGAATTTGATCAATGTAATAATGCTTAGAGTCTTCCACTGAGCAAGTAAGCCAGGCCAAGGGTTCACTTCGTGCTAGCAATGGTTCACAAGTGCCAGCCACGTCTGCAGTGTAGGCTCAGGACATGACATATACATATAAATATATAAAGTTGTGTATGTGTGTGTGGGTGCACTTGCGTGTGTGTGTAAATTACTAGCAAGCGAGCAATTTTGATCTTTTTCTTGAAAGCTGTGTCAATTACTTCACACAATTTTTTATTTTAAAAATATCTAATTATATTTTTCATACTTTCGACTAGAATATGGATAAGCAGTATCGAGTTGATAGTGATGAGGATGCAACATTAATGGATGTTCCTATATCGTTTATTGCACTGGAAAAAGCAAACATTGATGTTTTGCAGGCTCGCTTTAGAAAAGTTCCTCCTATTATAAGTTATTTGTTTTTGTTTCTTTTCATACATGTACAGTTATATATATATATAATTTGTGTGCGTGTGTGTGTGTGTGTGCGCGCGCGCGCGCATGCAAAATTACTAGCAAGCGAGCAATTTTGATCTTTTTCTTCAAAGCCTTCTCAATTACTCCACACTATTTTTATTTTACAAAATATCTAATTATTTTTTTCATACTTTCGACTAGAATATGGATAAGCAATACCTAGTTGATGGTGATGAGGATGCAACATTAATGGATGTTCCTATATCTTTTATTGCACTGGAAAAAGCAAACGCTAATGTTTTGCAAGCTCGCTTTCCAAAAGTTCCTCCAATTATAAGTTGTTTGTTTTTGTTCCTTTTAATACATGTACAAATATCTTTTGATGAATTACTAAACAAAATTTTAATGTTAATTAATAATAATAATAATAATAATAATAATAATAATAAAAAAACAACAATAAATCTAGTGTAATCCCACCAATGGGGTATGGGAATAATAAAGTGTGCACGCAGCTTATCATTACCTTTGAGGTAGAGGTTTTGTTTCTGATAAACCCTTTAGCTTAATAAAAAACAGACCAAAGAAGTGTGTGTATGTGTGTGTGTGTATATATATATATATATTAGTAACAATAATCATACTTATAAAGGTAGTCTAACAAGCAAAATCCAGAGTTTCATTCAAAATTTTCATGACCCAGATCATCGTGATTGGCACCCACACTAACCCTCTGGTGGGAGAACCATTAATACTAATTAGCTAACCAACCTAATCAAAATACTAAAGCATTTAAGTTACGGAAGCAAGTTAAATGCTAAGGAAAGAAATAGGGAGTTCCCATAAACTCCAACTAAAACAAATGTGGAAGTAATCACCTAAAACCTGAAAGTCAACGTACTAAAACTCTAACAAGATCCATAAATCTAAACAAGAAGGGTCACACCCCAAACTAATATGCTAACAACTAACTAGAAAGTCTAAGTCTAAAATGTTGACATAGACAGAAAGAGAACTCATGGCAACCCAGAAGAACTGGCTCACCCTTGAATTCGAACGACGATCACTAATCTTCTAAGCGAGGTCTATCAATAGCCGCCTGAAGATGTCCTGTACTCAACAAAGAAAGAGCAAGTTCAGTATCAGTACACAACCACAGTGTACTGGTAGGATCACGCGGCTATCCCACTAAGTGCAACATACATAAGTCAATACAACAATATAATAACATGCATACACCGAACATATACAATATCATCAATATTTACGAACAACAAATAGTTTCACAACTCTCAAATATCAAAGTTATATCAAGTCATTGGTCCTCGCAAGGAACCCAAACCCAAACTGTTAGCATACCGGAACGTGGTACCCAATCCAATGATTATGCCAGAATGTGACAACCGATCCCATAATTATGCCGGAACATGGAAACCGATCCATGTTAGTGTGTCAAAACAGAACACCCGATCCATTGAAAAAGCCACAATCACAATCACAAAGTACATTCTCATAATTATACATTCAAGTCATGATTCATGGCATTCATCATTCATATATCCTCATTTACAATTAATGTGATCAATAATGCAACATTTGCATACATACATGTATCATAATGAAGCAAGAACAAACATATATTATATAAATACAGAATTACAACCATGGCCTACCTTGAAACAATCTTGAATCCCCTAAGAAACTTGATTCTTCCCTTTACAGATTCGTTCTGCTTGTTCTTGGTCTACAAACAATTAATATAACACAGTAATCAATAAACAATAACTAATTTCATGAATTACCAACAATCCTATCAACCCTAGATCATACCCATAATCATCATACCCAGATTAGGGCTTTTTCCACCATAATTCTCAAATCAAAACTCTTTCCCATTGATAATTACCCATTAGATTACGTTCTATGGATCGAAAAACGGATTCGGTGGGGGGAGTGAAAATCTTACCTTTAGCCTCAAGAATGGTGGAAAACTGTCAAGAAAAGCCCTGGGGTTCATTCCTTTGCTCTCACGTTTGAAAATTGCAGAATAAAGACGTTTTGGGGTTTATTTTCGACTTAAATCGTGACTGTCCCGCTATGGCGGCCCCCAGCCCTCCCTGGCGGGAATAATTCCACCACAGCGGCTTGCACGGGACGAGTGAGTCGATTTAAGAATTTCAAACTCCTATTTCACAACACATCTTCGACCAACGACACTCAAGAACTACCCTTTCACGCTAAGATCAATTTTGGGAGTTCTACTCGCCCGAATTCAATTCTGTAAAGTTGTACGGGTTCCTTAACATCTTAGCTATCTACTTATGTGGTCAAATTCATAATTAGATCACCCAATTGCTACCAAATTTCCCTATACCTCATAGACTCTGATTTCGTCCAAATCTGGACTAGGTTGGAAAATCTCAAGTTACTACAAAAAAGTTTTTCGGCCCAAAACTTTTCCCCGTTGGTTTTTCTATAACAACGGGAACATGACGTTACAAAAATTAACTATACAAATACGTCAAAAATAGTTATAGCCTGACCAAGCCTCTTAGATAGAAGTAGAAGAAACATACTTCATCGTATTATGTTGGCCAGGTTATGATCTTTTAAAATATAGAATATTGATGCTCCAATATCTTGTGTACCACTTGATGAAAAAATGTTGATGCTCCCCACTTTGTCTAGATAATTACCTTTTGAGAATAGATATTGGATAAATTTGAATTTCATAAATATTGTTTTGGTTGCAGAATGAGATTATACCAAAAAATATGCATTACATGCATACACATACATTTGAACAGAGAAGACAAAATTGGATCATCAGTAATATTTCTCATCCAGGTGGCTTAATAATAGATTATGTAAATTTCATTTGAATAATCTGGATGTTTTCCTGCCAACAAAATATATTATGTATATTTTCTTTGATGAGATTGTGACAAAATAAGCATTTAATAATTATTGATAAACAGGTACACCATCATTTGGAGACAAACAAAATTTTTTTATCTTTGGTAGAAGTGTATAAATTTGTTGTACATAGGGAAGCTCCTGAAATAACAAACAAATCAAGAGAAAATGAAGAAACATTGCAGGTTAGCTCAAAAAATCATATTAGAATACATAATGAGATTGACTCTTTTATACATTATCATTAAAATGATTTAATTTGTAGGTGACACTGAGACGTAAACCACATGTGCAAGGTAAAAAGTTGATAAAAAATTATGTAGTTGGAACATGTACTAAATCTTATAATGAGGTATACATTAAAAATCAGGGAGAAGCTAACTACTTATCTGAACGTGACATCCCTTCCAACATTGGTAAGCTAGTTCCTATATATATATATATATATATATATATATATATATATATATATTGGTATTATTGTTGTTGTTTTCACATTTATTATCTTTGCCTTAGTTGATTTTTATAATTTTTTTATGGCCAGAAAAAAAGAGAAAAAGAGGAAGCGAAGATTTATATGGTCATCAACAGGTGAACTTGGGAGATGATACAACACATGTTAACTCGGGAGATGCTACATTAAGTAGTCCAATACAATCTTTTCTTTACCTTTGTGATTTTGAGCTCATACTCGAGGCACACAATGAAAATCTTTCCTAGAAAAAATGTTATTGTTTTAGTTATTCAACTTAATATTTTTTAATGTTATCTTTCTTAGGTTATTTATGAAACCTATTGAATTCTGACTTTGTATTGTAACATTATATTTAAAGTTTGGTTTTACCATTTCTAAGACTAACAATTTTGTTTAGAAAAAAACTTATAGTACTCTTTTTGTCCTAATATTATTGTCCATATTAGTAAGCTAAAAAGTAATAAAAAATTTTTAAATGTTGATTGAACTTCTTCCTCCTCTTCCTCCTCCTCCTCTTCCTCCTCCTCTTCCTCTTCTTCTTCCTCTTCTTCTTTAATGAAACTTTATTAGCATATCATGATTTTTGATAATAATAATATGATAGAGGGCTTCATAAAAATCATTATAATTTTTCCTAGGAGAGATAAACTCATCATAGAGAATGCTCTATTTTCTCCTAAGTTTTGGAGAAACTTGTTGATTTTTAATGATATTCGTGAAGATGATTATCATAAGGAGAGATAAACTCATCATAGATAATGCTCTATTTTCTCCTAAGTTTTGGAGAAACTTGTTGATTTTTAATGATATTCGTGAAGATGATTATCATAAGGAGAGATAAACTCATCATAGATAATGCTCTATTTTCTCCTAAGTTTTGGAGAAACTTGTTGATTTTTAATGATATTCGTGAAGATGATTATCATATCAAGACAATGGATGAAATGAATCTTGAATATTATTGTATTACCAAGAATGTCTATGGGAAAACATGTGTTAGATATAAGTTCCCTTCTTTAACTTCTAGCTTGTATTATACAAAGATTAGTGCAATTGAGGCACATTCTATATTAAACCAAAAATTTACTAATCTCAATACTTTTGTACTTTGGGATTATTTTGTGCGACATCCTAGATTTATAATGAGAAGATGAATTATAAGAAAATAAATTGGACATTCATAATGTGAAGATTCTTTTAAATGGTGAATTTCTTATTTGTTGTCAAGACAAGTTAATTATCAGAATATCACCAACAAAAGTTATGATTCTGTCCCCTATGTTTTTATAACGTATACATGAGAATATTTGTGGACTTATTCATCCACCTAGTGGATCGTTTAAACACTTTATGATCCTAATAGGTGCTTCTTCTAGATGGCCGCATGTCTGGCTATTGTCATCTCACAATTTGGCCCTTGCAAAATTGTTGGGACAAATATGAAGATTATAGGCACGATCTGGTAATAAGATCTAATCTATTTGCCATGATAACACTGTGTAGCTTTCATCATAAGTTTTTAAATATTATTCCCTATTAATTAGATAAAAACTGAACATTTTGTAGCTCATGTACATACTCAAAATGACCTTGTTGAGTTATTAATTAAACATTGATAGTTGATATCAAGACCATTGTTTATGAAAACTAGATTTTCCATATTTATGTGGGGTCATGTGATTCTTCATGCTGCAACACTTGTTTGTCTTAGACCGATAAATTATGATATGTTTTCTTTAATGCTGTTGATTTTGGATCAAGAACATGATGTATCCTATTTAAGAATTCTAAGATGTGTTGTTGATACGCCTAAACTATACCTCGTTAAAGAAGTATAATACGGACATTGTCAAATCTAGAAACCAAATAGGTTAGAGTCGAATCTCATAGGGAATAAGGCACGAACTATGTCACGACTCAAAAATGGACGTAATGGAACTTGTCTATTCCCACCAAAACAAGTCACTCTCAACCCAACCAAATGAAAGAAATGCGTAAAGAAAAACAAAAATAAGATAAACGGGAAAAACTTATTCATTTTATAATAACCCCAAAACTTGGTTATCACGTGTACAATTCGCTAAAGCATAAAGTATGAAAATGAAAGATTACTACAAGTCTCAATATCTTTGTTTCTCAAATAAAATGAAGACTAACAAAATGGAAAAAAGGGCTCGCCGGGATGAAAAATAGCTACCTCTCAAAGTCCTTCAACAAGCTTGGGGTATAGAAGAAGAAGAAGATCAATCACATGGAACAAGGCTCAGCACCTACACAAGTGTAGAAATAACAAGTGATTACAAATAAATACAGTACTCAGCAAGTAATCAAATAAACAAGGTAAAATTAGCTAAAAATAATTACTCTTTTCATCCTAACCGAACCTCCTCAGACTACAACCTTTATAGAAATCAACCCAACCTAACTGTTCACAATACATTCTTCACAAGTTCTCATAATTATAGTCCACTAGTCACAGTCCAACAATCACAAGGGTCAAATGTATCACTCACAAGTTCAAGTTCATCAAAGCACATTAATCAATTACACTGAATGCAAAATACCAAGATTTGTCATGTGAAATATCAATTGGAGCTCGTGGGAACCACCATAGCTCATGAACTCGCTAGTAATGACCTCGACACCTATATCACTCCCGATAATGACCTTAACATCCGTAACACTCACCAAAAATGACCTCAACATCAATTGCACTTGTCGTAAATGACCTTATCATCAATAACACTTGCCGGAAATGACATCGGCTTTAATAACACTTATTGGAAATGACCTCGACATTAATAAGAATCACATATCACATCACGATGCATAACAATCAATGAAAATAAACAATGTCACACAACAAGGAAAAGACAATAATTCAAACAATTCAAGTCCACAATAATACCATCAAAGCATTTCATCAACCAACACATTACAACTCAAAACAAGGCAAGTTCGTAAGTGTCATTACCAACTCATTACCTTTTATTAATCCCCATCCTTATTCATTAAGATTAGACTAGTAGAACAATAAACCCTTTACCTAATTCCTGTTACTCCCAAACACACCCAATGAGTAAAAACACACGAACCAACTAAATTTACGAAGTTTAGGAAGTCACTTACCTCAATCAATCAAATAGTCAATCCAAGACTTGAGTTTTCCCTTTCCAAACAATATTCAATGCCCTATGATCTATTTTTATCAATTAACCAAAATAAGATTACATAAATAACAACTCTCAATTCTTACATTTTGAATATGGGTAATTAAACTCAAAAATCCAATTCCAAAAATGATGTCCTAATCCCAAAATCATTACTTGATAACATTACCCAAGACATTTCAAAATCATTGGTGAAAACCATTTTTAAAAGGAATTAAGATCAGTTTACTATCACCATTGGAGTGAAGAACACAAGTTCTTGAAAAACCTTGTACTTTGGCAATCAAAATCACAAGTTTTGATGTTAAAATCCATAAATAACCAAAGAGAAATTAAGTTTTAGGGTCACAAAAGCTTACCCAAATGATTTAGCACAAGAAACCTCTTCAAAATCGCCTCTAAGGGTTTTATAAAGCTCAAAAGTTGGAAAAATGGCTAAAACCCCAAAAATGGTACGTATAAACCCCACTGATGTCACTTAAGTGAATCTTGCAAAAAATAAAGGTTCTTGCTTTTGCGAAATAGACTTCGCTGAAGAGACCATCGCTAAAGTGAACTCTGATTCGCTTAAACAAACCCTGTGGGAGCCATGTCTTTGTTTTAGCGAACACACCTTCGCTAAAGCAAAAGTCGCTTAAGCGAAAGTTCTATCACAAAAGTGAAGGGTAGAGAACTCAAGCACCAGAAAATCAACCAACACTTAAAATGTCTAAAGGACCCTCAGGGTTCTTTAAGAACCTGTACACACAAACCATATATGAAACTGACTATATTCAATATTTTGACCATAATGGAACCATCAAAACATGAATGTGAGGTCTTCTTCAGTCGAAACTCGTTAATGTCACACCCCGAGCCTACACCTTGGACGTGGTCGGCACTCACGAACCATTGTTGACCCCAAGCAAACCCTTGGCCGGGATAAACTCTCAGCGGAAGCCTTAATCATCATTAAAGGAACTCAAAAGAAAGTTTTAAACTCAAAAGTCTCAAATACTTAAACTTAGAATGTTTTAGAAATTAACATTCAGCTAGCCAAAGAAACAACTCAAATCTCAACATAAATAACTAAAAATGAAAAGACTCATGAACTAACTTCTATCTATCTATGAAGCCTCTAATACTATGAGGGATGTCAGAACAAGACACCCCATCATCCTAACAAACTGAAATGACATAACATAATAAAAGGGATCCTTCGGAAGCAAGGAGGCTCACCAAATAACTCTGGAACTCAACTGGATCAACGAAGAGCTAGATGTTGATCCTGGTTACCTGTATCTGCATCATAAAAGATGCAGGCCAAATCGCATTAGTACATGGAATGTGCGGGCATGTTAGGGGAAATCTAACACATGACATAAGCTTGAACTGGAACTGAAGAAACACTTACCTCGTCTCAACTCAACTCAACCTTATTTCAATATAAGGTAATAGAAATAATGTAGTATAAATAAAAGCTTTAAAATAGTAGATAACAACTCAATGTATTAGAAAATACAATATAAACTCTTTTTGTATGTGAAAATACAAAATAATAACTGTTGGGAGATTCTCTAACCGACAACCATCACTATAAGCTATGTGATGGTACAACGTCCAGCCCACGCTACCAGAACTGTCCTATACTTTGCCAGGGTATAGAACTTCTTAACTAAGTGGATCCACTAGTCTATGCTAAAAAGCAATAAAGAAACCGTCTAAAAAGTATGACCATTTTCTACCCACATTGGTTACATGGTTTATAGAGGCTGTGAGTTGTTAGAACTCTCCCCATATCGGTGCTCAATACTACCCCCAAAAAATATAACTTAGCACATTAGGTTTTAAAGAAAACATTTTCACTTTTTCAAATTTGAGATTATTACTCAAGAGGTTTCTCTAAAAAGAGATAATATTGAAAACTATTCATGAACTCTTTGGAAAATTGGTATTTCCTCTCATCTTAAATATGAAAACATTTCTCTTGGGAATACTTAGTTCCCATACATTATTTTAAAGAAAATGAACTTAACTCTACTCTTCCTCAACTCAACACTCAAGTCATTTGAAGCAAGTTTTAAAATAATTTGTAAAAGACCTCTTTAAATGACTCGAAGAACTCTCAAGACTTGACTCTTAACTCTACCTTGGATTTGAATTATGAATTCAAGGGTTAAGATCTCATGTTATGTATGATTTATTGATGTTTATACATATCATAGAGTGTAGAAAAACATTTGAAAACATAGGTACGATTCGAGGGAACTCATACGGAAAGAAGGATGAAAGGGTAGGCGACTTGGCATCCCTAGCGCACTGAGTGGCGCAGGGCGCAAGACCTTGAACTACAGGAGGGAAGTTGAGGTGCATTGAGTGGCGTGGTGCCTCAGGAACCAAACTAGAGATACCACTTTCTGGCGAATTGTTAGCGCAGCGCTCCAGCCCCCAGCCCAGAATTTTTCGATGAATTTTCTTACTCTGTTTCTAACCCCTAATTCACCTAGAATCGAGTGGTTTCTTCCCCAATCACATAGATTCGAATACCCCACATTAGTATACATTAATACACTCTAAACTACCCTCAATATACTCAAAATTATCTCAAGAAATCATCAAACCCATCCAAATTCAAGAATGAAAACAACACTTCAAGAAACTAATCAATAACTCAAATCCTTCAACTTCAAGAATGAAACTTCACTGAAAATAACATGATTGGCATGTGGGTGAATGAATCCAACACTAGGAGAACTCACATACCTTTTAGGGATCAACCCTTGGCGAAAATCCGCAAGAAAAACCTCAAGAACTTGATGAACGATTGAATCTTCTCCTCTTTTCTTCTCTTCTTGAACTCCTCTCAAAACCCTAGCGTATTTTAGGATTTGTAAAACTAAACCAAATCAGTTTAGACCCTTAAATATTACCAAATTTCGTTTTAATCTAAATGGGTAAGAAAAAGACCAAAATACCCCTCTTAAATCCGAGTAACTTTCCTTAAATGGACAATCTTACTTCAAACAGACATATCTCCCTCATACAAACTCAAAAATTAGCAAACTTGGTGGCATTGGAAAGAGGATTCCAAGACCTTTCATTTGATATGCTACGGGCCACCTAAATCGTCATGTACGGAAAGTTATGGTCATTTGAAGGTGACCCAAAACTCATAACTTATGCCTAACTTGCAAAATTTCAGATTTTGCTATTTCCAATTTAGTTCTTTCTATTTTTAGCTCTTTCTAATAACGAGGTGTTACAGTTAAAGTCATGAGAAATGAGCATTAACACCTAAAAAGACCAAATCAAGCTTGAGACCTCTAAAAATTCAACCAAGACTTTAGTGATGCCTAAATTCATTCCCCCAATCCAACAGAACTTTTAAAATTCTGATCTCAGCATCCGAACCTCGCCTGTTGACCAAAGTCAACCCAAAGGCTTAAATTCTACAAATTTCTAACTTAGAACCTCAAATCCTCGAAAAGACTCCAAATATAAAATTGACAACTCTCTTAGACCAATTTCCATATTCCAAAATTGACAGAATCAACGAATTCCCTTTTGACACTCGAAGCTCCAAAAGACTCTGAAACAACTTTTAAACAACTTAAGCCTTACAAAATCAAAATATACACAAATTCTCCACCTTTTACTCAAATTTTGAAACCAACTTTCAAAACTCAATCAGAATAAATCAGGGTCAATATTAGGAGGGGTAAAAATGGTAATTTTACAAAACATTTCCTACCATGACCAACCGTATCATTACATTATCCACCACTAACAACCATGTTCATCCTTGAACATTAAGCTAAGAACATACCTAACGCCTCGAAAAGTTGAGGATATCTCACACACATGTTGGACTCTGTATCCCAAGTTGCCTCACCAATAAATAGTGCTTCCACTGCATCTTCGTTGAAGTAATCTCCTTAGATCTAAGCTTTCAGACCTACTTATCCAAAATGGCTATATGCTCCTCCTCCAAAGATAAGTTTGGACACAACTCAACAGAATCAAGGGAAAGCACATATGACTCATCTAGCTTTTACTTTTAAAGCATAGAGACATGAAAGACATGATGTATAATTGTCAAGCTAGGTGGCAAAACCAACTTATATGCCACCTCTACTACTCGACTCAAAATCTCAAAAGGTTAAATGAATCTAGGGCTAAGGTTGCCTTTATTTACGAACCTCAACACACTGTTCATGAGTGATACTTGGAGCCATACATGATCACCCTCCATAAAAAAAAATAGTGCTCGAACTCTCCTGTATGCATAACTCTTATGTCGACTATGGGTTGTCAACAATTTATCCTGATTCATACGGACCTGCTGCATAACATCTCTAAGAAAGTCTGTATACAAAGAATCCATCTCAGCTAAATCTTACCAACTGATCGCAGATCTACACCGTTTCCCATACAACGCCACAAATAGGGAAATTTGAATAATGCAATGATAACTGTTATGTAGGTATACTCTGTTAAGGGTAAATGTTGATCCCCATCTAGCACCAAAATCAATCACACAAGCTCGGAGCATATCCTTCAACACCTGAATCGTCTACTTACATTGACCATCTGTTTAAGTATAGATAGGTGTACTCATATCTAATTGAGTACCCAAACCATGTTTTAAAGCCTTCCAAAAATGGGAGGTGAACAATGAACCTTGATTAGAGACAATAGAAATAGGAACTCTGTACAGTCGCACAATCTAACTAATATAAAGTTGGGCTAACTTCTCATCGTATACTTCACCCGAACCAAAATAAAGTGGGCAGACTTGGTCAACCTTTCAACAACCACCAAATAGAATCATAACAATCCACGGTGGTAGGTAGACCCACAACATGATCGATAATGATCTTCTCCAACTTCCAAGTAGGAATAGACATCCTCTGAGATATACCTCCAGGCTGCTTCTGCTCACATTTAACCTCTTGTCAAGTCAAACACCTAGAAACAAAATCAACAATATCCCTCTTCATATCGCACCACCAGTAATGATAGATCAGGATACATCTTCGCCACTCTCAAATGAATAATATATCGAGAAAAATGGGCCTCCTCAAGAATAAATCTAATTAACTCACCCGTCTTGGGCACAAACATCCTACCTCTGAACCTCTAGACACAATTAGAATCAAGGACAACCTACTTGGCTTCTGTTCTTAACACTTTGTCTCAAATGAAACACAACTTCTCATCATCAAAAAAGTGATGATCACGAATCTGCTCAACCAAGGAAGAATGGGCCTCTATAAAAATAATCAAACCACAGTCTCCTCACAAATCTGCAATCGGAAGGCTAACCTTTGAACATCTCTAGCCAATGGCATTTCCTCAACATTGATAGTTGCAAGACTCCCTATACTATAAGTCTTCCTACTTAAAGCATCATCCACCACATTAGCCTTCCCCAGGTGAGACAAGATGGTAATATTTTAGTCCTTCAATAGCTCAAGCCATCTGCTACCTCAAGTTCAGATTCCTCTGACTAAAGATATACTGAAGACTTTAATGGTGGGTGAAGACCTCATAATAATACCCCATACAAATAATGCCACCATAGCTTAAGCATAACCAATATAGTTGCCACTCTAAATCATGGGTAGGGTAGTTCTTCTCACGGGTCTTTAACTATCTATAAGCATAGACAATCACTTTCCCCTTTTGCATCAGAACACCATCCAACCCAACTCAAGAAATATTACAATAAGTGGTAAAGTCTACACCCTCCTCGAGTAAAGTCAAAACATGACTTAAAGCCAACAAGGGCTTGAGCTTTTAAAATCTCTCCTCACACTCATTCCACTGAAAGCTCACAATCTGTTGAGTCAACCTAGTCAAGGGAGATGCAATAGTTGAGAAGCTCTAAACAAAATGCATGTAATATCCTGGATATCCAATAAAACATAGAATCTCAGTGATTGAATTAAGCCTGATCCAACTTTTAAGTACCTTAATCTTGGCTGGATCCACCCGAATACCTGCTTGGACCCACGTATCCCAAAAATGCAACCAAATTAAGCCAAAACTCACACTTAGAGAACTTGTCATATATCTTCTCTTCCACAATCTCTAGACAACAATTCTCAAATGTCGATCATTATCGTCCTTTGTGTTGGAGTATACCAAGTTGTCATTATTGAAGACTATCACAAAAGAATCCATATATGGTAGGAATACCCCATTCATCAACACTATGAACATAGCAATGGCATTAGTCAAACTGAACAAAATCACAAGAGTGCCCATAACGAGTCCTAAAAGTTGTTTTCGAGATATCCGATGCCCTAATCTTTAGTTGATGGTAGCTGGACCTCAAATCAATCTTACAAAACAAAGATACCCCTGAAGCTGATCAAATAAGTCATTAATACGAGGAAGATGATACTTGTTTTTCATTGTCACCTAGTTCAACTGCCGGTAACCAATACACATCCTCATGGTACCATCCTTCTTCCTCACAAACAAAATAGGAGCACCCCATGGAGAAACATTGAGGCAAATGAATCCCTTACTCAATAATTCCTATAGTTGATCCTTCAATTTTTGCAACTCAGCTGGAGCCGTACGAGAAGGAGGAATAGAGATAGGCTTAGTGCCCCACTTTATGTTAATAGCAAAATCAATATTCCTATCCAGAGGAACACTTGGAAGATCAGTAGGAAAAATATTTGGAAACTCTCTAGCCACAGGAACAAAATAAATGGGAGGTGACTCAATACTAGTATCCCGAATGAAATCTAAGTAGGACAAACACCCTCTATAAACCAATCTTTGAGATCGAATGAAGGAGATAACCATGCTAGGATAAAAACAATTAGAACCTGTCCACTCAATTCTTAGGATACCCTACATCACTTAGGTCATAGTCTTAGGGTTAAAATCAATAATAGCATGGTAGGAGGAGAGCCAATCCATACCCAAGATAATATGAAAGTATACAATCCCTAGATTGATCAAATCTACCCAAGTATCATACCTTGCAAATGAAATAAGAAAAGATCGATACACTTGATCCACCACTAAGGACTCACCCACTAGTGTAGAAACATGAATAGGTGCAGGCATGCTATTAGAAATCATATCAAATCCAATAGAAAAATAGGTAGACACATACAAGAAAGTAGACCCCGGATCAACCCGGATAAAAAAATACCCATGTAGGTCCTTAGAAAACTAGGACAATACCTATAATTATAGCATCAAAAGTCTCAGCCTGAAGCCTCCCTAAAAAAGTATAGCAATGTCTCTCTCGACCAACTACAGTCTTAGTAGAACCCCAACCTCTAATCTATGAAGTTATATCACCCCTACCAGAAGTCATACCGCTTATATTAAACTGACCTCTACC
The DNA here is from genome assembly GCA_035578085.1 of Solanum pinnatisectum. Taxonomy (NCBI): domain Eukaryota; kingdom Viridiplantae; phylum Streptophyta; class Magnoliopsida; order Solanales; family Solanaceae; genus Solanum; species Solanum pinnatisectum. The sequence goes on along the minus strand of CM069076.1, from coordinate 37,431,293 downwards.
TCGACCCCTGGCCGAAAGCGGTGAATCTCCAATTGGAGCAGTTGAATAAGTATGTTGGGTCTTGAGTGAGTTTGTAGAGGGCACTACCGAATTATATCAGCTAGATCTCCATATCCAAAACATGACCTCGATATGGAAAACTGTTGCTGCTAACCTGATGAGCTACCATGGCCACCTTAGCTAGAACCATAGGATCCTCGATTTGTCATCCCACTCTAAACGGTTGGAAACGATACATTATCCGACTCACGATGCTAAAAAGAGCTACTACTTCTATGTGAACCTCTGCCTCTAGTTCAGATGGTATAAACTGACCAAATGATCGAGCCCTCTTAGGGTCTCCAAAATTCTCTCTAACCACCAACTCTACCTCCTTGGCGGTTCTCACAATGGACTGGAAGTGTAATACCCCAAAAATTTCTAAATTAAGAGTCGAACCATTCTTCATTTTATTTACTTATAGGGTCATATCGGGTGATTCATAAATTCCTCATATGTGTAAAGGTAAATTCCTTATTGTGGAATGATTTGGATATGAATTAAGGTCACTAGAATCCCCTAGCACAAAGTAGAGCTGAAGTTTCCTTATCTATTAAGTTTTTATGTAAGATTTTACTTAGGTCAACTTAAAACAACCAATCTCATATAATATAAAGACTTACGTGGCCCATAACTTATCAAATTAAAAGTATTTGAATCCTCATTCCAACTCCACCAATTTCGTAACAATCCAAGGTTTGAGTAAGAAGTTACGACCATTTTAGTAACCTGATACAATGTTGTTATGAATTAGCCGACGGGAAAACATTAAAAAGGGTCATTTTTGTGTTTTTACCTTGAAAAAAACCCTAAAAGAATTTATTTACTAATTAAAGACCCAAAACAATCAGATTTTCATCTCTTAATCCATCATTCTCTTCTCTCTCAAACCCTAAGGAAAAATCCTAAGGAAAAATCAAAGTAGAAGACTCCATTCAAGACTCTTCTTCAAGGTAAGTCTTTCTCCAAGAATTTCATTATTTTCAACTCAAATTCCTCCATAAAATTATGAATCACTAATGAAAATCATAATTCTTGGCAATATAGTTTCAAGAAACTAATTCAAGAAATCTCAAGAAACGTTTTCTTGATTCTTCTCCTTTAAGCTAGGGTTTCAAGGGTTCTAATCAAGTTCGTATTCAAGATTCTTCAAGAGCCTTGTTCTTTCAGGTATGTAAGGCTATCATAATGTTGGACTAGTTCATCCTCACGCCCTACATCTACTTTTAGATCAGTAAAAGAGTAATTTATGATTCTTTCCCTAGATTTTAGTATTATTGAGATAAGTTCATTTTGAGTTCTTGAGTTCATATTTCTTTTAAAAATTCTATTCCTAATTATTGAGTTTCTATATTGTTATATATTGAGATATTTGAGTTGATTTATTCATGTTTATATTCCAGCATGAACCCTATTTTGAGTTATAAATTTTGAAAAGTGTTTTTAAAAGCCAACACTTGAGTTCTTAAACTGAGTTTTGAGAAAGTAAAGATGAGATTTGAGAAGAAAGTTTCAAAAACATGATTAGTATGACAATCGAGTATGCCATCAATGTATGAGCAGTATGGTATCTAGATATACCATCAATGTTTATTCAATATGATTTCTCGAGTCATCAATGATCATATTAATATGATTTTGATATGTTTTTGAGAAAGAGTTTTCGAGTATGAATTGAGTAAGAGTATAAAGGGACTATGTATTCCGAGAGATATCAATTTTTGCATTGATAAAAGAGAAACAGAGATTTCAAAATGAGTTATGAGTTCAAAAGTTATTTCAAAAGAAGTTACCTCTTTTAAGAGGGTAGTTTGAGCAATTATCTCAAACTAGAGGAAGAGTTATGTTTTTAAACATATGAGCTTGAGAATATACTATTGGGAGTAGTATTGAGCACCGATATAGGTGAAAGTTCAGAAAACTCACAGCCCCCATAAACCATGTATGCCAACATGGATAAAGGATCATACTTTTTAGATGATTCCTTATTACTTTTTAAGCATAGCTTAGTGGATCCACTTAATTGAGGAGTGTTATATCCTAGCAAGGTATAGGACAGTTCTGGCAGTGTGGGCGAGACGATGTATCATCACATAGCTCATAGTGATGATTATCGATTAGAGAATCTCCCAAATATAGTTAAAGTGTATTTTTATACATCACTGATTATGTTAAGTTCAGAGATGAGAAAGTATTTTATAAAGCCTTAAATGATTTTACTCCTTTATTTCTTTACATTCAACTTGAGTTCATTGTTATCTATTGCAGTCCATTCTTTGAGTTATTTTTTATTCAGCCATAATACATACTCGTATATTCCATATACTAATGTCGTTTGACCTGCATCCTTTTACGATGTAGATATAGGTGTTCATGATTATCAATAGTTGCTTCGTTGAGATCACTCCACACTCTAGTCAGCTTTGGTGAGCCTCCTTATATTCTAGAGGACTTCACAGTTACTTTCCAGTTAGTAGTTTTGAGGTGGCAGGGGTCTTCTCCCAACATCATTCCTTAAAAGTAGAGGCTTCATAGATAGAAAGTTTTGGAGAGTCTTTCAGTTTTAAATAGTTTATTTAAAATTTATATTTCATACTCAGTATATTCAGCTAAGTTTTATGATTGAGTAAACTATTTTTAAACGTTTCTTTCAATTTAATGCTTATGGATGCTTGAGTTAGTATTCCGCTTATAGTCAGTCAGGATGAGGGTTTGCTTGGGGACCATAAATGGTTCTCGAGTGCCAGCCATGTCTAGGGTTAGGCTCTGGTCATGACAGGAAGGAATCCCCCTCTTTGGTTGCTTTAAACACAAGACCTGACGGAGAAATTCAACCCCCTCACAAACCTACGGACTCTCTCTGCCTCATCTAAAACAATGGTCATGGTGTGCGTGGATTGATCACAAAAAACAAGTCTCATACTAAATAACAGTGAAACCGCCATTTCTCAAGTCCTTAAACCACAATCGACTATACTCTTTCATGCTCTAAAGGATGAAACAGACCTGAAAAGCACTAGATTACGTATCCCACTCTACCGGAGGAGATCCAACTGGTCTTGAACTCATACAAAAGTCCTCCACCATTCTCTCGTAGGTCCACACAACTTAAGTGAATCAAAACGAACACCACGAGCATCTACCATACCCACTTCTTCAAGCATCTCATTGCACAATATCAAGAAATCATAAGCATCCTCGTTATTACCACCCTGAAACTGGGATAGTTTCATCTTCTAAAACCTCTCATAACGCTGATGATCTATTGTCATCGGGAAAACCTCAAAAGCAATATATGCACTCACCGGCAGTGCAGGATTCACTGGTGGCTAATCCACATGATCATGAATGCCCTAAACCTGCTTGTAACTTGGGATCTGCGCCCCCAGTCCAGTGAGAGAGCCATGTGGTGTACCTACCGCACCAACCTAAGAGAAGTTCTCCAGCATACATAGTATCCTTAATAAAGTCTCCTAGAATAAAGAATCTCCAAACTCAAGAGGAACATGGTCCTCAAAAAACTTAACTTGTTGCTTAGGTGAGACTTCTCTACCTCTAATTCTATCTCGTACCACTCCTCGGGCATGACCTCTAGCTAGTTCTACTCAATGAGTACGACCTCTAGCCAGTGATATTCCATAAGCACAACCTCTAACTCTAACCCTACATCTATCCCTGACTAAGATCTTTGCAACTGTCTTGGGGACTACCTCTCATCTGCCACTGGAAACAGAAGATCTAGACCTCGATATATGCTAAAACAACATGCAACAACTCAACACTAATGAAGTAATCCCACACGATAAGAAAAGATGCATAAAAGGAAGCTTCCTAACAATCTTCATAGCCCCCAGAAAATAAGTACAGATGTCTCTGTATTGATCCTCGAGACTTTACTTAGACTTGGCATATACACACGTGAGACCTATGAAATTGGGACTCTGATAGCATTTTTCATGACCCAAAAATGGATGTGATAGCACTTGTCTAGTCCCACCAAACAAGTCAGCCTCAACCCAAAAAAATGAAAGAAATATGGAAAGTAAAACAAAAACAATGTAAAAATATAAAACTTATTGATTCTATAATAATCCTAAAAACTAATTGTCACATGTACAAGACACTAAAGCATAAAATGCAAATGCAAGATAATTACAAGTCACAATGTCTTTGTTTCTCAAATAGAATAAAGCCTATCATTAATGAAAAGAGGGCCCACCAGGATGACAAGTAGTTACCTGTCAAAGTCCTTCAATAAGCCTTGGAATAGAAGAAGAAGAGTGATGAGTGGGGGATTTCAATTCAGTTAGGGCTTAATATTCAAATTTCTAGTGTCTTCAATGCCTATTTTATGCTAAAAAAAGATGTTAAAATGCTAATTTGCAACAATAAAGGAAGAAGAGAAGGGCAAGGACATTACGGTGAAAAAAGGAGCGAAAAAGCTGAAGAAGTTGAAGGAAAGCAAGGCTGGTACTCGCCAAAGCCACTCGGTGAGTCCCCGAGTGGACCTCCAGCTCCCCTAAAGTTATAGCAGGTCAGCCCATGGACAAAACCAACTTGGCGATAGAATGAGCATATTGGCATATCTATTCCGCGATGTAAATTTACCTCGCCAAAAGTTATATTGAAGAGATGGTGCAAAGCCATGTCAAGAAGGCGAGAAAAGTAGTATTTGGCACATCGCCGACTAGGTCGGAGAGCCGAACTTACTTCACCGAAAGTTACAAAGCAATGGGTGGAAAGACAAGCCAGAAAGGGAGAGAAAAGGGCACTCGGTGGTTTGTCGATCGTGTTGCCAAGCCCGATATACTTTGTCGAGTGAATTTGAGGTTGAATTTTGGGGACGTATAAATGAAATTTTCAAAAGAAGAAAAGAGTTCCCACAATGTCCAGTTCCGTGGATTTTGATCCTAAACATTCTAAACACGGTTCTTACACTTTTTGAGTAGAGATTTAGGGTTTGTTTGATTTTTAACTTAAATTTGAGCATTTGGAGACTTGTGGATTGTTGCTCAACTGGATGAAAAACATAGTTGGTAACGATTCCTTGTTCTTTATTATGTTTGGCTAAAACCCCCATTCTTGGGGTGTGATTATGTACAAGAATGTTTTAATTAGCTTATGGGTGTTAGTATTTACTGACTTTATTGTTGATTTGAAATGAGTTTACTTAATAGTTTGAGTTTTAATTAATGAATTGTATTTGCAAATACAATTCTAGTCCAGTTCTCTAAGCTTGCTTGAGAAAGGAGTTTTAGAGTTAAAACTATTAGTTGATGATTGTAGTGATTGTGTTATTGTAGATATAGCTTGAGAAAGTGGGTCTAAATGGAATCCTACTAATCTAGCTTGAAAAAGTAGATTGATTAAGGTATTGAGCTGCTAAGATGCATTGTGCTTGTCGAGGTTCGAAAGAACTCGCTTGATTTGTGATAGTTGATTGAGAAATGGCTATTGCACCTAAAGCCTAACCTACCTACTGAGGTTCAACAATTTTTAGTAAATAATAACCACCCATTAAGCGAAATTGGCATTCATTTTATCACACTCACAAGAAACCCTTTCTACTTGTTTACTCTCAGTTATTTGTAGTTGTTAATTGTTCACCCAAATCCCCCATTTGACATCAATTGTCAAACCCCTGTCATGTACTTTATTTATTGCTAAAAGGTCTACAACTACAAAAGATTAGAACACCATTCTACTTCATAATTTAATTCTTTACCATATCACTCCCTGTAGATTCAACCCTAACTGTCAGTTGGGTTTATACATATTAGCGACTGCCTACACTTAGAATCAGAGGAAGTGTAGTTGAGCGTTATCAAAAATGGTGCCGCTATTGGGGAGTGGTGTTTAGAAATCTTTTAGTGAAGTTTAGTTGTGAATTGATTTTGTTGTAGTTGAATCAACTTATTTTTGTTCTTTGTTGGCTTCTCTTAAACACGTGAAGATATGAGTGTTAATGGAAGCAATGCCAGCCAACTTGGGAACAATAATAACATTGGTAATTTGTACGATGTCAATGAAGATCAGTTTGGAAGTGCAGGCTCTATTTTATTGCCTCCAACTTTGGACAATGTGGTGTTTCATGTGACCAGCACTATGTTGTAGTTGTTGCAAATGAAGGGTCTCTTTGGAGGTCTTGCTACTGAGGACCCTCATGACCACATCTGAAACTTTGAGGATGTGTATGTGCCATTTTCTTTTAAGAGCATCACTCAGGAGTCAAAAAAGTAATTGGCCAATTTACCAAGGGAATCAATCACTTCTTGGGAGGAGCTCACTGATGCGTTTTATGTAAGGTTTTTCCCTCCCTTGAAGATGGTGAAGTTGAGGGATAATATTCAAAACTTTAAGCGAGTGGATGGTGAACCTATTCATGAGACATGGTTGCGGTTTCAAAAGTTGTTGCTCAAATGTCCAACTCATGGACTCCTGAACAATGTGTTGCTACGATAGCCTTTACGCAGTCAATAAGGGTGTGGCAGACTAGCTTGTTCGAGGAGGAATCATGCAACAACCATTTGACATAGCATCTACCCTTCTTGATGATATGACAAAAATCAATCGTGCTTGGTACACTAGGGAAGATCAGGTGTCTCCTTTGAACTTCATGATGACAAAGGAACAAATGGAAAAAAACCAAGAACGAGATGAAAACATGACCAATATGATGACCCAAATGGACCTATTGATGAAACGTGTCACGGGGAGTGGTTCTAAGGCTGTGAATGTCGTCAGAGTTAGTAAAGTGAATCCTTATGAAGTTCATTTTGAGGCCTTGTACAATGAAGAAGTACACTTCTTACCAAATCAGGCAAAAAGTTTCCATCCAAACTATCCAAGACCGGGTGGAAATCAAGGTTGGAACAGAGATCGTGATGATGGTAAGAGAGACCGAGATGGGGAATGGGGTGACTATGGTACGAATTAGAGAGAGAGGGATGGGGAAAAAGATCGATATGTACCTCCCCATAAGTGTCAAAAGCCAAAAGAGCGAAGGGATGATCCTAAAAATTTTCACACCGAAGATATGTTTGCTCGCATTCTCAACAAAGTGGAAGGATCAGACAAGGTGCTAGAGGAAATGAAAGATGATGTCTCTTCTCTGAACCAAACAATTACTTCACAATCAGTATCTATTAAGAAGCTGGAAACACAAATGGGTTAAATCTCGACTTATTTAAATGCAAGACCAAAAGGAGGTTTACCGAGTGATACCATGGTTAACCCAAAGAATGAAGCTTGAAAACATGTCTTCATCATGCCACGACATTAAACAATGAACTTCTTGGGAGGTAACCCAAGTTTTAGTTTTTATTTTTTTTTTATTTCGTTGTTTAAATAACGGTTGTTAGATGTGCAGGTTGAAAATTTGAAATTTTGGAGAAATGGGGCAATTGGGCAAGCTCAGATACCATTCGATGAATCATCAAGAGGGTCAGCGAGCCCGATATAGATTGCCTTTTTGACCAACCAAAGGGTTAGAGTTCTGGTAACTTTGGCGGGCAAAAGTACCATTCGGCGCATCGCCGAATGGTCCGCAACATAAGTGGGTACCGCTGATTGTGGTGTGAACTGAAGGGTCAAAAAGGATTCTAATCGTTTTCAATTGAAAACTCCCTTTTATTTTGCATTTTTTGACTCTTACACTTTTACATGTCCAATTTAGATCATATTTTGCTTAATATTCTCACCTGGGTCTCATTGCTTGGTGGGGATTTGCGTTTGCTTTCATATTTGCTCGCCTGATTTCTGTGTCTGTCTACTTTTGAGGTTGGTGACCCGAACTTGAGTTGTTTTCTAGACATTTGCTATGCATGCTCGTATTATTATTAGATCTATTGCATGATCTTGTGTATTAGGTTGATACTGAATTGTGGGCTACTATAGTATCATTTTAAATTTTGTATTTAGCCCCTATATGTTGAATTCCGTGTTTAAATTGCAGATGTGTGATTGTAGCATGTTGGGTCAGGTGTGGGTGAAGTCTTAGTAACCCAACTTGTATCGATCAACTAAATTTGCCTAATAATTGAGTGGGTCATATCATTCTTAAGGGCAAAAGACTTTGATTGTTCGATTTTAGATAAAATAGGGGAATTCTGAGTACCCTGGGTTTGTACTGATATGGGAGAGATGTTAATTGCATAGAATAAGGCTCTAATTTTGTTGTCATAGGCTTTGCACTGAAAACTTGAAGTAGGGGTACAAATCTGGCACGAGAGGTAGTTCGGCGAGCTTAGTCGAGCTCGGTGACTGACTCGGCGGTTTGCCAAATGTCTTTGTGATCACCTTGTTTACCCTGAAAGTTAACTACTAGCCTTGATAACATTCAGCGATATGCTTGTGCTCGCTGAGTTCACTCGGTGACTCACTGAATGTCTTGGTGATTGCTCTTTTTCAGCCTAAATTTTGTCAAAGCATTCTGTGATATTCGGCGAACTACCATTGGTTCATTGAATGAGTTCGGTGACCCGTCGACTGACCTTGGACCTCACCAACTTGTGTTGGGTTCTATGTGTTTTTGTTCTGTTACTTTCGGCGAGCCCTCTAAAGCTCATTGAAAGAGTTCAGCAACTCGCCAAACTAGTCGCTGAGTCTTTCTGCAAATTTTAAAACTTGATGTTTCACTGACATGTTTCTAATGCATTGGTTTGATATGTGCTTTTTTGCAAATATAGCTAGACCTAAAGTTCTCGAAGGAACCAACCACCCCAAAATAAAGCACGAGGAGTGGTTATTTCTGAAGAGGACGCCCCACTACGATCAAAACGGCCAAAACATCCTCCAATAGGGGGGAAAAGGCATAAATAACAGGAAGGGTCCTGTAGAGGCAAGTCCGAATGAATACAGCTCCGACAACATGGGAATCTACGACACTGACCTCACCAATTCAGAATTTGATCGTGAGGATAATTCAGGGTCAAGATTACTAACCTCTGTGTCTGAGCTAGAGGATGACCACACTCTTTAGAGGAGACGAGCTTATTTACACTCTAAAGTGGTACAAGATCCGGCTAGACACCCGATCACTCCTCCACCTCCAACACAGACTATTGAGAAGGCACCATCAATGCCCCTGGTACAAGCACTTACACCTCACTCGATGAAAAAAATGGATGGCTGAAAAAGTTGCATACAATATTGGAAGATAAGAGGTTGTCCACTGATAGAGTGGTGGACATGTATCCAGATGTATGGGACACCATTCGGTTCCACAAATTTGAGTGCTTTACACAGCCTCAAGGTTCATACATACCTTCTTGGGTCCGGGAGTTCTACACAAAGTATGAGAGGCTGGTCCCGAAAGGGAAGAAGAAGGTCAGTTCATTCGCACCGATTAATCATGTGGTGGTGCGAGTAAAAAGGTTAAGTGTAGCAGTTTTGATATTAATGAGGCATTGGGGTGCACCGTCAACATAATACACTTCTTGGTGGATAAAATTCAGAAGAAGACCCTGGATGAACTTAATGGGTGGTTGTCCCCTTTGATTTCTTATATTACACCACCATGATCAAGCCAAAGGTCTAGATTGAGAAGAAGGGCCTGAATGTAGTAGCACGGTACTGGTTCGGATTCATTAGTAGCACATTAATGCCATCCCAGAATAAGTCCATACTCTGGGGTAGACTAAATATTAGGTTGATCATTGAGAAGGCGAAGACAGATATTGAACACGGATTTGTGCATACATGCTCGAGTGCCCTTAGTGGGGAAGACAGATGTGAAAGTGACTCCCACTTCCATTACTGACATTCGAAGGATTAAAGGCGAGTACACCAGGGACGAGGCTTAGCAGAAAAGAGAAGTGTCGATGGACACATCCCTAGCCATCGATGTAGATATGTTGGAGGCAGATACAACCCCTCTCAGTCAGGTCGATGACCCTATAGGTACTCCTAGTACTTGTTTTATTGCTCCTTCTATGTCTGCTACTACTACTGTTGTTGCCTCCCACCCCCCATTGACACAAATGATGCTCTACAAGATGGGTCATCTTGCCCAATCTACTAATGTACGTGCTTCTAGAGTCAAGGCAGTTGTTCCCAGATGGATTGACTGGGCTATTGTTGCTGCCCTGGCCCCTATTCGAGCTGAGTTGCGAGAGCATCGAAAGTTGATCACCGCACATGGCCTAACCTTGGACACCCTCACAGTGCGAGTTTAGGCATGTGAGCAGGGAGGTTGCCAGTTCAATGATGTTATGGCCTTGAGAGCCGATGTTGTTGGAGTAAGGTGTGACGTGGATGAGCTTAAATCCATAGATCTTTCTATGTTTTTCGGCACTGTGGATATTCCCAAGGTTCCAAGTACAGAGATGCTAGCCATTTTTGAAATCCCTCTAGCTACTCCAATTAGAGATGCTGCCATAGCTGATGATGATGTTGAGTCGAATGCTCTAGAGACTAATGAGAAGGAGCTTGGGACATGTGATGCGGCTGTGTATGATGATCTTAGGGATCTAGAGGGTGTGATGGTGTAGACGGCCATGAAGGTTTCTCTTCGGGACACGTCGATGATTGGCTCCATTGGAGTTGAGGTTGTTGATGGTGATGACCTGGGCACTGATGCCCAGATTAAGAGAGCCCCAGATGTCCAGCGTTCACCTCAGGCTTAGCCTGGCAGGGGGATCTTGACTCTCTTCTTATTTTACTAGTGAGACATTTATTTTATTTTGCATTGAGGACAATGTTAGGTTTTGTTTGTCTTGGTGAGGTATCTTCATACCTATCCCCTTGGGTTGTATCAATCTTATTTTGGATGCTTATGTTTGTGACTATTGGTTTTTGGTTTTTAAGGTGAATGTTCGTTTTTTATCCAAATTCATATTCGCCTCTTTTTTTTTGTGTTTGTAAATGTGTGGCTGTCCTCTTGCATATTTGAGTATCGGTTGTAATCAATACCGATGACTTGAATAGTGCTCTTGATTGAACGATATGTTTGTGCAATTCCAATGAAGAAAATTTTGAGTTGCATAAGTCATGTGTGAATAGGGATGGCAAATGGGAGGAGCGGGGAGGGTGCGGGTTAAACCCACAAAGTCTTTACCCCGCCCTGCATAGCACGATAATTTTTTCTTGCCCCGCCCCACCCCGCCCTGACTGACAATGCTTAATTCTTTTGTTGAAGGCAGTTTGTTATTTAAATAGCTATGATCCGGATTTTGAAGGTGATAGCTTTCAAATGTTAATATTATATTATCTTGATTCTGGTCTTTTGAATAGTTTCCATTCACTACAAGGAAGAATTTATATTCATTCACCAAATTGACTAAAAATCATTAAAAACACTAAAAATCTTTTAACTCACATTGTTATACTTGTAAAAAAATAAAATTTGCACAAACTATATGCACAGACAAGTTAAACCACCAAAACTTATTCTGAACATATATTTCCATCCAACTCCACATATGAAATCCAAGAATTTTTTAACTTCAAGAATTGAGATTCCAATTACAAGAGATTGCTAATCACATTCATGGATGTTAGAGCAAAAAAAGAATACTAATCACATTCAACAAAATCAAAAGACTCTCCAAGGCACTACTAATCACATTCAAAAAAATCAAAAAATTCTCCATGCCCTGTTACAACAATAAGGATTCCAAACAGCAAACCTAAATCAACAGCCTACAAGTTAAAGCAACACCAACTCTTAAAAACAAAAGATTAAAATCAACAGTCTCTTCTATAAACTATATAATGGCATTCCAAATGGTCTACAACTTGAATACGACTCTTCTTCTTCATCAAGCAAGGTCGGACATGAAACTCTATCAATGCTCGAAGTCAAACCTAAGAAGAAAAGTATGTGGTTAAAGTACTAAGAACTGAAAACATTGTTAAAATAACAAGTCATTGAAAAGTTAGATACCATTTATTTTGTCCCATAACCAAGTACAAGCACACATCAAAGCTTCCAAAGTAGTAGAATGGAGTCTACTATGGTGTGGACTAATCAACCTTCCACTTGTGCTAAATGCCTATTTAGAAGCAACAATAGACACGGGAATGGCTTTGAGGTCACGAGCCATTTTTTGTAAAGTAGGAAATTTCAATCCGTTTCTCTTCCACCAACTTATATTGTCAAATGATGGAGTTCGAGGCAACAAACTTTCTTCTAAATACATATCCAACTCTGATTTTGTCTTTGCATTAACACTACTGGAAGCAAAAAATCTATCAAATCTTGATAGTCGATCACTTTCCGAAAGGCCAATGGCTTCATTTGAACTAGATGCTTCAACTAACTCATGTGGAGAAAAATTTCTAATCTTGTACTCTTTAAATAAATCATCACAATGAGTATACAAAATTCTTGAATTTTAGTTAAAGCTTCTTCACCATAAATTAGTGAAAGATAGAACTCAACTAACTTCATTTTATATCTCTGATAAAAAATCGCAGCTACTCCCATGAATATATGCATATCATTCCAATATTTTAGAAACTTTAATAACATTGCTTCTGCCATATTTTTAATCAAAGGATTGAAATTTTTTAGCCATTCTTCTAATTCGAGCTTAACTTCACAAACTTTAGAAAAATATTTACCTGAAGTAGGATACTGAATTCTTGAAAATTGTTCAGTAATATGATAAAAGAGCTTCAACTTACCACAAACATCCTCTACTTCACTCCATTGCTCTTCAGTTGGAAAACAACGATAATTGGTATTCGTTAGACTCAACTTCTGAAATACCTCTTTGTATTCAATTGCAGTTCTCAACATTAGAAATGTTGATTTCCAATGAGTTGGACAATCATACTCTAACATTTTGGTACAGGAAACATGTAGCAAGCGTGCAAATTCTTCAAATCATTCAATTCTTCCCAATGACCCTATCCAATATAAGACACTATCATGCACGCTTTTAATACTATCTCCTATCACCTTTATCCATTCTTGCACAATTAAATTTAAGATATGTACAACACAACGCACTTGAAAAACCCACCCCATCAACAACAAACCCTTTTTTTTGCAAAGTTTCTCATCTACCAAGGTCTTCATCATAGCATTGTTAGTGCCACAATTATAAACTGTAATCATTGATATTCTTCTTTCAAGATTCCACTCTAACAAACAATTGAGCAATGCTCCACAAAAATTATCCTTATCATAAGGAGAAGGAACATAAACAAATCTTAAAATATGACTTTGAAGACTCTATGAGTCATCAATAAAATGTATTGTAATAGCCATGAACCCTTTTTTGTTGTTTTCTGAAGACTACATGTCAGTTTTTATTGCAATTTTACATGTGAGTGTTTCCAATAACTTGGACATTTTAGATTTCAGATTGTCAAAAATCTTCAAGATATCATTCTTGATTGTGTTTCTTGACACCAATTTGAACAAAGGTTGTAGACTGGCAACAAACTTTCTGAATCCCACATGATCAACTATGGACAATGGATATTCATTCAAAATGATGGCATTAGGAAGTTCTCTTCTTGAAATGTCTTGATCAAAGTATTGTTGTTCGCTGCCATCATTCACTTCCAAACCACCCTCAGTTATCAAGTTAGTTGGCTTTTTTCTACATCTACGAAAATGTTCTAACATAGATGTTGTCCCATAATTTCTAGTCAATTTGATATGAGGATTACAATTCCTACAAAAACTAAAACGGACACCATCAATCTTCACTAGTTTAAAATGATGCCAAGATTTAGAAGTAAATTTTCTTTGCTTGATTTAAATAACTTCATTAGTAGCTTCATTTGTTTGTGAAGGCATTTAACTCTCATTCTCAATAGGGACAATATTAGAGGATGAACACATTGGATTTTGTTCGTCTTGAGACTCAATCAGTTTATAGTAAAAAAATCAACAAAAGACGACATTAGGAAGAGATAAACAAATTATTACTAGTACTATAAGAAAATTATCAGAAAGAAACAAAACAAATAAAATCACTTGTGATCAAAATATATGTAGTAGATTTAGATAGATTTTACAGAACCAAAATCAAGTATCAACATATTGTACAAGACACAAACAAAAATGACCAATTCTAGATAAACTCATACAAGAACTAGCCTTTAAAAGTCATACAAATTTGCGGATTGAACAGTTTCAATACTCACTGCTTCAAAAATTCAAATAATTAATCAATTTGGATTATACACTTGTTGTCAAGCTCAAATACTCAACTTAATCAACCAAAAATAGTAAAACTCAACAAAAAAACAATATCTGGCCAGCAAGCTCAAATACTTAACTAAATCAACTGTATTATACTATGTGAAACTAGAATTAACCAGTAACAGAATGGATATTAGACTATTCAAGAAAACTTACTTAGCGGATGTTGAAGTTGCTTTATGGATAGTGACTCTTTCAGTCGAGCAATAAATCAAGCTATAGGAGCAGAATCAACTGTAATATAAAGAGTAGTAAATTTCAAAGAATCAACAGAGGAAAAGGTAGTAGAAAACCTCGTCTTTCTATGGTATTTAGCGAGAAAGACCTGAGAGGCAGAGTTTTTTCTTTGCTTCACTCCATTACGTTTCATGGTATCACTGTAAGCCCAATTTTAATTTAGTTTAAGTTCAAAAGAAAAAGAAACCCTAACCCATACTCGCCCCGCCCCAAATATTTTTCTTTTAAAATATTTTGTACCTGCCCCGCCCCGCAAAAATACTAACTTGCACTGCCCCACAAACATTACTACCCGCTCCACATTCTGCCCACCTCGCCCCATTGCCATCCCTATGTGTGAAATCTTAGCATCTCAGTATGACTAGCCAATTATTGAAATGAGTCTTGTGATGATCGTTGCACGTGAGCTAAACTTGTAGAATCTTTATTGATGATTGTGTTGAATTCCGTGTGTGGTGAGATTGCCTTGAAATATGTACTTGGTAATACCTAATGCTTGCCTTGTTGTTCCAATTGACTAATGTAGGCGAATGATAGAGATGATCTTAGGCACAAACTTTGGAGAGTGAACCAAATTTCTATTATACCTCTTTGTGACCAACTTGTGATAGTTTGAACCTAGCTTGGCACCATTTGAGCCTAACCTTTTATTTGGATGAAACATGAACACATTTGACGTCTTTCCTCCCCACCTAAAACCTTCATGAAGAATTGGTTCGTTTGAATGGCCAACTTAGGCCAAAAGCCTAAATTGGGGGTATGGTGAAAAATGAGGAAAGTCACGAAGTTTGTGAAAAAGTTTGTGAAAAATTAACTCTTAAGGATTGTGTTGAAAAAGACAGAACCCCTCTATATAAAAAAAATGAAAATAAAAGAAAAAGAAGAAAAAGATTGAAAAAGAATGTTGCAATGAAACTTGTGCATGCATAAAAGAAAAGGGGTTTCCAATGAGTCATATAAGAATCTCTATGCTTGAAAGAACTTAGGGTGGATTGTGAAAATCAATAATAGTGAAAGAAAAAGGACAAGAAGTGAAATGCAAGTCATGCTTCATGAAGGTAAGAGTCAGTAAGACAAAATTATTATACCTTTACCCTAGGCCCCATTACAGGCCTTGAAAGACCTTAGTGATCTTGATTGAGCTAAATGTCATGTTGATTGGAAAATACGGGCAAGCCTATGGGTAGAATCATGCATGTGTTTATCTTTGAGAGTGTGAGAGTTGATTTTGATACCTTAATTCTTAAATTTTGATGAGCTTTGTGTGTGGATGGAATCATTCTTGATGTGAGGGCATTCCAATACTTTTGTTGAGCTTGAATTTACATTTGAAGCAAGCATTGTGAGCTTGACTTCTATTTAACGAGGACTAGTTATAGTTTGAAACTTGTAGTGCACAATTAAACTTTGCATGGGTAGGTTGAGCTTCGTGTGCAGTCATGTTGAGTCTCAAATAGCACTATTTGTAGACATCTATGTTGAACTGATTCATCTTGTGTTTTACATGAGGACAAGAAAAATTTTAAGTTGAGGGTGTTGATGAGTCGGGGATTTCGACTTAGTTAGGGCTTAATATTCAAAGTTTTAGTGTCCTCAATGCCTATTTTATGCTTTAAACTAATGTTAAAATGCTAATTTGCAGCAATGAAGGCAAAAGAGCACGGATGGGACATTACGGGGAAAAAAGGAGCGAAAAAGCTGATGAAGTTGAAGGAAAGCAAGGTTGGTACTCGCCAAAGCCACTCACCGATTCACCATGTGGAACTCCAGCTCACCTTAAGTTCCAGCAGGTCAGGCCATGGACAAAACCAACTCAGCGATAGGATGAGCATTTTGGTGTATCACCGAAGTGCTCGGTGATATAAACTTACCTTGCCAAAAGTTACAGAGAAGAGATGGTGCAAATCCATGTCAAGAAGGCTAGAAGAGGAGCATTTGGCACGTCACCGACTAGGTCGGCCAGCCCAACCTACTTCTCCAAAAGTTATAGAGCAATAGGTGGAAAGACAAGCCAAAAAGGGCAAGAAGAAGGCACTCGGCGGATCGCCGATCGTGTCGACAAGCTTGGCTTAATTCACTGAGTGACTCTGAGGCTGAGATTTTGGGAACGTATAAATGCAATTTTCAAAAGAAGAAAAGAGCTCCCACATTGTCCAGTTCTGGGGTTTTTGATCCTGAACATTCTAAATGTTGTTCTTACATTTTTTGAGTAGAGATTTTTAGGGTTTATTTGATTTTTAGATTAAATTTGAGCATTTGGAAACTTGTGGATTGTTGCGGAACCGGATGGGAAACATAGTTGGTAATGATTTCTTATTCTTTATTATGTTTGGTTAAAACCCCCATTATTGGGGGTGTGATATGTAGTTGAATGTTTAAATTAGCTTATGGGTGTTAGTATTTATTGATTTTATTGTTGATTTGACGTGGGTTAAATTAATAGTTTGAGTTTTAATTGATGAATTGTAGTTGCAAATACAATTTTAGTCCAGTTCTCTAAGCTTGCTTGAGAAAGGAGTTTTAGAGGTAAAACTATTAGTTGATATCGTAGTGATTGTGTTATTGCAGATTTAGCTTGCGAAAGTGGGTCTAAATGCAAACCTACTAATCTAGCTTGAAAAAGTAGATTGATTAAGGTATTGGGTTGTTAAGATGTGTTGTGCTTATCGAGGTTTGAAAGAACTCGCTTGACTTGTGATAGTTGATTGAGAAATGGCTATTGCACCTAAAGCCTAACCCACCCACTGAGGTTCAATGACTTTTAGTAAATAATAAACACCCATTTAGCGAAATTGACATTCAATTTATCACACTCCCAAGAAACCCTCTCTACTTGTTTACTTCCAGTTATTTGTAGTTGTTACTTGTTCACCCAAATTCTCCATTTGACATTAATTATCAAACCCTTGTCATTTACTTTATTTGTTGCGAAAATGTCTACATCTACAAAATATTAGAACAACATTCACTACAACATTTTAGGCCTAGGGCCACACTAATTCTGGACAACGCTTTTAAAGTGTTGCCTAAAATACTTTTGGGGACGCTTTTAAAGCATAACCCAAGTTTTTAACTTTTAGCTATGATAATATTGGCAACACTTGTAAAGTGTACTCTTTAATGGTATAAGCTACACTTTATAAGCGTTGTTAAAGTATGATATAATTGGCAACAACTATTTACATATATGGCCACATTTTTAAAGTGTCCTATTTTTATAATTGTAAAAGCAACACATTACAAATGTGGCCTTAAAGTTTTCGCTAAAATATTACATTCCCTCCAACATTTTTTACTCTCCCTCCCATTCTTATTGAGCAAAAAAATATTTCATAAAACATTAAAATTTTGTTTTCCCCCAAAAAGAAAATCGAGTTGAACTTCTCGAAGAACATGATTTATCAGGTAAAAATCACTGAAGAACAAGCAAAATCCTTTCTCATAGAACAAGAAAATGTAAGTCTTTCTTTTCCCCCAAATCTCTGAAGAACACAATTTTCTAATCAAGGACATATTTCAACTTTCTATTTCTTGTTGAAGATGCCTCACAGATGAACACACCTCACTATAATGCTTCATCACATTGGAATGATTTTGTTGGAACATGGTTTATCAGGTAAGAAATTCTATCTTTGAAAGTCTAAATTTTAGCTTTAGGGTTTTGATATTCTATTTTTGTCGATTTTTAGAGTCTAGCTTGTAGTTGTATTATACCAACATCAGTTGATTAATCACTAAATAAGTATAAATCTGTATGGATAAAAGGTTCTTCATGTCTTTGAAAATTAAAATGTAACCCTCAAACTACTAGACTTCTTGTCTCCATATTTAGCTGAACAATGATTCTTCCATAGGTTCCAACAAATGACTAGAGGAAGAGTTTGAATCATGAGGGGTACTAGTAGTGGTGAATGAGAAAACATTGTGCATAATAACATTGTTATTGAGTGTTCTTTCTATCTCTTACGAGGTTACCGTAATAACATTGTGCATAATATTCAAATATTGACCAAGCTAAGGTACTTATTTTTGTCAATCTCTCATTGAGAGTCAAAAGGGTATCTCAAAGTTAATGTTGCTAGGCTGCGGTATTATGTATTCATTTTCTATTCATGCCAATTGGTGTCAAAAAGGTAGCTCAAAGTTGTTCTTCAAATTTTAAGAGTTAAATAGTAGCTACTTCTTAAAGTTGTTTGAGAAATTCTCGACAAGCATGGGAAAATGGTTCAAATGAGGAGATACAAAGTAGATGCACAAGACAAACTATATATGTTGCTTGGACTCTCCTAAAAAAAAGCCCGGTGTGCGCAGGATCCTTGAAAAGTAGTGCAATTTTGGAGGATCCAACATACGTAAACAATAATTTTGGAGAGTCCGTGCACCATAGCTAGAAAAATTTAATAACTTTTAACAAAACAAAAGATTGATTCATATTATAAGTATTTTACCATTAGACGGATATAAGTTGCCTCCTTTCTTATTTCTCGTAGGCTGATCTTGAACACCAAGGACACTTGTATCATTTGACTTCTAGGACAAGTCACAAGTGGGATTTGAAATTTCTTTATACATTTTTGCTTGACTAAAGACATAATAAGTAGACTATGAATATAAGATTGTAATCAAAATTAGTAAGATAGCCTATATCTGAGAGCCAGTTACTAATTAAGAAGCATGTGAAGATGAACCTAAAATATTTCTAAAATATATTAAGCATCACAATCCTTTTGTTCTTCCACTTGTATCATTCATCTCCGAGTGTAATTTAAATTTCTCTGTTTTCGTTGGCTTACATTTTTTGGATATTTTCAATGTACATCTTACATTTTTATTTAAATCAACATATTAGAAAGACTTTAAAGAAGGTTACCATATACAGAAAGAAGTAGGTTTTGAGATATTGAACTACAAGGTCTATAGCTCGAAAGAGCACTGCTTTGCTTGTTATTTCTCTATTCTTTCTTTCTTTCTTTTCTTACACATTAGTGTCATAGTAACGTGCTTTGTTAAAGGCTGTTTGAATTAATATATGTAAATACTTTACTTGTGTCTCCTAACTTGCTGCATCAATTGACGAGCTTCTTTACACTTGGGTTATGTTTTGTTTTACTGTGTAATATGGTTGGTTGGCTTAAGATCATTGCCCTACAAGACCATTATCAAATTCATGGTTTGTCTTTGCAAAGATACTAATATTCCATACAATTATTTTTACTATTTATGGGACTGTCCTACAAAAAGATTGGTTTGTATGGAACTTGGAAAGCTAGATTGAGTTTCTTGTTGCCAGTCTTTGAGGTGTTGGTGAGTCACAATGCTTATGTTTTTGTTTGACATAGTTGGACTAGTTTCCTCTTAATTTGCTAAGTTTCATGCCATTTTCACACAATTGAATTGTTCTTTATCCTCATTTCTTTCTCAAACTAGACTGACATTAATTCATATTTGTGTTTTTGGTGAAAACTCTTGTGTAATTACACTGGGTATGTTGTTGTTGCTTTGGTTAAAATTGTATGGGGCATCTATTGACGAGTGTAATAGTGGTCTTTCTATAATTAAAAAAAAAAGTGTAATATTTTTGTGTTTTCTTTTGGCTACACTTGCTCCATAGGTTGTTGACTGCAGAGTTTGTGGTGATCCCCACTCTCGCCTTCTCTTTGCCTTTGTGGAGTTCGCCGATGAATGTAAGTTGGAGGGGCTTGAAGTTTTTCTTAGTACTGCTAAACATTGAAAAGTCAAAACTAACTTGTCATGTGGAATCATTCCAACAGACTAAGCAAGAGGTTCACTTAGCCTTTGTGGAACAATATTAGGGTTCTCTCCTCTGAAGGTCCTACCATAAAAAACTGCTATTCTACCTGTGAATGCTACATTCCTTCCTAGGGTATGCACATATCTGTGTCGTTTTATTTATTTGTTTACGGATCATGTGGAAAAATAATTTTCTTGTGGTTCTATCTCATCTTATAGAAGTAATGTCATGGAACTAAATGCTTTGTTTTCCATTATGTGTACATGCTATGTGCAGTCTGAGGATGAGCGTGAGATGTGTGCCAGGACATACCAGTGGTTGTTGGATCTAACCTTGTTTCACCTGTTGATGCAATTAGCACACAAGTTGTAAGAGGCCAAAATCTTCCACATTCTTCAGGGTCAACTCATGGTTCAGTTCTTCAAAAGGTATTTCGCATGGTTCCTTCGATTCTATGCTTGTCTTGGTGTCTGCAATAGAGTGTCTTGGTGTTGTTGGAGTTGAGTTTCCTCTTTTTCAATGCTTTGTTTGGTGCGACTCCTATGCTGATTTGCAGGACCCCTCTTTGGAGTAGAGTGTATTGATCTTGTGTGAGTATTGATCTTGTGTGATTGTGACTTTGTCCCTTGTGTGATCTTGTGTGTAGTATAGTGTATTGTCTGTAGTAGACTGCTACCTATAGGAATTCTAGGAGCTGTAAGATACATTAAAGCTTCATCTGAAAGTTCCATGCTACACCAAAAGTAAAACAAAAAATGTTGTGAGCCTTTTATCTTCTGGATGTGATTGTTCTTATCTATAAAGCATCTCAAGTTCCTCTCTTGCCAAACTGTCCATCTACAATCTTGTATAGTGTTCCAACATGTTATCTTTCTCTCAAATTATTAGCAGTGTTGTTTAACAGGACCATTTGACTCCCAGAAAGTTCCAAAACAATTGTCAAATTTGGTTGCACAATAAAGATGTTGTCTCTAATAATCAACAAAAATATGTTAGTTATAGTGTCGTATGTAGGATTTTTTATAAGTAGTAGAGTTTATATGGAAAATTATCGTGGTCTGATAGGGATTTAACCAGGTCATATAGGGGTTGGAAAATATCTAAGACAACAATCTTAAGTCCAGGAAGTTGCTTTTGTAACTGTGTTGCAGCTGAATTCATTTTCTTGTTGAATTGTTGGGCATCTGTATTGATCTTTGAAACACATCCACTTTCATAAAGTGGACTACAAATTGATGTAGTAATTTTGTAAGACAACATCTTTGGCCTAAAGTGGACAACGAAATTATGAAAGTTTTTTGGCCGTTAAATTTAGATATGTAAACTCTATTCTGCAATCTGCAATTTGGAACCTGAATCTTGAACTGTAATCTGCAATCTGGAATCGGGAACATACATTCTGGAATTGTATTCTTAATCTGCAATAATTTGGAAATGATCTAAAAATTTGTAATCTTCATTATGCAATTTGGAATCTGGAACTCATGTAATCTGTAATCTGCAATAATTGGGAATTTGGAACTCAAACTGGAACTTCTTGCCTCTTCTATAACGGGAACTTCTTGCCTCTTCTCCTCTGTATATGATAAATTAGAAAGCAACTAGTAGTCGTGTGGAAAGCTAAACAAACCTCAAAGTTTGGACTAAAACTATGATTGAACCATAAATATGATTGAACCATAAAATTGGAGTAAAATTATGATTGAACCTCAAAGTTTGTATTAAAATTAATGCCCCTATCTATACCGCTTATGATCTGGTGGCTCTATATTTTCAATAATGTAATTAGCCAACTCTTGGTAGAATTGTTCTAAGCTCGTCATTCCATTGTTCATTCTCAAGTGGACTTGGAGTTGGCATTGATGTCTTGCACAGTTCATAAGTCATAAAGTAATTGAAAGAATGAAAGACACCCACATTGAACTTGCACTACAAAGGCTTCTCCCAAATCCTAACATATGGATTTTGGGAAATGTAATAGCCAAATTTTAACTTATGACAGATTGTTGTTAAATATTGCTAGTATTAGTATTTGTAGGTATATGCAAATCAAGAATTTGTTCTTGGGTGACTTAGGTGCAAATATTTATTCTTTTGTCTTCTAATTCTCTGTGGATACCATGACATTTATATTGAAACAATGTAACAACAATAGTTGTTACATTTGCGGTGAAAATCCCTTGATTGATTGGCTTGATGATAGTGCTGAAATTGTTGATGATGTATTGGTTATTGGTTCTACTCCTGGTGTTTGTGTAACTTGGCCGCGATTCATTTTTTCTTGAATCTGTTTATTCCTTTTGCTTCTTTTCTTGAGTGCTTTTTTCTCCCTCAAATCTTTAAAGATTTGGTAAGTTCCTTTTTCTGGCAAGTAGTGCATCATTACCGTACCTCCAAGCATAAGACTAATTATTTTAATTTTAAATATGGAGGGAAATAGAGGTGATAAAATTTGAAGGGTCGCCACCGTCAATTTGATCTCATTGAAGTGGATGATGAAGAGTTTTTGAACTATTGTAAAAGTTTGAATACATTATATTTGATTTTGTGAAATATATTGTAATATTACTTTTTGAACTATTGTGTACACATATATTTAGAATATTGCTTTATAAGTATGTGTATGTACACAAGACATTCTATCTTTTGAAGTTTATTGCAAATCTAATTTGAATTACTTATTAATTAGAAATTGTGGCATATAAATATTTTATAGCCAAAATAATATTACCACAGTTAAAAGTGTAGCCATAGGACTGTAAATTGTGGTATGCATATGGGCAAGGACTACACTTCAAAGTGTTGTCATACATAAGATAGAAAAGACAACACTTTATAATTGTGGGCTATATGGAAGCAAAGGCAACGCTTGAAAGTGTAGCTGATAAGGCAACACTTTTAAGCGTAGCTACAAAGTGTGGCCTTTTTGCCTTTTAGGCTACACTTTTGAGCATAGCTGATAAGGTAACACTTGAAAAGTGTTGCCTAAACTCTAAGGTTACGCCTCTTTCGGCTACCCCTGGAAAAGCATTGCTTAAAGTCCAAAAGTGTAGCCTTTTATCAAAGGCCACACTTTTTGCTAGCTTAGGCTACACTTTACTGGGGTGGCCGTAGGCCTAAAATGTTGTAGTGATTCTTCTCCATAATCGAATTCTTTACTATATCACTCCCTTTGGGATCCACCCCAACTCTTAGTAGGGTTTATACTTGTTAGCGACTGCCAAGACTTAGAATCAGATGAAGTGTAGTTGAGCGTTATCAAAGAGCAATCACACGGAACTGGGCTCGGAATCTACACAAGTGTAGAAGCAAGAAGTGAGTACGAACCAACACAATACTTAGCAAGTAACCAAATAACCAAGATAAATCTAGCTAGAAACAAGTACTCTTTTCATCCCAATCGAACCTCCTAAAACTACAACGTGCATAGAAATCAGACAAACCTAACAGTTCACAATACACAATTCACAAGTTCTCATAATCATAGTCTAGTAGTCACAGTCCAATAATGATCAAGTATCTAATATAATAACCACAATTGTCAATTATAACAGTCACAACCATCAAGTTCATAAAAGCATATTAGTCAAGTACGCTAAACACAAGATACTAATATTTATCATGCACATTATCAATTGGAACTTGTGAGAACCACCCATTATTTATGAACTCACCGGTAATGACCCCAACATCAGTATCACTCATTGGTAATAACCTCGATATTCGTACCACTCACTGGAAATAACCTCAGCATCAATAGCATTTGTTAGAAACGACCTCGACATCATATCACTTGCCAGAAATGACCTCATCATCAATAGCACTTTGGGAAAATGACCTCGACATCAATAACCATCGCATGTCTCATCATGGTGCACAAAAATAAATGCTAATAAGCAATATCACACTAGAAAGAGATAATAACCCAAACAATTAAAGTCCATAATAATGCCATCAAATCATTCCATCAATCAACACATTAGGGCTCACAACAAGGAAAATTCACAAGTATCATGATCAACATGTTGCCTTTTATTTAACCCCTTCATTATTCATTAAGATTAGACAAGTGGAACAATAAACCCTTTACCTAATTCCTATTACTCCCCAACACGCGTAATGAAAGGAAATACATGAATCAACTAGTTTAACAAAGTTTTGGAAGTCACTTGCCTCAATTCAATCAAATAGTCAATCCAAGACTTGAGTCTTCCCCTATCAAATAATATCCAATGCCCCACAATCTATTTCAATCTAGTAACCACAATAAGATTCCATAAATAACAACTCTCGATTCTTACATTTTGAAAACTGGTTCAATCAACTCAAAAACCCAATTCTGAAAATGTGGTTTGAATCCAAAAATCTTTACTTGAAAATATTACCCAATCCATTTGGAACTCATTGGTGAAAACCATTTTGAAAAAAGGAATCAAAAGCAGTTTACAATCACCATTTTAGTTAAGAACTCAAGTTTTTGGAAAATGTTGCCATTTGCCAATCAAAATCCCATGTTTTGATGTTCAAATCCATAAATAACCAAAGGGAAATGAAGTTTTAGGGTCAAACAATCTTAGCTAAATGACTTAGCACAAGATATATTTTCAAAATCAACTTAAGGGTTTTACAAAGCTCAAAATGGGGAAAAATGACTAAAACCCTAAAAATGGAGGGCATAAACCCCTTTGATGTTGCTTAAGTGAACCACGCAAAAATGGTGGGTCTCGCTTTTGCGAACCAAACTTCGCTTAACCAACCATCGGTAAAGCGAGCTCTGGTTTGCTTAAGTGAAACCTGCAAGAGCCTGACCTTCACTTTAGCAATCACACCTTTGCTAAAGCGAAGGTCTCTTAAGTGAAAGGCCTATGGCACAAGCAAAGGGTAAATAATTTTTGCACTAGAAAATCAACCAACACTAAAAACATTTAAAAGACCCTCAGGATTTGTTCGAAACCCTGTATATATAAACCATATAATCATATTAACTATATTTGATGTTCCAAAAACAAATGGACCATTGAAATACGAATCTGAGATCTTCTTGACCTAAAACTCGTTAAAGTCATAAGAAATGATTTTTTTTAAAATAAAAGGAAGTCACAAGAAATGAACATAACACCTAAAAAGATCAAATCAAGCTCGGGACATCTAAAAATTCAACCAAGACCTCACTTAGGCCTATATCATCCCCTGAATCTAATGGAACTTTTGAAATTCTGATATGAGCATCTGAAGCGTGAATGTTGACCAAAGTCAACCCAAAAGTTTAAATTTCACAAATTTCCAATATGATCTCAAATCTTCAAAAAGACTCTGAATCTAAACTTGAAAAATCTCCCCGACTAGTTTCCACATTCTGGAACTAAGAAAATTGATGAAATTCCATTTCGACATACAAAATTCCAAAAGGCTTCGAAAACCATTTTCAAGCAACTTAAGCCTTTGAAAATAAAAAATACACAAATTCTCAACGTTTTAGTCAATGTATGACACCAAATTTCAAAGTCAATCAAACTAACTAGGGGTCAATATCGAGAGGGGTAAAATGGTAATTTAAATAAAATTTCCAAAAATAATCAATCGGGTCGTAACAAACTGTCGTATTTTGTTATTTACTGTTAGCTACTTATATAAAAGATAATTGGGAAATATGGGATAATTTGGGGTTTCTTTTTTAGAATTACTTTGTAACATGTAACTATCAACAATGTCACATAGTAGAGAATTTATATAGAGAATTAACAAGAATTATGTTCACCAAGGCTGTTTAACCATTTTGAGATTAGTAAAAAATTTCATCTTTCATTGCTCTTATACTAGTTTATCAAACGTATGCTACATTTAATTGTTTCTCAACCAAATTAAATGCCTATGACTTTTATTATTTTTGACTAAAAGTGCTTCACTCATTTCAAAAGATATTTACTCAAAGTTGGTTAATCTTGCTACAACATTAACCATTAGAAGAAATAAAAACCTCAAATCCTTGTTATTAACTCTTTTTCCAAGTTCAATGCTTTTTTACTCAAACATGATAAAGTTAGGGCAAGTTCTAATGTTTGCAACCATTAGAAATTGATTAATATGAAAAAAATAATAAGGTATACAATCACAATAGACAATTCATTCTGTAAAAATCTCATTTTTAGGTCGAGTCGTCATGGAATCCACAACCGTTGGTTGTGGGTTTTATTTACTCATGATAATTGTAACAAGAAAGATAATTGTATTCATTCAACAAGAATTTACTTACAAAAAGTAGAGACAATCAAACATTTGACTTCAAGAAAACAATGCAAATCTTTCATTCAAAACTCATTCAAGCGTTTTGTGTTCTTCACTAAAAACAAAGTGCTAAAATAAACACTATAAGTAATATTAATAGTTCTTGGAATTTGGAAATTTAATAAAAGAGAGTTGATTTTTTAAGGTTCGCCTGACGGCCCCTTACTGGTGTGACGCTCCATCCCTTTGGCCGTATTCTGTTCTTCAAAGAGTAATGATAACCATGATGAGTGTGAAGCTACACCTAGTAGCCCATCAGAGATCAGATGGTCTATCACCTTCATCCTCAATTGAACTTCAAAAAGTAGTCCTTACTCAGAAAGTGTGATGCTACGCCTAAAAACCCATCAGAGTCCTGACATGCGACCCATCACTTTCGATGTCAGATGAACTTAAAAAATTTATTACATCTCTGCAAGTGTGACAGTTCTCCTAATGGCCCATCATAGGTTTGACAATCTGCCTGGCTTACTCTCAGATATCTCCTTTGGCAACACTTAACTTTATTTTGCTTTCTTTTTCTACATGAATGATTTTCTTTCTAGCACAATAAAAAAACTAATAAAAGACACTATCGTTACTTAAGAACTAGCAATTATTCATAGCTAACAGTATCAAATGTGTTGTCAAATGACGGCATTTCAACAACCTCAATTGTCATGATTTGATCTCTCAAGTCATGATGACACCTAATATAACCCACCAATAGGTATGCCAACCCATAATCCTGAACAAAAAGTAATGAAAATAAGGGTAGAAACAAAGTAGAATCAGTAATTCATTAAGAGAAATGGAATATCAAATGGATACAAACCAGAAGATATATATAAATATATATACATATACAGGAGTTCCCTCCTAAAACTTGAAAGCCACAAGTACAAAAATGTCTAAACAAATAAGTACAAGTCCCAAAAATGGACCCAAATAGAAATCTTGTTTCAAAAGCAAAAGACTAGAGAGAGAAAGATAAGTCCAGGATGCCAAGTCCTCACGCTCACGTCTGATCCAAGTTGTAACAGGCTCGTGTTATCAACACTGGTAGTTGGTGTCACTCCCCGAGGCTAACCCCTTAACGTAAACACGGGACCTAGGATCACAAATGACCCCAAGCTAACCCTGAGCTGGCATATTATAATTATACCTGAATATGTCTAGAAAGTTAAATTGATGCGGAAGATAAAAACATGAGCTAAACTAAATGATGGGGAATACCCAATCTAAGGTAGAATATATAAATACTGAAAAAGAGTTTAGAATACTAAATTATAACTCAAATACTAAAGATGAATCTGTTTATGTCTGAAATAAGTCTCTAACTAACTAGAGATGTTGAAACATGCCCCAGCTAACTCTAGCAAAACTAAAATTAAAATGAAAGATTGAATGTAAAAGAACATGTCTATCATCCTCGGAGAATGAGGTCTCACTACTGATACTGTTGAATACAGATCGGGAACCGATCTACACGTGAGCTGAATACTAAGTACCTGAACCTATATCACGAAAAGATGTAGCGTAGAATATGCGTCAGTACTTGGAAGGTACCGAGCATGTAGGATAGGATAAAGTTAAATAAATCTATAACTTAACAAAGCATATTGTGCAATGATATACTCTGAACATGATGAATATACTGAAAAATACTAAATATGAACTAAAGTGAATGCAATGACCAAGTACATAATATTCACCCTGTAACTTCTGAAAATCTACATTTTTCTTTCTTTTAGAATCAAGGGTGTTACATTACCTCTCCCTTGGGAAAATTCGTCCTCGAATGAAGTCTAAACTAGCTGAATATGGAGGGAAGGAGTTGCACACCCTACCACTAAGTACTAGAACCTAATTTATGACTGTACTGAGTTCTAAAACATGCAAATATGCTGAAAATGCAAGTAAAACTGAGGGAACATGATACTGAGACTAATTTTATGCAAGAGTAACTTAGAGTCTGGAGAGGAACTATTACCTAAGGCTGAAACAGAATCGGAAGGAAATAGATGAGGATATTTGGCCTTTATGGCTGCTTCTGCTTCCCATGTAGCTCCCTCTACGGACTGACTCATACACAAAACCTTCACTGAAGCTACCTTTTTAGTTCTCAACCTCCGAACCTGACGATCAAGGATTTCAACTGGATCCTCTTCATAGGTGATACTGTCCTTCACAACTACACTCTCTAATGGCACTATAGATGCTGGATCACCCACACACTGTAAGAATAGCAAGAAAGTGACGTTTTCCTATAAAACTTTGTAGCCTTCCTTTCATTAGATGTGATGCACTTCACACCCATGAAAAGGACTGTACTTAGTGCAGCTTTTCAAACATCCTAGGACTCTTGAACCTAATACTCTAATTCAAAATTTATCACGCCCTGAGGCTACCCCTTTGACTTAAACACGGGACCTAAAACCACGAATGACCCCAAGCTAACCCTGAGCTGGAATATCGTAAGCATAACTGAATATGTCCAGAAAGTTAAACTAATATGGAAGCTAAAAACATGAGCTAAACTAAATGATGGGGAATACCCAATCTATGTCTGAATATATAAATACTGAAAAACAGTTTAGAAAACTGAATTATAACTCAAATACTAAAGTTGAATCTGTTTATGTCTGAAATAAGCCTCTAACTGACTAAAGATGCTGGGACATGCCCCCAACTAACTCTAGCAAAACTGAAACTAAAATGAAAGATTGAATGTAAAAGAACATGTCTATCATCCTCGAAGAATGAGGACTCACCACTGATACTGTTGAATATGGATCGAGAACCGATCTACACGAGAACTGAATATTGAGGACCTAAATCTACATAACAAAAGTTGTAGCGCAAAGTATCTGTTAGTACTTGGAAGGTACTGATCATACAGGATAGGATAAAGCTGAACAAAGCATATTGCGCAATGATATAATCTTAACATGATGAATATACTGAATAATATTGAATATGAACTAAATTGAATGCATTGACCAAGTACATAACATGTTGAAACTGAATACTGAATATATAACTAGAACCTGGTCAAATGCGCTAGAGTCTGACTGTGGGAGCTACTAATACGTGAGCTAAACGTGGAGTTCGGTGTATACACCCCCATCGAGAGGACCTAATATACCTTGCCAAGGGTATATAGGCATGACTGGCGTGATCACTAAATGTAATCTCCACAAAGGGGACTTATAAACCTACGGGGCACGTAGTTCTGGGACTATATAGGTACGCCAAACCCTAGTCCACTCAATCTAAGTCAACTCCCAATGAGAAATGTGAACAACATAACATAACTAAATTATACTTGAAAGCTCAATATTCTAACATGCTAACTGAGAATGCAACATTTATAACTGACAATGGAACTTTCAAAATCTAAGGCATGTATATCAGTTTAAACTGACCTAGCTAGTATAACATAAACTCAATGAATATACACCACTAGGGTTCTGAATTTCATACAAGGAACTAAGCAACAGTGTTACAACAACATGATAATCTGGTTTGGATTGTTCTAAAAGTTAAATTGCAATAATTTTCTTGAGTTCAAGAAACCCTAGGTCTAGATAATATGAATGGAATCGAGAATCTAACTGAATTCTAGGGACCTAGTGGAAGAGAGGATTCCACCAGTGAGATCCCACATACCTAGTGACGAAATTCACGAAGAAATCTTTTGATTTCGAGGCGGGAAATAGCAAGAACTTGTTGCATTCTTGGAGGGGTTTGGGTCGCCTCTTTTCTCATATCTTGCTCTAAGATCGATGATTTTTTGATAAATGATTGATTAGGGTAGGTTCTAATTAAGTTTCTAGGCAAAAACTGACCAAAACTACGTAGTTTAGGGGTTAAACAACGTAGATTATGTGTCCAACGCATAGGGGAAATGACCAAAACGACCCCAACTTAAAATCTAACTGGGCCAACAATAGGGCCAACGACGGGCCTGACCGATAGATTGTGGACCGACTAACGGCCCATCCTGCCAGTCTTAAGGGGATGGGATCTGGGGGGTCTGTCCATGAACCATGGTCTGACCTCTGGTCCGTAGGTCCTAGCGTGGGTCCAGACTTAGCTGGATTTTCCTGGGGTTGTATGAGGGGGTTGCAGGTGGCAAACCACGAACCCCACCTACGGTCCGTGTTTCACCCTACAATCTGTAGATGGCTTCATTGGTGGCACCTGCAGCTTTTGAAAATCTGCATTTTTCTTTCTTTTAGATTCAGGGGTGTTACAGTTAGTGCTCGCACCTGCATCACAAAACAGATACAGAGTGCAGCATGAATACCAAAACAATAGGGCTATGTAGGCATCACAGTACGACGGAGCAGGAAAAGTAAAACCAATATGGAATGATAGAATCTGGACAAAACAGAAGTCAATGCAGAATTTAATGAAATGCACATGAGTGTACTAAGATAGAAATGAACTAAGTACACCCAACTAAACTAACTAGACCCCTACAAGCCTAGATGGTACATTTGTACACAAGTTTAAGTAAAAACCCGAATGGACTCCTATAAGCTCGACATGTACACAAAATAGATAAATCTACTAAGAATAAGTCACGACGAGTTCAGAGACAGAGAAGGCAAGTAACCAATAAGGTGTAGAGCCCGGACCAAGTACAGAAAATGTTCCCCAAAGGGGCAATAAGTTGTAGCTAATGTATATCAACTTTGTAGAGCATGTAGAACATCATGACCATACACTTATATGCGACAAGAAGGAATCAACTATGTATAGGATAATGAGTAGCGTGACCAAACCTTTAATATGTGAACAACTAAGATGTTGAAGGATCTCATGTTGAATCATTATAATAGAACTTTCATAGGACAAAGTCCACTCTCTGGTAATTAGACCAATAATCCAAGCTCGAACCAACTTCAGTTCCAAGTCACCAAGTGAAGCCCAAAATCCTAAATTCATCTCACAGTGCCATAGAAAGAGGAAGAATGGATAGAAAGTCATCAAGTTTGATTCAACGCCTAATCTAAGGCCAATCTACAAAGACCTAAATTGTCCAAATGATCTAGGGGCAAAACTAAGGCCAAGTATCTTCAAATATTGTAAGTCTACAGAAAGCACTTGTCTAAGCCTAGACTAAGGCCAAACATTCTCAAACATTCAACAATAACAACAAACAAGGACAACTACAACGTACAGATGATCACATATCCCAGCTAGCATGCTTTTGATCTTAAAAATCATACTATACTCCTCAAACATGATTTCTATGTAAAGAAGCATGATCATATAGGTACCCATCCCCAATTAAATCAATTCAACATGAATTAACTTAATTCAGGTCATTCTAAAGGAAAGAGAAGTCATAGCCTACATTTAGGCCAACCACACGCCCTCCGAATCACATATTTGAAACTTATCTTTTGCGTACAACCTCCTCATGATGCCATGATATCATGAATAGAATCACCGCTTTAATATGGTCGTTATCCACTAAAATCACATAAAACAAAGATGGACACAATTTGGAGTCAAAACACAAATTGTGGGACCGACTCCAAAAATTCTAGAAATGACTCTTTCAAAAGGTCCAATTCAATCGCCCGAAGCAATGTTCCAAAATCAAACATAATTCGGGCTCAAAACAGGAAGAACCAACGCAAGCAATTTTAAATAACTAAAGAACACCAAATAAGGAATACAACCTCTAAAAATAGGATTTTACATCAACTGAAGCCTCCCATGCTTTCCAAACACACTAATGTCTGGCTTCAAACTCTCTTATCACAACCAACTTTAAATAATCAAAAATCAAGTCTCGTAGCTCCAACAATAACAATTTAAAAATAACAAAGGGAGTTGATCGCGTTGCTATCTTCTTAAGACTGATGGAGGTGACACTTAAGCGGCTACTCCAATAAAGAGTCTAGTAAAGAAAAGGTGGGTTGCGCTAAATTAACCCTATGGACGCAAAAGTGAAGGCTCCTAAAGCAATGCTAGGGGTGCTCAAGTGGCAGGGCCCGAGCTAGCCAAGCTCGCTAAACTGGTTGCTGCCTTGCTGGCTTACCCCGTTAAAGCAAAGTATTGACCACAAAAGTGAAGGCCATTTAAGCTACCCTGGGGCCACAAAATCAAGGGCACTAGCATCTAGAGCAAGTGAGATTAATTTAGAACCACGTGCATGCAAATGAGATATGTAAGCCAATCAAATTTGACATTCCAAACTCAATAGTGCTATAAAAACTTCCAACAATGGTCGTCTTTAAAAAAAAAATAGGTCCTACACCCAAACTTTGTTTTATGCGAAATTTCATAAGAGGGCCCACAATTAGCCAAGAAGCCTCGAGATCCACATAAAGGTACGTTCTAGAACAAACTTGATATTCTAAAGCTAACCACACTAAGGGAATTCTCATCGGGTATGATTACCAAGAATGTTGAAAAAGGTCAAACTTAGTCCAAAGCTTAAAACTTGAAATGCCTAATGACACAAACTAACATTGAATGCCTCGGGACCAAGTTGACAATGCCACTAGCCTAAAATGGCCCTTCTGGAGTTGATGGAACTATCAAAATTGCATTCTAAGGCCATCTTCCTGAACTTTTGATTGAAATCACCTATTCAAGGTTCAAAAGTTCCAAAACATAGAAATTTGAATAAAAATAAAATGAACAACCAAGTGACAAAACTATCAGTTACAATAAGTCATAAATTACTTAGAGTCACTATAGGAACGATCTAAACAACAAAGGAAGGTATAAATGCAGAAATGACTAGGAGTGTCATCACAACATCCACTACTAAAGGATTTTCATATGTGAAGGTAAGAGTTAAGAAGTTCCTAGAGTCTCAAACAAGTTGGGGAACTGCTCTCGCATATAATGTTTGTTCTACCAGGTAGCCTCCTCAACTTAATAATGCCTCTAACAGAACTTCACCACACGAACTGCTCTTGAGCGCAACTGCCTCACATTTGTGGATAGAATAGAAATTGAGGCAGTATGATCTTATGAAACTCATCAGGGAGATATTGTGCAACATCAAAACATGGAAAATAGGGTGAATAGGTAAAAATATTGGAGGTAGGGCAGACTTATAAGCAACCTCACCAGTTGTCTTAAGGATCTCAAAAGGAGTAAGATAACTAGTGCTCGCCTTCCAAATCTCATCACGCCCTTCATGGGACATACATAGAGGAAAACTTAATCACCAACTTAAAACATCAAGGGATGGTGCCAATGATCAACATAACTTTAGTGTCACTCTGAACTATCTTAAGCCTATTCTGAATCATCCACACCTAGTCCAAGTCCTCTTAAATGAACTTAATACCATGTGGCCTAGGCTCTATAGACTCAAACTACCCAACTGGAGAGTGACCGCTCCATGTGGAAACACATGAGTGACTTTGAATGGCCTAGTCCACTTGGACTTGAGCTTTCTAGGAAACAAGGGCAACCTTGAGTTGAATAGAAACACCAAATCACCCACAACAAATTCACGCTTTTCATTCTTTTGATTATGATACTTCTTCATCTACTCCCTATACAAGGCTGAAATTTCATAAGCTTTTAGGCGAAACTCATCAAGCTCATTCATGTCATTCACTGTTTGACTCGATGTGGCACCCCAATCAAAATTCAAAGGATAGGCCCATAGAGCATCATCAAGTCTCCTTGACTAATCAGCTCTATTGGCATTCACAGTCTTTGCAAGGATCTACTTTATCTCTCTATTTGACACTTTAACTTGCCCACTAGACTACGGATGGTAATGAGTGGCTACATTGTAATAGAATCCATATTTCTCTAGCAACACCTTGAACAACTTATTGCAAAAGTGGGAAGCTCCATCGCTGATAATCGCCCTAGGTGTACCAAATCTAGAGAAGATACTGTTATTTAGGAATGCGATGACACTCTTACCCTTATTGTATGAAAGCGCAATTGCTTCCACCCATTTTGACACATAATCAACCGCAACAAGAATATACTTTATCCCATGTGAGCTCACAAATGGACCCATAAAGCCAAAGCCACATACATCAAACAACTCAATCACCAATATCGGATTCATGGGTAACTCTTGCCTCTTTTAAATTCCTTCTTCTCTTTGGCAATGATCAGAAGACTTGGCAAAATCATGAGCATCTTGATGGATGGTAGGCCAGTAATACCCACACTGCAAGATTTTATAAGCAGTCTAAATACCACTATGATGCCCACCAACAGGCGATGAATGACACGCATCTAGTATTCTTATCATCTCAACCTCAGGCTCACAGCGATGAATAATACCATCAGCACAAATATGGAACAAGTAAGGCTCATCCCAAAAAGAACTTCTTCATATCATGCATTAACTTTTTTCTTTTGTGGAATGACAAATCCGATGGCACCAAGTCACATTCCAAGTAGTTAGAAAAATCTGCGAACTAAGGAATAAGATCATGAGAAGCAGCCAAAACTTGTTTGTCTGGGAATGCATCATTAATTTCAGTCCCATCACCTAGCTTGAGCATAGGCTCCTCCTCTAATCTAGACAAATGATCAGCAACTTGATTTTTTGTCCCCTTTCTATCTTTCACCTCAAAATCAAACTCTTGCATCAACAATACCCATCTAATAAACCTCAGTTTTTCATCCTTTTTAGCCATCAGATACCTCAATGCAAAATGGTCTATATGCACTATGACCTTAGTACCAGGCAAGTAGGATCAAAATATCTCAAATGTGAAAACCATAGCAAGGAGTTCTTGTTCAGTCACCGTATAGTTCTTTTGAGCCACATTCGGAGCTTTGCTGGCATAATAAATAGGATGAAAAATCTTCTCTCGCCTCTGTCCCAATACCACACCACACGCCACTCCACTCGAATCACACATCACTTCAAACGGTTTCCCCCAATTCGGTGAAATAATGATAGGTGCAAAAATTAGCTTTGCTTTCAACTCTCCAAATTCTCTCAGACAAGTATCATCAAAATCAAACTTACACTCCTTTTCGAGCAATTTGAGCAATGGGTGTGCAATTTTGGAGAAATCCTTGATAAACCTCCTATAAAAGTCTGCATGCCCACGAAAACTTCCAACACCTTTAACAGAGGTAGGTGGTTGAAGCTTTTCTATTACCTCAACTTTAGCTTTATCAACCTCAATACCCTTATCAGAAATCCGATGACCCAGAACTATCCCTTCTTTCACTATGAAGTGGCACTTTTCCCGATTAAGGACAAGATTTCACTCTTTACACCATTCCAGTGCCTCGGCCAAATGCATCAAGCAACCATCAAATGAGTCACCTACCACAGAGAAATCATCCATACATACCTCAATAGTGTCCTCCACCATATCTGAAGGACGCTTGAGCATTACACAACCCAAATGACATCCGTTTGAAGGTGAAAGTCCCATAAGGGCAAGTGAAGGTGGTCTTATCTTGGTCTTTCGAAGCTATGGAGATCTGATTGTAGCCCGAATACCCATCAAGAAAGCAATACCAACCCTTACCAGCAAGGCGATCCACCATCTGAACCATGAACGACATAGGGAAGTGATCCTTTTCTGTCTAAGCATTCAATCTCCGATAGTCCATGCATACTCTCCATCCAGTCACTGACCACATCGGAACAAGCTTGTTTTTAGCATTAGGAACCACACTAATCCCACATTTCTTAGGAACACACTGAACAGGGCAAACCCAACTACTATCTGCAATGGGATATATGACTCCAGCATCCAACCATTTGATGATTTCCTTTTTCACTACATCTTGCATAGGTGGATTTAGTTTCCTTTGGTGCTCGATACTAGGCTTACGGTCTAGCATGAGTTGGATTTTATGAGAACAAATGCCAGGAGGAATCCCAATAATATCCGTAATAGTCCATCCAATCGCCCTCTTGAACCTCTTCAACAGAAAAATCAATGCCTCAACTTGCACCCCACTCAAATCGACCGCAATGATGACTGGTAAAGTATCAATTCTCCCCTAGAATACATACCTCAAATGCGATGGTAGAGTTTTGAGCTCTAATTTTGGAGCCTCTTCAACAGATGATTTTGCAGGTGGAGAGTCGTAGTTTTTCATATCTAACTTCAATTTCTTCGGTTTGGAAGGAAATTTAAACCTATTAATGCGGCAATTGATTCGTCATAGTCTTCAATACCATTACCCTCAAAATTCATCATTACCATTTCTATTGCATCAACACCCAACCTCTCTACAATAGACACATCAGAACCCTGCTTCACAATATGATTCACCACTGACACTAACTTGAGATCGCTTTCCTGCTTCATGGACCTACAGATATTAAAAGTTACCTCTTCACTATTCAATTGGAACTTCATATTCCCTCTTTCCATATCGACCAAGGTGGGCCCAATAGTAAGGAATGGTCTCCCTAGGATGATGGGAACCTCAAAATCAACCTCACAATCAAGTATCATAAAATCTGCCAGAAAAATAAATGACTCTACCTTCACAAGTACCTCTTGGAGAAAACCAATGGGCTTCTTCACAGTTTATCGGCCATGAGTAGTTGCATCGCTGTTGGTTTGGGATCCCATAAACCTAACTTCATGTAAATACACAATGGCATCAGATTAATGCTAGCACCGAAATCACACAACGCCTTTGCAAAATGCAACAACTCGATGGTACAAGGAATAATGAAAACACCAGGATCCTCTTCTGCACAAGTGACCTAGTAGCAATAGCACTGCAATGTTGCAACCTTTCATCATTCTCGAAGCTAATGGCCTCTTTTTGGTAACCAAATCCTTCATAAACTTCGCATACCCAGGCATTTGCTCCAAAGCCTCTATCAATGGAACATGATGGAAAGCTGTTTCAATATAGTAATGAACCTGCGGTATTTTCCTTCTTCATTCTTCTTCACCAATCTCTGTGGGAATGGCAGTGAAGATCTAGGCATTGGAATAATTTTTTAGGTCACCTCCGCTTCCTTCTCTGTGGCATTCTTGGACTCTCCAGTAACCTTGATCTCATCATCATCTTTTTCTACCACAATTTCAACATCAGACAGCATAGGTGGATCAATAGTTTGTTTACCCCTCGAGTAGTGACTGTCATACAATGCCAATCATTTTTTGGATTCTGGATGGTGTTGCTAGGAAGTATGCCACGCTAATGTGGATTTATTGTACTGGACAACTGATTCATCTAATGCTCAAGTTTCTTGATCGACACTTCATGGGCATCAACTTTTTGACCAATTCTAGACAAGTCATTTCACATCTCTTTCACATTCTCATCAGTCATATCAAACCTCTTCATCATCTTCTGTATCATATACTCAATACGTCATATGCTACCCCCACCTTCCCTATTGCCAGATTCCCGATTTGCAAGGGGAACATAAGGCCCAACCCTATTGTTTTTGTTACCATAGTTGTTCCGATTGTAGTTGTTGTCGCGATTGTAGTTCCCATCCCAGACATAGTTACCCTCTCGGTTGTAGTTGCCATAGTTTCGACTTTGGTTCCTCGCCCTTGGCGCCAATTATCCGAGTTGGAACCTTAGGCGTTGGCTCAGAAACCCCCCGTCTGATTATTCACCAAATAAGAATCCTGTTCATAATAACATTTCTCAACTGGTGGTGGTGGAGTCCTAGTCAGGTAGTTTACCACATTCACCTTCTCTGCACCTCCGCTCACTTGGTTTAACACCAATCAAAGTTATGTCCTCATCTGAGCCATATCCTCATGAATGTCATCGGAAGATTGACTAGGTGCAGTGATGAGTCCACAATTTGGACTCATTTAGGGCTTTATTTTAATAGATTTAGTGTCCTCAAATAAATATTTTGTGCCAATAATTGATGTAAATCCTTGATTTTCAGGTATTTGAATTGAGGAACAAAACATGGACACTAGTGAGCCAAAAAGGAACAAGGTAGCTGAAAGAACAAAGAAAAGAAGTTCTAAGGATCGCCTAAACCATTGGGCGAGTCGCCGAATGGCTATGGTCTCACCTAATGTTCCAGTGTGCCAAGCCTTGAAGGAGAAAATCAAGTCAGCGTTACAAAGGAGTAGTCGGCGAGTCGCTAAACAGTCCCACGATGCAGTTCTATATCGCCCAAAGTTACAGAGCTTGAAATTGTTGAAGGCAAAAGCAAAAAGGCGAGGGAATTGACCAGAGGGCGGATCGCCGAGTGGATCAGTGATCCTTACTTATTGCGTCGAATGGTCCTTCACAACACATTTTTGGGAGACTATAAATATGTTTTAAATTCTTAGTTTAGTATGCAGTTTAGAATTTATCATTGATATTGTTCAGTTTTCAAGTTTGAGAGCTTAGAACTAAGTTTAAAGACATTTTTTCTTAGCTTTGAAGGATTTCATTTCTAAGAAATTAGAAGTGGGTGTTGAAGATTCTTCATCTTTGACCTTTGTAAATACTATATCAATCTTACCTAATTGATGGAAACACAATTTGGTAAAAATTTCTATCTTTTTATGATGTCTAGCTAAAACTCCAATTATTGGGGTGCGATTATGTGATTATGGGTTGATTTAGCAGCTGTGTAGTGTTAATTGATAGTGTAAATGTTGTTTAAAAGTTATTTCATTCAATAATTGCGGTTGAATTTGATGGGTTGTAGTTGAAAATTCAATCCTAACTTCGTGTTTTTGGCTTGATCAAGAGAGAGGTTTTAAAACCAAGATTGCTGAATTGATGGTCTGTGGGTATTGGGTTGTCATGGGTTCAGCTCGAGAGAGTGAATCCTAAACTCTTTTCCACACATTCAACTCGAGAGAGTGAATGGACTA
The DNA here is from genome assembly GCA_035578085.1 of Solanum pinnatisectum. Classification (NCBI taxonomy): domain Eukaryota; kingdom Viridiplantae; phylum Streptophyta; class Magnoliopsida; order Solanales; family Solanaceae; genus Solanum; species Solanum pinnatisectum. The sequence continues at coordinate 37,392,049 of CM069076.1, read as the reverse complement.
AAGCAAAGGCTGCTCTTCATTGCTGCTTATTGGTGTTCGAGAGAAACTGATTTGATTCGGGGTAAATTGTTCGAGAGAAAGTTTACCCCCACTAAAGTCTAGCTTATTCACTAATTTAGAGTTATTCACTATTAATTACAATCACTCAATTGTCTACCTTAGCCCAAATCCAATCACATCCCAAGAATCTCATCTCGAAATTCGTTATTTTAGTGTTATTTGTTGTTGTAGCTGATAGTTGAAAACAAATCCCCTTGTTATTTGACACTTGTGTCACCCCAAATTTGAACCATGCTATTCTTCATGAATGTTTTTAGCTATGATTGACTTGAGCATATTCTTACTTGCCTATTGATTCGCAATTACAAACCACTCCCTGTGGGATTCAACCCTAACTCACTTAGTTGGGTCATATTACTAACTAACAATCATTGGCACTTAGTATTGGATGAAGTATCCTGATATGTGAAATCAAAATGGCAATTAAGATGACATCGAAAACCTCAATTATATCAATGAGCCTAATGTTAATGACCCCCATCTTATGGGAGGTATTGGTACCATTCGCTTGCCTCCAACCGAAAGGAATGAAGTGTTCCACATCATGAGTACTATGTTGCAACTCTTTCAATTAAAGGGGCTTTTCAGTGGTTTGGCTCATGAGGATCCCCATGAGCATATTAGAAATTTCGTGGATGTATGCGGACCGTTCTCCTTCAATAACATCTCCAAAGATTTGGTCTGATTTAGGTTGTTCCCATTCTCTTTGATGGGAGAGGCGTGCAAGTGGCTGGCAGAATTGCCACGTGAATCAATCATTTTGTGGGAGGAGTTGGTTACCACATTTCAAATGCAATTTTTCCCTCATTCGAAGATGATGACTCTTCAGCACAGCATTCAGAGCTTTAAATGTCTATAAAGCGAGCCAATTCATGAAACCTAGTTGTGATTCAAGAAGTTGGTGTTTCAATGACCAATTCATGGCTTGCCTGACAACGTGTTGTTGTAATATTTTTATCGGAGTCTTGACTCGGTAAATAAGGGTGTTGCTGACAAAATTTCTCCAGGAGGTTTGATGCAGCAACCTTATGTGATAGAGGCTCAGCTCTTGGATGGCATTACTATCATAAACAGGGCGTGGTATACCCTTGAAGACCAGGTCTCCCCTCTCACATTCAAATTAACTAAAGAGCAAATGGACAAAAACCAAGAGAGGGACAAAACATGGCCAAGATCACGACACAGCTTGACATTTTATCTAAAAATGTCATGGGAGATGGTGCTCGGAGTGTCAATGTCATGGGTGTCGGGTGTGCTAATCCGGAGGAGTCCAAGTTTGAGGCCTTGAATAATGAAGAGGTGAATTTCCTAGCCAACCAAGGTGGTGGTTATCGTTCAAACTACCCGAGGCATGGTGGTAACCAAGGTTGGAATAGGGATGAAGGTTGGAAGGATATCGATAGAGAATGGAGGGACCATAATCCAAATTGGAAGGATGGGGAGAAGGATATGTACGTGCCTCCCCATGAGCGCCAAAAGCCAAAGGATTTGGAAGGTGGTCGGTCTGAGGATATGTTTTCTTGTATCCTCAACAAAGTTAAGGGGTCAGACAAGATTTTAAAAGAAATAAAAGATGACGTGTCGACCCTTAACCAGACCGTTACCTCACATTCTGTATCAATCAAGCAGTTGGAGACCCAAATGGGTCATATCTCATTTCATTTGAACCCGAGACAGCAAGAAGGTTTGCCTAGTGATACTATGGCCAACCCCAAGAATGAGGTTTAAGTGTGGACTTGCATCATACCGCGACGTTAACTAAGGCGCTGCTTGGAAGGCAACCTAAGTTTTATTTTCTTTCTTTTTAAGTTTGAAATAATGGTGTGTTGATTTTGTAGGTCAAAGTGAAGAAAGTGTTTGAAAAGTGCAGGTTGGCGAGCTGAAGGTCCAGACGGCGCATCACCAAAAAAGTCAACGATCCCGACTTAGATCCCCGTTGGACTAAAGACAACTTTAAATTGGAGTCTGTAAAACTCGACGAACCCAGGAAATTATTGGCAAGTCGCCGACCAGGTCGGTGATTATGATCTAAATCGCCGTTGGGACCCCCACATCAACTGAAGGTACAATTTAACTCGGCAAGGTAAGTGACCACTCGGTGTGTCACCGAGTGGGTTATCAAGCATGACTAATATCACCAAATGGGCAAAAACTTGATGGTTCTTAAAGGCCAAAGGTTTAAACTTTCAAACTCTTTTACTTTCCCTCACTTTTGAACTTCCCAAACTCACACCCGCACTTTAGTTTCTATATTTCTTGCATTTTTAGAGTGTTGTAGTCGTTTATTTGTGCTCGGAGTGGGATTTCTTTGCCGCATAGCATTTTAATCTTTATTTAATCGGCATTGAAGGTTGGTTTTTTGAAACCCCAAATCTTTGTTTAGTGATTTTGTATTATGGAAATGATCTTATCTTAGTGTTGTGTGTTGGTCCTCTCTGATCATAATTATTTGAATGCCTATTTTTAACTCGATATCCTTGCCCGTATTGTTTATATTGTTGAAATCCCATAATTTTATGCCTTAAAATTGGTTAAAACTTGTGGGGTTGTGCTTGCATGTTGTTGAGTCTAGTTGGGTGAAGTTTAAGTAACCCGTCATTGTATCAAAGACATAATTTTCCCAATGATAGAGAGGGTGACGTCATTCTTAAGGGCAAAAGTCACCAAATGGCCAAATTTTGCAAAACCGGGAAAAGTCTGAGTATCCCGAAGTAATGGGTTTAATGGGTCTTACTTTAATTTGATAAGTGCTTGCTTTGATTTTTTTTTCAGGGGTTGCGGGATTGAATTCAAGAAGTTGGGTTGAAAGTAGGCATGATGGGTCGTTTGGCTAGTTGGGTCGAGCTCATCGAACCACTCGGCGGTTCACCGAAGTTCCCCATCTCATATGTAATTTAATGCTATACTTAATGTTTGGTTTTGTAACTTTTGGTGAGAAGCTTGAGGTTGCCGAAGGCACTCGGTGACTCATCAAAAGTCTTCTTGATCGCCCTTTGCTTGCACTCATATAGCTAAAATTGAACTGTAACTTTCGGCTGGCTAAGCCTTGCTCGCCGATTGCTGTCGGCAATTCACCGAAAGGCCTTCCCATCGCCGACTTGGCACAATTTTCTAAGAATGTTTAGCCAATGCTTTCACGGAGCCTGATCTAGCTCACGAAAGTGATTCTGCGACTCGCCAATCTATTCAGCAAGTCTACTTGCAACTGTTTTTTTGTACTTTTGATTGAGTTATTTTTAACTTTTTCCCAATATTTTGAAGACATGGCTAGACCTAAGGTTGTAGGTAGAAACATGCCACCCCGAAAGAAAGAAAAGGGGATTACACTAAATGAGGATACAACCGCATCCAGGGCAAAGGCCACCAAACTTCCCATGACTGGTGGGAAGGGAAAAGGTAAAAGGAAAGCACCACCATCACCGGAGGCCAGCTCCGACAGTGACGGCATATATGCCACCTACCTCACTACTTCTAAGAGTGAGGGTGAGCACCAAGAGCCTCAGAATGTAGCTTCAGATGATAAGGAGCTGGTAGAAGCACAGAGGGCAAAGCTGCGGTCAAAAAGGATGAATGATCCGTCTAATATCAGGACTCCTCACCCCACCACTTCTTCTCCTCCAGTTCCAGCACAAGCAATGGTGCTTGCACCACCAGTTCAAGGTCCTCCCCCCAAGTCTATGAACAAATTAAAGACTGAAGGACTGAGGACGATCATTAAGGAGAAGCGTTTATCCACGGATGGGGTGATTGATAGGTACCCCGATATTATGAACTATCTGAAGTCTCATAAGTTCCAACTCTTCACAAAGCCCCGTGGCCCGTATATTCAAAGTTTGGTTAGGGAGTTCTACAGTGCATACAGTGCCTTGATACCACAAAGGAAGAAGCAGGCAGCAGCATTTAAACTGGTGACTACGTAGTTGTCCGGGGGAAGAGGATGCAGTGCTATTTTCCTACCATTAATGATGTCCTAGAGTGCACTACGAGACTTGAAGATGACTGCTTGCATATGATCAGGATAAAGACGCTGGACAACATAAAGAAGTGGATAGCTCCGTTGATATCTGATGGCACTCCGAAGTGGTTGGAGGCAGGGGCTCTAATAAAAAAGAAAGATTTAAATGTAGCAATGAGGTATTGGTTTAGATTTATCAGCAGCACGATCATACCCTCCCAAAATGAGTCTATTCTCTACCTAGCCAAGGCATCCTATCTAGGCTACATCATTGATGGACGAGGCTCAATCTGGGGATGATTATAGCACAGGAGATGAAAATGAGAGCCAAGTAGAGCCAGACCTCACTTTCCTTTTCGGTGTTGTTCACCGAGCTATACAGATAAGCTCGGGTCCCTAGAGATGCAAATAAGGATGTGGAAGTGATTCCCACATCATCTACTGATATTCGGAGGATCGAGACAAAATATTTGAAGGATGAGGCAGAGAAGAAGAAGAAGAAGGCAGCCCCGGTGGACTCTTCCCCAGTTGTAGACACAGACTCACTACCTGCACAGGAATCTTTGCCTACTCCGGCCCCTGGGCCTTCAAGTACTTCTTGTGCTGTACCTTCTGACACTTTAGGTTCTTTTGCTGCCGCACTACCTCTTAGACCTGCTACTGCTACTGTTTCCCAGACCTCGCTCACTCAGGCTGCATTACTCTAACTAGGGCAGCTTGCCCACTCTGCCAATCAAAGTCTTGCCAGACTCGAGGCCTCCATTTTGGGCATGATTCAAACTGCCCTGGCTGATACTGTGACACCATTGAGTGCTACCATTAACGTCCTTACAGCTAGGATAGCGATGTGTGAGTGTGGCCAAGGGGCCATCGAGGAGGTGACGACTTTAAAGGCCACTTTTGCTATGTTGAGGAGCGATGTAGATCAGCTGAACTCCGCCAACATATCCATGATTTTTGGGATGGTAGAGATCCCAGATGTACCTGAAATGCCTCCGGCTACTACCGAAGATGAGGTTAGAGTTGAGGAGGCATCCAATCCCGAGTCTGAGGTGGAGACGGATGAGGAGATACTTGAGGCAGCTGAGGAAGATTTGTATGATGGCCTTACTGAGACCGAGGATTCTATGATAGATGCAGTTGTGCAAGCTTCTTTGACGGATACACCCTTAGCTGATCCTAGTGCAGCTATTGTTCCTTGTGAGGTGATTCCGGGTACTGATGCCCAAGTCCAGATTGATGCACCAGGCACTGATGCCCAGACAGATGGAGTGACTGAGTAGACAAGATACCTTCTTTACCTCCCTTCCTGTCTTACTTTATTTTGACTTTTGGATATCTTTGCTTTCATTTGAGGATAAATGATTTTTATTTGTGATGAGGTGAGGCCCACCTTTTGTGACCTTTTGTTACACTATGGTTTTGTGTATATATTGGGTTGTGAGCTATAATTGTGTGTTACACTATTTTTGTGGATGATTGAGCTTATGGCTCCTTGTTTTTAATTTCAAATGATTTTTAGACCCTTCCAAAAAGAAAAAAAATTGTGCCACCTCTTATTTGTGTTTGAATATGGCTGTTCTCATGCAAATTTGAATATCGGTCTTGATCAATACCGATGACTTGAATAGTACTCATAATCGAACAAAAATGAATGTGCGGCTACAATAAGACCAAGTGAAGTTGCATAGACAATATGTGAACTTTTTGCATCTTGTTGTGACTAGCCAAGTATTGAATTGAGTCTCTTGAGATGAATATTACACACTAGCGAAAGTGTGGAGTCTTGTTTGACATTGGTGTCTATGTCTTGTGTGATGAGCCTACCGTGAACAATGTGTGATGACACCTAAAATTTGCCCCGTTGTTTGACATTGGTGTCTATGTCTATGTCTAAGTGATGTAATCTATTGATATGATCTTAGTCAACTTTGAAGAGTGTGAAACAATTTGACATTATACCTCTTTTGTGGCCTACCTTGTGAGTGTGTGAACCCCGTTTGAACACCCTTTGAGCCTTAACATTTTCTTGGAAGAAACTTGATGAAATTGTGACCTTTCTTGACCTATTACCCATAATCCTCATGATTTGTGGTTTATGTGAATAGCCAACTTAGGAAAAAAGCCTAAGTTGTGGATGTGGTGAAAAGAGAAGGTAAATCAAAGAAGTGCAAGATCCCCTTTGACCCATGGTTTTGAGAAAAATAGAACCCCTCCATATAAAAAAAACAGAGAAAAAGAAGAAAAGAATGAAAAAGTTGTGGAATAAGGTTGTGAAAGTGCAAAGAAAATGAGGTGTCCAAGCAATCCATGGAAGATGAATAATGGGGTGACTTTTGAGCACCAATGAGAATGATGAAGAAAATGAAAGAAAGTGTTGTTCACACCACATGTCATGAGGATTACAACCGTTGAGCCTAAATGACCGTACCTTTGCACTCAGCCCCGTTACAAGCCTTGAAAAGACCTTTTTGATCTTGAGTGAGCTGAAACAATTGTTGATTGGAAAATAAGGGCAAACATGTGGGTGAAATCATGCATTGTGTTCATCTTTGTGAGTGTGGGTGTTGCATTTGATTCCAGAGCTTTAAATTATGAACCATTGTGTGTGAATATGGAATCATTCTTTGTGTGAGGGCATTTGAGTACCATTATTGAGCTTGAACTTGCATTTGAAGCAAGTATTGTGAACTTGAGAATCTTTGATAATTGTGAGTCACAACTTGAATCTATGAGTGCACAATTGATCTTTTCAAGAGTAAGTTAAGTCTTTTTGTATGCATTCATGATGGAGTCTTGTGTAGCACTGTTTGAGACATCCTTTTTGAACTGCTGAACTTGAGTTTTACTTGAGTACAAGCAAAAGCTTAAGTTGGGGGTGTTAATGAGTCCACGATTTGGACTCATTTAGGGCTTTATGTTAATAGACTTAGTGTTCTCAAATGCATATTTTGTGCCAATAACTGATGTAAATCCTTGATTTTCAAGGATTTCAATTGAGGAAAAAAGGATGGACATAAATGAGCAAAAAGGAACAAGGGAACTGAAAGAACGAAGAAAAGAAGGCATGAGGATCGCCTAAACCATTGGGCGAGTCGCCGAATGGCTATTGTCTCTCCTAATGTTCCAATGTACCAAGCCTTGAAGGAGAAAATCAAGTCGATGATAGAAAGGAGCAGTCGGGGAATCACTGAATGGCTCCGCGATGCAGTGCCATATCGCCCAAAGTTACAGAGCTTGAAGTTGCTGAAGGCCAAAGCAAAAAGGTGATGGAATTGACCAAAGGGCAGATCGCCAAGTGGATCGATGATCCCAACTTATTGCACGGAATGGTCCTTTGCAGCACATTTTTGGGCGACTATAAATTGGAAGTGAGTGTTCAGTTTTCAAGTTTGAGAGCTTAGAACTAAGTTTACAGACCTTTTTCCTTAGCTTTGAAGATTTCAAGATTTCCATTTCTAAGAAATTGGAAGTGGGTGTTGAAAATTCTTCATCTTAGACCTTTGTGAAGACTATCAATCTTACCCAGTTGATGGAAACACAATTTGGTAACGATTTCTATCTTTTTATGATGTCTAGCTAAAACCCCAGTTCTCGGTGTGTGATTATGTGATTATGGGTTGATTTAGCTGCTGGGTATTGTTAATTGATAGTGTAAATATTGTTTAATTTCATTCAGTAATTATGATTGAATTTGATGGGTTGTAATTGCAAATACAATCCTAACTTTGTGTTTTTGTCTTGCTCGAGAAAGAGGTTTTAAAACCAAGATTGCTGAATTGATGGTCTGTGGGTATTGGGTTGTCATGGGTTCAGCTCGAGAGAGTGAATCCTAAACTCTTTTCCACACATTCAGCTCGAGAGAGTGAATGGACTAAAGCGAAGGCTGCTCTTCATTGCTGCTTATTGGTGTTCGAGAGAAACTGATTTGATTCGGGGTAAATTATTCGAGAGAAAGTTTACCCCCAATAAAGTCTAGCTTATTCACTAATTTACAGTTATTCACTATTAATTGCAATTACCTAATTGTCTACCTTTGTCCATAAACCAATCACATCCCAAGAATCCCGTCTCTAAATTTGTTATTTTAGTGTTATTTGTTGTTATAGCTGATAGTTGAAAACAAATCCCCCTGTTATTTGACACTTGTGTCACCCCAAATTTGAACCATGCTTTTAGCTATGATTGACTTGAGCATATTCTTACTTGCCTATTGATTCTCAATTACAAACCACTCCCTGTGGGATTCGACCCCAACTCACATAGTTGGGTTATGTTACTGACTAACGATCGTTGGCACTTAGTATTGGATGAAGTGTCTTGATACCTGAAAGCATGCAACTTGAATTGTAAAAGTGTTTCTTCCAGTGTCTTACTTTCTAGTGCTCCATGCTTTATTATTTCGGCAAATCTTTTCCAATTTCTTAGCGATCTCCTCAAAAGTGCACTCACCATATGATCCTCCAGCGATAGTATCAAGCACAACCTTACTATTGTCATCCTGACCTCTGTAGAAATACTCCTTCAATGACTCATCATCGATGCGGTGGTTCGGAACACTACTTATGAATACAGTGAACCTATCCCATGAACTATTCACAGCCTCTCCAACTAGTGTCACGAAATTGTTAAGTTTGTCGTTATGGTTCAGCTTCTTAGACAACGGGAAGTACAGGCCATGAACACCTTATGCAATTGGTCCCATGTATGAATTGAGTTATATGGAAGCTCAGAAAACCAGATTGCAACATCTAGTCAATGATAGAGGGAAGACTCTCAGCCCTATGACGTTCATATCCAACTCCCGTCTACCTACACAACTCTTGCAAACACTCCTCAACTTGTTCATGTGCCTATGTGGATCTTCCAAAGCCATACCAGAAAACAACCCCCTCGCAGTTTGCATCTGCATCAGACTGTTCGTCACCACAAATGTATGCCATGGAGGTAGAAGAGGTAGAATAATGGGTTATTCTGATTCAACTGTATTGAACTCGACCCTATAGTTATCTTACATCCTTGGTTCTGGCAGATTTTGCACCCTCAATGCATCTCCGAGTAAACTACCACCAGGAACCTGAGCATTCTCATTACCAATACCTTCCACATGCTCCTCTATGATTGGATTATTTTGGACCTCTTGATTATTCATCTTTCTCAAAGTTTTTCTCAACTCTGGATCATATGGGGTCAATGGTTCGCCTCGACTCCATGTAGTTGGCATACACTAGAGTAGGAACCTGAAGAAAACAAAAGCAAAAGAAAACATAAAATTAGGAAATAATTGACTAAAGTTTAATAATGTAGTTAAACTTAATCCAAAAGCCTTATTCCCCGACAGCGGCGCAAAATTTGATACGCTCAAATTACACTTCCCTAAAGAAGCACAAACAATCGTTATCAAGTAAAGAACTCAACTTGTTGGTTGGGGTTGATCCCATGGGGAATATGATTCAGACTTAAACTTAACTCACTATTATATTCGTTTAGTCAACTTATTTCTGAGACAAGTAAATAAAGGGTGGGGGGGGGGGGGGGATTTGTGAAACAAATAATTGATTGTTGATCAAGTAGAAAGTAAGCAAGATTCAAACTTTGTTGTTATCAATGAGAGAGAGAAATTAGGGTATATGTGTTCCCCATAAGTTCTTAACGCGGTAATCCTAATAATAGCAATCCTTTCCTAGTGTTTTACCTGAAAAGTTGGTAAGATATGTGTCCCTATGTGATTGTTCCTCCAAATAGGGAATTTCACTTTGCACCTCTATCCGGCTACGTGTGTATACTTTACTAACCTTTACATTTACCTTAGATTAGACATCACATCAATGTATGGCTTAGTTTTCACCCTCGCACCAATTGACATTAGACTATTAGATAGTATCACACTAAATCGTCGTTATCTTATTAACAACCTCCTTAGTCCGGCAAGTAGCAACAAGGCGAGTTCTAACTTTGGCCACCATTAAAAAGACTTTTAAGCAAAAGAATTACCAATACATGTATCAACACTATTCAAGAATTAATTAGTTATTATTCATACGTTGTTAATTGCTCATGGTTCCCACAACCCTAGTTGTAGATTTGGCTACTCATGCTTGAAAGAACACAATTAATGTTTTGATAAGAAGAATTCATAAACTTACGTTTAGAGTAGAAGAAACCCGTAATCTCCAATTGAATTTCAAAGCGAAAATCTTATAAACTGAAATTCGGAAATCAAATTGCCAAAGTTTGCAAGTTAATTCCCAAGAAAATATCAAGAACTAAAAGTAAACAATAATGTCTAACCCCAAAAAAATGAGGTTTACATACCCTATTTATAGAAAAACATGTCCTAAACAAAAAGGAAACAAAATAAGGAAATAAACTTTCTGGACGCAGCCTTGATCGACCACTCGACCTACGGACTATGGGTCGACCTACGGTCCGTAGGTCCCCTCCATTGGTCAACACTTACAACTTTTCTTCATAGGTTGGACCTTCAACTCCCAGTTCCTCAATGATGGACGTGCAGTACTGATTGTAGGTTGACCTACGGTCCATGGGTCATCTTTTGTGGCTCCACACTTAGGATTTTCATCAGCAACTGGAACTTCAACTCTTTGAACAACTTCTACGGACGTGCAAGACGGCCTGTAGGTCGACCAACGGTCTGTAGGTCCCTTTGTAGTTCCACACTTGGTCAGACGTCCCTGATGCTCCTATCTACGCCTACCCATCGACGGACCGTCACAGGACCCATGTTTCGTAGGTCCCTTCGTGGGTTGCCACTTCTGCAGATTTTTCAATTGTCATCTTACTCAATCGCGTCCAAGCCTATTTACTGCAAACATGACACAAACACATTATTTCCAATCCAAAATGGCCCTAGACACACACAACTCTTAAGTGAAATGTATCAAAAATACCATAAACTCACGGTATATCAATAGCCCACAAACATCCACGAAGTTCCTGATATGCTCATTGGGATCCTCATGAGCCAGCCCCCCAAACAAACCCTTCAGTTGTAGGAGCTAAAGAATGGTGCTTGTGATGTGAAAAACAGTGTTTCCTTTAGCCAGAGGTAAACGAATGGCACCAACACCACCTACTTGGTTTGGGTCATTGACATAATTGAGATTCCCAATGTCGTCTTGGTGGCCCACTTGGCTATTATTACTCTGGTTAACGCTCATCTCCTTATCTGTTTAACACAAGCAACACAAAACCAAAAGTAAAATAAGTAGATTCAATTATAACTAAAAAGATCACAATTCAACTTCACTAAAAGAATTTTAAACAACACCACTCCCTGGCAGCGGCGCAATTTTGATGAATAACATTTCAAGCACACCTCATCCAATTCTAGGTGTAAATGATCGTTAAGAAATATATAACCCAACAATTGAGTTGGGGCTGAATCCCATAGGGAGCGATATGTGTTCAAATTCAATTAAGAAATACAAATGTGATCTAACTATTTATAGGAATAGAAATTATCGAAAAATACATGAAACAAATTAAAAGGGGTGACATTAAATGTCAGATAGAAGGTTTTTGGTTTTCAATTATCAACTACTATGCAGTCACAAACAACTTGAAATAACAATAAGTAGAGGAATTCTCGGGATGTGATCAATTATAGGCAAATTTCGATATATGGGTAATGGAAACTACTAGTAAATAGCTAAATACCAGTGGGTACGCTAGACTATAATTGAAATAGCTTTCTCTCGAACAACTATTCCGCTTCAAGTGATTTCTCTTAAACATCAACAAGCATAGCAATTAAGAACAACCCATAACCTTAATACATCTTCTCTCTCGAGCAAGATGGGTAGGATTGGGTTTAGGATTCACTCTCTCGAACTGAACCCAAATCAACCCAATACCTACAAACCATTAATCAAAAGCTTTTGTTCAAAATGCTCTCTCTCTAGAAAGCTAAGAACACAAAATTAGAACTATATTTGCAACTACAATTCATAAATTAAACTTCAGCTAATGATTAAACCCACTTCAATAAAGCATTTAAACTAGTAATTAACAATAACCACAAACTAATTCAACCCATAATCACATGATCACACCCCAAGAATTGGGGTTTTACCAAAAATCATAAAAAGATAAAAAATGGTTGCCAAATCGATTAGCCATCAAGTGGGTAAGAGTAATTAAGCCTTTACAATGCTTCAATTTGCAGAAAATTCAAAACCCGCTTGCAAAATCTCCAAATTGAGTCTCAAAAGGCCTTCAAGTCTACTAAGAAACTATCAAAACTCAGGAGAAAAATTGTTCTAGACTAAAAATCCATACTACGTTAAATGTTTAAAATCTCTTTTATAGTTGCCAAAAATAAGCCACGATGGGCCATTAGGCGAAGTAAGTCAGGTTCACCGAACCACTCGACCAACGGCCCATTGCTCTCTTCTATCACCTTTCTGCTTTGGATCTCAGCATCCTCAAGTCTTGTAACTTTGGGCGATCTCTCTTTGCATCATGGAACTACTCAACGATTCGTCGATTGCCCCATTCCTGTCACCAACTTGGTTTCTTCCCTTAGGGCTGACACACTAGAACTTTAGACAGTCAATGTAGCCACTCGGCGACACGCCAAGTGCTCTTGCCGATCCTCAGGCTCACCTTTCTTCACTTCTTTAGTTTCTTTGTTCCTTTTTACCTATTAGTGTCCTTGCTTGCTCCTCAATTCATACACCTGAAAACCAAGGCATTAACATCAGTTTATAGCACAAATTAGGCATTTGAGGACACTAAGTCTATATAAATAAATCCCCAAATGGGTCCAAATCTCAGACTCATCACTAATCCCAAAAATCTCGATATAAGCCTAAAACATAATTTCTAAGTAAAGTAGTATTATGAGCTAGGTACCCTCCACCAATTCACTCAATTCAACATGATTTCACATAATTGAGCACAATGTAAGGAATGGGAAGTCATAGCATACCTATAGGCCAACCGTGCATGATCTATATCACGTCTATGGAGTTTTTCCTTTTCGTACAACCTCCTAATGATGCCTTGCTATCACACATAGAATCACAATTTTAACACTGTCATTTAGCTTTTAATAACACATAAAATATAGATGAACCCAAATTACAGTCAAAACATAAATCATGGGATGCACATCAATTATTCCATAAACAAATCTGTCAAAAGGTCGAATTCAATCCCCCAAACTTGTGTTCCAAATTATTAAAAAAAATCAAGATTCAAAATAGAGGAAATCCACATATCAAATTTTAGATGACTAAAGAATACCAACAAAGGTAATGCATCCTCTAAAACATAGAATTTTACCTCAACTAAAGCCTCCCTGATTCCTCACAAAAATATATTATATAGCCCAAAGCTCCCTAATCACAACAAACTTTGAATCACTAGAAACAGAGTCTCCAAGCTCCCACAATCACAATATGAAAATAATAAGGGTAAGTGATTGCATCTAAGTCTTTTTATTACTGATGCAGGTGTTGCTTAAGCAACTACTAATGCTGCTAAAAAGGCTAGTCAAGAAAAGTGCACCTTGGTAAAGTGATCCACTTGCCACTAAAGCGTAGGCCACTAAAGTGATGTGAGGGTTGATTAAGTTACATGGGCGAGCTAGCAGAGCTTACTAAAGTGGTTGCCTGGCCGCTAAAGCGATGACCACTAAAGCGAGCTAATGACACTAAAGAGGCTTCTGCCTAGCTGGCCTAACCCACTAAAGTGGAGTGCTAGCTGAAAATGTGAAGCATGATTAAGCAACCCAAGGCCGTAAAAAGGGGACCACCAGCATCAGGCTCCAACATCAAGCACTAGAAATTTCATCTATAGGTCTCGTAGATAGGACTCGTAGACATGCACTTTAGCCCATAAATTTATTTTCTTCCTTTTCAAAATTTTGAGGTGCTAGACAACCTTGTTTTGATGTTTTGACTGTTCCATTGAGTTCTGTATATCTAATTTGATTGGGTTGCATATTTCATTTGCAAGAATAAGGTTCCAAACCAATCCCAAATAGCTGAGCGAATTCTAGGGGGGTTTAGATAAAATTTCTAGTGCCTGATGCTGGTGGCCCCACTTTATCGGCCTTGGGGTTACTTAATCATGCTTCGTATTTTTAGCTAGCGCTCCACTTTAGTAGGTTAGGCCACCTAGGTAAAAGCATCTTTAGCGGCCTTAGCTCACTTTAGTGGTCATCGCTTTAGCGGCCAAGTAGTCACAGCCAGGCAGCTACTTTAGCAAGCTTGCTAGCTCGCCCCTGCCGCTTAATCGATTCTCACATCACTTTAGTGGCTAGTGGATCGCTTTACCATGGCCCACGTTTCTTGACTAGCCTCTTTAGCAGCATTAGTAGTCACTTAAGTGACACATGCATCAATAATAAAAAGACTTAGATGCAATCAGTTACCCTTATTATTTTCATATTGTGATTTTGGGAGCTAGGAGACTCTGTTTCTAATGATTCAAAGTTTGTTGTGATTAGGGAGCTTTGGGCTACATAATAGAGTTTTTGTGAAGAATCGGGGAGGCTTCAGGTGAGGTAATATTCTGTGTTTTAGAGGATACATTACCTTAGTTGGTATTCTTTAGTCATCTAAAATTAGATATGTGGATTCCCTCTATTTTGAATCTTGATTTTTTTTTTATAATTTGGAACACAAGTTTGGGGGATTGAATTCTACCTTTTGACAAAATTATTTATGGAATTATTGATGTGGATCCCATTATGTTTCGACTGTAATTTGGGTTCATCTATACTTTATGTGATATTAAAAGCTAAATGATAGTATTAACATTGTGATTCTATGTTTGATAGCAAGTCATCGTTTGGAGGTTGTACGAAAAGGAAAAACTCCATATATGTGAGATAGATCATGCACGGTTGGCCTAAAGGTATGCTATGACCTCCCTTTCCCTAGATTGTGCTCAATTATGTGAAATCATGTTGAATTGAGTGAATTGGCGGAGGGTGCCTTTGTACGAGTCATATATAGGTCTTCTAGGTCACTTCCAGGCTTCGTCAAATTTTAAGGGGTGAAGTTTGTTTATTCGGCTGGCATGTATAGACAGTAGGAAGACATACGAGCCATACAAGGGTTCCATCAAAAGTTGGTCCAAATAAAAGTGTTTGAAATTTATCTATGGTTGACCATTACGGTTCGTAGAATGACCTACAGATCGTAGGTCAAAACCATAGGTGAGGCTAGATAGTTATTTTTAAATGTCTTTTGGGTCGTTTCCTAATTGTTTTAACCCAATACTATGTCATTTTACCTTCTACCTTAAGCCCTATATAAATGTTTTAAGCCCCTAAATTACCCGTTTCAACTCATTCTCCTAAATTTCCAAAACTTGACCAAATTCTCTCAAGTCTAAGGAAGAAGAAGAGGATCTAGGGTTCCCATCAAGTCTCAAAATTCTCCATTTTCTTGGGCTTAAAGGATCAAGGTATGTGTGTATTCACCTATGGAGTCCTTTCCTCCATGGGCTTCCCAAGGATTTCAATTGCTCAAATTAGGGTTTCAATTCAACGAATGAGGCTTAATCTAATAATGATTGATTATGATTAGTTAAGTCTTCTAATGCGTGAATTTATGTTAATCGATGATATTTGGTTGAAGTTGTATTGACCCGTGTTTAAATTATGTTTTCCAATCATGATCTTATGATGAACTCATGAACTATGAATTATGAATTTTGAAGATATGCATATTTTTATGAAATAATTATAAATGATTTGGGGATGCTTCGAAAGGAAAGTTTCAAGGATATTATGAAAGGATTTCTCACTTACTATGATGATCATGATTGTGAAAGGTATTTCTCATAAATGAATTCACATTGGTGAAAGGTTTTCTCATATATGTTGAATTATGTTTAAGGAGATATTCAATGTTTTGATCTTAAAATATGTGGATTGATATTGATTATTGCCTTTCCTATGTTAAATTAATATTTTACTTTTATCTATTCCATTAGGATTTATACTTAGCACCGAGAGGGCTTTGAGGTTAAGGCTCAAATCTAGTAGTCTCTAGTATAAACTGCTAGTCCCAAACTACGTGCCCCTATAGGATTATCTTAAATGACCTAGATAGTGGATCCACTTTAGCAAATCATGATATGTACGGATTCTACCTTGGCAAGTAGTTTCCCCTTCTTTCGATATGAGGGATATACCAGATTCCATGATATAAATCCCATGGTCTTATGTTGATTAAAGCTAATATCCCACAAAATGATTATGTTTTATTCAAAGTTCCTCTTATTTATCTTAATGTACTTGACCATGTTCTTATCATTTTCATGTCATTTCTTCTTTAAAGCTTTCAAATGTTTCGATATGATCATACCTACTCATTTCTAAGTCATTTATCCTAGCATGCCTATGTTTATGCATATTGCCTCATACTTAGTACATTTCATCTACTAATGCATTCTTGTGCCTACATTATCTAATGAATGTAGGGTCTGATGTTCCTATCTCTCACAATCGTGGCTAGACTTCCATTGGGTGCTTCAAGTTATTAGTGAGTCCTCATGTTCCAAGGACTGAGACACTTTATAGCTTTATGTATTTTTGTTTCAGACATTGTATGTGATGTATGAGTTATGTCCCAATCACTTTTTTTAAGATTTATTAGATAGCTTTGAGACTTATGTTAGACTTCTGCTTTTGTCAAACTCTTTCGTATGAAATGCTATCTTTTGAATTCCTTACTTCTATTATCTTGTATGATGTATGCTAAGTGGCTTGTGTAGGCCTCTCAAGATCTATACGCAATGTTACGCCAAGGGTATATCTTGGGTCATGACAAATTATGTATTAACATCATAAGGTTTAGAAATGTCCTAGGATGTATCATAAGGCACGTTAAGTAGAGTCTTTTTTATGAGTGTGAAGCGTACCACATTTATGATTAAGAGGTTATAAGATGTTTAGGAAATTCTACTTCTTTCATCATTCTAAATTCGTGCGATAAATTGTAACTCTATATGTTTATCTCGTAATACCAGTGTGATGCTTTTAAGGATATAGCCCCTCAAAGATCATATGTTAGAAGGAATCCGAGTGAGAATGTGGAATGAGAAACTTCTCAAGAAGCTCCACAAGTTTTGGTCGGTCCTTTGCCTAACAAATGGCTAATGTGGAGTTTAGGGCTATTTTTCAAGTGTTGGTCCAAGCCATGATGGCTCAATCCAATAAGGAAGTTTTGGTCCCTGTGAACCCAAATGTGGGTACGACTAAAACTAGAGTGAGGGACTTCACTAGGATTACACAAGCTAGGGTTATGAGTTCTATGCATGGAACTACACTAATTCACCAAGAAATGGATTATTTAGATCATGGAAACTATAATAGCTAAAATCACAACAAATTTTCAAAATTCGGAAACCCTAGGGCTAAAAAAATTATGAGAAATCGATGAACTGACTGAATTGTAGAGACCTAATGGGTGAAAGAAACTCATTAGTGAAATCGCACATACCTGGTGATGAAGACTATAGATAAATCCTTTGGATTTTAGGGCTGAACTTGAAGAAAATCTCTTCTTGTTCTTGGGAGAAATTATCACCTTTTTCTAACCTTTTCATTCAAAGTTAGATTATTTTAGGAAATGAGGGTTCTAGGTTGTTTTAGACTAGATTATTAGGCATAGACTGAGTAGAAAGAGGTAGTTTAGGCATCAAATGATGTAGTTTAAGTGCCCAACTCATAGGGGAAAATACCAAAGTGACCATGACTTAAAAGTTGACAAACCTCTTTCACGGGCCCATTCACGGACCGTGTGAAGCACCACGGGCCGTAAGGTCAACCGTGGTTCTTCATAGAAATTGGGGTGGTACTGGTTCATTTTTCAAGGGCCACTTAATTTTAACACCCCAAAAATTTCTAACTTCAGACTCGAACCATTCTTCATTTTTGAATCATATTGTATTAGGTGATTCTTAAATCACCCATATGTAGAAGTCAATTCTTTAGTGATGGAACGAATCTGGATATGAATTAAGGTCACTAGGATCCCCTAGCACAAAGTTGAGTTGAAAGCTTCCATATCAATTAATTTTTCATGTAAGATTCTAATTGGGTCAACTTCAAATTAAATGACCATATCTCTTAGAATTTAAAGAGTTACGTGGCTCATAACCTATCAAATTAAAGGTATTTGAATCTTCTTTCTAACGCCACAATCAAATTAAAGTTATTTGAATCTTCTTTCTAACGCCACCAATTTCACAACAATCCAAGTTTTGAGTAACAAGTCATATCCATTTTAGTAACCTGATACAGTGCAATGACGAATTAGCCGATGGGAAAATATTAAAAAGGGTCATTTTGTCTTTTTACGCCTAAGAATACCCTAAACAAATTTCTTGACTAATTAGAGACCCAAAACAATCATATTTTCATCTCATAATCTATCATTCTCCTCTCTCTCAAACCCTAAGGCAAAACCTTATAGAAAAATCAAATTAGAAGACTCCATTAAAGATTCTTTCAATCTTTTTCAAGATTCTTCTGCATGGTAAGCCTTTTTCTAAGAATTCCATTCTTTCCAACTCTAATTCCTCCATAAAATTACGAATCACTAATGAACATCACAGTTCTTGGCCATAGAGATTTCAAGAAACTAATTCAAGAATCTCAAGAAAGACTTTCGTGATTGTTCTCCTTCAAGCTAGGGTTTCAAGGCTTCTAATCAAGTTCTTCTTCAAGATTCTTCAAGAACCTTGCTCTTCTAGGTATGTGATGAGTTTGGAATTTTGACTCATTTAGGGCTTAATATTCATAATTTTAATGTCCTCATTGCCTATCTTATGCTCTAAAATGATGTTTAAGTGCTAATTTACAGCTATGAAGGCAAAAGAGTAAGTCATGGACATTACCGAGTAAAAAGGAGTGGAAAAGCTGAAAAGGTTGAAGACAAGAAAAGTTGGTGATCACCAAGACTATTCAGTCACTCACCAAGTGGTACTTTAGCTCGCCAAAATTTACAGAGTGCCAGCCCAAGGGAAAAGCCAACTTGGGGATGGAAATGGAATTTTGGTGAATCGCTGAATGGATCGGCGACAAGGACTCTGATTGCCTAAAGTTAAAGAACTTGAATGGTGAAGAGGAAACTCAGGAAGGCAATGAAGAGATACACTTGGCGCATCACCGACCTGGTCGGCGTTGCTTGACTAATTTCTCTGATTGGTCCAAAAGCTGAAAATCTAGAATAGTGTAAATGCAAATTTTAAATGTTGAAAGGGAGTTCCGAAATTTTGAGCGAAAGTTCTAAGTGTTTGAGAATTCTAACTTTGTGTTTTTTATCCCAAAACTATTTTTAGAGTTTTTGAGTAGAATGTTAAGTTAGGTTTTGATTTTAAGCTAATTTCAAGCATTGTGAAGACTTGAATTTTTTTACCCAGCTGATGGAGAACATAGTTGGTAATATTTTCCTGCTTTTTATAATGCTTGGCTAAGACCCCATTCTTGGGGGTGTGATTATGTGATTAATTGTATCAATTAGCTTATGGGTGTTAGTAATTACTGATTTAATTGTTGTTTTGAAGTGGGTTCGATTGATAGCTACCTTTTAACTCATGAATTGTAGTTTTTTTTTTGGTAAGTAAGATTTTATTTACCAAGGGAGAAATACATCCTGGGGAAAAAAAGTGCAATATGGACAGCTCCCAAACTTACATTATCAACAACAACTACTCAAAACAAATCTCCTATCATTATGGATAGAAATTTAAAAACAAAAGCCTACTTGCTAGCTTACTACAATTTTGACCTCTACTATGAATATCTAGCATGATCTGCCTAACTACTTGACTGATGTTCTTTGCTAAGTATCAAACACTCTAGCATTTCTTTTCTTCCATATGCGATACACCCCCACCTGCTAATGCCATCCGATACACCTCCTACTGGGTAGTTTTCCCCATAGCATTTGCCACAGCCCATTCCACTTCAGCCTTCTAGTCCAGAACTTACAGGAGGTGTATCAGATGGCATTAACAGGTGGGGTGTATCACATATGGAAGGAAAGAACTGCTAAAGTGTTTGACACTCGGCAAAGAACATCAAATCTAACCTATTATTCTATCCTTGCTTGAGAAAGAGGTTTTAGAATTAAAGTTATCAATTGATTATTGTAGTGATTGGGTTTTTTTGGATTCAGGTTGAGAAAGTGAGTCTTAATTCAATCCTACCAATCTAGCTCGAGAGAGTAGATTGATTGAGGTTTTGGGTTGTTCATAATTGATATGCTTGTCGAGGTTTGAGAGAACTCGCTTAAGTCAGAATAGTTGATCGAGAGATGCCTGTTACATCTAAAGCCTAGCCTACCCACTAAGATTCAATGGGTTTCAGTATATAGTAATCACCCATAAAATGAAATTGGCAATTAATCGATCACATCCCCAAGGATCCCTCTCTACTTGATTACTCCCCTGTTTTCTTAATTGTTAGTTGTCTTATCCAATCCCCCCATTTGACACTAGTTGTCAACCCCTCAATTTACTTTAATTATTTTGATAAATTCTATTCCTACATCAATTAGAACATGTCTTTAACTTCGTAATTGAATTATCTACCCTATCACTCCCGTGGGATCTACCCCAACTCTTCATTGGATTTATACTAGATTGCGATCGCCTACACTTAGAATTGGATGAAGTGTAGTTCAGCATTATCAAAAATGGCACCGCTGTCGGGGAGTGGTGTTTAGAATTCTTTAAGTGAAGTTTAGTTGTGATCTATCTTGGTTGTAGTTGAATTGACTTACCTTGTTTTGTGTTTGTTGTTGGCTTCTCGTGAACGGGTTATTAGATGAGTGTGAACGGAAACAATGCTAGCCAACTTAGACATCAAGATGACATAGAAAACTTGAACGATGTCAATGAAGCTCAATTGGGTAGTATAGGTGCTATTTGTTTACCTTCAATCGTGGGAAATGCGGTATTCCATGTGACTAGAACGATGTTACAACTATTGCAAATGAAGGATTTATTTAGAGGGCTGGCTCATGAGGATCCCTATGACCATATCCAAAATTTTATGGACGTGTGTAGTCCATTCTCATTCAAGAACATCTCACAGGAGTATGTCCGGCTTCGGTTGTTCCATTTTTCTTAGATAGGGAAGCGACCAAGTGGTTAGCTGACCTACCAAGGGACTTGATTACATCTTGGGAAGAGCTTACCAAGGCATTCTACATAAGAATTTTCCCTCCTTCGAAGATGATGGCATTGAGAGATAATATTCAGTGGTTCAAATGTTTAGATAGTGAACCAATCCATGAGACATGGTTGAGGTTTCGGAAGCTGTTACTCCAATGTCCAACTCATGGACTCCCTAACAAGGTGTTGTTACAACACTTTTATCGGAGTCTACATTCAGTCAACAAAGGTGTGGCTGACCAGTTTATCCAAGGAGGATTATGCAGCAACCTTTTGAAATTGCATTAACTCTCCTTGATGGAATGACGAACGTAAACTGTTCTTGGTATACTAGGGAAGATCAAGTGTCTCCTTTGACTTTCAGGATGACAAAGGAACAAATAGAAAAGGACCAAGAACTGGATGAAAACATGGCTAAAATGATGACCTAAATGGATCTTTTGTCAAAACATGGCATGGATAGTGGTTCTAAGGCTGTGAACGTAGTTGGAGTTAGCGGAGTAAATCCTAATGATGCGCACTTTGAAGCTTTCTACAATGAAGAAGTACATAGCAAATCAGGGAGGAGGTTTCCGTCAAAATTATCCAAGGCCAGCTGGGAACCAAGGTGGGAATATGGAGCGTGATGAAGGTTGGAAGGATCGTGATAGGGAATGGCGTGATTGTGGTACAAACTGGAGGGAGAGAGACGGTGATAAAGAGAGATATGTACCTCCCCATGAATGTCAAAAGCGAAAAGAGCAAAGGGCTGACCCAAAAAATTTTTGCACTGAAGATATGCTTACACGCATTCTCAAAAAAGTTGAAGGGTCAAATAAAATGCTCAAAGAAATGAAAGAGGACGTCTCAACTCTAAACTAGATGGACAATTCTCACTCGATGTCCATTAAATAGCTGGAAATGCAAATGTGTCAAATCTCATCTCACTTATACCCGAAGTGAAAAAGGGGGTCTACCAAGTGATACCTTGGTTAACCCAAAGAATGAACCTTGAAAGTGTATCCTCGTCGTGCCACGATGTTAAATAAGGCATTTCTTGGGAGGTCAACCCAATTTTTTAAGCTTTTAATAATTTTGTTTGAATAACAGATATTGAATGTGCGGGTTGAAAATTCAAAATTTTGAGAAAAGGAGCAATTAGGCGAGCCCAAGCATCAATCAGTGACTCGCCGAACAGGTTGGTGATCCCAATTGGATCGCCCTTTGGACCAACAAAATGGCTGGAGGTTCTTTAAACTTCGGTGGAAAATATCCATTTGGCACATCGCCAAATTGTCGGCGACATAAGTGACCATCGCCAACTAGCGCGCGAACTGAAGGTTCACTAAGGTCTGAACCATTTTAGATTCAAAAATATCCCTCATTTCATATTTTCCATCCTTTGCACTCTCACAACCGTTTTTTATATTTTTGTACTTGCTTTTCTTACATTTTTGTGTGGGATCAATTGCTCGGGGGGAGATTTTGCGCATTGTCGTATTGCTAGCCTAATATTCAATTGCCTACTATTGAGGTTGGTTATCTGAACCCCACCTTCAAATATTTGTGTAGTCAAATGCATGATCGTTGTCCTATCAATTTGGTTGCGTATTATTGGTAGTTTGAATGGTTGTGATAGGATGTGCTATTGTCATACTTCATTTCATATTTTGGCCTTTAACTATCGAATCTCGTGTGTGTACGCATGATTATAATTTTGGGTTGTGTTGTTAACTTGCTGGGTTTATTGTGGGTGAAGTCTGAGTAACCCCAATTGCACCAATTGATTGATATTGCCCACTGATAGAGCGGGTGGCGTCATTCTTAAGGGCAAAAGACGTTGATTTGTCAATTTTGGATAAATCGAGGAAAGTCTGAGTACCCGAACGTCATTAATGATGTGGGTTTGGGTCTAATTACATAGAACAGGTGTTTAATTTTATTCTCGTGGGCAGTGGTTTAGAAATTAAAGGTCCAGTAACAATCTGACACGATGGACTATTGAATGAGCTGAGTTGAGCTCACCAAATGGATCGGCGGTTCACCCAATGACCCCTAGATCACCCCTTTTTATCCATCAAAATTATTGAAATTATTCTGTAACATTCGAAAATATGCCTGAGCTCACCAAGTTCACTCGGCGACTCACCGAATATCCTTTAGATTGCCCTTTTACACCCCAAATTTTGAAGAATTGTTCTGTAACTTTTGGTGAGATACTTTTAGTTCACCGAATAGTGTCGGTAAATCACCAAAAGGCCCTGGACATCACCGACTTACGCTGATTTTTGAGAATTTTTCAGTGAGCCCGACTTGGCTTGCCAAATGGATTCGGCATCTCGTCGAACGACTCGGTGAGTTTTCCTGCAGTTCCTAAAAGTTTGATCATTTTTTGGACTATTTCTAATGTATTGATTTATTCGATATTGTGTTGTAGGTATGGCTAGACCAAAGGTACCTAGGAGAAATCAACCTCCTCGAAAGCGTGCAAGGGATATTGTTATTAATGAGGGTGTTGCATGCTCCTAGACTACACAGGCCAAACTTCTTCGAAAAAGGGGAAAAGGCAAGGGAAAGGGGCCCATGGTGCAAACGCCAGTGGAGGAGATCTTTGATAGTATGGTCATCTATGTCAGCCATCTCACTACTTCAGAAAGTGAGGGTAACTCGGGTGATAGATCACCAGCCTCCGTGTCTGAACCGGAGATCAATTAGACTCTCTAAATTAGAAGAGCGGAGCTACGCTCCAACTCTTTGAATGATCCAGCCAGGATCCTAGTGCCGCCTACTCCTCCTCCACCTCAAGCTCAGACTGTCGAGCAGGTACCTCTGGTGCCACTAGTTCAGGCACCCCTACCTTGGTCATTTAATAAACTAAAGGCTGAGGGTTTGAGGGCCATTCTAGAGGAGAAGAGATTGTCTACTAACAGAGTAGTAGAAATACCCGAAGATGTGGAATACTATCAAGTTTCACAAATTCTAGATATTCACAAAGCCCTGAGGCTTCTATATTCCTAATTAGGTTCGCGAGTATTATATGGAGTATGGAAAGCTAGTGCCTAAGGGAAAGAAGAAAGCCAGCTCATTCAAGCTGGTGGACCATGTGGTAGTACGAGGCAAGAAGGTAAAATGTAGCAGCACCGACATAAATAAGGTGCTTGGTTTTACAATGAATGTGATTTACTTCTTTATGGATCAGATACAGAAGAAGAACCTCGATGACTTGAAGGGTTGGTTAGAATTGTTGATCTCAGACATTAACTGCCATGGATTGAGGCGAATGTTCCAATTGAGAAGAAGGATCTGAACGTGGCTGCTAGATATTAGTTCGGGTTCATCAGCAACACATTGATGCCATCACAGAACGATTCGATACTCCAGTATCTAAAGGTTTCTTTGTTGGGTTGTATCATGGACCATTAAATACTTAATCTCGATCTAATCATTGAGTAGGATATGGCCATGAGGGTCAAGCAGAGCCAAACCTCTCTCATATTTCCAGTCCTGATTATGGAGTTGTGCAGGAGTTCCCGGGTGCCTTTGATTGAGAAGACGGATGTGGAGGTTACTCCCACTTCCTCTGCTAACATACGGAGGATAGAATATGAGTACATTAGAGATGAGGCCGAGCAGAGGAGAGCTGAACCGGTGGATACTTTCTCGGTAGTTGATGTGGAGATGTTACCAATAGAGGCAATTATTCCTACTCAGGCCAGTGAGCCTATAGGTACCCCTAGCACTTCCACTTCTGTCCCTTTTAGTTCTACTAGTGCTCCTCCTACTACTACTACTAATGTCGATTACCCAAGCTATATTATATAAGATATGCCACCTAGCACAGTCTACTGTTTGTGCCTCCCAGGTAGAGGCTATTGTACCTAGGCTGATTGAGAGGGAAATTAGTGTTGCCTTAGCCCCTATCAGGGCTGAGTTGAGAGAGTAGAGAGAGATGATCAATGTGCATGGATTGGCATTAGGTGCCCTCACTGTGAGATATGAGGCTTGCGAGTATGGAACAGGTGTGTCAGCGAATGTGATGGCCTTGAAGGAATATATTGTTGGGCTGAGGTAAAATATGGATGACCTGAAATCCATCAATCTCTTGATGTTATTCGGCACTATGGATCTTCTAGAGATTCTGAGTACAGATTTTCCCAGCCAGTTCTAAGACCCCTCCAGCTATTATGACCGGAGATGTTATTAGGGATGTTGCGGATGTTGAGTCAAAGGCCAAGACTGATGAGGAGGATCTAGGTGTTTGAGATGCAATAGTATATGATGATTTAGAGGACCTCGAAGGGGATATGGTACAAACAGTTGTAGAGGCATCTCTAAGGGACACGTCTATGGTGGGTTCCAGTGGAGCAAAAGATGGTATAGAGTCGGGCACTGATGCCTAGACTGAGAGAGTCACCGACATGTAGAGTTCACCTCAAGCATAGCCTGACAGGGGGAGTTTGACTCTTTCTCAATTTTCTATCTAGACATTTTTTATTTCTTTGCATTTGAGGACAATTGCTAGTTTAGTTTGGAGGGGTGAGGTATTTCCATACCTACCACTTTTGGCAGTTTTATGGATATTATTGTTGTTTTTGTGTTTGTGTGAATGCTGGATTTTGTTGATATATATTAGTTTTTGATCCATTGAGTTTTATGTTAATGTTGGTTTTGAACCGAATAAAAGACTGCCACCTCTTGATGTTTGTGAATGTGGTTGTTCTCTTACAATTTTGAGTTTCAGTTATGATCAATACCTATGACTTGAATAGTGCTCTCAATTGAACGATATGTGTGTATGGCTCCAATGAGGCAAATTGAGTTGCATAAGTCATATGTGAACTCTTAGCATCTCATTGTGACTAGCCGGTTGTTGATTTAACCTCTAGTGATAATCGTTGTACGCAAGCTGAAAATTGTAGAGTCTTGTTTGATATGGGGTTTGAATGGCATGTATAGTGAGATTTCCTTGAAATATGTGCTTGGTAATACCTAGAACTTGCCCTGTTAGTACAATTGACTAATGTAGGCAAATGATAGAGATGATCTTAGGCACAATTTGTGAAGAGTGAACCAAATTGTTATTATACACCTTTGTGACCACCTTGTAAGAGTGTGAACCTTACTTGGCACCGTTTGAACCTACCCTTTTCTTTGGATGAAACTTGAGCACACATTTGACCTCTATCCTTCCCACCTAAAATCTTCATGAAGTATTGGTCTTTTTGAATAACCAAAAGCCTAAGTTGGTGGTATGGTGAAAAAGGGAGAAAGTTAAGAAGCTTGAGAAATTCGTCCTTGAAGGGTCATGTTGAAAAAGATGGAACCCTCCATGTTACAAAAAAAAAAAAGAGAAAGGTGAATGAAGAAAAAGATCAAAAAAGAAAAGAATTATTGAAATAAAGTTTTTCAAATGGACAAAAAAAAATGGGGTATCCAATGAATCGTGCTTAAAAGAACATAGGGTGGATTAAGAAAATTAAAAAGAGTGAAAGATAAGGAGAAAAAGTGAAATGCAAGCCATGCTTCATGAAGGTAGAAGTCACTAAACCAAAATGATCATACCTTTACCCTCAACCCCGTTGCAAGCCTTGAAAGACCTTTGTGATCTTAAGTGAGCTGAAAGTTATGTTGGTTGGAAAATATGAGCAAGCCTATGGGTAGAATCATGCATGTGTTTATCTTTGGGAGTGTGAGAGTTGTTTTTGATTCCTAAATTCTGAAAAATTGATGATCTTTGATTGAATATGGAATCATTCTTGTTGTGAGGGCATTCGAATGCTTTTGTTGAACTTGAATTTTCATTTGAAGCAAGTATTGTGAGCTTGAGTTCTATTTGATGATGGCTAGTCACAGTTTAAATCTTGTAGTGCACAATTGATAGTGGCATAGGTAATTTGAGCATCTCGTGTGCATTCATGTTGAGTCTTGAGTAGCACTATTTGTAGACATCCGTGTTGAACTGATTGATATCATTTTTTACTAGAGGACAAGCAAAAGTTTAAGTTGGGGGTGTTGATGAGTCTGGGATTTCGACTCATTTAGGGCTTAATATTCATAATTTTATTCTCCTCATTGATTATCTTATACTCTAAACTGATGTTTAAGTGCTAATTTGCAGTTGTGAGGCAAAAGAGCAAGGCAAAGACACTACCTGGCAAAAAGGAGCAAAAAAGTTGGTGATCGCCAAGACCACTCGGTGACTCATCGAGTGACACTTTAGCTCGCCAAAAGTTACAGAGTGCCAGCCCTGGGGAAAATCCAACTTGGCAATGGAAATGGCATCTCGGCGAACCGCTAAATGGATTGACGACAAGGACCCTGATCGCCTAAAGTTACAGAAGTTGAATGGTGAAGAGGCAAGTCACGAAGGTGATGAATAGAGACACTTGGCGCATCACCGAACTAGTTGGCGATGCTCAACTAATTCTTTCGATTGGTCCAAAAGCTAAAAATATGGAAGAGTATAAATGCAAGTTTTTAAATAATGAAAGGGAGTTTCAAAATTTTGAGTGAAAGTTCTGATTGTTTGAGAGTTCTAAATTTGAGTTTTTGATCCCAAATACTGTTTTTAGATTATTTTTTTAAGTAGAATTTTAAGTTGGGTTTCAATTTTAAGCTAATTTCAAGCATTGTGAAGACTCAAATTTTGTTGCCCAACTGATGGAGAACATAGTTGGTAATATTTTCCTAATTTTTATAATGCGTGACTAAGGCCCCATTCTTGGGGTGTGATTATGTGATAAATTGTCTCAATTAGCTTATGGGTGTTAGTAATTACTTATTTAATTGTTGTTTTGAAGTGGGTTCGATTGATAACTGAGTTTTGACTCATGAATTGTAGTTGCAATTGCATTTCTAGCCTAGTATTCTATGCTTGCTTGAGAAAGAGGTTTTAGAATTAAAGTTATCAATTGATGATTGTAGTGATTGGGTTGTTGTGGATTCAGCTTGAGAAAGTGAGTCTTAATTTGATCCTACCAATCTAGCTCGAGAGAGTAGATTGATTGAGCTTTTGGCATGTTCATAATTGTTATGCTTGTCGAGGTTTGAGAGAACTCGCTTGAATCGTAATAGTTGATCGAGAGATGGCTGTTACATCTAAAGCCTAGCCAACCCACTAAGAACTACAGGTTTCAGTAAATAGTAATCACCCATACAGCGAAATTGACAATTAACTGATCACATCCCCAAGGATCCCTCTCTACTTGATTACTCCCCTGTTTTCGTAGTTGTTAGTTGTCAAATCCAATTCCTAATTTGACACTAGTTGTCAACCCCTTCAATTTACTTTAATTATTTTGATAAATTTTAATCCTACAATCGATTAGAACAAGTCTTTCACTTCGTAATTGAATTCTCTACCGTATCACTCCTTCTGGGATCAACCCCAACTCTTCGTTAGGTTTACACTAGATTGTGATTGCCTACACTTAGAATTGGATGAATTTTAGTTGAGCATTATCAGTATGTTAGGCTATCATAGTGTTGGAATAGTTCATCCTCACGCCCTACATCTACTTTTAAATTAGTAAAAGAGTAATCCAGGTTTCTATCCCTAGAATTGAGTATTCTCTAGATGAGTAGTATCGTTGAGTTCTGAGTTTTGAGTTCTTGAGTTCTTGAGTTCTGAGTACTGAGTTTCCATATTGCTATTAAGACGCCTGTGTTGAGTCGTTCATGTTCATAATTCTGCATGAACCCTATGAATTGAGTTATAAATTTTGAGAAAGTTTTTAAAGCCAATATTTTAGTTTTGAACTGAGTTTTTGAGAAAGTAAAGATGAGTTTTGAGAATGAGTTTTTAAAACATGATTAGTATGACAGTCGAGTATGCCATCAGTGTTTAAGCAGTATGGTATCTAGATATACCATCAATCTTTATGCAGTATGATTTACCGAGTCATTAATGATCATATCACAATATGATTTTGATATGTTTTTGAGAAAGAGTTTTCAAGTATTAATTGAGTAAGAGTATAAGGGAACTAAGAATTCCCAAAGATATCAATTTTTACATTGATAAAAGAGATGCTTTGATTTCTAAATGAATTATGAGTTCAAAGATATTTCAAGAATAGTTACCTCTTTTAAGAGAATAGTTTGAGCAATTATCTCAAACTAGAGGAAGAGAATGCTTTTAAACATTGAGCATAAAGTTATATCACTTATTTTGGGAGTAGTATCGAGCACCGAATTGGGTTAGAGTCTTTTATGATTCGGAAGTCCCATAGAACTACGTAGCCAGTGTAGGATAGGATGGCATCGACTCTTCATGCGACTCTTCACTGCCTCAGAGAAGGCCAATTAGATGGATACATAGTCACAATATTATCCTATACCCTGACAGAGTATAGGATGGCCCTGGCAACATGAGGCGAAATGTTGTATCATTGACAGGCTTATGGTAATGGTTGTCAGTTAGAGAAACTCCACACAATTAAAGTATATTATTTTCATGCTGCTTTCATTGTATATTTTATTGTAAGGCTTAAATGGTTTTCACTTTATATTCATGTATTGATTTAGTTGAATATATATATATATATATATATATATATATATATATATATATATATATATATATTATAAACGTTTAATTTAGTTATTTATTATTCACCTATATTACATACTCGTACATTCAATGTACTGATGTCATTCGACCTGCATCTTTTAATGATGCAGATACAGGTTCTTAGGATCCTCAACAAGAGTCTATTGAGATCACTTCGTCTGCTCGCCATCTTTTGAGTAAGACCTCCTTGCTTTCAGAGTACCTCAATTTTATGAGTTGTTAGTATTAGTAACATTTTGAGTAATCGTGGGTTTTGTCCTGACACTCATCTATGTATTGTAGAGCCTTCATAGATAGATAGTTTTGGAGAGTCTTTCATTTTCAGATGTTTTATGTAAACTTATGATTAATACTCAGTATATTCAGCAAAGTTTTGAGATTTAGTGAGTTATTTTTAAACGTTTCTTTCAATTTAATGCTTACGTATGCTTGAGTTAGTCTTTCTCTTGTAGTCAGCCAGGATGAGGGTTCTCTTGGGGACCAGCAATGGTTCTCGAGTGCCGGCCACATCCTGGGTGTAGTCTCAGGTCGTGACAAACATAATATCAGAGCACAGAGTTCAAGTGTCCTACGAAGTCTATGAAGTCGTGTCAGTAGGATCTTCTTTATGATTAGAGGGCCTCACTTCTATAAATGAGGGACTGTAGACATTTAAGAAAAGTATCTCTTCTTTCGTAATCTAAATTGTGCACTAGAACTATGTCACAAGGAACTTATTCCAACTCATGTTTTGCTAAAATCCATTCGACTACCTCACATACTCAAGGTAGTTGAAAAGCAAAGCCCAAATACTTATCGATGAGTTACACTAACCTAAAGTCTTTATAAAGTTATGAGATTACAGAGAGGCTTATGAGAAGCCCATGAGTGATCTTAAGTGTTGAGATTCAGAAGAATGCACTCTTATTCATATGAATCATGCGTTAGAGCTAAAGCAAGGTGTACTCTCAGACTCTCTTCTCTAAATCTTATTTAGCTGAGACCTTTAAGAGGATGGTATGTTTAAGAATTCTTGGACAGTTTTTTTCACCTGAAGGATAGTATGAGTTGTGATGTTATAAGCATGTAGTGGTGTGTAAATTTAAATAAAAAGGTAAGAAGAAGATTTACTAGTGATGGATTAGAGTATATACTTTAACCAGAAGGGAGTTTATGTCTATGTAACATTGTGTTAGTAAAGACCAAGTATAGGTGTTGGATAAAAGAGTACAGTATTTACAAGGTGATAAATCTAAACAATACCTATTACAGAGATAAAGATTGACCACTTGACAATATTTGTTGATGGTTCTAATATAGAAATTGTGTATATCATCCTCATGATATGAACCTAATCATATAAGCATTCATATCTCATAGTATGTCATGGATTCTTATATTTAGATATCTCGATGAAAACGTGCTATGATTTTTTTTTCTAAAAGTTCTCTCAGTGATCCTTTTTAGTTTTTAGAGTGGTGTGGTTGATAGTAGTTGTGTGATGATAGAGAAGAGGATTCCTATTTTTTCTATTGTGATAGTGATGGTGTGTTTACTCCATCTAAGGTAATAAATTTAGAGGAAGAAGAAGATAAGGTTTTACGATGAGTAATAAGTCAGTTCCTGGTAGTAATGCATGAAAAGTTTAGTTAGTAAAAGTGGTGAGAGGATGAGGAATTCTTATAAGGGTTGGTTAATAGGAGTCCATGGAGTGGTCATAGAACTAGGCTTGTGTTGTTAACATATGGATAAACTCATGATGTATTAGGTGTTTCTTGATATGGGCCCATGATTGGTTGAAGGCAGCTAGAAGGAGAAGTATTTTTGGGATGAGATTCCCTATAGAGGTATAAAACCTAAATCTTGTGGTTTGGATAAGTATAAACATCTTATCTTTAGCATCTTGTGATTTAGAGATTACGCATGAACATAGTAAAAGCATACAGTTTAACTTAGACCATGGTAAGAGTAGTCATACATCCTTGTAGAAGTTATGACTTGCAGCTAATGAGGTGCGGTATTCATAAAGAAGGGCATGGTTTAGAGGTATTGCTAGGTTTCAAAGCTAGTAGTTGTATTGCTTAAGGAATAATAGTCTTATTCTTACTTCATTCCCAGATTCCTTTGATTCATGTAAGATAACTTCAGATAGAGCATGACTGTTCAAAACAACATCATTCTTGACTTATATGATATAAAAAGTTCTAAACTCTTAGTATGAATCACTTTGCCTATGTTAGTAAGTAAGTTCAGAATTCATAAAGATAGTAAGAGTGACTTCTTTCCTTTCCATTCTCGGTCCAGCTGTCATTCGATGACGAATGATCCCAAGGGGGAGATATTGTAACACCCCAAATTTTTCTAACTTAAGACTCGAACCATTCTTCATTTGTTAATAAGATTGTACCAGGTGATTCTTAAATTTCTAATATGTGTAAAAGTCAATTCTTTACTGATGGAATGAATTTGGATATGAATTAACGTCAGTAGGACCCCTAGCTCAAAGTTGAGTTGAAAGCTTCCATACCAATTAAGTTTTGATGTAAGATTCTAATTATGTAAACTTCAAATGATCATATCTCGTAGAATTTTAAGAGTAATGTGGCCCATAACCTATAAAATTAAAGATATTTGAATCTTCTTTCTAACGCCACCAATTTCACAACAATCTGAGTTTTAAGTAACAAGTCATGTCCATTTTAGTAACATGATATAGTGCAATGATGAATTAGCCGATGGGAAAATATTATAAAGGGTCGTTCTTATGTTTTTACCTCTAAGAAAGCCCTAAACTGACTAATTAGAGACCCAAAACAATCATATTTTCATCTATTAATCCACCATTCTCTTCTCTCTCAAGCCCTAAGGCAAAACCCTAAGGAAAAATCAAAGTAGAAGACTCCATTCAGGATTCTTTAAATCTTTTTCAAGATTCTTCTTCAAGGTAAGTCTTTCTCCAAGAATTCCATTCTTTCCAACTCAAATATTTTCACGCCCCGAACCTACACCTTGGACGTGGCCGGCACTCGAAAACCATTGTTGGTCCCAAGCAAAACCTTGGTCAGGCTCAATACTCAGCGGAAGACTTACTCAGAAATAAAAGAACTTTAAAAGTAAATTTTTAACTCAAATGTCTCAAAATAGATACTCAAAATATTTTATGTAAAACATTCATTGGCAGAAAGAGGCAACAATGGAAATGAAAAGACTCATAGACTACTACTGTCTATCTATCTATGAAGCCTCTAATACTATAAGGGATACCAGGACAAGACCCTTGATCATCCTAACAAAACTGAAATAGATAAAAATAAATAAGGGATCCACTGAAAGCAAGGAAGCTCACCAAACAACTCTGGAACTGCAATTGGTATCAACGAATCACCTGTTGATGACCCTGATATCTTGTATCTGCATTGTGAAAGATGTAGGACAAATTGTGTCAATACATTGAATGTACGAGCATGTAAGGGGAATACTGAACATGACATAAGCTTGAACTAGAACTAAAGAAACATACTCACCACATCTCAACTCAATTCAACATAAAAAGCAACAATAGAGATGTATTATAAAGTAAGCTTTAAAGACAGTGGATAACAACTCAATGTATTTAAAAATACAATAATAATAACTTAGTTTGTGTATAAAAATACAAAATAACTTTGTTTGGGAAATTCTTTAACCGACAACCATTACTATGAGCTATGTGATGATACAGAGTCTCGCCCACGCTGCCAGAACTATCATATACCTTGTTGGGGTATAGAACTCCTCAACTAAGTGGATCCACTAAGCCACGTTGGCTACATGGTTTATGTGGACTTTGAGTAATCTGAACTCGTCCCCATATCGATGCTCAATACTACTCCCAAAATATAACTTAAGCTAATATGTTTAAAAACATTTCCTCATCCTCAAACTTTGAGATTATTACTCAAAAGGTTTTTCTCTTAAAAGAGATAGTACTCAAAACACCTCATCAACTCCTTTGCAAATCAGTCTTTCCCGCCATTTTAAATGTAAAAACATCTACTCTTAGGAGTACTTAGTTCCCATATATTCATTTTGAAAACAAATGAAGCTCAACTCTCGTCATCCTCATACTCAAGTACTCAAGTCTTAAATCAAGTTTTAAAAAAGTTTGTAAAAGACTTGTCAAAATTACTCAAAAAAACTCCCTTGAACTTTACTCTTAACTCTATATTGAATTTGGAATATGAATCCAAGAATTATGCTTCAGAATATAGGATCTCTCAATTATTAAGGAAGGTTAAGATAATTGAACATAAGAACGAGCGAAGACCCAAATTAAAGAACACTGGCGCAACATGGAGATGGAATTAAATTTTTGATAGAGAAATATTTTTTAGGCAGAGGACTACGTATCCTCTCCATGACGCAGAGAGGGGGGTAGTTATCTAGGGACTGAAATTCGAAGCGTCTCTGTGACGTGGACCTGGGCGCAATTATTTACCTGATATTTTCTTCTCCTCCCCAATCTCGATTCAACTCATACCCACTGCAAATATAAAGTTAAAATACATGAATTCTCATATCTCAAAACATTTTCATCTAAAACCCACATAAGAACTACACTTATTCGCAACTCTCACCTCAAGAACTCAACAAGAACTTCATTATCAAAGAACGAAGCACAAAACCTCAAGAACTCAAAGCATTCAACCTCAAGAATGAATTTTACGGATAAAAATCACATGATTTTCTTATGGGTGAGTGAACCCAACACTATGAAAGCTTACATACCCTGATTTGGTGAAACAAATCCTCGATTCGCAAGAAACCTTGATCATTCTTCCTTTTCTCCTATTTTCTCTTCTTGAATTCTCTTCTAAAACCCTAAGTGTATTTAAGATTATGAAAACTGGTCCAAATATGTTTAGACCCCTAAAACCTTACTAAAAACGTTTAAAGCTAATGGGGTAAGGAAAAGACCAAAAAACCCCTCATTAATTTGGGTAACTTTCCTTAACTGGACAGGCTAAATTCAAACGGGTATATCACACACATCCAAACTTGAAACTTAGCAAACTTGGTAGCGTTGGAAAGAGGATTCAAAGAAATTTCATTTAATATATTATGGGACACCTAACTCATCTCGTACTAAAAGTTATGATTGTTTGAAGTTGACCCAAAACTAACAACTTAAGCTTAACTTGAACAAACCTCAAATTAGCTTTTTCCAAATTAGTTCTTTCTAATTTTAGCTCTTTCTAAGGTGGGATGTTACAATATCTCCCCTTTGGGAACATTCATCCTTGAATAAGATCACTCTAAATAGACTAAGGGTGGAAACATCTAACACCCAGCTCAAACACTCAAAATGCAATTTAACACACTCAGCATATCAATGTAAAGAGTACCAAGAAAAGAATTAGTACCTTGATTTAGAATTCTCCAGACTCAAAGAGATGTGGGTATCTCTTCTCCATATCCTCCTCAGCTTCCCAAGTAGCTTCCTGAACAAACTGATTCCTCCATAAGACCTTGACGGATGCTACCTCCTTGGTCCTTAACTTGCAAACCTAACGATCTAGAATATGAATGGGCACCTCCTCATAAGATAGGTTGTCCTTAATACCAATATTTTCAGTAGGTATAATAATTAAAGGATCTCACATATACTTCTTCAACATTGAAATGTGGAATACTAGTTGGACTGCTGTTAATTCTGGCGGTAGCTCCAACTCATAAGCTACATTGCCAATCCTCTTGGATATCCTGTAAGGACCAATATACCGGGGACTAAGCTTTCCCTTCTTTACAAACCTCATAACACCTTTCATGGGTGAAAACTTCAAATAAACCCAACCATCCACCTCAAAATCCAAGTATCTTCTCCTAACATATGTATAGGGTTTCTGATGACTATGCGTTGTTTTCAACCTTTCTTGAATAGTCTTCACTTTCTCCATAGCTTGATGAACCAAGTCTAGTCCTATCCACCCGGCCTCACCAACCTCAAACTATCCAATATGAGATCTACATCTTCTCCCACAAAGAGCCTCGTAGGGAGCCATTTGGATGCTAGAAGGATAACTATTATTGTAAGCAAACTCAATGAGAGGTAAGTGATCATCAAAAATACCCTTGAAATCGATCACACACACCCTCAACATATCTTCTAAAGTCTGAATTGTACACTCTGCTTGATCATCAATCTGAGGATGAAAAGCAGTACTCAAACTTACATTGGAACCTAAAACTTTCAGGAAAGACTTCCAAAATTATGCAGTGAATTATGCACCTCAATTTGAGATGATGGACACCGAAACTCCATGAAGTCGGACTATCTCTTGAATATATAGTTTGGCATAATCTTTTGTTGTGTAGGTAGTCTTTACTGGTAAGAAATAGGCTGATTTAGTCATCCGATCTACAATCACCCAAATCGAATCATGTTGCCTGTGAGACCGTGGCAAACCAGTAATGAAATCTATATTGATCATTTCCCACTTCCATTCTGGAAATTCTATCTTCTAAGCCATACCACCGGGGCTCTGGTACTCTACCTTGACTTGTTTGATATTCAGGCACTTAGTAACGAACTCTGCAATACACATCTTCATGCTACTCCACCAATATACTTATCTCAAGTCGCGGTACATCTTTGTGGAACCAGGATGGATAGAATATCTGGAGCTATTAGCTTCCTCCATGATCCTCTCTTGGAGTTTATCCACCCTTGGCACACACAATCTACCTTGATACCTCAATACACCATCTCCTCCTTGTTCAAAAGCCATCACTTTTTGCTTATGAACATTTGCCTTCAATTCAAGCAAAACATGATCTTGGTCTTGTTTATCTTTCATTTCGGACTTTAGTGATGATTCAACCCCATTCATCACCACTATTCCTCTTTCATTGGAATCCATTAATCGGACTCCCACTCGTGCAAGTTTATGCACATCTTTGGCTAATTCTTTCTCTCCTTACTCAACATGGGAAGTACTACCCATAGACAACCTGCTCAAAGCATTATCAACAACATTAGCCTTACCCGGGTGATAGAGAATACTCATGTCATAATCATTGAGTAACTAAAACCACCTTCTCTGTCTGAGATTAAGCTTTTTCTAACTGAACACATACTGAAGACTCTTTTGATCAGTGAACACATCTACATGAACACCATAAAGATAGTGACACCATATTTTCAAAGCGAATACTACAGCAGCTAACTCTAGATCATGAGTTAGGTAATTCTTCTAGTGAACCTTAAGTTGTCTTGAGGCATAAGTTATAACCTTGTCATTATGCATCAATACACAACCCAGTCCCACTCTGGACGCATCACAATATACCATAAAACCTTGCGTACCTTTTGGTAAGGTCAATACTGGAGTAGTAGTCAACCTAGTTTTCAATTCCTGAAATCTCTTCTCACAAGCTTCAGACCATTGAAACTTTGCTGTTTTTTGAGTCAACTTAGTCAACGGGGATGAAATAGATGAGAACCCCTCGACAAACCTCCTATAATAACCAGCCAATCCCAATAAACTCCTAATTTCTTTTGGAGATGTGGGTCTAGGACAATTCTGCACTACCTCAATCTTCTGAGTTTCAACTTGAATCCCATCACAAGAAATAATATGGCCTAAGAACACCACTCAAGCCAAAACTCACACTTGGAAAATTTGGCATACAACTCTCTATCTTTGAGAGTTTGAAGAACTACTCTGAGATGACTAGAATGATCCTCCTCATTCATCGAATAAATCAGAATGTCATCAATGAATATGATAACAAACATATGAAGATAAGGCTTAAACACTCTGTTCATAAGGTCCATGAACACTGAAGGAGCATTAGTCAAACAAAAAGACATAACTAGAAACTCATACTGACCATATCGAGTCTTGAATGCAATCTTTGGAATATCACTCTCTCTTAGTCTCAATAGATGATAGCATGATCTGAGGTCTATCCTAGAAAAACAAGTGGCACCCTGAAGCTGATCAAATAGATTATCAATTCTCGAAAGGGGATATTTATTCTTTATAGTAACCTTTTTCAATAAGAGGTAATCAATACACACCTGAAGAGAACCATCTTTCTTCCTCACAAATAAGGCTGGAGTGCCCCAAGGTGAGACATTTGGTCGAATGAAGCCTTTTTCAAAGAGATCTTTCAACTGCTTTTTTAACTCTTTAAACTCAGCTAGAGCCATTCTATATAGCGAAATAGAGATAGGACGAGTATCAGGAAGAATATCTATACCTAAGTCTATTTCTCTCTCAGGAGGGACTTCGGGAAGATCATCTAGAAAGAACTCTGGAAACTCACTCACAGCAAGAACTATTGAATAGGTAGTGTCTTAATACTAAAGTCATTAAATCAGACTAAGTGATAGATGCACCCCTTGGAATCTAACTTTTTGTCCTTAAGATACGAAATAAAATGACCCTTAGGCACTACTGAACTACTCCTCTATTTAATAATTGGCTCATTAGGAAACTAGAACTTAACTACTCGAGTTTTACAATCGACTGAGGCATAAAAAGCATAAAGTTAGTCCATACCTAGAATAACATCAAAATCTACCATGTCTAACTCGACTAAGTCAGCCATGGTGTCCTTGTGATTGACGAAAATGGTACAATTATGATAAACTCTCTCAGTTAGAATAGACTCACCAACCGGTGTAGAAACACTGAAGGGCTCAAGAAGTTGCTCAGGAAGAATATCAAAATTCATAACAATATATGGAGTCACAAAAGATAGACTCGCTCCTGGATCTAACAATGCATATACATCAAAAGTAAAGACTTTGATCTTACTAGTGACAACATCAGGTGAATTGTTTTGCTCTTGGTGACTGGTGATAGTATATAGATGGTTTGCCCCTCCGCATGTCCCTAAAGTAGCTCCTTTAGGTGCAGCTCTGTCTGGCAAAGCCACTGAAGAAGATTGGGCTGTATTGCCCCCATTGCCATTACCTTGCCTATTCTTTGGTCACTCTCTCATGAAGTGACCATTCTGAGGAGTCCTATTACCTCCTTGTGCCATTCTACCTTGAGATTATGCAGGTCTAGCTCTGAAGTTCTAAGAATTTTGACTATTGAACTCACCTCTATTCCTTGGGGCATGCAAGTACACTAGCAGACGATAGAGCAGGTCCATTTGGCTTTTGTTGAAAAGATGATCGGTTCGCATTACTCTTCTGCTACCCGAACTCATTACATATTATCTTAGCCTTCTTATTTTGGAACTCTTCTCTATCTCTCAGCTTATCTTCCTCAACCAGTTGCACATGGGTCATCAGCCTTGCTATGTCCATGTCTCATTTCAGCATAGTTGTCTTTCCATCCTTGGTTAACAAGCGAGACAACCCAGATACAAATAGACTCATCATGTTCTTCATGTCAGCAACCATATTCGGAGCATAGCGGGACAGTTGAGTGAATTTGAGGTTTTACTTATGCACACTCATGGATTCCTGCTTAAAAGTGAGGAATTCCCTTACCTTGGCATCTCTTAGTTCATGGGGAAAGAAACACCCCATAAAGGCACCTTCAAACACATCCCAACTCACAATTGGTGCTCCTTCATCTCTACTCTTTTTCCATTGGTCATACCAGATCCTTGCAACACCCTTGAGTTGGCATGTAGCTAGTTCCACACGCTCAGCATCCGCAACATGCATCACTCAAACACTTTCTACAACTCTTCCACATAGTTTTCTAGATCTTTAATGACATTTGAACTAGTGAAGTATGAAGGATTCATCCTTACGAACTCATGGATCCTGGATGTATCAGCCACATCCTATCGATTCTATCTTTGTTGCGCAGCTTGGTTGGTCACCACTTGACTCAACAACCAGATAGCATCCCAGAACTCAACATTAGTGACCTCTCCTTGGGGTTGCACTTCTGCTACATAGGGGACCCCTTGATCCTGAGGATCAACATTCCTCCTAGCAGGACGACCTCGGACAGGTCTTCATGGAGGCATGATCTAAAAGATACGCGCAAGCACAAATTAGAAAGAAACTTTATAGAGTTGAACTTTATCGCATGAAAAGAGTATGGAAAAATAGAGATAGTTCCAAAATGTCACAACCTCCTAATTATAGATGTGGCGCGCTTCACACCGATAACTAGGACTATACAAACACCGCTTCATAGACACCCTAGGACTCTTGAACTCTGTGCTTTGATACCAAATATATCATGCCCCAAGCCTACACCCTGGACGTGGCCGACAATCGAGAACCATTGTTGGTCCCAAGCGAACCCTTAGTTCTACTTAATATTCAGCAGAAGGCTTACTCAAAAATAAAAGAACTTTAAAAGTAAAGTTTTAACTCAAATGTCTCAAAATAGATACTTAGAATATTTTATGTAAAACATTCACTGGCCGAAAAAGGCAACTCAAGTCTTTAAACATTAAACACTAGAAATGAAAAGACTCATGGACTACTACTATCTATCTATCTATGAAGCCTCTAATACTATGAGGGATGTCAATACAAGACCCCTGATCATCCTAACAAAACTGAAGTAGATGAAAATATATATAAGGGATCTTTTGAAAGCAAGGAGGCTCACCAAACAACTCTGGAACTGCAATTGGTATCAACAAATCGCCTGTTGATGACCATGATCTCATGTATCTGCATCATGAAAGATGCAGGACAAATGGCGTCGGTACATTGAATGTATGAGCATGTAAGGGGAATATTGAACATGACATAAGCTTGAACTAGAACTAAAGA
Source organism: Solanum pinnatisectum (assembly GCA_035578085.1). Taxonomy (NCBI): domain Eukaryota; kingdom Viridiplantae; phylum Streptophyta; class Magnoliopsida; order Solanales; family Solanaceae; genus Solanum; species Solanum pinnatisectum. The sequence continues at coordinate 37,351,594 of CM069076.1, read as the reverse complement.
AATATACTCACCTCATCTCATCACAAAGGTATGCAACTCTGTTCAATATAAAAGCAACAATAGAGATGCATTATAAAGAAATATTTTAAAACAATAGATAACAACTCAATATATTTAAAAATACAATCATAATAACTCAGTTTGTATGTAGAAATACAAAATAACTCTGTTTGGGAGATTCTCTAACCGACAACCATCACTATAAGCTACAGGATGATACAGCGTCTCACCCACACTGCCAAAATTATCATATACCTTGTCGGGGTATAGAACTCCTCAACTAAGTAGATCCACTAAGCTATACTTAAAAAGCAATAAGGAATCATCTACAAAGTATGACCTTTTCTACCTACTGTGGCTACATGGTTTATGAGGACTTTCAGTTAACTGAACTCGTCCCCATATATTACTCCCAAAATATGGCTTTAGCTCATATAATTAAAAACATTTCCTCATTCTCAAACTTTAAGATTATTACTCAAAAGGTTTTTCCCTTAAAAGAGATAGTACTCAAAACTCCTCATGAACTCCTTTGCAAATCATTGTTTCCCCTCATTTTAAATGTAAAAACATTTACTCTTATGAATACTTAGGTCCCATATATTCATTTTGAAAAAAGATGAAACTCAACTCTCTTCATCCTTATACTCAAGTCTTAAAACAAGTTTAATAAAAGTTTGTAAAAGACTTCTCAAAATGAGTCAAAAGAGCTCCCTTGAACTTTACTTTTAACTTTATCTTGAATTTGAAATGTGAATCCAAGAATTATGCTTTGGAATGTAGGACCTCAGAATGATTTAGGAAGGTTAAGATAATTGAACATATGAATGAGCGAAGACCCAAATTAAAGAACACTGGTGCGACGCAGAGATGGAATTATATTTTTGGCTGAAAAATTATTTTTGAGGCAAAGGACTCTATATCTTCTCTGCAACGTGGAGAGGGGGTAGGTATTTGGCGATTGAAATTCTAAGCGTCTCCGCGATGCGGACCTGGGTGCAATTATTCGCCCAATCTTTTCTTCTCCTCCCTAATCTCAATTCAATTCATACCCACTGCAAATCTAAGGTAAAAATACATGAATTCTCATAACCAAGAACATTTTCATCAAAATCCCAGACAAGAACTACGCTTATTCGCAACTCTCACCTCAAGAACTCAACAAGAACGAAGCACAAAACCTCAAGAACGAAATTATGGATAAAAATCATATGATTGGCATGTGAGTTAAACAACACAACACTATGAAAGCTTACATACCTCAAATTAGCGAAATAAATCCTCGATTCGCAAGAAACCTTAACCGCTCTTCCTTTTTTCCTCTTTTCACTTCTTGAACTCTCTTCTAAAATCCAAAGTGTATTTAGGATTATAAAAATTGACCCAAATGAGTTTATACACCTAAAACCTTACTAAAAATGTTTAAAATCTAATGGGGTAAGGGAAAGATCCAAATACCCCTCATTAATTTGGATAACTCTCCTTAACTGAACAAGTTGATTTCAAACGAGAATATCTCCCTCATCCAAACTCAAAACTTAGCAAACTCGATAACGTTGGAAAGAGGATTCAAAGAACTTTCATTTGATATTTTATGGGCCACCTAACTCATCTTTTAAAGAAAGTTATGGTCGTTTGAAGTTGACCCAAAACTCACAACTTAAGTTTAACCTGAACACACCTCAAATTAGCTCTTTAAAAATTAGTTATTTCTAATTTTAGATCTTTCTATGGTGGGATGTTACAAATTCATCCATACAATTATGAATCACTAATGAAAATCACAATTCTTAGCCATAAAGATTTCAAGAAACTAATTCAAGAATCTCAAGAAAGGTTTTCTTGATTGTTCTCCTCTAAGCTAGGGTTTCAAGGCTTCTAATCAAGTTCTTCTTCAAGATTCTTCAAAAAAACTTGTTTTTCTATGGATGTAAGGCTATCATAGTATTGTACTAGTTCGTCCTTACACCCTACATGTACTTCAAATTAGTAAAAGAGTAATATAGGTTTCTATCCCTAGATTTTAGTATTCTTGAGATGAGTTGATTTTTAGTTCTCGAGTTCCTAATTCTTGTGAAGTTCTATTCCTAATTATTGAATTGCTATATGTTATGCATTAAGATTATTGAGTTGATTCATTCATGTCAATATTTCAACATGAACCATATGATTCAGTATTCTTGAGATGAGTAGTATCGTTGAGTTCTGAGTTATGAGTTCTTGAGTCCTTGAGTTCTTATGTTCTTGAGTACTGAGTTTTCATATTGCTATTAAGACCAATGAGTTGATTCATTCATGTCCATAATTGCGCATGAACCCTATGAATTGAGTTATAAATTTAAAGAAGCTTTTTAAAGCCAATATTTGAGTTTTAAACTGAGTTTTTGAGAAAGTAAAGATGAGTTTTGAGAAAGAGTTTTTAAAACATGATTAGTATGATAGACGAGTATGTCATCAATGTTTAAGCATTATGGTATCTAGATATACCATCAAAGTTTATGCAGTATGACTTCCCAATTCATCAATGATCATATCATAATATGATTTTGATATATTTTTTAGAAAGAGTTTTCAAGTATGAATTGAGTAAGAGTATAAGGGAACTAAGTATTCTCAAAGGTATCAGTTTTTACATTGATAAAAGAAAAAACTTTGATTTCTGAATGAGTTATGAGTTCAAAGATATTTCAAGAGCAGTTACCTCTTTTAAGAGGATAGTTTGAGCAATTATCTCAAACCAGAGGAAGAGTATGTTTTTAAACATTGAGCATAAATTTATATCACTTATTTAGGGATTAGTATCGAGCACCGAATTGGGTTAGAGTCTTTGATGATTCGGAAGTCCTAGAGAACTACGTAGCCAGCGTAGGATAGGATAGTATCGACTCTTCATGCGTCTCCTCACCACCTCTGAGAAGGCCAATTGGATGGATCCATAGTCACGATATCATCATATACCCCGGAAAAGTATAGGATGGCCCTGGCAACGTGAGGCAAAATGTTGTATCATTTGCAGGCTCTTAGTAATGGTTGTCGGTTAGAGAAACTCCCCACAAGTAAAGTATATTATTTTCATGTTGCTTTCATTGTATATTTTACTGTAAATCTTAAATGGTTTTATCTTTATGTTCATGTATTGATTCAGTTGAGTGTGTGTGTGTGTGTGTGTGTGTGTGTGTGTATATATATATATATATATATATATATATATATATATATATATATATATATATATATATATATATATATATATATATATTACAATCCTTTCATTTAGTTATTTGTTATTCAGTTATATTACATATTCGTAAATTCAATGTACGGATGATATTCGACCTGCATTTTTTAGTGATGCAGATACATATTCTTAGGATCCTCAACAAGAGTCCGTTGAGATCAATTCATCTGCTCGCCATCTTTTGAGTAAGACTTCCTTGCTTTTGGAGGATCCCAGTTTTATGAGTTGTTAGTATTAGTAACAAATTATAGTAGTCGTGAGTTTTGTCCCGACACTCATCTATATAAAGTAGAAGTTTCATAGATATACAATTTTGGAGAGTCTTTCAATTTTCAGATGTTTTATTTAAACTTATGATTCATACTCAGTATATTCAGCAACGTTTTGAGATTTAGTAAGTTGTTTTTAAACATTTCTTTCAATTTAATGCTTATGCATGCTTGAGTTAGTCTTCCACCTGTAGTCAGCTAGGATGAGGGTTTGTTTGGAGACCAGCAATGGTTCTCGAATGTCGGCCACATCCAGGGTGTAGTCTCAAATCGTAACATTAACAGCTCGTGTGGGGTTCCATGAACCATCTAGTGGTTTGTGATTCCTCACAAGGCCTTGGGTTGTTCTGGTTTGTTTTTATGGCCAACCTGGCGGCCTGTGTGGAGTTCCACGCTACATGTAGGGGTTTGTGGTGCTCCACCTTGTTGCTGGGTGTGAGTCACGATGATGGTGACAAGTCGTGGTCCTATTCACAGTCTGTGGCCCCTCTCGCTGGTCCACCCTTTTCCTCTTGTTCAGTTGTAGTTAGATTTATGAGATGTTATAGTTTATTTAAGTTGATTATGATTTTTGCATTACATTTGGTGCTAGACTCGTATTCTTTCTTTACTTCCGCTTTTTATCATTAGCTTTGGGTTTTAGGTTGTCTTGTCTTGGTGGGATAAAAAGAATGCCATAAAACACATTTTTAGTTTGTGGCAATATTTCTAGCTATACATGTATGCATGTCGACTATTTTGTAGTATCATTTTTGCAATTCATGGTAGGAAGACAAATGAAATGGCATCATTTAGGTAATCTCATGTAATGAGCCTGTGATTTTCAAGTGGCCTTGTTCATTGTGCTATGTGATTGTTCATGAATGTTTGTGATTATTGGTTGGCTTGGGTACCATGCTGGTACACTAACTATGGATGACTCGGGCACCATACCGATACACTAACTATGGATGGCTCGGATACCATGTCGGCACTCTAACAACCTGGGTTTGGGTTTCGAGAGAGAACCATGTTTGTGATTTTGGTTCCTTGAGAGGACCCAATATTTGCATTGTGATCATGTGGGACATGCAGTTATGCATTATTTGACCCAAGTGTTGTTGTTTCATGACATGTGACTCAAAGTCTATGTGGTTGATAATTATTGTTATGTTATACATTGTTGTGTGTTACTATATTGTCGTGACCATTTACATTCATATCTTTTTCTGGCCATGTGATCCTACCAGTATACTATGGTTTGTCTATTGGTACTGCACATGTTCTTTTCCTTGTTGAGTACAAGACAACTTCCGGCAGTTAACCCGAGACCTCTGTGGAAAGACATCTAATTTTGAGTCCAAGGGTGAGCTCCATCTTTCAGGCTACCATGGATTCTTCTGCATTTTCTTGTCCTTTTATTCGGGCACAGACTTATAGGTTTTAGTTGATGTTTAGTTTCGGGGTTGCATCTCAAATTTAACTATTTAGAATTTTGGTATGGTGACTTTGAGTTCTTGGGGTAATTTCTGCATCACAATTGTTTAATTATTGAATTGAGTTTACGAGGACTCAATTTCTAGTAACATAATGAGTTTATTTATTTTTATACTAAGACTTGGTTTTATTTATATAGTGTTGGGTCGGTTCAGGTTAGTCTTTGGTTCTCCCACCAGGTTGGTTAGTTTTGGTGCCACTCACGACGGTCTGAGTTGTGACAATATCATCCTCATTAGGATGATAAGATTTCATTTCAAAATGATTAAGGAATTAAATTGATGCATATCTCAAATTAAACGGCTACATTTAATATTTTGGTACAAATATTTAATTTAGGTTTTATCATACATGAGACAAGGATAGGAAATTAATATGACATTGTATACCAACTAAGAAATCTATTAGAGAAATAATTTTTTTCTTTCTAGGACATAAAGTTATAGTTGGATGACTTTATAGGAAAAATAAATTAAAATAATTTTAGTGAAATAATTCCCATATTTGAATGACTATTTAGGGCATTACCTCAAACACACACAAAAATTATTGAAAAAAATTATTACATGAATTTTCCTTTAATTCTACCAACCAAAAAAGTGTTCAAATGAAAAAAAAAAAAAAAAAAAAAGTAAAGAGACTAGTATATATATATAGCTAGTTTCTTTTTACTTGCACTTTGGCTTCTCTGCCTTTTGTGTTCATTCTATCAGAATAAGATTTTTAATGACTCTTAATCCAGTAAATGGCTACAAAAAAGTTTGAGGTTTATACTTATGCCTTGTTCATTTCATTGATCTATATATATATTAGTTTCACGGCACGTGCATTGCACGTGTGTATCGTATCATACACTATACGATGTTGTAAATTTTAATTAGTATTACTAAATTGAAGCTTTTTAGTAAATGACTATAGTTGAAAGAACATAGAAAAGTGATTTTAAATAATTATTATAGATTGTTATAGAGTTACTTGTCTTTGAGATCAAAATGACCAAATATCATTGATACATTTCATACTACATTCAAAGTTTAAATATGGTAGAAAGTGACATTTCTTTAGTAGTACTATGTTTTACTTCACTCAATTTTGTAAAAAAAATTAACCTACATAATGAGAAAAAAAATATATCAATATAAAAAAGGTCACCAATAGTCTTTCCTTTTAAGGTTATGACCATAAATTATGGATCCCATGTAAGTACAATTTTTCTCTTAAATATTCATGCTTGAAATTTGGTATGTGCATAACCATTACCATAAATATTTCTATATTTTATCTTTATACGTAATATATATTTTTTAGAAAATATTTTTACTAAGGGTATCATAGAGAGGTAATTTTACGGAAAAAAGATACTTCTCTAGTGAATGTCAACAATGTTATAAGTAGAATGTTATAGAGATAAAAAAATTATAACATCAAAAATTTGTTCTAAAGAAAATTAGGTTGTTAAAGGGAAATGTTGACATAATGTATGTCAAATATATATATATATATATATATATATATATATATATTTGACATAGATATAGATATAGATATAGATATTCTCCAGTAGCATAATTTAATGTTTATATATCAACAACATCACTTATAATGAATAAAATATTTCATTTCTTTAAGTTTCTATAATTTAATGTTTATATATCAACAACATCACTTATAATGAATAAAATATTTCATTTCTTTAAGGTTCTTGTGGAATTGTAGTCTTCTCCTTTTTTCTACCGCATACATATTATATAGTTGTTGTCTAATGAAAGTATTTAGTATCTAGTATATTATAGAAGTTGCATAGTAACATAAAACATTAAACTTTTTCAATTAAAAAATTGATAGATGAATAAAATTTAATGTATTATTTATAGAATCTTTAATTTGATTTAAGATCACTTTATGATTAATCACTATTTTCTTATCTAATTTTATATAGCTATCAAAGAGTGTATCTTGTGACATAACATTTTCTTAGTTTAAAATAAACACAAAATAACAGGAAATTCATACTTAAAAAACTGTTATACTCAATATAAATATACAAAAAGAAAAAAAAATATGGAACACAATTCATAGCCAATGAAGAAGAAAGACGAAAATATATACTCAAGCTATATTAACTCTAGTGTTCCATTTGATTGAAATCGCTTGTCACCAAACATTTTACCTTCTCTGTTCATTTTTACTTACATATCTATTAAAAAAATATTTATTATCATGGCTATATAATCATATTATAAGTAAAAGTGAAAATATATTTTTGAAATAGTGGACTTACAATCAAAACTAATAATTTAATGAACTACATTGATGGCCACTATTTTAGAAAAATTATGAAGAAACTCCTTCGTTTTAGGGTAAAAGAATAAAAAATGGAAAAATAAAAAAGATCATGTGCCTTTTTTGTATTTGTTTATTATTATTGTCTCTACCACAACTTGATCTATTAATTTTATTAGAAATAATCAACAACATGTGTATTCGTCACTGTTCACTCGTATGTGAACACTAATTATTAAATTCTCTCTTGAATTAAAATACAGAAGAAAAAAATATTTATCTCACAAAAATTAGCTATTAAATAAATAATAAAAATCAAACTAATACAAACTTCAACTGGCGTTATTACAAGTCATATAAACTTTTCTTCGTTTAAAATACTGAAATATTAAAAAATAGTAAATAAGGAAAACAAAAGAGTAATGTTTACATAGTAATAACTATTTTGAAGCAAATTCCTTACAATCTAAATCACATAAGTAGCATTGATAAATAAAGTAATTCTTTTGTCTTAAGAATAAAAAAAATTGTGAAAATTCTCTAAATTTTGGGAAAAGATATTCATAAGCATATATCTACATCACAAGAAAAATTGCTAACAAAAACAAATGAATTTAGATTACATCATGTTAACTTCGTATATTCGAACATTACATACTAATGTATATATTAAGCAAAAAAAAATAATTATTATATCATCAAAATTATTTTTCTCAAGTACTCAAGGTTATGGGATATATCCTCTTAGAATTGAACAACTTACTTCATCAGAATAGTGGTACCTCATATTCCGCTAAACTTCGAACTCACTCAATGACAACAATTCACACAGAAAAATTTAAAATGTAAGAAGAAGAAAAGTAGAAGATTAAAAAGAGTTGTGGTTGAAAAATGAGAGGAAGCCCCTCTATTTATAGTCAACAAAGGGTAGTATGAACAAATATTTTTGTGTCTTATCTGAAAAGTCATGACATTTCCGAGAAGTCACAACCTTTTGGAAAGTTACAACTTTTGAAAAAGTCACAACTCTTTGGAAAAGCCACAGCTCATTGAAAAATCACAACCTTTGAAAAAAGTCACAACTTATTGGAAAAGTCACAACTTAACAGAAAAGTCATAACTCATCGAAAAAGTTACAACCTAAATTAGGGATATTATAGTAATTTAACATTCAAGTGAGGATTTCATGCTTTTAAGGTAATATATATATATATATATATATCTTGTCATATCAAACTATCTAGCATCTTTTTTCTTTTTTCTTTTTCTTTGATGTTATTGATATTCTCTTATTATTTTATGTATGCAAGCTCTAGTACATCTAGGGAGAAAGAGAGGAGATCGATCATTTTGGGTTTGACCAAATTTAAAAAGAAATGATTATTGATATGGTGGAAATAAATTTAACTTGTGATAGATCCAAAGGTAGCAGTCACTTTTAACAATTTCCTTGGACTGAGAAGTTTTTTAAATTGATTTTCTTCAAATTTATCAATTTGTTTTAAAAGAAATTTAAATTCAGATAAATTTTTAATTGCTAATCCAATGAATCTTGAGAGATGCTTGATCACAATAGATCGAAATTAGTAATTTTTTTTATAGATCTGAGCTTTTCATATTCTTTCCCTCTCTTTACCTAACCATTTATTTTTATTTCAAGAATGCAAGTTCTAATAAAGGAGATTTATTATCTTAGGTTTGACCATTAAAAGAGAAATAATTATTGCTATAGGTGGAAATTAATTTAAATTGTGAAAGATCTAGAGGTTGGGGGCACCTTTAAAAATTTTCTTAAAAAGAGAGATTTTAAAAATTGATTTTTTTCAAAATTTTTAACTTTTTTCAAAAGAAAGTTTTATTAAGACTAATTTTTTTTATCATACATCCAATGTATTTAGTAAATTGTTTGAGATGTATGACCACAACAATAATTATTCTTGTTACGAAATGTATAAATTGATGGACAAACATCTTTTACTTTGACTTTTTTTTGTTTGGGTATTCTAGCACTTTGATTAAGTTTTTAAGATATTACTTGACACATAAATATAAATTACTAGCAAGCTAGAAGTTTTCATCTTTTTTTAAAACCTTTTCTATTACTTCACAAAATATTTCCATCTTACAAAAGATCTAACTACGTGTTTCTTATTTTCTACTAGAATATGGATAACCAACATAAAGTTAATGGTGATGAAGATGCAATGTTAATGGATGTGCCCATATCTTTTATCACATCTCAAAAATCAAAAGTTGTTGATTTAGAGGTAGGCTTTTGAAAAGCATCTCTACTTATAAGGTGCTTAATTTTTTTTCCTTATAAGCTATATACAATATTCTTTTGATGGATGTTTGAACAACTTTTTTATGATAATTGTGTTATGAAAGAAAAAAAATGTTCTTCTCTAGAGCTAAAAATATTTAATCATATCACAACAACAACATATAAATAGTCATACAAATAAAAATAAGTTAAACATTCGATGTTAGGTTTTGTTGTTGATTGTAGTGATTGATACTGGTGGTAGTTGATGATGGTAGTTATGGGTGGTCGATGGTAGTAGTTAATAATGGTGAACAATGATGATGATGATGATTGATAAAGATGGAGTATGGCGCTAGTAGTGAATGGATGGAATTAATAAACTATAATATTTTCAAAAACCTTTGAATATACATGTTAATGATATTAGACTTTGTTATAGATCTAAGCAGTTATATCTATCCATACCCAATAAATGGTTGCATCATAACAAAATTTACTTAATGATTAAGGTTCAAACCTAAAAACATAGAGATTTAATGGTTGATATCCAAAGGAATAAAATTCAATCTTTATTAATGCAAACATATGAGACATAAATACTAATACTTACTAGTAGATATCATCCAAACACATATTTTCTCTGTTGTGCAATATCTTTAGTTAAGTATAAATTATGTCAAAAAATGATAAGTCCTCGTAGAAAACCTTCTTCATTATAATATTTAATATCTCTACTTACCATAGTTTCACACGAATAGATTGTTTCATCTATAGAACAACCTATGACATGACCAAACTATCTCAAATGATCTTTTCATATTTTAACTTTTCTAGAAAAATGCAAACATGTTTTTGGATAGGGAGGATATATCAATAATAACTAATAGAGTCATTTTACAAATCACTGCACTAAATAACATAGTAGTTTTCCAGTTTGAAAATTTATCACTAGCATTAGTCATATGGATCTAAGCTTTTCATGTTTTTCCTTCTTTATCTAGTCATTTCTTTTCATTTTTCCATTTTAAGGATGTAAGTTCTAGTAAATCTAGGTCAGGATAGAGGAGATCGATCCTCTTATATTTGGCCAAACTACAAGAGAAATAATTGTTACTATGGTGAAGATTAATTTAATATGTGATAGAATTTGCAGTAACTTTTAACAATTTCATTAAAAATAGAAGCTTTTAAAATTAATTTGACCCACAAAATGTAACTTTTTTAGAAAGAAAATTGGATGTAGGATGATTTTTTGTCACACACTCAATGAGTTTAGTGAAACTTAAGAGATTCAAGACCACAACCATTATTGATCTTGTTACATAATGTATACTATTGATGAATACACCCTTTTTTTTTCTTATGTTTTTTTTGGGTATTGTATCACTTTATTAAGTTCTTAAAATATAACATGAAACATAGTAAGCGAGTAATTTACATCCTTTTTTTTAAACCTTCTCCATCACTTCATACAAGTTCTTAGTTTACAAAAGTCTTAACTAATTTTTTAATATTTGCTACTTGGTATGGATAAGCAGTACAAAGTTGGTGATGAAGATGCAACATTGATGGAAGTTCCTATATCTTTACTTGAACCTCAAGAATCAAAAACTGATGTTGTTGAGGTAAGCTTTTGAAATCCAATTACAAAGTGTTAGTTTTTGTCCTTTTGAGATATGCACAAAAATCTTTTGATGGATTCTTGAACAATTTTTTAATGTTGTTGTGTTATGAAAGAAAAAAAAATGTTCTTCTCTAAAGCTAAAATATATGGATTGTATCACAACATCAATATTTAAATATTTCATATAAATAAATATAAGTCAAAATTCTAATCCCCAATTTTGTGGTTTTTTAGTGAAGTCCTACATTAATGCCAAAAAATGATAGGTCTTCCAAGATAACTTTCGCCCATATAATATTTTTTACCATTATAAAATTAAGGGAAAATTATGCAAAATGGCAAATATCTAAAGTCTATTTTGTAATATAGCTATAGCTTCAATTATTTTTAATCTATGGTTGCAGTTTCGCGAATTTTCGCCATTCAAATTCCCAATTCTATAAATTCAGAATTTGTATATTTTGATCTCTGATTGTATAAATTATGAATTTGTATAATGTAGTTCTTGATTGCACAAATCAAGACTTTATATATGCTTACCCTAGCTATTTGTATACGGTTTATGAAAAATTCATAATACATTACCATATTTGTATATTGGCAAGCGTAATATACAAACGAAGTTATGAAAAATTTCAAAACGTATAAACTTTAAATTTATATATACTTACCCTATTTGTATATTCGCAAGCGAAATATACAAACGGTCAAGCACAATATAGAAACCGCAGCCTCCATAACAATCAAAACTATATGTGGCACAATTACTGAAACTATGGCTACAGAACCGTATTATGTCTATTATTTTTGTTATTTCTTTCATTTTCTCTATAATTAATTTCTATAATTTATAAGGAGAATTTTATTTTTAGAGAGAAAATTTTCAAGCATCAACATAAATAAATAATTTTATTAATTCAGAATTTTCTTTTTTAATGTTAGTTATCTAATAGAAGAAAGAGAAGGGTTTTCTTTCTAAAGATAAAACATTTGAATCGACTAACAACAACAACAACATTTAACTCTTCATTAATCCCAAACAAGTTGAAATTTGATTATATGAATTCTAATTTCTCCATTTAAGCTAAAATAATCATTTCATAGTCATTAAATGAAAATAAGAATAAAAAAATGTTAAATGTATATAAATAATAGTAATAATTATAGTAGTAGTATGAGAATTTCTCTAACAAGTCTAAGACCTCTTATTTGTTTTAAGATTATATATAAGATATCTAAATTTGAATGTATATTTGACTGATAAGATGTGCATTAACATACTCTTACTAAACTACTCAATATTAAGATGATGTATTAAAATATGAATACTAAATAATAGGGCTACTTATTATTTAACATATAATATATAAAATATTTCTTCATTTAAAATTTAATAAATACAAACTTTAGGAAAAATGGCTAAAATGACACTAATGTATGATCAAATTTGTACTAACATACTCATACTTTATGGAGTACCTAGTATCTACTTGAATATTTTTTAAAGAATCCTTTTGACATATATGCCAAAACTCGATTGTGAAAGAATATAATTATTCATGAGATTGCATTTCAAAGTCAGTTAGTTTCTATAACACCCCGCATTTTGAAAGAACTAGAATTAGAAAGAAACCTTTTTTAGAAATTATCAAATTTGGAAAGTTTGACAAAGTTAAGCAAAGTATGAGTTTTGGGTCAAATTCAAACGACCATAACTCCTAGCACAGGATGATTTATGTGGTCTACAAGATACCGTAGGAACGGTCTTTGAATTATCTTTCCAACATCACCGAGTTTTTGCAATTTCGAGTTCATATGAGGGAGATATGCCCATTTGAAGTCGGGTTGTCTAGATAAGGAAAGTCAAAATTGGATTTTAGAAAGGTATTATGGTCTTTTCACTATCCAATTAATTAAATTCTTTTTTGGTAATTAAGTTGGGGTCTAACTAAATTGGTTCAGTTTATGCTTTGATACGCTCAAATTACACCTCCCTAAAGAAGTATAAGCGATCGTTATCAAGTAAAGAACCCAACTTGTAGGTTGGGGTCGATCCCACGAGGAATATGGTTTAGACTTAACTTTAACTTACAATTATATTCATTTAGTCAACGTATTTCCGAGACAAGTAAGTAAAAGGGGGGCAGTGGTTGTGTAACAAATAACTAATTGTTGTTTAGAGAGCAAGTGAGCAAGATTCGACCTTTAGTTGTTATCAATGAGAGAAAGTAACTAGGGTGTATGTGTTCCCCATAAGCTCATAACACGGTAATCCTAGTAATAGCAATCCTTTCCTAGTGTATTACATGCAAAGTGGTAAGTTATGTATCCCTAAATCCTTGGTCCGGCAAATAGAGAATTTCACCCCGCACCTTGGTCCGGCTATGTGTGTATAATTTACTAACCCTTACCTTTACCTCATATTAGACATCACATCAATGTATGGCTTAGTTTTCACCCTCGCACCAATTAACATTAGACTATTAGATAGTATCACACTAAATCTATGTTGATAATTCTTTTCTTATTAACTACCTCCTTGGTCTGGCAAGTAGAACAAAGTGAGTTCTAACATTTGCAACTGTTAAAAAGACTTCTAAATGAAAGAATTATCAACGCATGCAACAACACTATTCAAGAATTGCTTAGTTACTATTCATACTTTGTTAATCGCTCATGGTTCCCACAACCCTAGTTGTGGATTTAGTTACCCATACTAGCAAGAACACAATTCATATTGTTAGAAGAAGAATTTATGAACTTACGTAATGAATAGAAGAAACCCGTAATCTCCAATTGAAATTCAAAGAAAGAATCTTTATATCCGAAATTAGGAAATGAAATTGCTAATGTTTGCAAGTTAATTCCCAAGAACACACCAAGAACTATAAGTAAATAATAGTGGCTAACCCCCAAAAACGAGGTTTGCATACCCTATTTATAGAAAACATAGTCCTAAACAAAAAGGAAACGAAATAAGGAAACAAACTGTTGGGCACGGTTTCAATCGATGAGACTAACCTAAGGACCGTGGATCGACCTACGGTCCGTAGGTCTCTTCTGTAGCTCAGGACTTAAACAACTTCTCAGAAGCTTGGAACCTTCAACTTCGAGATGCAAATGACAGACCTGTAGAACGGACCGTAGGTTGACCTATGGTCTGTGCGTCCCCTCTTGTGGTTCCTTACTTAGACTTTTTCATCAGGTACTAGAACTCAGACTTTCTTATACAATTGACGGACATGCAGACGGTTCGTAGGTCAACCTACGATCCGTCAATGGCTACCATGGTTCCATACTTGGTCAAGACTTCCCTGATGCTCCATCTATGCCACCAACCTACGCAGCGTGACTGGACCTACGGTCTGTAAGTCACCTCCATAGGTGACTCCTTATGCAGAAATTTAGTTGTTGTCTCTCTCAACCTCGTCCATGCATATTTCCTCCAAATATAACATAAAAACATTAATTCTAATACAAAATGGCCCTAGACATAGACAACTCTTAAGTGAAATGCATTAAAAATACCGTAAACTCACGGTATATCACGCTTCATAAAATTAAGTTAGGGTTTTGAGAGAAGAGAAAAGAAGAGGAGAAAAGAGGAGCAGAAGCAAGGATTCGTCTCGTTCTTGAAGTTCAGCTTGTGGATGTCACCAAGGGTTAATCTCTATGAGGTATGTAAGATCACATAGCATTAGGTTAGTTCACCCACGTGCCAATCATGATTTAATTCGGTGAAATTATGTTTTTGAAAGTATAGAAATTGAGTTCTTGATGGATTGTGTGAAGTTTCTATTGGGTTCTTGATTGTTGAAGTTGTTGAGATATTCTTGAGTTAGATTAATGAAAGTTGATGTTATTTTGAGTAGATTCTTTCATATTTTGGTTTATGTATTCGAATCTAAGTGTTTGGGAAAGGAACCATTCGAATCTAAAGGGTTTAAAGTCGAAAAACAACCAAGAAAAATCGTCAAAAAATCTGAGGAAAGGGGTGGGGTGCCGTGCCACTCAAAGTGCCCCACATCAGTGCCTGAAGTTTGGGCTCTAGGGCGTTGTACCACTCAGAGCGCCCCAACCCACCTTCTGAAGTTTTGGCTCTGGTGCCCTGCACCACTCAGAGCGTCAGCGACGCCAGGTCTTCTACCCTTTCCCACTTCTTTTCGTTTGAGTTCCCTTGAAAGTCCTATGTTTTCTAGTTGATTTCTAAACTCTAAGGTACATCTAAATATAATGATATCATCCATAAATATGAATCATAACCTTGAATTCATAAATTCAAATTCAAAGAAAGTTAAGAGTCAAGTCTAAATAGTTTCTAGAGTCTTTTCAAAAGTATTTTACCAATGCTTTAAACTTGTTTTAAGACTTGAGTTTTGAGTTGAGTAAAGAGTAAAGAGTGAAGTTCATGTCTTCAAAAGAGTATATAGGGACTATGTATTCCCAAGGAGCAAATGTTTTCACATTTAAACAAGAAAGGAAACACCGTTTCCAACACAGCCTTTGAGCTAGTTTTTCAATAAAGAGTAAATGCTTTCACAATTAAGCAAGAGAGGGAACACTGATTTCCTAAAGAGCCTTTGTGCTAGTTTTTGAGTAATTATCTCAAACCATAGAAAGAGTTATGTTTTTAAACATATGAGCTAGTTATATTTTGGGAGTAGTATTGAGCACCGATATGGGGATGAGTTCAGACGACTCACAGCCCCCAAAAACCATGTAGCCATCATGGATAGAAAAGGCTCATACTTTTTAGATGATTCCTTAGTGCTTTTTGACATAGACTAGTGGATCCACTTAGTAGTTAGGTTCTATACCATCAGCAAAGTATAGGATGGCCCTGCCGTGAGGCAAAACGTTGTATCATCTCATAGCTCTTAAGTGATGGTTTTCGATTAGAGAAACTCCCATAAAAGTATTTTGTATACATAGAGTTAATTGTATTTTTATATACCCATAGAGTTTATATTGTATACTTGCATACAAACAGAGGTACTATTGTATTTCTAAATACACGGAGTTGTTATCCATGTTTTAAAAACTTTTCTTTACATTGCATTCATATTATTGCTTTATATTTAAATGAGTTAAGTTGAGTTTAGTTGAGCCCTGGTATGTTCTTTCAGTTCCTTTCAAGCTTATGTCTTGTTTTAGAATTTCTCTATCATGCTTGTACATTCAATGTACTGATGTCATTTGGCCTGCATCGTTTATATGATGCAAATACAGGTAATCAGGATCAACACCTAGTGCTTCGTTGATCCAGTTGAGCATTCAGAGTCTTGTGGTAAGCCTCTTTGCTTTCTGGAGGATAAGATGCTATAGGTCTTGTCACGACGTCCATCTTAGTTGTTAGAGGCTTCACAAATAGTTAGTTGATGTTAGTCCTTGAGTCTTTTCCATTTCAATTATGTTGAAACTTGAGTTGCCATTTTGGCAAGTTGAATGTTGATCTTTAAAACATTCTAAGTTATTTATTAAGACAGTTTAGTTTGATTGTATTTCAATACTTTCTTTTATCATGAGTAAGTCTTTAGCTACGAGTTAAGTCGGGCCAAGGGTTCACTTAGGGCTGGCAATAGTTCTCGAATGCCAGTCCCGCCCAGGGTGTAGGCTCGGGGTGTGACAGTTACTTTAAGGAAAAATTGAAGTCTGAATGAAGGGATCTCCATTTTTATTTTTATTTTATAAGTGTAAATGAGTGATAACGACCAAAACTCTTTGATTTTACCTTTTGATCAATATATGTGTACAAAAGAAATAATTTTTTTCTTATGTTTTATTTATCCCGCACGATAAATGGCAAATAAGTACTTTACAAAAATATTTTGGGGGTGATAGGACCGCCATAAAATATGAGTGTGTTACAGCAAATTGAGTCATAGTAAATGTGTATTTTTAGCCATTTTACCTTAAATGTAAGAAAACTAAAACTAATCTAATACTACATCAATAAAATATTTTTAAAAAGTTATATGATAGTTGATGGTTGTGATGGCTAGCTACATTGGTGGTGAATGTCAATTGAGGATGGTGTATTGGCTAATGATGGTGTTGTGGATTGTAGGTATTGATAGTGATGATGGTAGAAGTTGAATGTAGTAGTTTGTTGGTGATTGATAGTTGGACAATAGTGATAACTAATGATTATGGTGATAGATGATGGTGGTTGACAATATATAATTATGACTTATGATGATGATTGTCAATAAGGTTCGATGATTTTTATTGTAAATAGTAGTTGGTGGTGGTGTTAGCTGATTGTAATGATTTTGTATGGTGGTCATTAAGAATGATAGTTGTGGCTATTTTATTGTGGCAACTGATAATAGTGATAACTAATGATTGTGGTGATAGATGGTGGTTGACAATATATAGTTGTGACATATGATGGTGACGGTCGATAAGGTTCAATGATTTTTGTTAACCTAATGGTTTGTGTCAATAATAACTGTAAATAGTAGTTGTTAGTGGTGTTAGCTGATTGTAATGATTTGGTATGGTGGTCACTAAGAATGGTAGTTGTGGGTAATTTATTGAGGTAGTTAATAATTGTTGAAAAAGATGACAGTGAATAAATCGAATTGGTCAACTGTTATCTTTTAAGAAATATTTGAATAGATATGTTAATGATATTAGATTTTGTTATAGATCTTAATTATTCATACCCTTCAAATGAGTGTATCGTTAAAAATGTACTTGATAGTTAAGGTGTGACTGATTAGATTCCAACATAAAAAGATGCACACTAAATGATTGAGATTTGATTGATTAATATTGAATCTTAATGAAGTAAAAATAAGTGAGACCTAAATTCTAATTTTCACTAGTAGATATCACTTATATGTATCTTTTTTTCTATTGTGTGATATCTTTAGTTAAGTTTGAACTTATGCTAAGAAATGGTAAGTCCTTTGAGTCAACTTTCTTTCATATAATTATTAGCACCTTTAGTTACAACATTTTACTCGAGCAAACCGATATATCTACAAAAGAACTTACGACATGAACAAACTATCTAAACGATCTTATCTCATTTTATCATTTTTAAAAAGATGTATACAATATTTTTGTAGAGGAAAATAACATTAGTGATAATCAAATAGATTCATTTAACATATCAGTGTAGCAATAACCTAGTTGTCACGCCCCGAAGCTACCCCTAAGGCGTAAACATGGGACCTAGGATCACGAGTGACCCCAAGATAACCCTGAGCTGGCATATCATAAGCATACGTAAAAGAAATATTATGCGGAAGTAGAAGATATGAGATAAACTTAAATGATGGGGAATACCCATTCTAAGTCTCAATATATATATAATCGAGTTTAATGACAACTGAAAGATCAAACTCAAACTAAAATTGAATTTAAACTATGTCTGAATAAAAGCCTCTACTAACTAGAGATTATGAGACATGTCCCCAGCTAACTCTAGCAAAACTGAAACTAAAAGACTAAAAATGGAAAGATAACATGTCACTCATCCTCGAAGAATGAGGACTCACCACTGATGTTGCTGAACTGGAGATCGGGAAGCGATCTATGCGTGATCTGAATGCTGAGGACTTGAACCTACATCACGAGAAGATGTAGCGCAGAGTATGTGTCAGTACTTGAAAAGTACTGAGCATGTAGGATAGAATAAATCTTAATAAAACATATAACTGAACAAAGCAATAAGGTGACACTATAATCTGAACATGATAAATATGCTAAACATGCTGAATATGAACTAACTGAATGTTGTGACCAAGTTTATAATATACTGAAACTGAAGACTGAACTGTAACTGATAACCTGGTCAATACACTAGAGTCTGTATGTGGGAGCTACTAATAACCGACATAAAACCACATGAGCTAAATGTGGAGTCTGATGTATACGCCCTATCGAGAGGACGCAATATACCTTACCAAGGGTATAGAGGCATGAATGGTGTGATCACTAAGTATAACGCCCACAGAGGGACTTACCTATAGGGGCACATAGTTATGGGACTATGAGGGTGACTGACCCTAGTCCAACTCGGTATTAAGCCTACTCCCAATAGAATGTATAAAATACAATATAACTAAAATAAATTGGATAGCTCAAGATTCTGACATGCTAACTGAAATGCAACATTATAATACTAATAATGAGACACTCAATATTTGAGACATGTATATTTGTTTAAACAGGTCTAGCAAGTGTAATTCATGAACTAAACAAATCTACAAAACTAGGGTTCTGAATTTCGTGCAAGAAACTAAGTTAAATTGTTACAAAACTATGATAATCTAATTTGGAGTATTCTAATAGCTAAATCATAACAATTTCTAACATTCAAAAAACCCTAGGTCTAGATTCTGACTGAAATCTAGGGACCTAATGGGTGAAAGGAACCCACTAGTGAAGTCCCACATACCTGGTGAGGAATTCCAAGGAGAAATCTTTCAATTTCGGGGCTGAAACTGATGAAAACTTGTTGCGTTCTTGGACTAGGGCTGCTCGACTCTTTCTCCTTATTTTCATTCAACTTGGATGAATTTTGGAGAATGAGTTAACTTGGGTAAGTTCTAATTAAGTTTCTAGGCTAAAACTGACCAAAACGACATAGTTTAGGGGTTAAACAACGTAGTTTAGGGGTCCAACGCATAAGGAAAAGACCCCTGACTTACAAGTTGTCGGGGGTCACCGACGGACCATGGGTGGACTGACGGTCCATTCTAGTCGGTCCTAGAATGACGTCTGGGAGCTGGATTTTGAGGGCCTGACCCACGGACCATGGCCTAACCTACGGTTTGTAGGTCCTGGCGTGGGCTAACCCTTAGCGGGATTTTCTAGACCTTTTTTGGGAGGGCTGCAAGTGGTGAACAACGGACCACTAGGACGGACCGTGGGTCACCCTACGGTCCATGGGTAGTGCCCATCGATGGAACCTGAAACTTTTGAAATTTGTATTTTTGGTAGTTTTCACATATAGGGTGTTACATTATCTCCCCCTTGGGAACATTCATCCTCGAATGAAGGCTAAACTAGCTAAAATGGAGGGAACGAGTTGCAACCCTACCACTAAGTACTGGAAACTCGAATCTAACTAAACTAATTTTCAAGAACATGCAAATATGCTGAAAATGCAAGTATTGCTGAAGGAACATGATACTAGGACTGAATTTATGCATGAGTAATTGAAAGACTGGAGAGGAATTTTTACCTCAAGCAGGAATGGACTTGGAAGGAAAGAGAAGAGGATACTTGACCTTCATGGATGCTTCTGCCTCCCAAGTAGCTCCCTCTACGGACGGACTCCTCCATAAAACCTTAACTGAAGCGACTTCTTTGTTTCTCAACCTTCGAACCTGACGATCAAAAATTTCTACTGGCATATCTTCTTAAGTGAGACTATCCTTCATAGCCACACTTTCTAATGGCACAATAGATGCTGGATCACCCACACACTTCTTCAACAACGAAATGTGAAAGACCGAATGGACTGCTGCTAGTTCTGCTGCAACTCTAACTCATAAGCCACTTTACAAATTCTTTTCAAGATCTTGTAAGGACTTACATATCTAGGACTGAGCTTCCCTTTCTTGCCAAATCCCATCACCCCTTTCATAGGTGACACTTTCAGGAAACCCAAGCATCAATTTGGAACTCCAATTCCCTTCTCCTTACATATGCATAGGACTTCTAACGACTCTGGGGTGTCTTAACTCTATCTCTGATGAGTTGAACTTTTTTGATTGCATCATGAACTAAATCTGGCCCTATCAAGTCTGCTTCACCTACTTCAAACCAACCAACTGGAGATATGCATCTACACCCATATAATGCCTCATAAGGGGCCATCTGAATACTGGAATGGTGGCTATTATTGTAGGCTAACTCTATAAGAGGAAGGTGATCATCCCAACTACCCATGAAGTTGATCACACAAGCTATCAACATGTCATCTAAGGTCTGAATGGTACGCTCTTCCTGACCATACATCTGTTGATGAAATGTTATGTTGAGATTAACCTAAGTACCATGACCTTTCTGAAATGACTTCCAGAAATAAGAGGTAAACTGAAGACCTTTATCTGAAATGATAGACAAAGGAATCCTGTGCAACCTGACTATCTCATTAATGTAAAGCTTGGTGTAGTCCTCCGCCGAATCTGTAGTCTTGACAGCCAAAAAGTGTATAGACTTAGTAACTCTATCAACTTTCACCCAAATAGAGTTATGTTGTCTGCGAGTACGAGGTAAACCTCTAATGAAGTACATGTTGATCACTTCAACTTCCATATATGAATGTTAGTCACTTGAGCCATACCTCCTAGTTTCTAATGTTCTATCTTCACTTGTTGACAATTCGGGCACTTAGCCACAAAATCTGCTATATCCCTTTTCATGCCATTCCACCAAAAGACTTCCTGCAGATCACGGTACATCTTAGTGGCACATGGATGAATAGAATACCTAGAGTTATGGGCTTCTGTAAGAATCTTCCTTCTGAACTCACCCACCTTAGGAATACATAGCATACCATCTCCCCCGGGAGAAAAAGTTGAAGCAATATAGGATCACTGCCTTGTTTTTCCTTAACCTCCGCTACTAATGAAGATTCTGAGCCATTCTGAACTGTTACACCACCATCTGATATGCTCATAAGGCAAACTCCTAAGCGAGCAAGTCGGTGAACATCTTTTGCTAATTCATTCCTTTATTCCTCAGCAAGCGCCACACTACCCATAGATAGTATGCTCAGAGCATCAGCAACTACATTGGCCTTACTAGGATGGTAAAGCACATTCATATCATAGTCCTTGAGGACTTCAAGCCATCTCCTTTGGCGAAGATTCAACTTTTTCCAGGTGAACACCTACTGAAGGCTCTTATGGTTTGTGAACACATCTACGTGAACACCATACAAGTAATGTCTCCAAATCTTAAGGGCAAATACCACTGCTGCAAGCTCAAGGTCATGAGTCGGATATTTCTTCTCATGCACCTTAAACTGTCTAGAAGAATAAGTTATAACTTACCTTATTGCATCAACACATAACCCAGGCCGACTCTGGATGCATCACAATAGATCACATAGCCGTCTGACCCTCTGGTAGAGTCAAGACAAGAGTTGTAGTCAACCTAGTTTTCAGTTCTGCAAAGCTCTTCTCATACTAATCTGACCACTAAAACTTGACCTTTTTATGTGTCAACTTAGTCAATGGAGAATCTATGGATGAAAATCCTTCCACGAATCTTCTATAATAACCAGCCAAACCCAAGAAACTTCTGATAGCTGTAGGAGAGGTGGATCTGGGCCATTGTTTCACTGCATCTATTTTTTGAAAATCTACTCAGATCCCTTCTCTAGATACTATATGCCCAAGGAAAGCAACTAATTGTAACCAAAACTCACATTTGCTAAACTTAGTAAATAACTGGCGATCTTTGAGAGTTTGCAGGATAACCCTCAAATGAGTCGCATGTTCTTCCTCATTCCTAGAGTAAATGAGGATATCATCAATAAAGATGATAACGAACAAGAATAAATACTACTTGAACACCATTTTCATCAAATCCATAAAATCTTCAGGAGCATTGGTTAGTCCAAATGACATAACTACAAATTCATAATGGCCATACCGAGTTCTGAAGGCTATTTTTGAGATCTCACTATTTCTGACTCTGAGCTGATGATAACTAGATCTGAGGTCTATCTTTGAAAAATGACTAGCACCCTGAAGTTGGTCAAACAAGTCATCAAACCAGGGGATGGGATACTTATTCTTGATTGTGACTTTGTTCAACTGGCAATAGTCAATGCACATCCTAAGAGAACCATCTTTCTTTTTCACGAAAAACAATGGTGCACCCCATGGGGAAATACTAGGTCTGATGAAACCCTTATCTAGAAGGTCTTTCAACTGCTCTTTCAATTTCTTAAGCTTAACTGGATACTCCAAACAGAAACTTACTCATTTGTGCCCTTGGATCGGCAACCATATGTGGAGCATACCTAGAGAGTTGGGTGAACTTAAGTCCATACTCTTGGAATGACATTGTACCTTATCTCAAATTCATAAACTCCTGAGCTTTAGCCTCTCTCAACTCTCTTGGGAAGAACCTGTCCAGAAAAGCTTCGATAAAACACTCCCAAGTCACAAGAGTTGCATCCACACTCCTGTTTTCTTTCCACTGAGTGTACCATATGTGAGCCACATCCTTAAGCTGGTAGGATGCCAACTCTACCCTATCATTACCAGTCACCTGCATCACTCCAAAGCTTTTCTTAACCTCATAAATGAAGTTATGTGGGTCCTCGCCAACTTGCGACCCTAAAAACTCAGGCAGATTATCCTAACAAAATCTCAAACTCTAGCTGCCACTAATCCACCATTTCCAGTAGTAGGATCTGGAACCTGCTGAATGTTTTGGTTAGTCATACTCTGAGCCAAAAGCTGAATCACATTCTGAAACTCTGTATTCAAAACCTCATGGTCTGGGATTAAAAGGATTGCATTAGTGTTGTGTGCATTGGAATTCCTTGGGTAAGCTCTATGAGGAGGCATGATTTGAAATGCATAACGTCGAATTAGAAACGAGAAGTTGGATCATACCTTACGCACGATAAGAGTAGCAAAGAAAGTGAAGTTTTTCCTAAAACACTTCGTAGTCTCCCAATCATTTAGATGTGGTACACTTCATACCCATGAAAGAGACTCTACTTAGTGCGGCTTTTCAAACATCCTAGGACTCTTAAACCTAATGCTCTGATACCAAGTATTTCACACCCCGAACATGGGACCTAGGATCATGAGTGACCCTAAGTTAACCTTGAGCTGGCATATCATAAGCATACTAAAAATAAATATTGTGCGAAAGCATAATACATGAGATAAATTAAAATGATGGGGAGTACCCATTCTAAGTCTGAATAAATATAACTGAATTTAATGACAACTAAAAGATCAAACTCAAACTAAAATTGAATCTAAATTATGTCTAAATAAAAGCCTCTACTGACTAGAGATGCTGAGATATGTCCCTAGCTAACTCTAGCAAAACTGAAACTAAAAGACTGAAAATGAAAAGATAACATGTCACTCGTCCTCGAAGAATGAGGACTCACCACTGATGCTGCTAAACTAGAGATCGGGAACCGATCTATGCATGATCTGAATGCTGAGGACCTGAACCTACATCACGAGAAGATGTAGCCCATAGTGTCAGTACTTGAAAGGTACTGAGCATGCAGGATAGAATAAAGTTAAATAAAACATATAACTGAACAAAGCGTTAAAGCGATGCTATAATCTAAATATGATAAATATGTTATACATATTGAATATGAACTAACTGAATGTAGTTAGCAAGTTTATAATATACTGAAACTGAAGACTAAATTGTAACTACTAACCTGGTCAATACACTAGAGTCTATCTGTGGGAGCTACTAATAACCGACGTAAAACCACATGAACTAAATGTGGAGTCCGATGTATACGCCCCATCGAGAGGACCCAATATACCTTGCTAAGGGTATAGAGGCATGACTGGAGTGATCACTAAGTATAATGCCCACAGAGGGGACTTACCTATGGGGGCACATAGTTCTGGGACTATGAGGGTGACTGACCCTAGTCCAAATTGATATTAAGCCTACTCCCAATAGAATGTATAAAATACAATATAACTGAAATAAACTGGATAGCTCAAGATTCTGACATGCTAACTGAAATGCAACATTGTAATACTAATAATGAGACATTCAATATTTGAGGCATGTATATATGTTCAAACTAGCCAAGCAAGTGTAATTCATGAACTAAACGAATCTACACAACTAGGGTTCTGAATTTCATGCAAGAAACTAAGTTGAATTGTTACGAAACTATTATAATCTGATTTGGATTATTCTAACAGCTAAATCACAACAAATTCTAACATTCAAGAAACCCTAGGTCTAGATAATATCAAGGGAATCAAGATTCTAACTGAAATCTAGGGACCTAATGGGTGAAAGGAGCCCACTAGTGAAATCCCACATACCTGGTGACAAATTTCACGAAGAAATCTTTCAATTTCGGGGCTGAAACTAATGAAAACTTGTTGCATTCTTGGACTAGGGCTGCTCGACTCTTTCTCCTTTTTTTCATTCAACTTGGATGAATTTTGGAGAATGAGTTGACTTGGGTAAGTTCTATTTAAGTTTCTAGGCTAAAACTGATCAAAACGACATAGTTTATGGGTTAAACGACGTAGTTTAAGGGTCCAACGCATAGGAAAAAGATCAAAAGACCCCTGACATAAAAGCTATCGGGGCTCACCGACGGTCCATTTTGGTCGGTCGTCGAATGACGTCTTCGAGCTAGATTTTGAAGGTCTGACCCATGGCCCGGGACCACGAACAGTGGCCTAACCTACGGTTCATAGGTCCTGGCATGGGCTGACACTTAGCAGGATTTTCTAGACCTTTTCTGGGAGGGCTGCATGTGGTAAACCACGGACCACCAGGACAGACCATAGGTCACCCTACGGTCTGTGGGTGGTGCCCGTCGGTGGCACCTGCAACTTCTGAAATCTGTATTTTTGGTAGTTCTAGCATACGAGGTGTTACACTGGTAGTTTTGGAGTTTGAATTTTTCTACTAGTACTAGTCATATGGATCTAAGCTTTTCATGATTTTTTTTCCTCTCTTTACTAAACCATTTGTTTTACTTTTCTATTTCAAGGATGCAAACTCTAGTAAATCATGGTCATAAAAGAGAACATCAATCATCTTAGGTTTGACCAAATTTAAAAAAGAAATAATTGTTATATATGTGATAGCCCTAGAGGTTGTATTTGCATTAATAAATTCTTTAGAAAAAGAAATTATTTAGGATGAAACTATTTATCACATAACGAATTGAGTCATCTTAAGAAATGCATGACCACAACCATCATTGATCTTCTTACAGAGTGCATAAGATTGATGAACATTCACCCTTTTGTTTTATATTTTAGGTATTCTATCAATTAGGTTATGTTCTTAAAATGCTACTTAATACATACATACAAATTAGTAGCAAGTGAGCAATTTTCATCTCTTTTAGAAAACATTCTCCATTATTTCACACAATTTTTTGTTTTACTAAATATCTAACTAATTTTTTCATATTTTCTACTAGAATATGGATAAGCAACGTAAAGTTGATAATGATAAGGATGCATTATTAATGGAAGTTCCAATAGCTTTTTATCACACATGATGAATCAACAACCGCTTTTTTAGAGGTAAGCTTTTTCAAAATTTCTCCAATTATAAAGTTTTTAGTTTATTTTCTTTCAAGTCATGTAAAAAAAAAAATTTGATGGATTCTTGAACAACTTTTTAATGTTAATTGTGTGATGAAATAAAGAACAATATTATTCTCTTTAGCTAAAACATATGGCTTCTATCACAACAATAACATTTGAATATGTCATACATCTAACAATAAGTTAGATATGTACTCTTTCCGTTCCAATTCATGTGATGTAGTTTCACTAGACACAAATATGGAAAGGCTTTGATATGTATGTTCCAAAATCATCCTTAAAAATATGAAGTTTTAAATACAAGAGTACACCTTTATGAATATTTTTTCAAATAAGTGAAATCCAACATGGTAAAAAGGTAAATAGTCTCATTAAACATTTGCAAAATAAGGACATATGTCATCTTTTTGAAACTGATTAAAAAAGAGTGTGTCATATAAATTGTAACACATGGAGTATATGATTGATAATATTTTTAATAATACTTTTAAAGGTTATCTAATAAGTCTAAATTATATTCTCCAATTGTGCCTTTTTTTTTAGTTAACTCCTACATTCATGTAAAAAACAATAGGTCTTTCAAGATAACTTTCGTCCATATAACACTATTTATTGTTGTGAAAATATCATGAATTAACTAGCACACAATTACAAACAAAGAAAATAGAGAAGAAAAAATAATACAAGGATTTAACGAGTTTCGGCTAGGCCTAATCCTCTAAGCGAAAAAGCAGAAAGAGTTTTCCACTATGAAAGAAAACAAAAAGTGTTTTCTTTACAATTCTCTCAAGCCTTTAGGACTACATTGTGTCATGTACCATGCTTTATAATCCCCAACTATATCCCTATATATAATTTCAGTAGTCCCAAACCTAAAAGGAAAAAGTTCTCCCAATCCTAGAAGGACAATATATTCTTTTTCCAAATCTATTAGGATAAAAGGTCTTCTAAAAACCAATAGTGATTACGAGTTTCCTAAAATATACAAGGGAAAAATTCAAAACATAATAAACAATTATTATAGAATTAATGGTTATGATGCATGAAGAAAGTTTTTATTTTTGAGAAAAAAAATTCAAGTATTAAAAATATATAAATATTTGTTTTTCAAATCCAAACCATACATGACTTAGAAAATTACTACAGTATCACCTCGGTACAAAATCCGTAAGGTTATGAAAGAAATAAAACATCTACCCTTGATTAAACTCACCACATACGGAAGTCTTTTGAACCCTTTATATCCATATCAAAAATATTAGATTAATAAACAACCATGTGAGATGAAATCATAATATGAAATCAAGTTCAAGCTTTATTTGTACATGCAATTTGAATTTTTAAATTGTATTTTTGGCTCAAAAACTTAAACCCCCCCCCCCCCATAAGTTATGAAAACTATCAAAAGTACCCTAATTCTTTCTTTTTACCGTCATACCAAATAAGCAAAAGTTATGACAAAAGAAAATACAGTATAAAAAAGTTATTCTAAGAAAAATATAATATTTATAGATATAAACTTTAATTTTGTTCAACGAAAAGGTAACATTAATCATGAGTTGTAGAGTATTACTCTTTAATAAAATTGAACATGGTCAATAGAATTAGTAACTTATCATCATGTTCACATTTTGTAAATATTTCGTTAGCCTTTTGGTATTCTTGTAAAAAATTATGTAATTATATCATTGTTATATATATATATATATATATATATATATATATAATATAAACTTGTGTGTCAATATTTGTATTTGAAAAATGTGAAATCATGATATGAAATTCTCAAGTCAAGATTTTTGGAGAATTTGAGATTTCATCTCATAATTTAAAATCACAAGATAAAATCACTTATCCAAATGCTAATTTTCATCTAATGATTTAAAATTACAAGAGGAAACCACATGTCCAAATGCCTACTAACTAAACATGGTAATTTTGATGAAAATTGAACAAACTTTGAATTAACATAGAGCACTTGACTTACTATCATTACTCCTCTCAAACTATGTTATAGATAAATATATTAAAATATAAATTAGTTTGTGTGACCATTGAAACTATAATTTCTTTACAATAATAGAAAGTAAAAATTTCTTTTTATGTGAAGATGCTAGGCATGTTACTAAGAAGTTTGAGTTTCTCAAGAAAATCATTGCACTTGTTATTGACAGGGCAGGCTCTTGCCTATAAAATTTAAGGCATTGGCCTTATTGGGGGCCTCAAATTTCTACAAATATAAATTATGTACCTTAACCCATTAAAATAGAAGAATTCAAGAAAATGTTGTTTCGGATTCTTACATTCTCTTCGCTAACACTCACAATATTTATCATTTTTAACTCATTTTGCACTCTATTTCTTTAAATATTTGATAGTTAGAGTAATACTCTCTCAAAAATATGAATCAATAGTCAAAAAGTATTGAACAAAGTGAATTACAAAATTTTTTTATTTCTTCGTAAAATTTTCATATTAAATTAGGTATACCAAGTTATCAACTTTTTTAATTAGATTCTATGATTCTAACTCTTATCTTTAAAGTTTATCAACTTATTACTTATAGAATTATGTTAACAATTCATATAATAATTGTCTCAATAAAAGGATGTTTTTCAATGTTGAATTGATAAAATCTTACCTAAAAATAATAATTAAAAAAAGTATTTAAAAAAATCATTTATATAAAAAATATTAAGTAGTAATTTACATCTAAAAATATAGAAAAATAAATAAATACAAATAAAGTTTATTTAGATTTTAGGCCTCTAATTAAAATTTCGCTTTAGGCCTCGAATTATGTTGAGTCGCCCCTGGTTATTGAAATCATAAGACTTATGGAAAAACATCTATTTCTTTATCTTTTGTGATATTCTATAACTTTTATGAAGTTTTAAAATATTAATTAACATGTACAAATTACTAGCTAACTAACAATTTCATCTTTATTTCT
Organism: Solanum pinnatisectum; assembly: GCA_035578085.1. NCBI lineage: Eukaryota > Viridiplantae > Streptophyta > Magnoliopsida > Solanales > Solanaceae > Solanum > Solanum pinnatisectum. The sequence continues at coordinate 37,322,207 of CM069076.1, read as the reverse complement.
TTAAATGATATATTTTTTTATTATTTCCTCCAATATCACTTCACACAATTTTTAATATTACATAATATATAACTAAATGTTTCATATTTTCTACTAGAAAATGGATAAGCACCACAAAGTTGATCGTAGAGATGCAATAATGACAGTTCTCATATCTTCTGTTGCACCACAAGCTGGTGTCTCATTGGTAAGCTTTGAAAAATTCCTCTATTGTTTAACATACATATTATAAGGTGTTTAGTTTTTTTTTTCTATTAAGATATGTACACAAATCTTTTGATCTATTCGGTAATAACTTTTTTATTTCATATTTTCTACTAGAAAATGAATAAGCGCCACAAAGTTGATCGTATAGATGCAATAATGGTAGTTCTCATATCTTCTATTGCACCACAAGTTGGTGTCTTATTGGCATGCTTTGAAAAATTCCTCTATTGTTTAACATACTTATTATAAGCTATTTAGTTTTTTTTTTCTTTGATCTATTCAGTAATAACTTTTTAAATATTAGTTATCTTATGGAAGAAAGATAAAAAAAAATTCTGGAGCTAAAACATCTAAGTCGCATAACAACAACAACAACATTTACCTACATCTCAATTCAAAAAAAAAATTAAAATTGGCTATGTGAATCCTCATGTCTCTATTTAAACTAAACTGATCACTCTATAGTGACATAAATAATAATAAAAGTAAAATAGTAATTTTAATACATATAAATAATAGTAATAGTAGTAGTAGTATCAGAAGTTGTCTAACAAGTTTAACGCCTCATTTCATTTTTATGATTATATATAAGACGTCAAAATCCAAATGTGTATTTGAATGATAAGATGTGCATGAATCTTTGAATAAACATCTTTGTATTAAGATTTGAATACTAAAATATAAGACTGCTTATTATTGTACATCTCTCAATTTAACAATTTTCTTAGAAAGAGAAGCTTTTAAAATTAGTTTTCACCAAAAATATTAATTTAGATACAATAAAATTCTGATTTAGGATGAAACTTTTCATCTCACACCAAATTATTTAGTGAATCTTCATAACCACAACTATCATTGATCTTGTTACAAAATGCATAAGATTGATGATCAAATATTTTTTTTGGGCATTCTAGCACTTTGATTAAGTTCTTAAAATGTTACTTCTATAATATATATATATATATATATATATTTGTGTGTGTGCGCGTGCGCGTGTGTGTAAATTACTAGCAAGCAAGCAATTTTGATCTTTTTCTTGAAAGCCTTTTCTATTATTCCACACAATTTTTCATTTTACAAAATATCTAATTATTTTTTTCATACTTACGACTAGAATATGGATAAGCAGTACTGAGTTGATGGTGATGAGGATGCAACATTAATGGATGTTCCTATATCTTTTATTGCACTGGAAAAAGCAAACGCTGATGTTTTGCAGGTTCGCTTTGGAAAAGTTACTCCAATTATAAGTTGTAAAAATCTTTTGATGAATTCCTAAACAAAATTTTAATGTTAATTGTTTTTTGAAAACAAGATAAATGTTCTTCTCTAAAGTTAAAAGATATGATTTGTATTAGAACAACATTTAAATATGTAATATTAATAATAAAAAAAAAATAACAATAAACCTAGTGTAATCCCACGAAAGGGATATGCGGAGAATAAAGTGTACACAGACCTAATCATTACCTTTTAGGTAGAGTTATTGTTTCTGATAAACCCTTTAGCTCAAGAAAAAAATAGTCCAAAGAAGTGTGTGTGTGTGTGTAAGCTAATTCTAGAGTTTCATTCAAAATTAACTGTACAAATACGTCGGAAACAATTAGACCTAGCCTTCTAGATAGAAGTAGAAGAAGCATACTTCATTGTATTGTGTTGGCCAGGTCATGATCTTTTAGAATATAAAATATGATGCTCCAATATCTTGTGTACCACTTGATGACAAAATGTTGATGCTCCCCACTTTGTCTAGATAATTACCTTTTGAGAATATATATTGGATAAATTTAAATTCCGTAAATATTGTTTTGGTGGAAGAATGAGATTATACCAAAAAATATGCATTACATGCATACACATACATTTGAATAGAGAAGGCAAAATTGGATCATCAATGATATTTCTCATCCATGTGGCTTAATAATAGATTATGTAAGTTTCTTTTTGAATAATCTGCATGTTTTTCTGCCAACAAAATCGATTATGTATATTTTCTTTGATGAGATTGTGAAAAAAAATAAGCATTTAATTATTATTGATAAACAAGTCTACCATCTTTTGGAGACAAAATAAAGTTTTCGATCTTTGGTAGAAATTTATAAATTTGTTGTATATGGGGAAGTTCCTGAAATAACAAAGAAATCAAGAGAAAATGAAGAAACATCGCAGGTTAGCTCAAAAAAATTATCTTAAAATACATAATGAGATTGACTCTTTTATATATTATCATTAAAATGATTTAATTGCAGGTGACACCGAGACATAAACCACATGTGCGCAGTAAAAAGTTGATAAAAAATTATGTAGTTGGAACATGTACTAAATCTTATAATGGGGTATACATTAAAAATTGGGGAGAAGCTATCTACTTATCTGAACGTGACATCCCTTCCAGCATTGGTAAGCTAGTTCCTATTATATATATATATATATATATATATATATATATATATTGGTATTATTGTTGTTGTTTCACGTTCATTATCTTTGCCTTAGTTGATTTTTATAAAAAATTTATGGCCAGAGAAAAAGAGGAAACGAAGATTTATATGAGCATCAACAGGTACTTGGGAGATGATGCAACACGTGTCAACTCAGGAGATGCTACATTGAGTACTCTAATACAGTCTTTTTTTTACCTTTGGGATTTTGAGCTCATACCCGAGGCACACAATGAAAATCTTTCTTTAAAAAAAGGTTTTTGTATTAATTAGTTATTCAGCTGAATATTTATAAAAGTTATCTTTCTTAGGTTATTTAAGAAATTATTAATATATTATTCATTTTCTTTCTAAAGTAGTTATTGATACTTTGCAGTCTCAATTTGATTTCTCACAATTTGGTATCATGTATTTTATGATCAGTATTTTATTTATAAAATTAAAGTAATAATATATTTTTTTATAGAATATATGATAATTAACAAGTGAAAGATAAATAGTATGAGCAAATTAAACTGCTTTAAATGAAAATTACATTAGAATGTGTTTGCTTAAATACAATATAAATTTTGAGGGTGAGAATGAGGAAAATAATTGTCATCGAAAAGCTATTGATATTATGTTTTTATAACGTGATAGATTGATTTTGGAAGAAAATAAATAGTTGAATCACTCCTAAAATAGTCATAAAAATTGAAAGAAAAATGACTCAATAAGTAAGGAGAACTAATGTATAACATTTAATATTATCATATGGGAGGATCAGATACTTTGTTCCATTTGTTTTTCTTCACGTAAGATTTACTAACAAAAGATAAAGTATAATTACTTTCAGTTATGTGCATTCCTAATGAGAGTTTTGTTATGACAGCCAGTTTAATCAAAAATGTCATAGTTTTTTTAACTAAAAAAAAAAACAAATTCATATCATTAGACAAAGCGTCTAGCGACCTTTTATAAATAATAAAATAAAATCTTCAACGTGAATAAGTATGAGCAAGGGGCATTAGGCCTTACCTTACCAATTCTAATGAGGTAACAAACCTCTACTAATTAACAAACATGAGAAAATAAGAGCTAAAAAAAACTAAGTATTCTATGATCATCACAGAGTTTATTATACACTCTATGATGATATGACTAATGAAGATACTTAAATAATGCAAAAATATAAACGTTAAGAAGAAGGTTGAGTTATCAATCTCAAACTTCTTTTTATATATGTATGAACTAAAACAGATAGTTTGTCCATCTAGAGTAACCTGAAGTATTTTCTTCTTGTCTTCTTCTTCTTCAAATATGTCTAAAAACACTTGATCGTTCATCACTTCTTCTTAGATTTATTGGATCTTGTCAAAGTTGTTGAGACTCTCATATGATTCTGCTTTGTCAATCGCATAGGTAGGTGTCTTGGAACAAATTCCTCAGTCACCTTACTATCCCAAATATGTTGCCTTCCATGTGTCTTTTTTATTTTTATTTTTTTGCTTTTGTTGCTTCCACTTCTTTGTTGCTAGGTGAAAGATCATCATCCCTAGTCACTTTATCAAAACATCTATCTAACGTATTATCTTCTTCATCCTCAAAGAATTCCTTTCCCAATCAATACATTGGCTAATTTCCGATGCTAAGGCTCCTGACTCATTTTTCTTTGTGATCACACTTTTAGGCACAAACATTGAAGTTTCTGGGCTTAATTTGTTATTCAGAGAAGAAGGTGAAATTTGTTCTTCTTCATCAACCAAATCAGCCCACCTAGAAATACTCCCTTGTTTTTCCTTAGTAATAATCAAATCATTTGTCAAATTAGCATAGTTAATAACATCAAAATCAATTTTATTTCACATCATACTTATCTAACTTAGGAACGTGCGTTGCACGTTAGCCTCCAATTATTAAAAAAATTCTGCATATTTAAAAAGTTTTAAAAAGAAAATATTACTCCCTCTGTCCAACAATACTTGTCCAGGATTCATACTTCTTAAGAAACTATAAATAAAAGGGTAATGTTACTATATAACCAATTGAATATAACAAATAAAATGTCTTGAAAAATATAATAAGAAAATAACTATAATTAATGACAAGGGTAAATTAGGAACTAAGTGTAAAACTATACATTGATTTCATTAAAGTGGACAAGTATTGTTGGACATCTCAAAAATAGCATAGTGGAAACTATGATTGGAGGGAGGGAGAAAAATTAAAATGTTGATGTTTGCAACAAATTTTGAAGTGATAGAAAATAAATTACAATCACAAAAAAATTATGAAGAAACATAACTTTATTCATCAAGATAGCGGGTACAATTTTGTTCCTCCCTTGATTCTTTTCTCATAAGATTTATCCATGATTTGAGGGCCGTTAGTGGCGTATTTCTCAAACTAGGATGATTTAGATTTGACCTCTATATGAATATTCCATCATTTGTGGATTATTCGAGATCTTCTTGATCTTTAAAAATACCCAAGAATTTATAGGATATTTTGAGATGCCTTTTAAGGGAATTTAGTACCTTTTATAAAGGCATAAACTAGGGTTTAGGGTTGAGTAGCCTCCAAGAATTCTAATTGAAATTGAACACACCTTCTAGAGTCCCAATTCGAATTGAATACGTCTTGTAGAGTCCGCAAAATTTCAATGTCTACAGTTGTAGATTTTGTTATTTTGAAATTATTCATTAAAAACACAATAAGGGGGACGCTATAATAGCCTCTGATAGTATGCAAGTGAATTCTTGCTCTAAATTTAATAAATGCATGTAAAAATATTTAACAAATTTACAAGAAAAATATGAAGAAACATATATATTATTACAAAATCCCAAATAGAGCACAAATAGAATTGTTTGTTTTGATTTAGAAATGCTTTATCCGATTAAGTGAAATATAAATTAACTTGCACTGCCTAATAAAATATTCCTCTTTTCTCAGCCAAGCAAGCATTTTACGTAAAGATGACACTTCAATGTTTTTATCCTCGTAGTCTCTAAAATTCAAAGAGGATAACTAGGGGCGTACAAAATGGAATCGAAAACCGAATCAAACCGTAAAGTGAGTCAAATCGGGAAAAAAAGCCTGACTAGTGGTTTGGTTTGACTTGGTTTGGTATTGAAAAAAAAAACCCCACTATATTTTAGTTTGCTCGATTTTAACTAAAAAAGACAACCCGAGACCAAACCAACCCAAAATTTTAAAATTTTATTTTATACATAAAAATATTTACTTAGATATAATTTTTAAATATTTCTTATATTTTTTCATAGCTTTTATCTTTTAATATATTATTTCAAGTTTGAAACTTAGAATTTTGAATGGTTCAATAAAGATTATAGTACACAGATGTTGATAATTATAATAAAGCTTAAATCAAAATCAAATTAATACTAATGCGAAAAGAAAATCAATAGAATGACAATAATATTGAATATTGGTTCGTTAGATTTACATTGGTTTAGACAATTAAAATACATAATCTAATTTTAATTTCCTTTAATATTTAGTCATGTAACTAATACTTATTAAACTTATTTTAGTATGATTTAATACTTTTAGATTATGATCATTTTCATTATGACTTGTTAATTTGCAATATTTATTTACGCGATTTCATTATTATTTTTTTGTTGGATATTTTAGTGTCATTAATCATATGATATTTTGTGTTATTTTCTTAAGAAACACCTTAGATAGTTGTATTTTGGTAGGACTAAAGAAATATTTGAAGTACAAGTGAATTATATGTTTGTACGGATACTTTACCGGAAAAATCCGAAAAAATCCGAGGTTGAAAAACCCGAGTTTTATTGATTTGATTTGGTTTATAAATTTAAAAATCCGACACAAATGGTTTGATTTTATATTTGAAAAACCCGAACCAATTCGGCCATGTACTCCCCTCAAGATAACAATTAATAAAATAAATACAAAAACTGTAGAATGAGATTGAAAGTGTAACACCAAAGTGACAAAAGAAAAAGATACACTTTCATTTCACAAAAATTAAAATACCTCTCAAATCTATAATCCAAATGAATGAATTAAAAATAAATGGTTAATTATGATGCAGAACAAGTATAATGCATACAAATACATAGATAATTAAAATCAACAATTTCTCCTTATAATTTTGATGCCTCAACAACCACAAAGTCATAACTTGAAAAATATTCACCAAACAATAAATTTTTAACTCCTATCTTATCGTTTTAAAAAAAAAAAAAAAAAAATCTAGCGTGCTTCATCCATGCAGAGTATTGCAAAAATTTGTTATATCCAGTACGGCAATGCCTGTTGTTATGTTAAAATAAAAATATGAGCACAGTTATGCCCTCCTAAATAAAGTTGATATACAATAAAGAAACAATTTTTTTGAAATAAATGCATGGCAAACAAAAATAACTACCATACCAAGTCTCTAGCATCCAATCAAAACTAAAATAAATACTCCAAGTTTGCAATTTGTCAATTAAATAGGGATCTAAAGGGAGAAACTAGGGTTGTGTATCGGTCGGTTCTGTTCGGTTTTAAAGTTTATCGGTTTGACATATTGGTTATCGGTTTGTAGAGATACTAAACTGTTATAGAACCATTAAGATATTGATTTATCAGTTATTTGATCATTATTGGTTCGGTTATCAGTTTAACGGTTAAAATTTGACACAAAATTAAAAAACATTGAAAATCACTTAGAAACAAGGTGACAAACCAAATGAACCATGGACATGAGTTCACAAGTTACATCTTTCTCAAAAGCAAACACTTTTACATTGTAGAATAACCAAGTGTTTGAGACAACCAGAAATAAAAGTAGAAAACCAAACTCTAAGTCAAGGACTTTATATATAAAATGGTATAAATATAATTATTTAATTTACTATCGGGTTATCGGTTGCGGTTCGATTTTGACCGCCATAGGAGAAACAACCACACAACAGTGTGTACATAAGTAGTTAGTTGTAATATGTGTACTTTCACATGATAATATGATGATTTAATTTAATTTCTTGTTCGTTCGTGGTGTTCAATAAAAAGTCCATAAACTTGTCGCAAGCAGTACCATGTGAAATAGATTATATTGTTACTTACCTTTGTTTCTTTGAACCAATTATGTGCAATTTGGCAATTGATCAATATCATGAAAAAGGAACAGTATAGGATATCACTAAAAGCAATTAGCAATAACTGGGCAAAACAAATCCACACCAACAAAATAAGAGCCTACTTTGCATATGAAAAGAGACGAAAAGGAAAAGTTGAAGAGTTTCATTGTAACTGCTCTCCTTTAACATTATTATGAGATTGTGTAATAGACTTTTATTCATTTTCTCCAAATGTCATATTATTTGAACTCAGACTTATTACTAATAATAAATAATTATATAATATGATAGGATTATTTTTGAATATTTAATTAATATTATATTTTATAATGTTTTGTTTTAATGTAAGCACAGAATGATAATTTAACTTTGAACTTTGGAGCTTCCCACTTTTAGTATTATTACTAGTCTCTGGGAACGTGCGTTGCACGTTTGTCCAATGTCAACAAATATAATTTTTAAAATAATACAAATAATATTAATAAGCATGTAAATAATGACTAATTAATTTTAAAAGTAAAGTACAATAATTTGTAGCTATATATAATAATTTGAATTAATTTGACTTTTTTCTTGTGTGATTTTTATGATATATGTTTCTTCGTCTTTTGATATTTTCAACAACAAATAGTTCGATATGAACATGATCAGTTATGTTTGCAAATGCTTCTAGTCTTAAAGTTTGTATCTTGTCTTAAGAAATTGTAGCATTCTCCTTTTATAAAGTCTCATACTCTAGTATATTATTGTCAATTTCATGGCTCAACACGTGTAAAGAAAAAATATTCTTTTGATAGAGATAATTAATTAATAATTAGTGATATTAGAAAATTTAATTAATAATATATATATATATATATATATATATATCGTAGTTGTACATATATGCATCCTTTGTTTAATTCAAGATTATTTTATTATATATATAAATCATACTTGTACATACTACATACATCCTTTGTTTAATTCAAGATTATAAATTATGATACCCGTGAATTTGACAAAATAATTTTAGTAAACCCTTTTAAATATAATCATAATGTATAAAATATAACAGGATCTATCACCATGTGTAAATATCCCAAAAAAAAAAAGTTCAAAGGACTAATAATCATGTATGTATCTAAAGGTTATATCTTTTATACTTTTCATAAATCTTAATCTTAGACATATGTTACATTTTTCTACATATTATATTATATTTTTGTAAAATAATAATTGTTAGAAAATGAGTACCTAATGTTGTGATTGAAAAGTGAAGAATACAACACTGCAAATTTAAATCTGAAATGTAGAGAAACAAATAAAAGTTAGTTAGTAAAAAAATTCAAAAAATTGGCAAATAATAATTGTCAAAAAATGAGTACCTGATGTTGTGATTGAGAAGTGAAGAATACACAACTGCAAATTTAAATCTGAAATGTAGAGAAACAAATAAGAATTAGTTATGAATCATCCTGAGGTGCCATGTTGAAAATAAGTTTCCATCATATTAAAGAAAAGGTCCATGAGTTTTTAAGTTATCCAAAATAAACTCATATTAATAAATATTTATTTTTAAGGTCCAAAAACTTTGATGATAACATATCTATGTATAATATATTAATAGGTAAGCCCACAAAATAAATATTACTTATAACTGAATCAGTGAAAATAAATATGTATTATTAGTATAGTTGATAAGTAAAAATGAATGGAATTAAAATAATAAACCTACCTTGTTTACTTTGAATAGGTCGTGTAATTGTGTACTATGTATTTTCTCACCTTTTCTTGCTTGTTATTTCGTTGTTAATTAGGGTGTGTGCAGGGGCGTAGCTACATTTATAGGATATATATTTAAAGTTGGTCATCCTTGAGGAAAGCTATTTCTTTGGAGTAGTGGTAATAGGTATCCATTTGAATAAAGGAATTTTTGGTTCGAACCCCAAATAACACAATATTTTTTTGTTTTATTTCGATAGTCACACACCATTATTCTTGGACATCCTTAATAAAATTACAAATATCATATTGTGTATTTACAATTAATAAGTATTGGTATTTTATCCAGCAATGAATTGAGGCCTAAAAAATTATTTGATAGTCACACACCATTATTTTTGGACACCCTTAATAAAATTACAAATATCATATTCTGTATTTACAAGTAATAAGTATTGATATTTTATCCAACAATGAATTGAGGCCTAAAAAGAAGGGAAACTTACGTAAATATACTATAATAAAAAAATATTTACCATTTATAACAATAACATAGTTTTTCCACTTGATCACTTTTAATACAATTTTAATACACATTACAAAGAACAATTTATTATTCACATATAATACAAGTTTTATTGATGGATAATACATTTATCACACAGCTTAATACACTTATTATACAATGTGTCAACTTCTTACAAAAAAAACATAATATATTTAAAAAAAAAAAACAGTTATAATACATATATATTGCATACATAATTCACTTTTAATACATATTGCAAAAATTTAACATAATGTTGTTAAGTATTGCTAAAAATGGTAATAAATAAAAAGTATCACTAAAATTCATAATTATTTTTTAAAAGGCACCCATCCATCCAAGTAATTTTTCCTAAAAAGAATTGAGGGCCCAAGTGATTGCTTTAGCAATGAATTGAGGCCTAAAAAAAAGGGAAAATTTTCAAAACAGCAATATTTTAGCTTTTAGTGGGGACTCCTTCAGTTTCATTATTTATTAAAAATGTCATTATTTTAGTTTGTTAAGGGATTACTTATGTATTTATTTATTTTTTGATTAATTTGAAAGAATACAAATAATTAATAACAGAACAGAGAAAATCATGGAACAAAAAAAATTCAAAAAAGGTAAAAAAGATTTTAAATACAAATCAGTTACGTTTTGAAAAGAGCATAAATAGTCATCTTTCCGTTGAGTGTTTTTTTGCTTTCTTTTTAAGAACATCAAAAAAAAATTAAAATAATTTAGTTTGTCTTCCGAATCATTCATCTGATAACTTTCAAAGCTTCTTCAAGTTGAATACAACATATTTTTGAAATAGAATTTTTCAAAATTGACAACTATATATTTGTGGCATCCAGTGAACAATCGAAAAATAATCAGGTATTTTTTTGATTTTTTTATTTGTTTGGATGAGATATTTGTATATGTCGAGTACAAGAGTGTTGTTTTTTTTTTTCCTAATTGAATCAGTGAAATCTTTGCATGCATTGGGAATTATAGCTTTTTTTTGGATGTTTTATATCCAAATTATGATGTATAACGAATGATTTTTTTTTTTAGTTTAGTAGCTGTTTTTTCTATTTGAATGCATACAATAATTTGTATCCCATTAAGTTAATGTAACTAATCGATCATGAACTATATGTTGAATACAACAATATATGAATACAAAAGTGAGATGAAAATACAAAGTTATAAATACAAAGTGAGATTGAATATAAAGTTGTGAATACAAAAGAAATACTCTCTTCATTTGAAATACAGAGTGACTTTGAAAGGTAAAATACAACCTAATGGATCATGAACTATATGTTGAATACAACAATATATGAATACAAAAGTGAGATGAAAATACAAAGTTATAAATACAAAGTGAGATTGAATATAAAGTTGTGAATACAAAAGAAATTAAATATTCTCTTCATTTGAAATACAAAGTGACTTTGAAACGTAAAGTAGGCACATAAAATACAAAACTTGTTGGTATACAATTAGATTGAATACAAAACAAAAGAGAAATACAAACTTGTTCACATATAAATTGAGATTGAAATACAGAATGAATACCCAATAAAACACAAAATTGTTAGCATACAGTTAGGATGAATACAAATTAAGAAGGAAATACAAACATGTTGGTATACTAATTGAGATTGAAATACAATGTAAAAACAAAAAATGTAAAACTTGTTGATATATAGATAGAATGAATACACAAATAAACTGTTGATTCAGACATTGTAGACAGACATATGTTTTCCCCAAATCTAAAACCCTAAAAGCAAATATAAATGTATTAAAAATCAAACAAAATAAACATATGAATGAATTGGTAGATTCTAATAAATCTAAAATATTAAAACGAAATCAGAAAAAAATTGAAAAAAATTGTTTAATCGACTAAAAATCTAAAAATACAGAAATTTTACATGAATATGTAAATAAACTTGAATAAAAAATTGAAAAAATTAACAGAAAATCCGTAATATGTACAATGCGAAATATAAATTATAAAAGGTGATATTCAAAAAAAATGAAAATAAATCTAAATAACTAATTGAAATACATAAATATTAGATGAATATGTAAACAAACTTGCATAAAAATTGAAAAAATTGACGGAAAATCCATAATATGTACAATGAGAAATATAAACCATACAAGGTGTTATTGAAAACAAATCAAAAGAAATCTAAATAACTAATCAAAATTACATTTACCAAGTTCAAAATTTCTTGAATTAATATATAGATTTTGTTTACCAACCGAGAAATTTCTTGAATTAATACATAGATTTTGTTGAAGAATCGAACTTTGAATAATTTGTGTTTCAAGGTTAGCAAAAAAATTGAAAAAAGAGAATCTGGGAACGTGAAAGGTGGGGAAAAATAAAAACATTAAGTTAGAAACATGAAATGTGAGAAACGTGTAAGATGTGGGAAGAATATTAAAGGATAATTTTGTACTTGTTTTTTATTTTTAATCTGTTATTGGTTAGAATTTGGTCCAATGATGAACTTTTTGATTAATAAAAGGAAATATAAATAATAAAATGTGAATAATTATTTTTGAAAATATTGACATTCTGACATTTTAAATAAATATTTTAAAGTATTGTTGTTTTGACTAAATATGTTAGGTATTATGACTAGATAGCTAATTTTTCCAAAAAAAATTGAGGGCCCAAGTGATTGCTTTAGCAATGATTTTAGGCCTAAAAAAACTTGAGGGCCCAAGTGATTGGTTTAGTGATCTTATAATCGAGTCGGCCTTAATCCATAGACTAGTTTGGGCTTTTATCCTCTCCATTCGAAACCTATGTCACCATTATTCTTGGACATCCTTAATAAAATTACAAATATCATCTTGTGTATTTACAATTAATAGGTATTGATATTTTATCCAGCAATAAATTGAGGCTTAAAAATTGAGGACCCAAGTGATTGTTTTAGCAATGAATTGAGGCCTTAAAAAAATTGAGGGCTCAAGTGAATTCTTTAGTGACCTAATAAATCGAGTCGGCCCTAATCCATAGACTAGTTTGGGCTTTTATCCTCTCCACTCCAAACCTAGGTCAGAAAGTAGGAAAACCAAGAGCAAATTACATTCTTTCCACTTGCTAGTTGATACCCATTTTTTGGTTTATTGGACAAATTGTGTTATGATTGGTCTATGCTAGTCGATTCACATTAATTGTGTGACTGTGTTATGATTGGTCTATGCTAGTTGATTCACATTAATTGTGTTCTTTGTAATCGTATAGTCAAATTACTTTTTACTTGTTAGCTGAAATAAGTATTGTGCACATGATATTATTTTATTCATGTTTGGTTGAAGGTATTAGATAGTTTGGATTATTTATTTCACCATTCTTGACATAAGTTATTCCATATAACTGATGGAATAGTTTATCTTGAAATTAGTTATCTTGAGATAACTTGTTCCAACTAAACGATCCAGTTCAATTAGTGTGGTCTTGCCTTTATTGATTTGACTTTCTGGTGCAATGTCTCCTTCTCCTTTGTAGTTGGTTTGTTGTACTCGAGGAGTTTTATTTAAAAAATTTAGTCTCTCTATTTCCATGAGTTAGTTGTAAGGTGTGCATACATTCTATCTTCCCCAAATCTCACTTGTTCTGTTGTTGTTTCTGGTGCAATGACTATTGGAAAGAATTGATCTAGTTATTACATGAGTATGCACTGGAAATAATGTTTTCTCTACACTTCGTAATTCATGTTGTCTATTGTTTCATTTATGTGAGAAGAGATTAAGAATCAACCGAAACCTCATCTTAATTTGCTCTTTTATGCCCACAGTGATGATCCGATCAAGTGAACGAATCGGAGAAGACCAAACGTGGATTCACCTACTCAGGGACTTGTAGATGCTGACTTTATACTTCACAATGTGGTAAAAAGTTGCTACTGCAGAGGAAATCCACGATTTCTTGAAGAAAGGGAAGTTGTTGAGTGCACAACTCAGCAAATTGCGGAAATATTGAATATTGAACTCTATGTATCCGGACAATGCTATTATAGAGGTAAAGAGCACTAGATTGGGAGAATATCATTCTATTCCTGTTGGATCAGTATGTTATCGAACTGCAAGTGGAGTTGCTTTAGGGGCTGATCCAAAAACAACCGCGCCAATGGCTTTAATTCCATGTGGTTCTTGCTCATGGATTAATCAATGTACACCAAATGGAGTTATATCCCCACAAATCTGTGTCTACTACACTAAATGGTTGAACTTTGAATTTTGATGGTAAGTAAATCCTACACTCTAGTTTGCTGTGATGAAACCAAAACACAAGCACCATTTTTTCAATATTACAACCCAGAATGTAAAGTATTTTTTTTTATGACACATAATGTGAAGTAGTTTTTGCTAAATTGCCCTGCATTATCAAGTTTGCAACTTCATTCAAAACCTCTACTGCCTACTGGCATTTCACATTTATGGTGTGTCACCTTGTTTGGATGTCTGTTACCTGTTGTATTGTGTTGCAACAAAGGACGTTAGTTTAAATATATATTTTGTATTGATAGTTACTTAAACTTTATTGTATCGTATTGTTAAAGTTATCATTATATAACGTAAAGTGTCTCATACATGAAGTGTTAGGTACAATTTTTTTAAATGATATAGATGATGCTAAAACCTGTAAGTAATAAGTGATTAATTTTAGAAAAGGGTAATTGTTTGTAGCTATAAACAGTTAATTGAATTGGTATAACATTTTTCTTAGTTCTCATATATCTTATACTCACCGTGGCACTTTCCTTATTTTTTTATTATTTCAATAACATATAGTTTATAGGTAAACATAAGTAACGTTGATTGTGCTTATAAATGTTTCATATCTCAAAGTGTGTGTCTTATTTTTAAGAAACTATAGTCTCCTCCTCCTTATATTCTCATACATATCAAGATGTTGTTTCTGAATAAAAATTGTATTTCATAATGTATAAATATTGATTAACATATGTCTTCTTTAAGATGGATAATGTATCGTAGTCAATTTCACAGGGTACACTTAAAAAAAATCATATGTATTTGTAATAGATAATTACATGTACAACTTTCTTTGTTTGATTCAAGATTATGAATCCTTCATGTGTAAATTTTATACGAGAACATTAACTCAATTGTTTAAATATAATAGTATTACTAAATATAACATAATCAATCCATATTCATAATTATATATATATATCTTTCTATTATATAGAAATGTGATGAGGAGGATGACCAAGGGCAGAATTGTCTTTTTAAGTCGAGTCAAAATTGTCTACAAACCTCCTTTCTTCTCCAAAACAGAACTAGAAACATCGCTATACTCGAAACCCAAAACAAAAAACCCTTCAATTCTCCATCAGCTTTCAAGAAAACTTAAGAAGAAGGTCCTCTTTTAGCGCCATAGCCGTAGCCAGCAACACAACTGTGAGATTAATTGATACGTGGTTATGCAAGGCTGCCATGTCTCCAACTCCGCCATGTGGACTCATAAGGACGATTCAAGGTAAGTAATCTAATCCATTTGTTATGGTCTGTTACATGCTATTTCTAACACATTAAACCTATGTCTAGAAATATCCGCTCTGTCATCTCTTTCCCTCTTTTAGTTCTCCTTACACACACTCTGAATGAGTATTGTTGCAGTTGTGCGAAAAGTAAAGATCAAATTTAGTAGTTAGAAATAATGAATCTTTCCCTCCCTGTATGCATAAACTCTCCATTTCACCTCCATTTTCTGGATTTCTCCTTCTTATATCAATAACAATAATTTTCCGGTTTTCTCACTGTTTGCTAAAACTATGTTTAGAAAATTGTTGCGGAAACTATATCTTTTAGTTCAAATGCTCTTTTTGCCAAGTAAGTTCATTCATCTTCTACAGTTCTACTACAAGGACATATTAGTTGTCATGATTATTGGTAAGTACTATTTGGACACAAAATTAAGCCAAAGTCGATCCAAACAGGCTCTAAAACTTCTTTCTTTTGCCCCTCCATAGTTCCCTAATCCTTTTTGCTCTTTCATTATAGGATAGATACTAGAGCTACCATTCTTTAAACTCACCGGCTTAAAGAAAAGAGTAGTTTAATTTGAGAAGAAATGGGACTACATAGCACAAGTAAAATGGAAAAGTTGTATGTTTTCTTATTACAATGATCTCGGAGATAAAGATACTTTATGCCCAATCAGTTCTTGGATGATCGGCATAATATCCTTATCTGTGAGGGAAAGAGCATACAGAAAATTATCTTACACAAGTTAGTTTTCCAATAAGTATTGACACTATTTTTACTATTTGCATGCCTCAATTATATTTGTTTTGTTGTTGCTTGGACATATCGTAATAGTGAAAGCTTGTTGCCTTAAATAGCAAGATTGCAATTTACGTCTCCACTTTCATGGTTAAAGTGAAGACTTTTCTATTTGAGTTAAGCATTTGACAGATTTTACTAAATGAATTTTAGAAACTAATACTCTTCTTATAATATAAGTGTATCTAACCAAAGACAAGATAATTGTCAACAAGTAGAAGCGGGGTTGTGGAAATTTGAAGACGGAGAAGAAAAACTTCTTAGAACAATATAAAAGGGCTCTTCTAGGCTACAACAATTATATTTATAGAAAGAAAAATTCATAGAGTGTCCCCTACTTTTCATAATATGTGTTATTTTTGATGGATATCACTTTCAATTTTTTTGGTATAATGTGCTTCATTAGTTCTTTTCAATTTCTCATTGTGGCTTTGCTTTAGCGTAATATACATGCTTAACCTGCATTGAGTAGAAGAAAGAGTTGTACTATAAAGTTCAGTGGTTTCATTAAATATCATTGATGAAACATAGGAGGTTATTTCAATTGCTATAGTAGGAATGTTAATCTTCGTGATGAAATTTAATAAACTACAACTGAAAGTTCTCAAGAGAAGTGAGTACAATAAAAAACTTTCGGCCACATACATTTACTATTGATGTTGGATAGCTTTTATTATTTATAATTTGTAGTATCAAGTTCAGAGCACCTTACTTGAAGTAGGATTATAGTGTTGAGTTTGGAGTACCTTTTTTTATTGTAATTTGAATTTTTTTAATCTTTTCAAGTACACAGAAAAAGTGTATATTGACACCTCCTTTTCTGTGATATTTTCTTAAAATTGATAAAGTATTGTGTATTATAATCGCAAAACTAAAACCCATATTGTTCAACTGCCACAATTGTTTCATTTGGCCAAGTTTGAGATGTACTGATTTTATAACAACAAATTTGTGATTTGCATACTGCAAGTCCAACAAACTGTTGGAGTTGAACTGTGATGTTAAATTAAAGATGTGTATAATGTATTAACATACTATCTGAATCTTGAGGTATTAAACATGTTAGGTAGAATGTTGAATTTAGAGAGTTAACTATGTAGAAAGAATCATTATCTTTTAATCAGAGTAAAGGACTAACTATTTGTTGTTTTCTTCTTTTAATTTCATTTAGCTTGATATTTTTGTTGCAGGATGGTTAACATTGTTTTTATTTCATTGAATTGCAATGTGTGCCGCTATACCTATCTGAAATGGCTCCATACAAGTACAGAGGAGCACTCAACGTTGATTTTCAACTGTCCGTCACAATTGGTATACTTGTAACCCGTGTGTTCAACTATTTATTTGCCAAGATTCATGGGGGATGGAGGTTGAGCTCAGGAGGTGCCATGGTACCTGTATTAATCATCACAGTAGGCTCATTGTTTCTCTCTGAGACCCCAATTTCATGATCGAATGTGGTAACCACGATGAAGCCAAAGCTTAGCTGAAGAGAATCAGGGGACTTTAAAGATGTAGATGAAGAGCTCAATGATATAGTTGTGGCAATTGAGACCTCTAGGAAAAGTGAACACCCTTGGATGAATTTGTTGCAAAAGAAATATACGCCACATCGCACAACGGACAATCATGATTCCATTTTTCCGGCAACTTACTGGAATCAGTGTGATTATGTTCTATACACCAGTGTTGCTTATGACTATTGGTTTTGTTGCTGATGCTTCACTTATGTCTGTTGTGACCACTGGTGGAGTCAATGTCATTGCCACTGTGGTTTCTATTTACTATGTTGATAAATTGGGAATAAGACTTGTTTCTTGAAGGGGGAGTTCAAATTCTCTTTTGCGAAATAAGTTCATTTCATCT
Source organism: Solanum pinnatisectum (assembly GCA_035578085.1). Lineage (NCBI taxonomy): Eukaryota > Viridiplantae > Streptophyta > Magnoliopsida > Solanales > Solanaceae > Solanum > Solanum pinnatisectum. The sequence goes on along the minus strand of CM069076.1, from coordinate 37,304,031 downwards.
TCTTGGAATTTTTCATGGTGAAATTTTCATGTGCTATTACATGACCCATTCCATTTGACATATCGTAAGAAAGAATTGTACTTAAAATTACTCTATTCCATCGTAGTTAGCCAAACATATTGAGATCCATAAGAATAATCGAAATCTTGATACTATGTATATAGTTGAGTAAAAACTATGAGGCATTTTGAGGACACCATTAACTTGTGTCTGAAATACCGACATTGATTGATGAATCGAACCTAGAAATCTCAAGCTCAAGTTAATGTGGAATTTACGACAAATAAATAAATAAATAGAAGAAGCAAGTTATGTTACAATTGTTATTTGGTTAAAAGTTGTACCTTTACCTTCCATATTTGTACTCGTCTTGATCAAAGACTGTACTTTATTAACTCAATTCACTTATCCAAAGTCATAAAAAGAAGGAATTTTAGCTTAGAACTAAATTATAAGAACTGAATATGAAAGAAGAGAAGCTTGGTAGCTTGCTCCAATCTAGTTTCAGAGATGCAGGAGTCCAAGGCAACTGTCGGGCCATTTGAGTGCATACAAATGCATTGGACAAGATGGAAGAAATATTGATCGTTACAGGTAATTCATAGTGATCGAAATCATACCCAATCGTTAAAAAATAGTTGCTAAAAATCGATGTTTTGTAGTGAACTTTGATACAACTAATCCATATGACGGTATACATAGAAGAACTGATTTTTTTTTTTTAATTTTGTTTTTGACAAAGGTAACAACAAAAGAACTGATTTTTTAAATAAAGATTTTAGCTAAAACTCCTCCAAACTTTGTGTAGAAGCTTTCTTGTAGTAATTCACGTGTGATTAGTCACCAAGACGGATTGTTGGAGTAAAATCTGGCTCATAAGAGAATTTGTTTCCTCAGTTTGTAGTTACTACTTGAACATGTAAGTTAGTGTCTCAGTTGTAAGCTATTTTGTAGGTCCAGAGTTGTATATGCTGTGTGAGAACTCTTAAGTTTCTGCGATGTGCAAATCTTATTTGTCTTTTGTATAGAGTACATTTGTTGAAAGAATTTGTGCAAATGATGTAGATAGGACATCTTTTGATACTTTCGATTTTAGCTTGATATATTTATTTTATATATCTGTGTTGTAAAAAATTGTATTGTTGCACCTGTGAGAGCTAACAAGGATATCTTCATTCTGCTTTCTTTAATTATACTGAAAGCAGTTATAGAGAGCTGAGTTTCAGTCTTTCAGATATATGTAAATAAAATAAAGCGGAGTATTTTTTATTTTTTAAAAAATATATGGGTTGATATTTTAAGAGTTGCATAATAGGCATTTGAATATCGACCTTTTTGTGGAGCTGGTGATAAGAGTAAGGAGCTTGAGGAGGAAAATGTATCGTCGTTAGTTTTATTTTTTAGTTTTTGCTTCTCTAGGTCTGCACTTCTTTTCTTGCGTGCAAATTCAAATGTTTTCTTTTTCTTGTAGAAAGTTATCTTACAGCTATGATGTGGTTATATTCTTTTCCAATAATAACTAATGGCTTATCTTCCTTTTTCGTATTTTTTTGTTTTGGGTGATTGCCCTGTCTGTTTGCTTTAGGTGTCAATTCTTGCCTTTGTTCTGCTACTCCTCCGGTGAGTTGCAACTCTAATTTTTTACCTCTTTTCTTGATCTATTCAGTACTTTTGCATATGAGTGTCACCATAGCAATATATATTAATCATCTATTTACTTCATGTTATGGCTTTTATATATTGTTATGATTTTTTTAATTAGTATTTGCACATATACACACACCAGGTGTTTGAAGAATGTGACTGCTTTTTAGCGTTGTTGATAGTTGTATGATAATTGCTTACAGATGCAAAAGTGGGATTCTCAAAAAGGAGATAGTATGATCTATATCCTTTGTGGTGCAATGAGCTGCCGCCTTTCACTGTGCCGATCCTGGCAAAGTTAGCAGATTCAGTCCTCATATATCTATTATACGACATGAGGATTTATTGGTGAGTTTCAATCGTTCTTTTTCTTGGTGTATTTATCTAATTTCAGTTTGTACGAAGCTTTAGGACAGAAACAGATAGTAGAGTATTTTTTCCTATATTGCAGCCTGCAGTTTTTAATACTCTTAAATTTCTTAATAGGTAGAATTAAGTGCAGAAAAGAGAACATATATTGTTATAATTTGTATTTGTGGCATGATATGATATATCCAATAGTCTTACTTTGTCTACAACTATCCTCTTCTCCTAGCAATTTCGCAATCTCAAAATCACTTCAATGGACAACCGTGTTTTCATCTAGCAAAATGTTGCTAGGCTTCAAATCACAATGCACCCACTGGCTGTGAATAGCCGTTATGGAGATAGTCTAAAGGCTATATCGATCATTATGTCCAACTTTTGCAACATGTCTATGAATATGCATAAGTCATAAGAGTGTAACCATTTGTTAAGGCAGTCATTTGGCAAGTACTCCAAAATAAGGCCTTGAAAATATCTCATAGATATTCTATAAATGCTCAAATTAGTTAGACATAGTCATAGAAATCAAGCTCATGCGACACTGACATTAATGAAGAATGTCCGGACTCCATTTTATGGGACTAAATTTGGTATATTGTTGTTGTATGTATAGTCATAGTACTTAAGTAGAACGAGCTATGTTTGACTTGAAACAACCTAAGTATCTAATAATTTTAGTTTCATACCTCATTTGTTGTGCTAAGAATTAGTGTCCAGGAAAGCTACTGCTTCGTCACTTTAAGAAGAGAACTGTTACGAAGTAGTATAACAATGTTGCAAAGTGTTGAAGCGAAGCACCTTAGAGAAGTAAGTGCTTCAATGGTGAACGAGGTTAAGTGTGAAGTAATATGAAGCGTCTCTCCTTTATAATATATATTATAAACGTTTTAAAAGGTTTATTTTTAAGAAGTTCAACATCAAAATTTTACATTTCAGACGGCTAGGGTTTCACGTCCTCTCTGATGATTGAATTTCAAGTAAGCATCTTTTCTAGCTTTTTCTCCTTTCTTCTTCTACTTCTCCATCGTCCTTTGGTGTTTCTTTTCTTTCATCTTCTACTTTCTTCATCCTAATTTCAAATGTAATAGGTGATTTTGATCAAAAACAATCTAGAAGAAATTGATCGCAACACAAGATACGTCTGTTAGTATCTGATTTGTAAATATAGTATATATAAATGTAATTAGTACTCTCATATATGCAAATAGTATGGCATTCACAAAATATGTAGAGAACACACATTTAGCAACTATACTATGTTTGATATAATGGTGTTTATATGTAATTTAATCATTTATATTAATCAATTTTAGATTAAGAATAAGACTACACATTGGGCAGGTGCACGAATTTTCGCTTATTTTACAAAAGTCATTCCAAATACATGCATTACTTTTATTGATCCACCATGTTCACCCACTAACTTCTCAAAGTTGCAGAGATATTTTTAGATTATGACATTTCCCCTAAAATGTTCATTAGGAATCTGTAAAGCTTGCTTAATATTGAATAATAGAAGATATGGCTTTTCCTATCTTGATATAGAAGTTTACTGTAAGCAGTGATGTGAAAATATTGACAAATTTCCATGTGAATGAACAAATAAAGAAAAGGTCATTAAAGTACTATCTATGTAGAAGATCTCATTTAGAAGTATGTGTCGGAATACTTTCCGGTATCCTTGACATAGACAAACAAATCATGTTGTTCTCATTTCCCTTATTCAATTGTGTCTCTTCATCAGTTTTATGGGTCAGAGTATCTTCTTCTTCATTTTCAGCCACTACACCAAAACAGAGTGTCTGTAACATTTCACGTTTTTTTTATTTACATGACGCTTGATATTACATATATTACTGAAATGCTTCATAAATTGCAGATATGCATATTTCATATCTGGTGTTTTCCAGTCTTAAGTTGTCCAATAATCATTTGTTTATGTAGGAGTACAATGTATAATTATTAAATATACATACTTTCTAAGGACACATGCTATTTGCCCATGATAGAACAAAGTATATTTTGTTGCAGTGCAGTTGTAACTTATAACCACCTAATCATATGATTGATTCAGAAATTTTGACTGATAGACTATGGTGCTTAGACTCTCTTAAAATGTTGTCGGGTTCGGATTTTTCAAAAGTAGTGTATTTTTGTAGGATCTGATACGGATGGAATAACACTTTTGAAGTACTACTGATGAAGTTATTCACGCTAATAGTTTTGTTATTTCAGGTTTGGATGATGGATGATAGACACAAGTGATAAATCTATTCATTTTTCTAGGGGGAAAATGTAGACAAACACATTGTTTGGGCTCCTTTTTTTTTTTTTTTTTTTTTTTTTGTGTGAGAATTTCAAAGTTAATTTTCACTTGGATGTATACAAATGGTGGTGATGGGGCTACTGGTTCTTACCTATGAAGTATGCTCATGAAGCTATGGTTGCAATAAATTTTATCGGAAGAGTTGGGCACGTGTAATTTTGAAGATTGTTGCCTTAATGTTAAAAAGAATGCCTATGCTTTTATGCCGTATCTGTGTGATTTTAGACATTTATTATAGCAAACAAACAAGGAACTAAAAGTCAAGTCCTGACCGAATGACAACACCGTTGCTGGTGCAAAATATTAGTATTACTTGGCCTAAAATGTTGGCAGCACGGGCGACACTCATCTAGTATATATATATATATATGAATCAGATTTCTCTAAGAAAAAAATAAATGAGAACAAAATTTTCTCTTCCAACATTAATCCACAAAATTCATGGTTTTTTCTCTCCTTTCTTTCCTATCAAAATGATCCATATATATTTGATTATATAGATGATTATGGTCTTTTATTATGGCTTTAATTCAATGTTAACTCTTCACATTCTTTATATTTATGTTAACTCTTCACATTCTTTATATTTTAATAGTAATGATTGACATTTTAATATATGAATGCAATTTTTTATTATGTTTTTTAATGAAAAACTAACTTTTCAAATTCTTCATGCATTTTACTATTTCATTAAAAAAAAATTAGATTTCTAGCATCTCATAATATTTAATATACAATAACTAATAATATATGATTTTAAAAAAAATATTAGTATAGGGGTAAAATGATATTTCAACTTTACACTTTAGAGCTTCCCACTTTTAGCAATATATGATATGATATGATATGATGATATATGATATGCGAATTGAACAAATAATTAATTATTTTATAGTCATACTCATTTGTGAAGTTGGTCGAATTGATTCACCGTTTATTTTTTTTGAGCCTGTATTTGTCACTTTCAAATTCATGTTAATTACAAACACATGTTTTAACAATATTTATGTTATTTTTAAAAAATTATACTTTGACATGGAATATCTACATGCATATATCCAGAAACTAATAAGAAAATAAATGCAAAAATCACAAAACTATCATAAAGATTGTTACTCGTTGGCATTAAAAGATCATCTTATATCTACTATTACTATGAGTGGAGCCCAACCTGAAATAGATAGATCTATGTATCCATATTCTTTAACAAAAAGTTCAAGTTTACCCCATCATTTTTTTACTTTGGTTAAAAATTTCCCTAAGGTTGAAGCTCTATTAACAATTAAGTGGAAAATGAGACTTTATTTAATGATATTGGAACTAATATTACACCAAAAGTTTGTAAAGTTATCCAATTTTTTTCAAATAATTAATAAGAAACAAAACAAAAATAACTCATTTGAATTTTCTAAATGGTCCATTATGGGCAAGTAGCTATCTTCAGATAGTTAGTTGACAAAACACTATCAAGATATCATTATTTTATTTTTTATACATAAGAACTTTAATTAACGTCCATCTTCTTAGCTGCCTCCTCAGTATAGCCGCCATTAAAATAAGTCCTAAAAATATAAAAGCCGCCACTAAAATATTGAATATAATTTTGTGCCAAACCTCTTCCAATAATACTTTGCTCCAACTGGGGGCTACTTTCTTCTCTGCTTCCACACATTGTATATTTGTAAAGTCTTGATTTACACCTCAACTAAATGACTGATTGTAACAAACTAATTTAAATACAATGATTCCTGAGTTATTGATTCACTGGCCTTTCTGGCAGAGCTAGGTGGAGGTTTGTGGGTTCGGATGAATTTAGTAGCTTTTTCGTAAATTTTATATTTATACTAGAAAATTAAATAAATATAATATGTATATTAACTTGTGAACTCCTAACAAATTGATTGATGACTCTGTTGTAAGGAATAAGAGTTGTGAAAATGTTTTCCACACTAGAGTTATGGGTTCAAATCCTATTATCAACAAAAAGTTTCTCTTTTTATTTTTAAAGAAATTTGGAAATCTCAAACTCCTAATCTTGGCTCCGCCTCTACTGAGTTTCTAGAATCTGCATGCCATCCATATTCACTAAGGTCGTTTCATAGGATTTATAAAAATAATGTTAAATAGAGCGTATTAGTAATGTTTGTATTAGTTATACTAGCATTAAATATACAAGGTATTATTTGATTTGTTGTATTAAAAATATCATACATAGAAATATATTCATTTACATATATATCCTCCATAATTATGATGAAAAAGATGTAAAAAGGGTTTTAAAGGGTAATTGAGTTTATAACCATACTAGTGCATGCATTATATCCCCTTGCATTACTAATACCTAAGAATTTATGTTAGTAATACTTACATTAATACACAATAGAAATACATAGCATAAAAAAAATGTACTAAATAATATTGTATTAATACTAATACATAAAGATAATACATACATTATTTTTACTAATATACTCTACCAAACGACTCTAAGTCTGTACGAGAAAATCTTATTTTCCTCAAATAAATGAAGTAGAAAAGTCAGCAAAGAATTGGTAAAAAAATATGTCAATATCAAATCATGGAATGCAAGACTGTTTTTCATGCACACATTTATTGCCTAACTATGATTACGTGTGTGCTATTTAATGTACTCTTCATTTTAACGATTAAATTAAAAATTTGATTTGATGTAAACATCTGATACGTAAATATTTTTTTGCAAATGTAGAGAAACTATAAGAGGAACATATCACGAATTTTATTAGTTGTAACGATACTTAGCGAGCAATTCCTCATGATCATGGTTTGTGGTGGATGAAAGAAACTAATCCTAACTAGCTATATTTTCTTCTTTTTTTTCAAGTCAAAGTTATACATCATCAAGTTCATCTTCTTTTTTCCACAAAAAAATAATCAAGTTGATCAAGTCACCTGGCGGCTCTTAACAAACGCTTATAATATTCCACTTTAATTAATATTAAGCACAAGTCTATCTCCATATAGTTATAAATTGGTCCTAGTTCATCTTAGTTTGTACCAACAACATTTCTCATCAAACATCATGGCTACCTCACACATAGCTGTTATCGTGCTTCTAGGAATACTTGTTGCCACCCACATTCACATAACAGGTTTCTACTTAAACAATTTGAATTTTCGACTCAAAAATAATGTTATTGATAGTTTTTTTTTTCCGTATATTCTTAGTTGTGTATCTTTTCCCACACTAATTTGCATGACTATAGTCATTTTGACCAAAGTTATTTGATATTTTTCGGTTAACAGTTGCAAGCTTTTCTAATTTGAGGGGATGAGAGCAGAGGCGGATCTAAAATTTAAATGTAGTCAAATCTAATATTTATTCTTATTTAGTGAACTTTTGAAACGTATAGAGTTAAAACTATTAGATTCGGAGGGACGAGTAATTACATATATACTACATCTGCCCTAGCATGTCTTCTTTAAATTTTTTTAAGTTTACAAGAATTGGTTAAGTTACTAAAACCCCATTTTCTACTTGTTATTGAGCAGAGGCTCAAATAGGTGTTTGCTATGGAATGATGGGGAACAACTTGCCATCACATTCGGAAGTTATACAGCTCTACAAGTCAAGAAACATTGGAAGACTCAGGCTTTATGATCCGAATCATGGAGCTTTGAATGCATTAAGAGGATCAAACATTGAAGTGATACTAGGACTTCCAAATGTAGATGTGAAACACATTGCTTCTGGGATGGAACACGCGAGATGGTGGGTACAGAAGAACGTTAAAGATTTCTGGCCTGATGTTAAAATTAAGTACATTGCTGTTGGTAATGAGATCAGCCCTGTTACTGGCACATCGTATCTTACCTCATTTCAAGTTCCTGCTTTGGTAAACATTTATAAAGCAATCGGTGAAGCTGGTTTGGGAAATGACATTAAGGTCTCAACGTCAGTAGACATGACGTTGATTGGCACCTCTTATCCACCATCACAGGGTTCCTTTAGGAACGATGTGAGATGGTTCACTGATCCGATTGTTGGATTTTTGAGGGATACACGTGCACCTTTGCTCGTTAACATTTATCCTTATTTTAGCTATTCTGGTAATCCAGGACAGATTTCACTTCCCTATGCTATTTTTACAGCCCCTAATGTGGTGGTACAAGATGGTTCGCGTCAATATAGGAACTTATTTGATGCTATGTTGGATTCTGTTTATGCTGCGATGGAACGAACAGGAGGAGGGTCTGTAGGAATTGTTGTTTCAGAGAGTGGATGGCCGTCTGCTGGTGCATTTGGTGCCACAACAGATAATGCAGCAACATACTTGAGGAACTTAATTCAACATGCGAAAGCGGGTAGTCCGAGAAAGCCTGGACCTATAGAGACTTATATATTCGCCATGTTTGATGAGAATAACAAGAATCCAGAGCTTGAGAAACATTTTGGATTGTTTTCCCCAAACAAGCAGCCAAAATACAACCTCAACTTTGGGGTGTCTGAAAGAGTTTGGGATATTTCTGCTGAAACTAATAGCACTACTTCTTCACTCATAAGTGAAATGTAAAAAGACACATGTGAAAGCATATAGTATCGGCAAAAATATTTATTCTTCATGCATTTTTATGTTTGTATGCAACACCAAATAAATTCCTGGTGGTGTTTTGAATTCCTTATCTTTGTGATTTTGGGAAGAAACTTTTTGTAAGTTTGTATATTTTCATACACCATCAATTACATTATTTCCATGTTTGATTAGACTCTGGTAACTGCAAAATTTTAATTATTGTTTAATCATTAATTTGACTCGGTCAATTAATCCCTCAGCTAAATTGGAGGTAGTACAAAGAGAATTGACTTTACTAATCTATGGTTTTAACTTATATCACGTCAAAGTCAAAAACAAATACATTGTAATTCACCAGTTATTCCAGATGCTGGTCGAAGCTGAAAAAAATGCCAAGCTTTTTCTTACCACGAATGTCCCTTGATCTAGTTTTAGCGAACTCAATTAATTGTACATGTCTCTAATAATTACGCCTCAATCTATTGAATCGTTTCGGAATTCTCACTCTTAATTTAACAAATTGAGCTATAAACTATGCTCAATTAACAAATTGGTTATTTTATTTCAATAGTCAACTAACTGAGCTATTAAGATTTGCTACTCAATATCAAGTTTCGTGGAAGAAAAATAAGTGATCTCAAAGTATACCCTTCGTTTTATTTTCAAGTTTCATGAAAGAAAAATAAGTGATCCCAAAGTATATCCTTCATTTCAAAATAAACGAATTGTTGAGCCTTATTATCATAGTTCAAAATAAGTGAATTGTTCAAAGTTCAAGACAGTTGTTGGGATTTTATTTTTTCATTTTTACACCTCATTTAACGATAATTTCAAGACATTTAATCATTCATATTTATGATTTTACTTTGAATTATTTATATGATCAAGAATAGTTTGAAATTAAGCAAAAATAAAAAATGGTATTCAGTTTATCAAGTAAACCTTTTTTTTCCTAAATAGACGTGCATTGCCTCGACACTTCCGTTATTTTGAAATGGCGAGACTAATTTACAAAAAAAAATAAAAAATCAACTTCACTTATTGTCTTCAAATTTTGAATAGAATATGTAGTTATTCAGTCTCTATAAATGCAGGTCATAGACAAAAAATAGCAAATTATTTTTTTTAGAGGAAGGGAATGAATAAACATATTAAATTTGAAGTCAATGTTGATAGCTACCTCAACAGAAAAGCCGCCATTAAAATAATACATATCAAAACAAGTAGCCGCCTATAAAAAAAATGGATTTATATTATGGTCTCTTAAGTGCCAAAGCGCTTCCAATAATGTGGATGTATCTAAAAATTCATCTTATAATAACTAGATATAAATTTTGTAAAGTGAGGGCTGCATTTGAATTTTGAACTTCAATCGTCTTTCCTTTTTGACCAAATAAATAAACTAATCATTTAACTTAGCCTCAAATGATAATTATATTCTCCAATCTTGGGTATACACAAGGATATACTTAAACTTGTATAAAGTTGAATAAAATAGACACATGTGTTCTATGTGACGTCCTATGTGGCGTCCTACGTATATTATGTCATGTAGGATGTGTGTGTCTACTTGTTCAATTTTATATAACTTAAAGTATTTACTTGTGCACATATAAAGTTGGAGAACATAAATATCAGTTGAAACCAAGTTAAATAACACATTTATATCTTATTACTTCTCTCTTTTTTGGTACAAAATGATCAAGTTGATGTATGGATATGTGATTAAACAGGCCTTGCGGCTCTTAACTTCATTAGCCTAAGGATAACAAATAATTAACAATTTTATCAGTCGAATGTTATATTCAAGGCTACTATATAATATATAATCTAAATCTAAATAGCTTGAAGTTCATCTTAGTTTCTATCAACAAGCCTTCTTCTAATCACATAAACATACTAATACTCAAATGGCTGCTATCTTGCTTCTTGGATTACTACTTGTTGCCACCAGCATTGACACAACAGGTATTTACTTGAAAGTTAAATTGCACAACCTTCATTTAGTAATAGTTATTTGCTAGTTTTGGGTAAAACTCACCGACTTTTCATATTTTTCATCTTTGGAAGAAATCCATAGATTGATTAAGTTTATAACACCATTTTGCAATTCTTATGTAGCAGGGGCTGAATCAGTAGGTGTTTGCTATGGAATGCTAGGCAACAATTTTCCTTCACATAACGAAGTTATACAGCTCTACAAGTCAAAAAACATAAAAAGATTGAGGCTTTATGAACCAAATCATGAAGTTTTACAAGCCTTAAGATCGAGGATCCAACATTGAAGTTATGCTAGGAATTCCCAATATTGCTTCCAGTGGGGAACATGCAAGATGGTGGGTAGAGAAAACCGTTTGAGCTTTTTATCCAGATGTTAATATTAAGTACATTGTTGTTGGAAATGGAATAAGCCCTTTCACAGACACATCTGATCTTACCTCACATCTTGAAACTGCCATGAGTAGAATTTATAATTCAGTTTATTTCACTGGTTTGGGATACAACGTCAATGTCACAACTTCTATAGACATGACATTGATGGGCAAATCTTATCCACCATCTCTGGGTTCGTTTAGGGACGATGCTAGGAAGTTTGTTGATCCGATTGTTGAGTTCTTAAGAAATACAAATGCACCTTTGTTTCTTAATGTTTATCCTTATTTTAGCTACTAGTTTCCGGACAGGTGCTTTGCACGTGTGTCCCATGTTAATTAGTACAATTTTTTAAAATGAGATGATGCTAAAACATGTAAGTAAATTTAGGAAAGGATAATTGTTTGTAGCTATAAACAGTCAATTGAATTGGTATAACATTTTTCTTATGTAGTTCTCATATATCTTATACTCAGTGTGACACTTTCCTTATTTTTTTTAATAGTTCAATAATATATAGTTTATAAATTATAGGTAAACATAAGTGACGTTGATTATGTTTGTAAATGTTTCATATCTTAAAGTTTGTGTCTTATTTTTAAGAAACTATAGTCTCCTCCTTATATCCACATACATATCAAGATGTTGTTTCCGAATAAAAATTGTATTTCATAATGTAGAAATATTGATTAACATATGTCTTCTTTAAGATGGATAATGTATCGTTGTCAATTTCACGGGGTACACTTGAAAAAATCATATTTATTTGTAATAGATAATTGCATGTACAACTTTCTTTGTTAGATTCAAAATTATGAATCCTTCGTGTGTAAATTTTATATGAGAATATTAACTAAATCGTTTAAATATAATAGTATTACGAAATATAACATAATCAATCCATATTCACAAACAAGCTAGAACTTAATAAAAATGGTTGAAATAACCCAACTGATTTGGCAGCATCAGGGTGCAACTCACTAAAGTGGTGCAATTTTCTAAAGACAGTGGCACAATCCTTGTTTATGATTATGCATATGCTATGTATATATGTGATGACAATCCAAAGCCCAATTTGAGATTACTTGACCCAAGCACGTAAGTTAATATGATGTTATTTGGTCAACATTAAGCTTTACTTTGTTTTCTAGTGAAAGCTTCTGCTATTATTTGGTAAAACCCTATAGCATGTAACAGTATAGTATAGATGACAAAACTCATAATGTTTGTATATCAGTTTGTTAGCAATTACGTATCGGCTACAACGATTCATCTACTTCTATTACTCTTTTTAATCTCATTACAACCATACCTCAATTACATGCTTCTTAGAGTCGGCATATGCATTCTCACTATTCATTTCACTCTATTTGGACCCATTTCATTCTAGTATTTACTACTAATTTATGGATCTCAAACAATACAAGTTCTCTATATTTCCTAATGAGACACATCTTAACAAACTAAAAAGATTCCTAGTGAATTGGCCTAATGTATGTTTACCTTCTTCATGACTAAGCATAACTCCAATGATATGACTATCATATCTAATTATCTATTATGTACCTGATGATGCGATGGAGAAGGGAAGAGTTCACAATTGCAATATAAGATCTGAAGCAAAGAAAAATAAATAAAAATTAGTAATTAGCAAACACAAAGGTTAAGCAAATACAAGAGAAAACTATAAAAAAGATTAGAGGTAAAAAATGATAATTAATTTACAATACATATATAGAAAATGAAAATAACTATTCATATTCCAAAACTAAAGAGTCTATTAAATGATTAGAAAACTGAAAATATTTAATTTAATATGGAAAACTAACTAAATGCTTTGAAAAAAGAAAATATTAATACGGAAAACTAACTAAATACTTTGAAAACAGAAAATAATACACGGTTTAAATAGCTGAAGTTGTATGGTTGCTGGAAATGAGCCATTGAAGAGACATAACTGATAATTGATAAATAAAAAATTAACTTTTGAGTTGGATTAATAATTAATAATTAATTAATATATATAATTATTTATAGTATTTTTTATATAGTGTAGGGGTAAAATTGTAATCCAACTTTGTACTTTGGAACTTCCCACTTTTAATAATATATGATTGAGTAATCGAGGACAAATTTCACACCCCTATGCTCTTTTTACTGCACCTAATGTTGTGGTACAAGACGGTTCGTATCAGTATAGGAACTTATTTGATGCAATGGTGGATTCTGTTTATGCTGCCCTCGATCAAATACCAGGACGGCCAGATTAGAGCTCTATAAGGATTGCTGTATCTGAGACCGGTTGGCCATCTGCTGGTGGATTTGGAGCCACAACAGATAATGCAGCAACTTACTTGAGGAACTTAATTCAACATGCTAAAGAGGGTACTCCAAGAAAGCCTGTGCCTATTGAGACGTATTTATTTGCGATGTTTGATGAGAATAACAAAAATCCAGAGCTTGAGAAACATTTTGGATTGTTTTCCCCCAACAAGCAGCCCAAATATCAACTTAACTTTGGAGCTTCTTACATTTCTGCTGAAACGAATGCCACTGCTTCCCTCATAAGTGAGATGTAAGAAGAGACATTCAAAATCTCTTTACGTAAGTATTGCCTGGATGGAAAACTTAGTACCAACAAGAGAATTTGTTCTTTTTGAAATTAGATATTTAATTACATTGTGCGGTTTGTGTAAGTTCACATGGATTGTTAACCAGAGGCAATGCAATCTCCGAGTCGTATTATAACCTCCTTTATTTCTTCCTGATGTTGATCATCTTACAGCAATTTTGTAAGTTTGTAAATTTCATATTCCAGAGATTTTGGATGGAGTAGTGAGTAACTAGGAGTTCTTAGGTAATGGCACAAAATCATTGTCAAACATTTGATAAAAGAAAAAAGAAGGCTCAGATCACTCGCCTCTAGTAATACAATATTCACAATCAACAGAGATTATAGAAAAAAACTTTCATGTTATTGAAATTTTGGACCAAACATGTGACTGTCTTATCACTACTTGAGGTGAACTGGTAGCTGAGTTTGTGGGAAATCCATCTGTTTTTTCATTACAAGCTGAAGAAAGTGAAGAAAGATTTGGTCATGTGTCACGATTCAAAAACTCGAATCATGACGGCACCTACCATAACCCACCAGTAGGTAAGCCGACCCATATCTCAAAACGACAAGTAACAAATATATTGGGTAGAAATAACGACCGAAGGGGAATTTAAAGTAGTTCCAAGATACATAGCGAAAAACAGAGAACAATAATATATACAAAAGAAGCAAAAGTACAAGATCCAAACCCACGACCTGGTGGACATCAGTTCAAAGCTACTATACAAGTACGAGTCCCAAAACTATAGACTTATCTCAAAAATAAAAGATTAGCCACAACCTATATACAGAAGGATATAGGCTAAAATAGGACGCCATTAGCTCACCCTCAGTCTCCGAAGATCCCCGCAGCTAGCCCAAATCAACGCTTACGGCTGGCACTCAAAACTGTATAAAAAATAGATAAAAAGTGTAGTATGAGTATCAAGGCAATAGGTGCCTAATAGGCATCATAGGCCGACTGAGCTGGGAAAGTAAAAATAATAATGAAAAGCGAGAAAGTAAAGCAACTAGAGGTCATAACAAGGATATGATAATGGAAAGCCTAACTAGAAAGCACAGGAGTATAGAAAAGGACGAACATTAGTAAATAGCTAACTATAACCTTGCTTGACCCCATAAGCCCAAAAGGTACACTCATATAATATATGATATATGAACATGCGACCACAACTTAGTAAAATAGATAACACACAATTACAACACAAGTACAACATAGTCCAGACTATTCGTCTTTACCCTGAGTCTCTATGCACAATAAACATAGACAATCACAGCACAATAAGCCATTTTGGTTATCCTATGGAACCCATATGCAAACTATTAGTGTACTAGTGTGGTATTCGATCCATTAATTAGTATGTACTATTGTGGTATCATATCCATTCAGAAATATGTATCGGCGTGGTATCTGACCCACTCATCAAACACATAGCACAATCACAATGAATAACAATCATACTTGTACGCCAAGCAAACACACTCATTACATGTGATGAAAAACATTCGACATTTCAAATCCTGGATTTTCCTATTTGCCTAATTATATATATAGCCTGCAATAATAACAAAGCAGTTGACCAGAACATATAACACAAACGGTACACAAACAACCATCACCTACCTCAAATCAAGCCTTGAAAACTCTTAAGAACTTGAGCTTTCCCCTTGTTACAAAATCTGGATTGTTCTTGGTCTAAGACAATAACAAAATAACATAATCAATGAATAATGACCTAATTAAACTTGGATTATTACTTAATACTAACCCTAGACCAATTTCATGTTCATTCTACCAAAAACCAGGGATTTTTCCACCATTAGTTTGAGTTAAAACCCTCCCTTAAGCGTATCACCCTATATTCTAAGGCTTAAGATGATCAACATCTGGAAGAAATAAAGGAGGTTGCAGAATAATTAGTGAAAAAACTGAAGACAATTGTCCTAAGTCGCCTTTTCTTTTCGCAAGAATGAAGTTGCAGAATAATGAGAGGTTTTGACATGTTTTCTCCATTAATTCTTAACTGACCCACTATAGCGGCCACCAACCTGCTATAGCGGCTCCGCCATAAGGGGACCACCCACTATAACAGAAATTAATTCCCCTGCTAGAGCGGGTGATATGCACCCACTATAGCGGATTGCACGGGACAAAAACTCGACATTCTCCCCAAAAGCTCCCCTTTCACAACACACCTTCAAACCTTGATGTTCTAAACTAACTCTTCCACACCAAGTTCGATATTAGAAGTTCTACTTACCAAATTTGATTATGAAAATGTTATAGATTTATCAATGTCTTAGCTATTAGAAAAACCAAGTCAAGCTTGGACATTCTTCCTAATTCATTCCCAGATTTCCCTGAATTACACCTCGCTCAGATTTCGCCTGTGACTGGACTAGTCTAAAACTTTCAAGTCATGACTCAAAAAGTTTTCTTAACTAATTCTTTCACCATTTATCTATCCATAATGACCGGAAGGTGTCGTTACAACACTTAAAGGAAAAATTACCTTATTAAACATACTCCACTATCATATATACGAATCCTACCTATAATTAAAAAAATATATATATTACCACTAATTAAGAGTTTTATACTGTGTATTGAGAAAGATACACTCAAATACACATATCCCTAAACAATAGTCTAAATTAGTTATTTGCACAATTAAACCATCTCCAATTTATGCTTCCGTGTCAACCAACTCTCCCTCTCTCTCATCAACCTCTCAGCCCACATCCTCCACCACCAATCTTTTTCTTTCTTTGTTCTCTCTGCAATGATTTTACCATTAAACCTCTAAAACCTAAATCTTGAACAACTACATTACAAGTTAAGGTGTGTATCTATTTAACCATTATTCAAAGTCATACATGTGACATATTTCAATTTATTGTCT
The DNA here is from genome assembly GCA_035578085.1 of Solanum pinnatisectum. Taxonomy (NCBI): domain Eukaryota; kingdom Viridiplantae; phylum Streptophyta; class Magnoliopsida; order Solanales; family Solanaceae; genus Solanum; species Solanum pinnatisectum. The sequence goes on along the minus strand of CM069076.1, from coordinate 37,287,249 downwards.
TGTAATTTTCAAAATTTAAGGTCAAAATCCAACGATCCTATCGGATCGACAAATGTTGTAGCAGCAACAAAAGTCACAAGCCTTTTAGATCCTTCAACGCGTTGGGAGGATAACCCTTTGTTGATCGTTTTAGTTCTACTTCGAGGCTTATTATTGCTTAAAAAAATGGCATGAAAATTGGAGCACTGACTATTTTCTATAATGGACTGGTTGCAATTTTTAATGTCACTAACAACAAGGCGGCGGATATTCTAAAGTTAGCAGAAAGGTAACAAATTGTATATATTTTTCATCGTAAATATCTGACACAATATTGATGTATCTTATACATTATTGGGTTAAGATCATATGTATCTAATTTTTTATTAGTGTATGTGATTAAGGGTGTGTTTGGTATGATTTTTTTCCCTAGAAAATATTTAGTTGGAAAACAAGTGAATTTCTAATTTATTTTCTTATATTTGGTTGATGAGTAAAAAATATTTTTTAATGTTTGGTTGGTGAATGAAAAATATTTTCCAGAAAATATCTTTTATTTTTGGCTTGAGACTAGAAAATACTCTTTAGAAAAATAATTTTTAACCCGAAAATCAACTCTGATAATCGATCTAGGACATGTCCCTAACACCTGAACTAGGACACAACCCCGACAACCGTTCTAAAATCTGACCCAGCACCTGACCCAAACTTCCGACCTTGAAATATTTTTCAAAAATAATTTTAAAAAAAAAAAAAAAAATTGACGTATTGGCGAAGTGTGGGGGGGCTGGGGGCGGGTGGGGGGGATGACTTGTATACGCCAATACATGCAACTAACATGTATCTAACACATTTATTTAGTTTTTATCAATGTATCTAATTATGTATACATATATCTGACAAAGTATACGCATGTATCTGAATAAGACTTCATGAATTTGATAAAGCGTACATGTTTATGAGTCAGGAAGTCTAAACTTGCTAAATCGCCAAAAAAAGAGAAGAATTTTGATTGTTTAATTTTTTTTCAGGAGTTATGATATGACATATCCTCTAAAGTTGTTACAACCACAATTTTCTCCTTAATTAATAACTTTCAATTTTATCCCTTAATCAAACACACTATTGAATTAATGGCTTTAGTTATTGTTGCGAAATAGAGTTAGAATAGGAGTAGTATACCTTGTATCCTAATTCTAATCCTATTCTAACTCAAATGTGTCTCCTTAGATTTGTAGTTGTACTAGGACTCTACTTGTGGTCGTATGTAATTGTATAAGTAGCATACATATTGTACGCAATTATTATCAAGAACTTCTCTCTGGTTATGTATTTTCTACATGGTATCAGAGAATTAACACACAAACCTACGTTGCATCAAACTTGTTCAAGAACCAATGGCTTCCTCTTCACTGTAAGCCTCTGTATCCCTCCGAGCTTCTTCATTGCACCATCTTATGGTTGTGTGTCCTATCAAACTTAAACCTATCAATTACCTTATATAGAGAACACATATTCTAAAACGGATGCAAGTAATGAAGATGACTATGTTGGTCCAAGAAAAGAAACTTGATGAAGTTGAAACTCCAGCCAAAGATAACAATGGAAAGGCAGTTAATGGATAGTAGAAAGCTTCCGACACTAATTGGGATGAACAAGATGTTCAGCTAAGAACCTGGATCTCAGGAACTATGACTGAAGAGAGCATGTATTTCATTGATGGCTACTCAAAAACCAAAGAGATGTGGGAGTGCTTAGAGGAAGCCTACCTTCAAGCAACAAAGGATAAAAAGTTCCAACTTAAGCAACAACTGCAGAATATTAAGTTAGGAAACCAGAAACTTGATGAGTACTTGAAAGAATTCAAAGGCATATGTGATGGACTTGTTGCCATACACAAGTCAGTTGATGAAGACAACAAAGTCATCTTTGCCCGAGGACTAAATCCAAAGTACAGGACATTTAGGACTATTATGTTAGGAAAGCCTCCCTATCCTACCTTCAAATAATTTGTCAATGCTCGTAGAGGTTTTAACATAAGAGAAAAAGAGGAAGAGGTGCCCCAACAAGACTATAGTATGACCTTTACTTCACAGAGAGGTAGGGGTCGAGGGAGTTACAATCACAAGAGAGGTAACTCTAGTTTTAACTTAAGAGGAAAAGGGTTTAGGGCTACTGGACAGTCAAATAGTAATCAAAACAGTCAGAATATGCAGACTACAAACACTGAGAAAGGAAAACCCATGCCTAATTTATGTCAAATATGTGGTAAAACAGTCACACTGAAGTACTTCTACAGGTGGGATTACTCTTATCAAGCTGAAGATGATCTTCCACGGGCCCTATCTGCTATGGACATGCAGAAACCACATGTGAAGATGTTGCAATGTATGTGGGTTTTGGTGAAACAACTCACATGAAAAACACATCAGCTAATTTATTTGATCTTCAAATCTATAATGGGACGAGAAAAAATAATTGTAGGAATGGTTCGCAATTAGCAATTACACATGTTAGAGATCTCAACAAGTCAGTTTGAAAGTTAAAGATATATCGTAATTCCTAAAATCACAAAGATTTTCTCTCGGTTAGTAAACTTGGAAAAGACAATTTTGCAACTCTTAAGTTTGATGAATTTGGTTTTCTTATTAAGGACAAGAAGTTAGGAACACCATAGCCAAGGGCATGTCTGAGAGGACTCTACCAGTGGAAGACAACAAGCTATTTGCTTTAACAACAACACAAACCAAAGAGATGTGGGAGTGCTTAGAGGAAGCCTACCTTCAAGCAACAAAGGATAAAAAGTTCCAACTTAAGCAACAACTGCAGAATATTAAGTTAGGAAACCAGAAACTTGATGAGTACTTGAAAGAATTCAAAGGCATATGTGATGGACTTGTTGCCATACACAAGTCGATTGATGAAGACAACAAAGTCATCTTTGCCCGAGGACTAAATCCAAAGTACAGGACATTTAGGACTATTATGTTAGGAAAGCCTCCTATCCTACCTTCAAATAATTTGTCAATGCTCGTAGAGGTTTTAACATAAGAGAAAAGAGGAAGAGGTGCCCCAACAAGACTATAGTATGACCTTTACTTCACGAGAGGTAGGGGGTCGAGGAGTTACAATCACAAGAGAGGTAACTCTAGTTTTAACTTAAGAGGAAAAGGGTTTAGGGCTCTTTGGGCGGTCAAATAGTAATCAAAGCGATCGAATATGCGGACTACAAACACGAGAAAGGAAAACCCATGCCTAATTTATGTCAAATATGTGGTAAAACAGTACACTGAAGTACTTCTACGGTGGGATTACTCTTATCAAGTGAAGATGATCTTCCACGGGCCTATCTGCTATGGACATGCGAAACCACATGTGAAGATGTTGCAATGTATGTGGGTTTTGGTGAAACAACTCACATGAAAAACACATCAGCTAATTTATTTGATCTTCAAATCTATAATGGGACGAGAAAAAAATAATTGTAGGAATGGTTCGATTAGCAATTACACATGTTAGAGATCTCAACAAGTCAGGTTTGAAAGTTAAAGATATCTGGTAATTCCTAAAATCACAAAGATTTTCTCTCGGTTAGTAAACTTGGAAAAGACAATTTTGCAACTCTTAAGTTTGATGAATTTGGTTTTCTTATTAAGGACAAGAAGTTAGGAACACCAATAGCCAAGTCAGAATGCAGAGGACTCTACCAATGGAAGACAACAAGCTATTTGCTTTAACAACAACACAAACCAAAGAGATGTGGGAGTGCTTAGAGGAAGCCTACCTTCAAGCAACAAAGGATAAAAAGTTCCAACTTAAGCAACAACTGCAGAATATTAAGTTAGGAAACCAGAAACTTGATGAGTACTTGAAAGAATTCAAAGGCATATGTGATGGACTTGTTGCCATACACAAGTCAGTTGATGAAGACAACAAAGTCATCTTTGCCCGAGGACTAAATCCAAAGTACAGGACATTTAGGACTATTATGTTAGGAAAGCCTCCCTATCCTACCTTCAAATAATTTGTCAATGCTCGTAGAGGTTTTAACATAAGAGAAAAAGAGGAAGAGGTGCCCCAACAAGACTATAGTATGACCTTTACTTCACAGAGAGGTAGGGGTCGAGGGAGTTACAATCACAAGAGAGGTAACTCTAGTTTTAACTTAAGAGGAAAAGGGTTTAGGGCTACTGGACAGTCAAATAGTAATCAAAACAGTCAGAATATGCAGACTACAAACACTGAGAAAGGAAAACCCATGCCTAATTTATGTCAAATATGTGGTAAAACAGTCACACTGAAGTACTTCTACAGGTGGGATTACTCTTATCAAGCTGAAGATGATCTTCCACGGGCCCTATCTGCTATGGACATGCAGAAACCACATGTGAAGATGTTGCAATGTATGTGGGTTTTGGTGAAACAACTCACATGAAAAACACATCAGCTAATTTATTTGATCTTCAAATCTATAATGGGACAGAAAAAATAATTGTAGGGAATGGTTCGCAATTAGCAATTACACATGTTAGAGATCTCAACAAGTCAGGTTTGAAAGTTAAAGATATACTGGTAATTCCTAAAATCACAAAGATTTTCTCTCAGTTAGTAAACTTGGAAAAGACAATTTTGCAACTCTTAAGTTTGATGAATTTGGTTTTCTTATTAAGGACAAGAAGTTAGGAACACCAATAGCCAAGAGTGCATGTCTGGGAGGACTCTACCAATGGAAGACAACAAGCTATTTGCTTTAACAACAACACAAACCAAAGAGATGTGGGAGTGCTTGAGGAAGCCTACCTTCAAGCAACAAAGGATAAAAGTTCCAACTTAAGCAACAAGCGAGAATATTAAGTTAGGAAACAGAAACTTGATGAGTACTTGAAAGAATTCAAAGGCATATGTGATGGACTTGTTGCCATACACAAGTCGATTGATGAAGACAACAAAGTCATCTTTGCCGAGGACTAAATCCAAAGTACAGGACATTTAGGACTATTATGTTAGGAAAGCCTCCCTATCCTACCTTCAAATAATTTGTCAATGCTCGTAGAGGTTTTAACATAAGAGAAAAAGAGGAAGAGGTGCCCCAACAAGACTATAGTATGACCTTTACTTCACAGAGAGGTAGGGGTCGAGGGAGTTACAATCACAAGAGAGGTAACTCTAGTTTTAACTTAAGAGGAAAAGGGTTTAGGGCTACTGGACAGTCAAATAGTAATCAAAACAGTCAGAATATGCAGACTACAAACACTGAGAAAGGAAAACCCATGCCTAATTTATGTCAAATATGTGGTAAAACAGTCACACTGAAGTACTTCTACAGGTGGGATTACTCTTATCAAGCTGAAGATGATCTTCCACGGGCCCTATCTGCTATGGACATGCAGAAACCACATGTGAAGATGTTGCAATGTATGTGGGTTTTGGTGAAACAACTCACATGAAAAACACATCAGCTAATTTATTTGATCTTCAAATCTATAATGGGACAGAAAAAATAATTGTAGGGAATGGTTCGCAATTAGCAATTACACATGTTAGAGATCTCAACAAGTCAGGTTTGAAAGTTAAAGATATACTGGTAATTCCTAAAATCACAAAGATTTTCTCTCAGTTAGTAAACTTGGAAAAGACAATTTTGCAACTCTTGAGTTTGATGAATTTGGTTTTCTTATTAAGGACAAGAAGTTAGGAACACCAATAGCCAAGGGCATGTGCAGGAGGACTCTACCAACTGGAAGACAACAAGCTATTTGCTTTAACAACAACACAAACCAAAGAGATGTGGGAGTGCTTAGAGGAAGCCTACCTTCAAGCAACAAAGGATAAAAAGTTCCAACTTAAGCAACAACTGCAGAATATTAAGTTAGGAAACCAGAAACTTGATGAGTACTTGAAAGAATTCAAAGGCATATGTGATGGACTTGTTGCCATACACAAGTCAGTTGATGAAGACAACAAAGTCATCTTTGCCCGAGGACTAAATCCAAAGTACAGGACATTTAGGACTATTATGTTAGGAAAGCCTCCCTATCCTACCTTCAAATAATTTGTCAATGCTCGTAGAGGTTTTAACATAAGAGAAAAAGAGGAAGAGGTGCCCCAACAAGACTATAGTATGACCTTTACTTCACAGAGAGGTAGGGGTCGAGGGAGTTACAATCACAAGAGAGGTAACTCTAGTTTTAACTTAAGAGGAAAAGGGTTTAGGGCTACTGGACAGTCAAATAGTAATCAAAACAGTCAGAATATGCAGACTACAAACACTGAGAAAGGAAAACCCATGCCTAATTTATGTCAAATATGTGGTAAAACAGTCACACTGAAGTACTTCTACAGGTGGGATTACTCTTATCAAGCTGAAGATGATCTTCCACGGGCCCTATCTGCTATGGACATGCAGAAACCACATGTGAAGATGTTGCAATGTATGTGGGTTTTGGTGAAACAACTCACATGAAAAACACATCAGCTAATTTATTTGATCTTCAAATCTATAATGGGACAGAAAAAATAATTGTAGGGAATGGTTCGCAATTAGCAATTACACATGTTAGAGATCTCAACAAGTCAGGTTTGAAAGTTAAAGATATACTGGTAATTCCTAAAATCACAAAGATTTTCTCTCAGTTAGTAAACTTGGAAAAGACAATTTTGCAACTCTTAAGTTTGATGAATTTGGTTTTCTTATTAAGGACAAGAAGTTAGGAACACCAATAGCCAAGGGCTGTAATGCAGGAGGACTCTACCAACTGGAAGACAACAAGCTATTTGCTTTAACAACAACACAAACCAAAGAGATGTGGGAGTGCTTAGAGGAAGCCTACCTTCAAGCAACAAAGGATAAAAAGTTCCAACTTAAGCAACAACTGCAGAATATTAAGTTAGGAAACCAGAAACTTGATGAGTACTTGAAAGAATTCAAAGGCATATGTGATGGACTTGTTGCCATACACAAGTCAGTTGATGAAGACAACAAAGTCATCTTTGCCCGAGGACTAAATCCAAAGTACAGGACATTTAGGACTATTATGTTAGGAAAGCCTCCCTATCCTACCTTCAAATAATTTGTCAATGCTCGTAGAGGTTTTAACATAAGAGAAAAGAGGAAGAGGTGCCCCAACAAGACTATAGTATGACCTTTACTTCACGAGAGGTAGGGGTCGAGGGAGTTACAATCACAAGAGAGGTAACTCTAGTTTTAACTTAAGAGGAAAAGGGTTTAGGGCTACTGGACAGTCAAATAGTAATCAAAACAGTCAGAATATGCAGACTACAAACACTGAGAAAGGAAAACCCATGCCTAATTTATGTCAAATATGTGGTAAAACAGTCACACTGAAGTACTTCTACAGGTGGGATTACTCTTATCAAGCTGAAGATGATCTTCCACGGGCCCTATCTGCTATGGACATGCAGAAACCACATGTGAAGATGTTGCAATGTATGTGGGTTTTGGTGAAACAACTCACATGAAAAACACATCAGCTAATTTATTTGATCTTCAAATCTATAATGGGACGAGAAAAAATAATTGTAGGGAATGGTTCGCAATTAGCAATTACACATGTTAGAGATCTCAACAAGTCAGGTTTGAAAGTTAAAGATATACTGGTAATTCCTAAAATCACAAAGATTTTCTCTCAGTTAGTAAACTTGGAAAAGACAATTTTGCAACTCTTAAGTTTGATGAATTTGGTTTTCTTATTAAGGACAAGAAGTTAGGAACACCAATAGCCAAGGGCTGTAATGCAGGAGGACTCTACCAACTGGAAGACAACAAGCTATTTGCTTTAACAACAACACAAACCAAAGAGATGTGGGAGTGCTTAGAGGAAGCCTACCTTCAAGCAACAAAGGATAAAAAGTTCCAACTTAAGCAACAACTGCAGAATATTAAGTTAGGAAACCAGAAACTTGATGAGTACTTGAAAGAATTCAAAGGCATATGTGATGGACTTGTTGCCATACACAAGTCAGTTGATGAAGACAACAAAGTCATCTTTGCCCGAGGACTAAATCCAAAGTACAGGACATTTAGGACTATTATGTTAGGAAAGCCTCCCTATCCTACCTTCAAATAATTTGTCAATGCTCGTAGAGGTTTTAACATAAGAGAAAAAGAGGAAGAGGTGCCCCAACAAGACTATAGTATGACCTTTACTTCACAGAGAGGTAGGGGTCGAGGGAGTTACAATCACAAGAGAGGTAACTCTAGTTTTAACTTAAGAGGAAAAGGGTTTAGGGCTACTGGACAGTCAAATAGTAATCAAAACAGTCAGAATATGCAGACTACAAACACTGAGAAAGGAAAACCCATGCCTAATTTATGTCAAATATGTGGTAAAACAGTACATCAAGTACTTCTACAGGTGGGATTACTCTTATCAAGCTGAAGATGATCTTCCACGGGCCCTATCTGCTATGGACATGCAGAAACCACATGTGAAGATGTTGCAATGTATGTGGGTTTTGGTGAAACAACTCACATGAAAAACACATCAGCTAATTTATTTGATCTTCAAATCTATAATGGGACAGAAAAAATAATTGTAGGGAATGGTTCGCAATTAGCAATTACACATGTTAGAGATCTCAACAAGTCAGGTTTGAAAGTTAAAGATATACTGGTAATTCCTAAAATCACAAAGATTTTCTCTCAGTTAGTAAACTTGGAAAAGACAATTTTGCAACTCTTGAGTTTGATGAATTTGGTTTTCTTATTAAGGACAAGAAGTTAGGAACACCAATAGCCAAGGGTCAGAATGCAGAGGACTCTACCAGTGGAAGACAACAAGCTATTTGCTTTAACAACAACACAAACCAAAGAGATGTGGGAGTGCTTAGAGGAAGCCTACCTTCAAGCAACAAAGGATAAAAAGTTCCAACTTAAGCAACAACTGCAGAATATTAAGTTAGGAAACCAGAAACTTGATGAGTACTTGAAAGAATTCAAAGGCATATGTGATGGACTTGTTGCCATACACAAGTCAGTTGATGAAGACAACAAAGTCATCTTTGCCCGAGGACTAAATCCAAAGTACAGGACATTTAGGACTATTATGTTAGGAAAGCCTCCTATCCTACCTTCAAATAATTTGTCAATGCTCGTAGAGGTTTTAACATAAGAGAAAAGAGGAAGAGGTGCCCCTACTAGACTATAGTATGACATTTACTTCACAGATAGGTAGGGGTCGAGGGTGTTACAATCAAAAGAGAGGTAACTCTAGTTTTAAATTAAGAGGAAAAGGGTTTAGGTCTACTGGACAGTCAAATAGTAATCAAAACAGTCAGAATATCACGGACTACAAACACTGAGAAAGGAAAACCCATGCCTAATTTATGTCAAATATGTGGTAAAACAGTCACACTGAAGTGCTTCTACAGGTGGGATTACTCTTATCAAGTTGAAGATGATCTTCCACGGGCCCTATCTGCTATGAACATGCAGAAACCACATGTGAAGATGTAGCAATGTATGTGGGTTTTGGTGAAACAACTCACATGAAAAACACATCAGCTAATTTATTTGATCTTCAAATCTATAATGGGACAGAAAAAATAATTGTAGGGAATGGTTCGCAATTAGCAATTACACATGTTGGAGATCTCAACAAGTCAGGTTTGAAAGTTAAAGATATACTGGTAATTCCTAAAATCACAAAGATTTTCTCTCAGTTAGTAATCTTGGAAAAGACAATTTTGCAACTCTTGAGTTTGATGAATTTGGTTTTCTTATTAAGGACAAGAAGTTAGGAACACCAATAGCCAAGGGCTGTAATGCAGGAAGACTCTACCAACTGGAAGACAACAAGCTATTTGCTTTAACAACAACACAAACCAAAGAGATGTGGGAGTGCTTGAGGAAGCCTACCTTCAAGCAACAAAGGATAAAAGTTCCAACTTAAGCAACAACGCAGAATATTAAGTTAGGAAACCAGAAACTTGAGTACTTGAAAGAATTCAAAGGCATATGTGATGGACTTGTTGCCATACACAAGTCGGTTGATGAAGACAACAAAGTCATCTTTGCCCGAGGACTAAATCCAAAGTACAGGACATTTAGGACTATTATGTTAGGAAAGCCTCCTATCCTACCTTCAAATAATTTATCAATGCTCGTAGAGGTTTTAACATAAGAGAAAAAGAGGAAGAGGTGCCCCAACAAGACTATAGTATGACCTTTACTTCACAGAGAGGTAGGGTCGAGGAGTTACAATCACAAGAGAGGTAACTCTAGTTTTAACTTAAGAGGAAAAGGGTTGGAGACTCTTTGGGCGGTCAAATAGTAATCAAAGCAGTCGAATATGCAGACTACAAACAGAGAAAGGAAAACCCATGCCTAATTTATGTCAAATATGTGGTAAAACAAATACACCTTGAAGTACTTCTACGGTGGGATTACTCTTATCAAGTCAAGATGATCTTCCACGGCCCTATCTCGCTATGGACACGCAGAAACCACATGTGAAGATGTTGCAATGTATGTGGTTTTGGTGAAACAACTCACATGAAAAACACATCCTAATTTATTTGATCTTCAAATCTATAATGGGACGTAAAAATAATTGTAGGGAATGGTTCGCAATTAGCAATTACACATGTTAGAGATCTCAACAAGTCGTTTGAAAGTTAAAGATATCTGTAATTCCTAAAATCACAAAGATTTTCTCTCGCTTAGTAAACTTGGAAAAGACAATTTTGCAACTCTTAAGTTTGATGAATTTGGTTTTCTTATTAAGGACAAGAAGTTAGGAACACCAATAGCCAAGTCAGAATGCAGAGGACTCTACCAACTGGAAGACAACAAGCTATTTGCTTTAACAACAACACAAACCAAAGAGATGTGGGAGTGCTTAGAGGAAGCCTACCTTCAAGCAACAAAGGATAAAAAGTTCCAACTTAAGCAACAACTACAGAATATTAAGTTAGGAAACCAGAAACTTGATGAGTACTTGAAAGAATTCAAAGGCATATGTGATGGACTTGCTGCCAGACACAAGTCAGTTGATGAAGACAACAAAGTCATCTTTTCCCGAGGACTAGATCCAAAGTACAGGACATTTAGGACTATTATGTTAGGAAAGCCTCCCTATCCTACGTTCAAATAATTTGTCAATGCTCGTAGAGGTTTTAACATAAGAGAAAAAGAGGAAGAGGTGCCCCAACAAGAATATAATATGACCTTTACTTCACAGAGAGGTAAGGGTCGAGGGAGTTACAATCACAGGAGAGGTAACTCTAGTTTTAACTTAAGAGGAAAAGGGTTCAAGGCTACTGGACAGTCAAATAGTAATCAAAATAGTCAGAATATGCAGACTACAAACACTGAGAAAGGAAAACCCATGCCTAATTTATGTCAAATATGTGGTAAAACAAATACATCAAGTACTTCTACAGGTGGGATTACTCTTATCAAGTTGAAGATGATCTTCCACGGGCCCTATCTGCTATGGACATGTAGAAACCACATGTGAAGATGTTGCAATGTATGTGGGTTTTGGTGAAACAACTCACATGAAAAACACATCAGCTAATTTATTTGATCTTCAAATCTATAATGGGACAGAAAAAATAATTGTAGGGAATGGTTTGCAATTAGCAATTACACATGTTAGAGATCTCAACAAGTCAGGTTTGAAAGTTAAAGATATACTGGTAATTCCTAAAATCACAAAGATTTTCTCTCAGTTAGTAAACTTGGAAAAGACAATTTTGCAACTCTTGAGTTTGATGAATTTGGTTTTCTTATTAAGGACAAGAAGTTAGGAACACCAATAGCCAAGGGCTGTAATGCAGGAGGACTCTACCAACTGGAAGACAACAAGCTATTTGCTTTAACAACAACACAAGATTGGAAGAAGTCAGAGAGTATTTGGCGCTCTAGATTAGGACATCTTAGTTTGAAGTCTTTAAAATTTTTGAGTAGCAATAAATGCATTGATGTTAGGAGTTGGAATAAAGTGTCTTGTATCTGTACTAGTTTTCATATAGGGAAAAGTCGTAAACTTTCTTTTGAGTTAAGAAGAAAAGAACAAATTCCTTTACACAAAATACATTGTGATCTTTGGGGACCAACACTTGTTGAGTCTTCCCAAAATATGAAATACTATGTGTTTTTGTGGATGATAATACTAGATATACTTGGCTTTATCCTTTGAAGAAGAAATCTGAATTCTTTGAAGTCTTTCTCAAGTTTCAACAAATGGTAGAAATAAAATTTTCAAAAACCAACTTGGTGATCAAGTATTTCGGGATTCACCATAGTGTTTGGTGATGCCAATATAGCTTGTCAAATATTACAGATAGAGGTGGTGCAATTCCATGTTAAGAAGTTTTTGATCTTGAACATTCTAAAGCATTATTTTTACACTTTTGAGTAGAGATTTAGGGTTTGTTTGATTTTTAGCTTCAATTTGAACATTTGGAGACTTGTGTATTGTTGCCAACCTGATGGAAAACTTTGTTGGTAACGATTTCTTGTTCTTTATTATGTTACGCTTAAACCCTCATTCTTCGGGGTGTGATTATGTAGTTGAATACTTCAATTAGCTTATGGGTGTTGATATTTACTGATTTTATTGTTGATTTGAAGTGGGTTCAATTAATAGTTTCTGTTTTAATTGAGGAATTGTAGTTGCAAATGCAATTCTAGTTTAGTACTCTAAGCTTGCTTGAGAAAGAAGTGTTGGAGTTAAATTATTAGTTGATGATTGTAGTGATTGTGTTGTTACAGATTTAGCTTGAGAAAGTAGGTTTGAATGCAATCTTACAAATCTAGCTTGAAAAAGTAGATTGATTAAGGTAATCAGTTGTTAATCTGTGTTGTGCTTGTCGAGGTTCAAAAGAACTCGCTCGATTCGTAATAGTTGATTGAGAAATGACTATTGCACCCAAAGTCTAGCCTACCCACTGAGATTCAATGACTTTTAGTAAATAATAATCACCCATTTTACAAAATTGGCATTCAGTTTGTCACACTCCGAAGAAACGTTCTCTATTTGTTGACCCCCATTTTCAATAGTCGTAATTGGGTTACCCAAATCCCTCCATTTGATATTAAGGGGTGGTTTGGTAGAGTGTATAAGAACAATGCAAAATAGGGTGCATTAGTAATGCTTGCATTAGTAGTGTTTGCATTAGTAATGCGTGCATTAGTTATGAAAGCATTATTTATTATACATTGTTTGGTTTAATGTATTAGAAATAACAAATCTTGCATAATTTCTATTTAAAAATATATGTTTACAAAAATACCCTTCACACTTTATTTATTTGTACACTTCCTTTGCACCAAAGTTCTTTGCTAAAACATCAAAAAAGATTTCTTTGCTGAAACATCATTAACTCTTCTTCTTCTTCTTCTTTTTCTTTTTTCAAAAATAATATTACATAGTTGTACAATTGCGTCAAAATTTTTTTGTGAAAAGTTGGCAAAGAATTTTTTGTTTATCAAATTTATTGTTATAATAGTAAAAAATTTGATTAAATTATGTTGAAATTAGATTTTTTTTTTTAAAAAAAAAGATACTTAAGAGGCCATAAAGCCTATTAAGGCGCCAAAAAAATGAAAAGACACTGAAAAGCAAATCAAAATAAAACAAAAACTTATGACAACAAGAAAATGAAAAGGCTTTAAGGGTAGTTTTTTAATTATTTAATCTAATGCAAGTGTTAAATGGTATGTATTACAAATACCTAGAATTTTTTGGTATTAGTAATACACAACTTATACACAGTAGAGTGTTTAACTAATGCTTGCATTAGTTATATGTGGCATGAAAAAGTGTATCAAACAAGGTACTACTAATACACACACCTAATGCATGCATTATATTTTCTAATACACTCTACCAAACGACCCCTAATTGACAAAACCTTGTCATTTATTTTATTGTTGCGAAAATGTCTACATGTACAAATGATTAGAACACCATTTACTTCTTAATAGAATTCTTTAACGTATCACTCCCTGTGGGATCGACCCCAACTCTTAGTTGGGTTTATACTTGTTAGCGACCACCTACACTTAGAATCGGATAAAGTGTAGTTGAGCTTTATCAAAAATGGCGCCGCTGCTGGAGAGTGGTGTTTAGAATTCTTTTATTAAAGTTTAGTCGTGAATTGATTTTGTTGTAGTTGAATCAAATTATTTGTGTTTTTTGTTGGCTGCTCTTAAATAAGTGAAGAGATGAGTGTCAATAAGAGCAATGCCAGCCAACTTGGGGACAATGTTGACATCGGTAATTTGCACGATGTCAATGAAGATCAGTTGGGAAGTGTGAGTGCTATTCGATTGCCTCTGATTGTGGGCAATGCGGTGTTCCTTGTGACCAGCATTATGTTGCAGCTATTGCAAATGAAAGGTCTCTTTGGAGGACTTCCTCATGAGGACCCTTATGACCACATCCAAAACTTTATGGATGTGTGTGGGCCATTTTCTTTCAATAACATCACTCAGGAGTCGGTCCGACGTCAATTGTTTCCCTTTTCTCTAATAGGGGAGGCAACAAAGTGGTTGGCTGATTTACCAAGGGAATCAATCACTTCTTGAAAGGAGTTCACTGATGCATTTTATGTAAGGTTTTTCCCTCCCTCGAAGATGGTGAAGTAGAGATTCAGAACTTTAAGCGAGTGGATGATGAACCCATTCACGAGACATGGTTGAGGTTCTAGAAGTTGTTGCTCCAATTTCCAACTCACGGACTACCGAATTATGTGTTATTGCAATATTTTTATCGGAGCCTCGACTCAGTCAACAAATGTGTGGATGACCAGCTCATTCAAGGAGGAATCATGAAGCAACTGTTTGATATATAATCTATCCTTCTTGATGAGATGACAAAAATTAATCGAGCTTGATACACTAGAGAAGATCAGGTGTCTCCTTTGAACTTTGGGATGACAAAGGAACAATTGGAAAAGAACCAAGAGCGAGAAGAAAGCATGGCTAAGATGATGAACCAAATGGACCTATTAATGAAACATGTCATAGGAAGTGGTTACAAGGCTGTGAATGCGGTCGGAGTTAGTGGAGTGAATCCCGATGAAGCACACTTTGAGGCCATGTACAATGAAGAAGTACATTTCTTGGCAAATCAGGCAGGTGGTTCTCGTCCGAACTATCCAAGGCCGGGCGAAAATCAAGGTTGGAACAGGGATCGTGATGACGGTTGGAGAGACCGAGATAGGGAATGGCGTGACCGTGGTACGAATTGGAGGGAGATGGATGGTGACAAAGAACGATATGTGCCTCCCCATGAGCGTTAAAAGCCAAAGGAGCCAAGGGTTGATCCTGAAAATTTCTGCACCGAAGATATGCTTGCTCGCATTCTCAACAAAGTGGAAGGATCATACAAGGTGCTAAAGGAAATGAAAGATGACATCTCTTCTCTGAACCAAATAGTTACTTCACATTCGGTATCTATTAAGCAGTTAGAAACACATATGGGTCAGAGCTCAACTCATTTGAATCCAAGACCAAAAGAAGGTTTACCGAGTAATACCATGGTTAACCCAAAGAATGAAGCTTCAAAACGTGTCTTCATCATGCCACGATGTTAAATAAGGCGCTTCTTGGGAGGCAACCCAAGTCTTAGTTTTTTTTGTTATTTGAATAACAATTTTCAGATGTGCTGGGTGAAAATTCAAAGTTTGGGAGAAATAGGCAATTGGACGAGCTTAGAACCCATTCGGCGATCCACCGAGTGGGTCGACGAGCCCGATGTGGAAAACCTTTTTGACCAAACAAAGGGTTGGAGTTCTGGTAAATTTGGCGGGAAAAAGTGTCATTTGGCACATCACTAAATGGGTCGGCGACATAAGTGGATATCACCGATCATGGCACGAACTAAAGGGTCAAAAAGGATTCCAACCGTTTAAAATTCAAAACTCTTTTTATTTCAAATTTTTTGAATCTTGTACTCTTTCACCCTAATATTAGATTATTTCTTGTTAAATTTGTGTGTGGGTATCGTCGCATAGTTGAATATTGTCGCTTTGCTTGCTTTTCCCTTTTTGCCCATATCGTTCAATTGTCTGTTTTTGAGGTTGGTGTCCTAAATTTTCTTTATATTTTTACCATATCCTAAGCATGTTTGTATAATTGTTAGATCTATTGTACAATTTTGTGTACTTGGTTGATTTTGAACTGTGGGTTGTTGATCGAATTCGTTAGATTTCATGTTTTGCCTCCTATAGTTTAAATTTCGTGTTTAAATTGCTTAAAATTGAGGGTGTGTGGTTGTAGCATGTTGGGTCTGGTGTAGGTGAAGTTTAAGTAAACCAAATCGTATTGATCAATTGAATTTGTCCAATGATAGATCGGGTGACGTCATTCTTAAGGGCAAAAGACGTTGATTGGTCGATTTTAGATAAAATGGGGGAAGTTTGAGTACCCCGGGGTTGGTAATGATATGGGATAGGTGTTAATTGTATAGAATAGGGCTTTAATTTGGTTCCCATAGGCTGTGCATTGAAGATTGGGGGTCGGGGTAGAAATTTGGCACGAGAAGCTGCTCAGCGAGCTTAGTCGAGCTCACCGACTCAATCGGCGGTTCGCCAACTGACCCCTCACATCGCCCTTTTACCTTGAAAGTTAGCTTTTAGCCTCTATAACATTTGGCGATATGCATGTGCTCGTTGAATGTCCTTGTGATTGCCTCTTTTCAGCCTATATTTTTTAAAATCATTCTGTGAGATATTCGGCGAGCTACCATTGGCTCGCCGATTAAGTTCGACGATTTGTCAATTGACCCTAGACCTCACCCACTTGTGCTGAACTCTATGCATTTTTGGTCTGTAAATTTTGGCGAGCCCTCTGAGGCTCGCCGAATGAGTTCGGCATCTCGGGAGCTAGTCGGTGAGTTTTTCTGCAACTTTCAAATTTGATGTTTCACTGACCTGTTTCATATGCATTCATTCATTTTGTGTTGTCGTGCATATATGGCTAGACCTAAGGTACCTAGAAGAAACCAATCACCCCAAAAAAAAGCACGAAGAGTCGTCATTTCTGAGGAGGCAGCTCCTCCACGATCAATGCGACCCAAACTTCCTCCAACAGGGGGAAAAAGAACATATAAATTAAAGGGACCTGTGGAGCCGAGTCCCATTGATTCTAGCTTCGACACCATGGGTATAAACTCCACTCACCTCACCACTTTTGAGTCTGATCGTGAGGACAATTCTGGGTCTAGATCACCGCCCTTCGACTTTGAACCTGAGGATGATCAAACCCTTCAGAGGAGACGGGTTGAGTTGCGCTCCAAGGCATTGCATGATCCAGCGAGACTGCCAGTACTCCCGACTCCTCCTCCACCTCTAGCACAGGCAACTGAGCAGGCACTACAAGTGCCCCAGATATAGGCACTTCCGCCTCATTCGATGAATAGATTAAAGGCTTTCGGGTTTCGTACAATTTTAGAAGAGAAAAGATTTTCTACTGATAGGGTGGTGTACAGGCACCCAACTATGTGGGAAACCATTCGGTTCCATAAATTCGAGAGTTTTACATAGACCCGAGGCTCTTATATACCTTCTTGGGTCTGAGAATTCTACGCAGAATACGGGAGGCTGGTCCCAAATGGCAAGAAAAAAACCAGCTCATTTGCACATGTTGATCATGTGGTGGTGCGAGGTAAAAAGGTAAAGTGCAACAGTTTGGACATTAACGAGGTGTTGGGGTGCACAGTCAATGCGATACATTTCTTGGCGGACAAGATTCAGAAGAAAATCCACGATGACCTTAAGGGGTGGTTGGTTCCCTTGATTTCTGACATTATACTACCGTGGATTGAGCCAGGGGTCCAAATAGAGAAGAACGACCTAAATGTAGCTGCAAGGTACTGGTTCAGATTCATTAGCAGCATACTAATGCCATCACAGAATGAGTCCATTCTCCGCCATCCAAATGCAACTTTGTTGGGATGTATTGAATAGGCTAAATCTCAGGATGATCATTGAGAAGGAAATGTCCATGAGGGCCAAGCAGATCTAAATATCACTTCCATTCTTGGTGCTGATCACGGAGTTATGCCGGCGAGCTAGAGTGCCCTTTGTAGCAAAAACAGATATGAAAGTGACTCTCACTTCCTCTACTGACATGCGGAGGGTTGAGACAGATTACACCAGGGATGAAGCTAAGGGGAGGAGGATACCACCAGTGGACACATCTCTGGTTGTTAATGTAGACATGCTGGAGGCAGACACAACTCCTTCTACTCAGGTCGGTGAGCCTTCAGGTACACCTATTTCATCTGCTCCTACTACATCTGCTCTCACTACTTCTACTGCTACTGCTACTTCCCGCCCTACTTTGACATAGGCCACGATATATAAAATGGGCTACCTAGCCCATTCGACTGATGTGCATGCCTCCCGAGTTGAGGCAGCTCTCCTGAGGCTAATTAAACGGGCAATTGTTGCTGCCCTTGCCCCCATTCAGATGAGTTGTGAGAGTAGATAGAGATGATTACATCTCATAAGATGGCATTGAATGCACTCACTGTGAGATCGAGGAATGTGAGCAGGGAGGTCGACAGTCTGCGGATGTGACCACATTGAGGGTTGATGTTGCTGGGTTGAGGTGTGAGATAGCTGAGCTTAAGTCCATTGACATTTCAATGCTCTTTGGCACTGTGGACGTCCCTGAGGGTCCTAGTTCATAGGTTCCAGCTATTTTTGAGGTTCCTCCAGCCACTACCACCGGAGATGTTGTTTTAGCTTATGAGGGTGATGAGTCAAACACTCCTGAGACAGATGAGGAGGATCTGGGTACCCGTGAGACTGTTGTATATGATTATCTTGAGGACTTGGAGGGTGCAATGGTGCAGAGGACGATGGAGGCTTCACTTCAGGACACCTCGATGATAGGTCCTAGTGGAGTGTAGCCTGCTAGTATAGATGAGCCCGGCACTAATGCCCAGATTAAGAAAGTCCGAGATGTGCAGCGTTCACCTGAGGCTTACTGACTCTCTTCTTGTTTTATTTTTGAGACATTTATTTTATTTTTCATTGAGGACAATGTTTGGTTTTGCTTGGCGAGGTGAGGTATCTTCATATCTATCCCCTTGGCATGTACTTATTTTGTTTTGTTTCTAGCTTGTTTTGGATGCTTATCATTATGAATGCTGGTTTTTGGCATTGATGATTGTGAATGTTGGTTTTTTATCCAAATTATTCTAATTTTTTGTATTTGTGAAATGTGTGGTTGTTCTCTTGCATAATTGAGTATCGATTGCGATAAATACCGATGCCTTGAATAGTGTTCTTGATCGAAAGATATGTTTGTGCAAGTCCAATGAGGTAATTTTGAGTTGCATAATTCATGTGTGAACTCTTAGCATCTTATTGTGACTAGTCGATTGTTGAAATGAGTCTTGTGATGATCGTTGCACGCGAGCTCAATTTGTAGAGTCATAATCGATGATTGTGTGAATGCCTTGTGTGGTGAGATTTTCTTGAAATATGTGATTGGTGATACCTAGAACTTTCTCCGTTGGTCCAATTGACTAACATTGGCGAATAAAAGAAATGATCTTAGGCTTAAATTTTTGAGAGTGAACTAAATCGTTATTATACCTCTTTATGACCACCTTGTGAGAGTGTGAACCTAGCTTTATACCATTTGAGCCTAACCTTTTCTTTGGATGAAACATGAACACATTTGACCTCCTTCCTCCCCACCTAAACCCTTCATAAAACATTAGTCTATTTGAATAGAAGATTGAGGAGAGAAAATGAGCAATAACTTTGTGAAAATTCACCCTTGAAGAATCATATTGAAAAAGATGGAACCCCTCCATATAAAAAAAAAAGAGAAGAGAAAAGCAAAAGAAGAAAAAGATTGAAAAAGAATGTTGTAATGCAATTTGTGCATGGATAAAAGAAAAGGGCGTCCAACGAGTCACATAAGAATCTTTGTGCGTGAAAGAACTTAGGGTGGATAGTGAAAATCCAAAAAGAGTGGAAGAAAAGGAGAAGAAGTAAAATGCAAGTCATGCTTCATGAAGGTAGAAGTCACTAAGAAGAAGTGAAATGCAAGTCATGCTTCATGAAGGTAGAAGTCACTAATCCAAAACAATCATACCTTTACCCTCAGCCCCATTACAAGCCTTGAAAGACCTCGTTGATCTTGATTGAGCTGAATGACATATTGATGGGAAAATACGGGCAAACATATGGATAGAATCATGCATGTGTTTATCTTTGAGAGTGTGAGAGTTGATTTTGATTTCTCAATTCTTAAATTTTGATGAGCTTTGTGTGGGCATGGACATTATTGATGTGAGGGCATTCAAATACTTTTGTTGAACTTGAATTTGCATTTGAAGCAAGCATTGTCAGCTTGACTTCCATTTGATGATGACTAGTCACAGTTTGAAACTTGCAGTGCACAATTGAACATTGCACTGGTAGATTGAACCTCGTGTGCAATCATGTTGAGTCTCAAGTAGCACTATTTGTAGATATCCCTATTGACCTGATTGATCTTGTGTTTTACTTGAGGACAATCAAAAGTTTAAGTTGGGGGTGTTGATGAATCGGGGATTTCGACTCATTTAGGGCTTAATATTCAAAAATTTAGTGTACGCAATGCCTATTTTATGCTCATAACTGATGTTAAAATGTTAATTTACAACAATAAAGGCAAAAGAGCAAGGCAAGGACATTACGAGGCAAACAAAAGCGAAAAAGCTGAAAAAGTTGAAGGAAGGCAAAGCTGGTACTCGCCAAGGCCACTCGGCGACTCACCGAGTGGACCTTCAGCTCGCCCAAAGTTTCAGCAGGCCAGCCCATGGACAAAACCAACTTGGCGATTGGATAAGTATTTCGGCGATGCCAATTTAGCTTATAAAATATTGAAGACAGAGGTGGTGCAAAGCCATGTCAAGAAGGCGAGAAGAGGAGCACTAGGCGCATCGCCGACTAGGTCGGCGAGCCCAACCTACTTCACCAAAAGTTACAGAGTAATTGATGAAAAGACAAGCCAAAAGGGCGAGAAAGAGAGCACTCCGCGCATCGCCGATCGTGTCGGCAAGCCAGACTTACTTCGCCGAGTGACTCCGATGCTGAAATTCTTGGAACATATAAATGAAATTTTCAAAACAAGAAAGGGAGTTCCCACATTGTCCAGTTCTGGGTTTTTGATCTTGAACATTCTAAATCATTGTTTTTACACTTTTGAGTAGAGATTTAGGTTTTTGTTTCTTTTTTTTTTTTTTTAGCTTCAATTTGAGCATTTGGAGAGTTGTGGATTGTTGCCCAACTTGATGGAAAACTTAATTGGTAACGATTTCTCGTTCTTTATTATGTTAGGCTAAAACCCCCATTCTTGGGGGGTGATTATGTAGTTGAATGCTTCAATTAGCTTATGGGTGTTGATATATACTGATTTTATTATTGATTGGATGTGGGTTCAATTTTAGTTTGTGTTTTAATTGAGGAATTGTAGTTACAAATGCAATTCTTGGGGGGTGATTGTGTTGTTACCGAATTAGCTTGAGAAAGTAGGTCTGAATGCAATCTTACAAATCTAGTTTGAAAAAGTAGATTGATTATGGTAATGGGCTATTAATCTGTGTTGTGCTTGTTGAGGTTCGAAAGAACTCGCTTGATTCGTAATAGTTGATTAAGAAATGACTATTGCACCCAAAGTCTAGCCTACCCACTGAGATTCAACGACTTTTAGTAAATAATAATCACCCATTTTGCGGAATTGGCATTCAATTTGTCACACTCCCAATAAAACCCTCTCTATTTGTTTACCCCCGTTTTCAGCAGTCGTAATTCGGTTACCCAAATCCCTCCATTTGACATTAATTATCAAAACCTTGTTATTTATTTTATTGTTGCGAAAGTGTCTACATCTACAAACGATTAGAACACCATTTTACTTCTTAATCGAATTCTTTAACGTATCACTCCCTGTGGGATCGACCCCAACTCTTAGTTGGGTTTATACTTGTTAGCAACCGCCTACACTTAGAATTGGATGAAGTGTAGTTGAGCGTTATCATTGAGCTACTTATGAAGACTGACATGGTTCTTGCTAAAGCAATCAGTACACCATTGGCACAAAAAATGGTTTACAACAGGTCACAAGCAATCCGATTGATGTTTCTATGTAGAGGAGCATTGTAGGAAGTCTCCAATATCTCACTCTAACCAATCCTGACATATCACATGCGGTCAACTTGGTTAGTCAGTTTATGCAAACTCCAAACAGTGAGCATCTTCAGGTTGTGAAAAGAATTCTTAGAATTATTGAGGGACTTCAATGGCCTAAGACTTCTTGCAGGATCACCTCTCAGATTGTATGGGTTTTCAGATGCAGATTGGGGAGGTTGTGCAACAACAAGAAGGTCAACTACATGATACACAATTTACTTAGGTTCAAACTGCATATCTTGGGCCTCCAAGAAGCAACACACAATGTCAAGGTCCAATGCTAAGGCAGAATACATGGCACTTGCCTCTACTGCAGCTGAAATCACCTGGATCACCTACATCCTAAGAGACATTGGAGTTTACTTGAAAACAACTCCTACATTGTTCTGCGACAACATCAGTGCATTATACATGATTGTAAATCCAGTCTTACATGCTAGAACTAAGCACACAGAAATGGATTATCACTTTGTTTGGGAGAAGGTAGCCAGAGGACATATTGTCACACACTTTGTTTGATCAAAAGACCAATTAACTGACATTCATACCAAGGCATTGACAAAACAAGAGTTCACAAAGTTTCGAAGCAAGCTAGGAGTGAGTGTTCCACCTCTCACTAGCTTGAGGGAAGTGTTGCGAAATTGAGTTAGAATAGGAGTAGTATACATTGTATCCTAACTCTAATCTTATTCTAATTCTAATGTATCTCCTTAGATTTGTAATTGTACTAGCTAGGACTCTACTTGTGGCCGTATGTAATTGTACAAGTAGCATACGTATTGTCGCAATTATTATCAAGAAATAATATCTTCCCTTCTCTCTGATGGTGTGTTTTCTACAATTATATCCTTTAATATAAATCCATTTTATTAGTGGCGGCTTTTTCTTTTTATATGTATTATTTTATTGGCGGCTTTTCTGTGGACATAGCTGCTTCAAATTTAATCCATTCACTATACTGTATGTTTATTCATTCCCTTCTTCTGCAAAAAATAATTTTGTATTTTTGTCTATGACTTGTATTCGTCAAGACTGATGCTTCTCAAGGGGCTTAGAAAAATATAAGTACATATTCTATTCAAAATTTGAAGACAAAAAGTGAAGTTGAAAATCTTTATAAATTACATCTATTTCAAAATAACTCAATTGTTGAGGGAATGCACGTTTATTAAGAAAAAAAAGTTTACGACATAAATTGAATACTCTCTCTGTCCCAATTTATATACTTATTTTTTTTTGTTAGTCCCAAAAAGAATAAGATATTTGTATATTAAATAACAATTTAATTTTAAAATCTTCATTTTACCCTTAATGAAATATTTATAGTCACACAAGTTTCTATCATTTTTTACCACAAGTTTTAAGTCTTCCATGAAAAAAAGACAAATATACTCCTGAACTATTTTAAATGGTATGCAGTTACCCTCCGTCATAATTTTGGAATATTGATGCCCTTGCCGTCCAAAAACTAGAGAATATATGCCCTTTATACTAATGGAAATACACGTGTCATAATCTTATCTACCAATCCGATTTTTATTAAATATTGGATCGAAGGATAAGATTGTGCCACATGTCCCTATTTAGTCTTCCGTTAGAGTGAAGGGCATATATGCTCTAGTTTTTTGATGGCATGGGCACTAATGTCCCAAAAGTATGACGGAGGGTATCTGTATATCATTTACGATAGTTTGAGGGTATAACATGTCCTTTTTCCCTTTTTTTAAAACTCCGTTTCGAGTCAAACTACCTCACATAAAATGAGACGGGGGAGTACCATTTTTTAATTTCGCATTTTTAGTTATTGTCAAACTATTCTTGAAAATATACTTTGGAATCACTTATTTTTCTTTCACGAAGATTGAAATTGAATCGCGTGGACAATTTTAATAATTCAATTAATTGACTATATGAATAAAATAAGCAATTTGTTAATTAAGCAGAGTTAATAGTTCAATTTGTTAAATTGAGACATGTGGCCGTAAAGTCAATTCTCTTTGTACTACCTCCAATTTAGCTGAGGGATTAATTGACCGAGTCAAATTAATGATTAAACAATAATTAAAATTTTGCAGTTACCAGAGTCTAATCAAACATGGAAATAATGTAATTGATGGTGTATGGAATATACAAACTTACAAAAAGTTTCTTCCCAAAATCACAAAGATAAGGAATTCAAAACACCACTAGGAATTTATTTGGTGTTGCATACAAACATAAAAATGCATGAAGAATAAATATTTTTGCCGATACTATATGCTTTCACATGTGTCTTTTTACATTTCACTTATGAGTGAAGAAGTAGTGCTATTAGTTTCAGCAGAAATATCCCAAACTCTTTCAGACACCCCAAAGTTGAGGTTGTATTTTGGCTGCTTGTTTGGGGAAAACAATCCAAAATGTTTCTCAAGCTCTGGATTCTTGTTATTCTCATCAAACATGGCGAATATATAAGTCTCTATAGGTCCAGGCTTTCTCGGACTACCCTCTTTCGCATGTTGAATTAAGTTCCTCAAGTATGTTGCTGCATTATCTGTTGTGGCACCAAATGCACCAGCAGACGGCCATCCACTCTCTGACACAACAATTCCTACAGACCCTCCTCCTGTTCGTTCCATCGCAGCATAAACAGAATCCAACATAGCATCAAATAAGTTCCTATATTGACGCGAACCATCTTGTACCACCACATTAGGGGCTGTAAAAAGAGCATAGGGAAGTGATATCTGTCCTGGATTACCAGAATAGCTAAAATAAGGATAAATGTTAACGAGCAAAGGTGCACGTGTATCCCTCAAAAATCCAACAATCGGATCAGTGAACCATCTCACATCGTTCCTAAATGAACCCTGTGATGGTGGATAAGAGGTGCCAATCAACGTCATGTCTACTGACGTTGAGACCTTAATGTCATTTCCCAAACCAGCTTCACCGATTGCTTTATAAATGTTTACCAAAGCAGGAACTTGAAATGAGGTAAGATACGATGTGCCAGTAACAGGGCTGATCTCATTACCAACAGCAATGTACTTAATTTTAACAGCAGGCCAGAAATCTTTAACGTTCTTCTGTACCCACCATCTCGCGTGTTCCATCCCAGAAGCAATGTGTTTCACATCTACATTTGGAAGTCCTAGTATCACTTCAATGTTTGATCCTCTTAATGCATTCAAAGCTCCATGATTCGGATCATAAAGCCTGAGTCTTCCAATGTTTCTTGACTTGTAGAGCTGTATAACTTCCGAATGTGATGGCAAGTTGTTCCCCATCATTCCATAGCAAACACCTATTTGAGCCTCTGCTCAATAACAAGTAGAAAATGGGGTTTTAGAAACTTAACCAATTCTTGTAAACTTAAAAAATTTAAAGAAGACATGCTAGGGCAGATGTAGTATATATGTAATTACTCGTCCCTCCGAATCTAATAGTTTTAACTCAAAATTGTATATGTTTCAAAAGTTCACTAAATTAGAATAAATATTAGATTTTGACTGCATTTAAATTTTGGATCCGTCTCTGCTCTCATCCCCTCAAATTAGAAAAGCTTGCGAGTGTTAACCGAAAAATATCAAATAACGTTGGTCAAAATGAATATAGTCATGCAAGTTAGTGTGGGAAAAGATACACAGCTAAGAGTATACGAAAAAAAAAAAACAAGTATCAACAATATTATTTTTGAGTCAGAAATTCAAAATGTTTAAGTAGAAACCTGTTATGTGTATATTGGTGGCAACAAGTAATCCTAGAAGCACGATAACAGCTATTTGTGTGGTAGCCATGATGCTTGATGAGAAATGTTGTTGGTACAAACTAAGTGAACTAGGACCTATTTATAACCAAGTCTTAATTAGTCTAATGAAGTTAAGAGCCGCCAGGTGTATGTTCACATGTCCATAAGCCAACTTGATCATTTTCTAAATAAAAAAAAGGGATCAAGGGTAGAAGTCCAAATGCAGCCCCAAATTCATAAAACTTATACATATTTAGTTAGGTCTTCTTTTATTTTTATATGATAATTTTATTTTAATGGCGGCTTTTCTTTAGAGGCAGCTATCAAGATTGACTATAAAGTTTATAATTATAGTGATATTTTTGGATGTGCTTGAACCAACTAAAACAGCTACTTGTCGTAGATCAGAATTATAGACGACGTTTTTTCAAAAAGCAATGGTCTGACTTTCAAAAGAGTAAACTATAATTTAGTCCATTTATTGTATTGTTAAGCCCCCCAAAAATATTCAAGTTTGAAGTCTGATTTTTATTGGATAAACTAGTCTTTGAAAATGTACGTGTCATATTTTTCTAAGAATATTTAACATAAATTTTACACCAAAAAAATAATTTGATGTAAGAATAAATAAATAAATTAATCTTTGTAGAAATATCAAGGAAAATGACCCTAACCTTCATTTGTACACATGGCCTCTGTAGACACACAAATTTTATTAGATTTAATTGAGGAATTGACACAGACATACAATTATTATATACAATTGACAACATATAACACAATATTAATTAGCAATTAATATTCTAAACAAAATTAGCACGTATTAGTCTAAAAGAAATAAAACCAACTTTTTATAGTTTTTTTCTTTTAATCATGTGCAACCAACCGGCATTAATTAAGGAGATGTGAGATTATTTTTTCTTGCTTGTTTTTAACTCCTATAATTAAGAAAGTTAGCTTTCCAATTTCTTTAAATTCTCAAACTCAATTGTATTTAAAGAGCTTATTAACAAATTGTGACTACTTTTAAGGTAAGAAAATGTATTATTAATGCTCTAACGTGTATTAATTATCACATAATCAACAATAATTAATCAAATAATATTAAATGGCATTTTATAAGAAACTGTAATAATACATATGCATAAATTATACAATAATTAAAGTTGCGATTACATAATGAATACATAAAAAAAATATGTATACACAAAAAAATATTCATAAAAATAGACGTGTAAATTTTATTGATGTATACAGTAATTGTAGCATGTATACATAAACTTTATATTGTATACATAAGAATATTACCACAATTATATGTATTACTATAATGAATACAAGAATGAGATTAATAGATACATATATAAATTAAATTTTATTTGTTAATTGTACATGTGATTTTGTTTATGTATACAGTAATTGCACTAGGTATACATTAGTTCGTATTCATCTGCCGAACAACCGCTGGAATTCCCAACAATGATAGCTGCACTAATCAAATGGGCCGCCCCAAACCTAGAGCTGACATTTAAATCGGAGTGTATTCAGTGATTTGTATTCAGATAATAAACTTGTATATTTTAATTTATATTGAGATTGGAATTCATTGGTATACATTGGTTGTATTCATCAAAATCAACATTCTGATTTTTCACGAGGATCTCACGAGAATCTTTCTTACCCATGAAATTGAGAACAAAAATTTCAAAAAACTATAACCTGAATTTTCGTCAAAAAAAGTTTTAAAAACTTTAGTTCCACAAATCACGAAATTTCAAAAATAATGGGGCAAGAAATGCTACATAATTATATATTAAAAGAAAGTATTGGAAGGATCAATCGATAAACATACAGTTATATCTGATTTGCATAGACAGAGTGAATTAAGGAGAATAAGAGAAAATTTAGAAGAGAAGCAAATATACATATGAAAAGGATTTTAGAAAGAAAACAAAAAAAGGTTGAATAACCTAAATTTTCGCAAAAACAAAATTGAAAAAACTTCAATTCCACAAATCATGAAATTCAACAATTAATTGGACAAGAACAAGTTTATATATAAAGATGATTTTAGAAGTATCCATGAAAAAACATATTGTTATATCTGATTTTCATAAACAGATTAAATTAAGGAGAAGAATTGAAAATTAGGGAGAGAATCAAATATAGGTATGAAAAGAATTCTAGAAAGAGAAAAAGGAGACAAAAAAGAGAAGAACTCTATTTTAAAACGTTGACAAAATAAATAAAAAAAGAGGTAAAATAGGGACAATAAAACAATAAATTTTTTCTTTCCAAGAAAAAAACAACAACAATCAAACGTGTGTTTGAGAAAAATAAGGAGAACAAAAATACATTTTTTAACAAAAAGAAAAATAACTATTCAATGCCAAATAAATAAAACAAAGTCTTTTTCTTGCTAAAAAATTAAAAGTGGGCTATTTATTGCTAATTTAGTCTCTAGGGTGTTATGCTGTGCCATTTTATTGATTTAATTCATACAAAATTTGGATTAAATCCATGTTTATTTGAGTTGGTGGGCTTTATAAATAAGTAAGTCCATTTTTATTAAAGTGAATTTTATAAATGACATATATAAGACTAATAATTTCAAGTTATAACAGTATAATAATTCTTTCAAGTTGTAACAATAAAAAATTGTAGGTTCTAACATTTTATTAAAATAAAAAAATGCTTTAAAATAATAATCAAATAATTTTATTTTTAAAAAAATAAAAGGTAAAAAACGGATATAGTTGTAGTAATAAATTTGAATTCATTAATGATAATTAATATTTGCCATAAAATTAGGAGATTCAAAACAAAAGAGGAATATTTGTTTTCCTTTTTAAACTCAAATCAGTTTAAAAAACTAGTAAAAATTAATTTGTTTGGAAAAAATATAAGGTAAAAACAGATATGTTAGGAGTAATTAATTTTGAATTCATTAATGATAATTAATAGGTGCCATCAAATTAGGAGATTCATAAAAAGGGAATATTTGTTTTCCTTTTTTCGCTCAAAACAATTAAATTCCATTCAAAAAACAGATTTTCTTTTTTTTTCTTCAAACGTTTGTCTCTCCTCTCATTTTTTTTCTGTAATTTGTCATCAGTCACAACTAGTTTCAGTTGATTTTTATCCAATAATCTTCATTTGTGTTGTAATGGACGGCTTCTTATCAATATTAATAAAACATGGTGGTATATGGGATCCTTCAGGTTGGTATTCTTTGCGATTTTTTATTTGTATTGTTATACAAATCAAACGTAAAAGAAATAATTAGGAACAATGATACTAGAAAGGAAGTTTTCAAAATTTGGTTGTGTATAATAGAATTTAATTGTGACGATTTTGGTATGAACACTTTTTTTTTTAGATTACATAATATTTGTTTGAAAATTCAAAAGATTTTGGTATGAATTTTTTTAAATTTATGATTTCTAGTAAAAAATAAATTACATAAAATTTCTTTCTAATTGATATACAGGTCATACCACTTTTTTGTACAATTTTGGAGTTATATTTGAATGAATTGTGTATACTGGTTACTTAAAAAATTATTCAGATTTTGTTTGTGTATAATAGTTTTAATTATGGAGTATGAACATTACATAAAATTTGTTTAAAATTGGTATAGATTTTGGTATGAACATTTTTTTTTTTATGTTTCTAGTTAAAAAAAATTACATAATTTATTTTTGAAATTGGTATACTGGTTATACCATGTTGGTACGATTTTGGCATTATATTGGAATGAATTTCATATACTGTTTATATAATAAATGACAATTAATTGTTAGAAGTATTATTAATTTTTTGGTATGATTCTGGTATAAAATTGACGGAAATTTTGTATGAAAATCGGTACAATAGTAAGATCAAATTTGTATGAAAATTTATTGTTTTTATGGCGCGAATCTGATATGATTCAATTTCTATTTTTGGCATTATATTGGTTGGAATTGTACATAATAGTGGGATGAAATTGGTGTATTGTTTATTTAATAAAAGATAATTACTAGTTATAAATTGTATGATTTCGTATTCTTTTTTGCATGACTCTGGTATGAATCAGTGTTTACTTTTGGCATGAAATAGGTATAAAAAGTATGCATAAAAATGGTATGAAATTCTTATACTGATATAACATATCTACAAAAGTTATTTTTACTTTTGTATCTTGTAATACCGACACAATAATTTATGATGGAACGGAAAAATATTCAATTCAAAAAGTGTCGGAGCATAAATTATTACCACCTGATTCAAAAAGAACTGTAGGAAGACGACAACTTGAACGTAGGAAAGGGCTTGCTGATGTGAAGTTCAAGAGGTCTATACGTGCAGTACATGTCGTTGAGAGGGACACAACCGGAAGACATGTTCAAATTACCCTGCTGAAAAAAGACATAATTTATTTTTATTTTTATTTGATTGTTTTATTGTGACAAACTCATATTTTTTGATTTATTCTGTCTTTTAAGTTAATGAATTATAATAAAATCTATTATGTGTACTAACCAACCTAAACCTAGTTAATGTTGCCAATTTGTATACATTTGGTATCGAGCTGATATTCCATTGAAAAGTTTTGGAAAAAAAAACAAAATGGAATTGATAATTCAACGAATTAGCCAAAACTAATTATTTTTAGATTTCAACTAAATTAGTCAGCCTACAACTAGTTAATTTTGTACCCAATTGACATACATTTGGTATCGAACTGATATTCCATTGGAAAATTTGAAAAACCAACATGTAATTGAGATTTCAACTGAATTAGTCAACCTAAAACAAGTTGATGTTGTATCAAATTGGTAAATATTTGGTATCTAACTAATATCCCATTGGAAAAATTGAAAAATCAACATATAATTGAGATTCAACCAAATTAGATAACCTAAAACAAGTTAACATTGTATTCAATTGGTATTCATTTGATATCCAACAGATATCCCACTTGAAAATGGAAAAACAAAATGTAATTGATATTTCCAATTGGTATTAAACTGGTATCCAACTAAAAAAATTAAGTTTATTTGTATCCAATTGGTATTTAATTAGTATCAAACTGGTGTCCAATTGGGTATCAAATTGATATCCAACTAGGAAAATTTGTATCAAATTGATATCTAATTGGTATAGCTGAAAATACAACATATAATTAAGATTTCGACTGAGTAAGTCAATCTAAACTAATTAACATTGTATCCAATTAGTATCCATTTCGAAAATCTAATTGTAACAATGCATACAATTGTTATCTAAACAAAATTTTAAGATATTTAATTCTTATTACTATGTATATACAGTTTTTTTCAAACTAAAATCTCAATCTAAAACTGGTTATTGTTGATATCCAATTTGTATCCAGGTTGAAAAATTTCGACTAATACTGCATGAAATTGGTATCCAACTAGTGGCCAACTTTTATCCATCTGGGTTTAATTAAGCCTAACAATGTATATTTATATACTCAACATAAAACATACTATTGATTTTCAAATATCATGAACGAAAATCAATAAAATTTGTTTAATACTGCATAGTATATAACAATAATGCATAGTATATATTATTGCAAAAACTGAAGCAAAAAATAAACAATATCCTAAAATCATGAAAGTCTAAGCCAATCATCTATCTGACAACTGATCTCTTTGGTCTTAGTGTAGGATAATTGGTAGTATCCAAATCATGTTCTTTTTCTAAGCTCGGTCCATCAATTTTGCTAATTGTGTCATCAGCATTCTTACTTCTTCCATACTGTCATGGAATTGTAGCGTACCAGTGACGACATTTTACATCAATGTCAATGTGACCCATATCAAAAACTTCATTGCTAATACATTCAACAAATAAACTTGTGAACATGCCACAATCACTGAAAAAATATTGAAAAAAATTATTTTGAAAAAGAAAGTGAATTAATTATTATGAAAAAATTACAATAATTTAAGAATAGATACTTTGATATTGGATCTTGTTAATGTACATCATTGATAAATTCAACTTTGAGAGGATCAAGTTGAGCGGCAATTTTCGTTTGAATGGAGAAGAAGAACAATGGAGAAGTTGGAATAGAAAGAAAAATCGGCGTGGATGGAAAGAGAACGTGGGTATGTGGAAGTGGGGTGGGGTGGGGTGTGACATGTGATAAGGTAAAAGAAATCCCTTGAAAGATGTAATTGATAATTATGAACTTATTCTCTCTCATAATTTTCTCTTTCTCTCACCTATTAACATTATATAAATTAATTAATAAAATACAATTAATTAATTTATAAATTAAAATTGATCTGTTAATAAATGTGATAGTAACAAAAGAACAAGAATCAAGGTAAAATTCCTAAAAATGTGTAAGTGATAATTATGGTAGATTCTTTATTTATATCATTTAATAATAAAAATAAAATTATAAAAGACTAATTATTTAATAAAGTAAAATTAAATTTATTTATAAATAAAAAGTGATCTGTTATAACTCGTAATTAAACTGTTATAAGCAATAATATTTTAAAAGTAGATTTAAAATCTGTAATATAGCCCCTTAAATATATATGTGGGGTGATTTTTCCTTTATTAAATTTAAGTCCAAGGTCCATTTCACCTTGAAGCCCAAACTCATGCCACGTGTCACTAGGTATCCAAAACCAACAAGGTGACGACACGTGTCCAAATGGGGTGATAGTCACAGTTAAATGCAAGAAACAATCACAATCTGCCAAGTGTCAAAATGACATCCTTTGGCCAATCACAAACAACCTTGTCCACCCCCTACAACTATAAATAGGCGATGGACATGACATTCCAAAGGGATAAAGAAAACTCTTCACCAAGCATTCTGCAATTGGAGAAAGCTACAACACCAACTACATAGCTCTTCGAAGGAGTGCTCAACAGAGTTCTTCCTGGAGATCGACTTGAAACGACGAAGTGCTTCCTGACGTTCTCGGAGATCAAATACATGTCAAAGAGGTCTACATCATCCTACATTGGAGAAATACACTACTGAAGGCCCTCGAATCACGGAGAAATACTAGGAGGGAAGAATCAAGAGAACAACAGAATTGTACTCACAAGATTCATTAATAAAAATTACATTTTTATTTTGCTTGCAGTTAATTTTTAGCGCTTACGAAAATTTGTTACGAGCAACCTCTATCCAATACATCATTAAAAAAGTAGTCGCTAAAATAGTAATGGAAGGGATCATTTCCCATGTCATGTCCCAACAATCTATATATAATAATAAAGCTGAATAAAAAATGGTGATGTGGCACTCTCAATGAGTTTCAATCCTATTTATCTTATTTTGTAATTTTTTTGGCCAATTTTCTAATTTTAAAATACAAAAAATTCATCTAAATATTAAAGATAGTGATAGTTGATTCTTTCTTCATCAATAGCCATATTTAATTTATTTTATCATTAATGTTGTTTTTCTCTTTTCCTATAATATTCCTCAATTTCTTCTTTTACCATTTTCTTCCCTAAATATCACCATTAATGATATTTATATCATTTCCTTGAATCACTTTTTTCCCTTTCTTTATTCTTTTTTACTTTTTTTTTTAATTTATTCAATTCAAGATATAATATAAAAGGTATTTTTTAAAAAAATTTACGTTTTCCCTTACGTCTCATCATTAATAATGTTTATAACATTTCCTTAATAAAACATTACTTTATTTCTTTGTTCTTTTTTTCTTATTTTTATTTATTTATTCCATTCAAGAAATTTATATATCGATATAATATAAGGTATCTTCTTTATTTGTATTTTCCCTTTTTAATTTATTTTTAAAGTTCATCTCCATAACTTATATCTATTTAATGATGTTTATAACATCTAAACATCTCTCTCTCTCTCTATATATATAGATATATATTTCTATTATATAGAAACATGAAGGGGTAGGACGATCAATGGAATATCTCTAATATATTTGTTGTTTAAGGGTACAATGATAACAATGTATGAGATATGTTTAGCAAACCACGAACCTTTTTTCTTTTCAATTCCAGATTGTTCGTCTATCACTTTCTAGGCATAGTCTCAGAATATCAAAAAGTACTCTCACTGTTCTTCATACCTTCAACTTCTTACAAGTCGGGTATTCTCCTCTTAATTTTGTTCCCTAAACATTCTGTTTGTTTTTTTCCTATCATTTTCTGCATTTTTTTAATTATTAATTCCGTCTTTTTAAGTTCTCTTTGAATTTTTAATTTTTGGAGCAGAATTTCATGGTTGTTTAGGTTAAATTGAACTCTTAGTTAACATATATGATTGTTTTAGAGTTATTCTCAAATTTTAAAATGTCTATTCAGATTGTGTTCATTATTTGTATTTTCATCATTTGCACTTATTTGTGGAGGTATATTGTGTTAATATTTGTGTTCTTGAACTAATTTTTATGTCGACTCATTAGCAAGTTCACTGAGAGTTATCCTATGCCTATTGTAGATCTCTAACTCATTCGATTCATGATTGGAGTTAAGGTTTGGAGGACTGTTTTATTTCTATATGCATGTCTAGTTGTCCTCTCCTCCAATTCTCTCGCCTTCGGTTCTCTCTACAATTTCACTTTTTTAAATATCCATCGCCATCGAGGTGTTTATATACAGCGCTGACCAAGTCTTTCATACAACACCCATCTTTAAGAAAGAATCGCTTCTTTAACTAACAAGTACTTATAACTTCTTAATGGATGCTCAAAGCAAGTCTAGATTACCATTCCTAAAGACCATACTAGCTAGAAGCAAGCCCTTGAGGAGGATTTTGACTATGAGCACAGTGGGTTCGAGCCGGTGTTCTAGGAGCCAATGATGGATTAGTCTCCAATGCATCCTTTATGAGTCCTCTATTTTGTTTCTCTCTTCCTCTTTATTATTTCCTCACTATCGATTTCAATTTTCTCTGCTATTTCTTTAAACTTCCATAAAATATATTTTCAGAGTTTTAGTTTTTTCTTGTGCATTCGTTGACTAAAGCTGCTTGTTTGTG
Organism: Solanum pinnatisectum; assembly: GCA_035578085.1. Taxonomy (NCBI): domain Eukaryota; kingdom Viridiplantae; phylum Streptophyta; class Magnoliopsida; order Solanales; family Solanaceae; genus Solanum; species Solanum pinnatisectum. Next base: position 37,252,360 of record CM069076.1, on the reverse strand, counting down.
CTGGTTAGAAAAATGTGGATGTATTTGGACAAAAAAGATTTAAGTTTGTTTCAGATATTGTAATTCTTGGGTCCTCTTAAAGATGGTGTGACAAGCATATGTCCTACTATTTCTGGTCAGCCTCCTCCCAATATATCTCCCCATTTTCTCTTTAGTGTTATAATCAAGATACTAGAAGGATAGAACAATATGTTAATGACAACAGTTTAAAATTGTTGCTGAGAGCTTAGAAGTATAAAGTCATTTATAATGTAAAGATCAGCAAACGTTGATTCATGAGAAATGAGAGCTTCCAACTGTTTGCAAGTTATATTAGACAACGACAACAACAACCACATACCCAGTGTAGTCCCACAAAATGATGTTTACACTTTGTGGAGGGTAGAGTGTATGCAAGACCTTACCTCTACCTTAGAGGTAGAGAGAATGTTGTATTATTGATGACATGAAATTAATGATATTAAAGTTGATATGGCTTTGACCTACTTAAAGGAAGGAATGTTCACTAGCAAATATACTTTCGTACTTCTTTTTCAAACTGATAACTTTATATGCTTCCCTATTTTGAGTATTGGTTCTTCAATATCCTCCTTTATGCTATGTTAAGCTACAGTTGAGACACTTAAAGATATAATGGAACGATCTAAATAATATCTACCTACGTGGCTATCTGTAATCCACATATTACAAAAAGACTTTTCTAGAATCATAGTTTAGACACAAATAAGGAGACCTTCTCTCTATTACTCCTCGCTTCAGTGCTATCTCGGTGACTTCTCTTTTAATCAGTAAGTATCTTTCCTCTTCTGATTTTTGTTTTTAATTTTCAGTTTTCTTCTTTTATAAAATGGATACTACTTAACTTTTATTAAGAAAACCACAATGTTTTTGCTATTGGTGCTTGGGCAGAAATTACCTCCTAATTTTCTTGTTTGCTCCTATTTGTAGGTTGACTATCTTTTTTATAGTAGTCTTGAAATCTTTGATGATCAGTGTGTTACACATTATTAGATGTAATTTTTACAAGTCACTTTACCTTTTTTTTTATTGGGATATGTCTCTGCTTTTTGCAGTTCATTTTTGTCCCGATTTTGATTTTTTTCCAATGGTTCCTATGAACATTTGTTGTATTTCAGTTGTTCTAGAATTATATAAATATAATGGCATCTTGATAAAAAAAATATGTAAAAAATACTTGCCCCTCTATGGTTCAAAGAGGTAACAAAGATATCAAAATAACTTAACTATTAAAGTTATGCCTAACGCACTATCTAAATGTTATGATTAATTTTTTCTAGGTCAATATGCGGCATCCACAAAGGGATTCATGATTCCTTAGTTAGATTTCTCAAGATATTCAATGATGCTTTGTCCAATGATGGAATGTGCATTGTCAATCACTCGGCTTAGAACATGTAAGATGTTTGTGTAACCTCTTTCTATTGTGCTACTTTGGCAGCCACATATGTATGAAGTTGAATCCAAGTAGCTCGTGGAGGCGATTATTGGTAATAGAACTTTATTTTATAGAAAGTTAGAGATTTTATTATAATGCTAAATGAAAATTTTGAATTAGTTAAGGGTGCTGTAAAACATATATCTATATATGGATAGTCTCATTCATGCTATGAATTTACCTTTTTGTTAAATCACCTTGAGTCTACATTGTCTTTGCTATCTGATATACATTTGTGTCATAATCCACCTTCTCCTTAAGTTGCTAAATAGAGCAATGTAGAAAGCCTCAATTATTTTTATTCAATCCTGTATCTAAATGTTGTATTCTACCTTATTTCGATTTTATTGTGCTTTTTGGTGGTCACACTATGTGTATCATGTGGTCTAACTATATACATTCTAATGAATTAATTAGTATTGGTCATGTATTTAAGATAGATCTTTGCTTTGATTAGACTTCGATAGTTTTTTTACTCTATAGTGATACTTTGGTTCTCATTTACTGCTACATTTCAGATAGTTCGGGTCAAACTCATGCTAACAATGATGATCCTTTGATAACTAACATTTTATTGTAAATAAATCTCAAAGACAGTGTCCTTTGATAGTTTTGGATTGAGTTCGTTGCCTAAACAAGTTCACTTATGGCAATTTCTTATTTCTTGCAAAATCATTCTTTACTTGATTTGACCTATCAAGTATCAACACACATATCAATTTACCAACATTAACTTCATAATTGAATCTAAATGTATATTAAGTTCATTGATGTATTTTTTAAGGAAGATGGACTACTACCGACAACTTGTGGAACACTAAATTATGTGACTCTAAAGGTGCTCATTAGTTTGTCCTATAAGTTGTTTCATTTTATATCCTCCGAGTAATAACTTTCATTTCTATTTTGCTTCTTGTTAATGATGTAATCTCTTTTATACCTATGCCTGGTTATCTGCCTTATGAAGAGTCAAATCTCATGGCATTATGTAAGAAAGTGTGTTTATTTGTTACTGGTCATTTCAAAACGCAATTTGTATCATACATTTTCCTTTGGAAGATAATGTTCAGGTGAGTGTTATTGACAAAACTCGACGAATGACACATAATGAGGAATTGATTTAATTGTTAATACCTAAAGCTTAATTTACATGTCCATCATGATTATCTTCTAATGCAAAGAAACTGAACAAAGAAAGCCTGGATTTAAATCCACCGACGATATGTATATCTCATTATCTCCTTTTTCAAAACAAAGCAAAAAAGTTAATTGGTGTAATGTGTTTATAGATAATAGTTGTTTTTAGTCGGCTATGTATCTGCATTTGCATTTAGCTTCTCATTCATTACTGAAATACAATTTGATGGCAGCATATATTTGCATTAGAAAGACACAAGTGTCTCACTCTCCATTGTGAATCATTTGGTATCTGGTACCAGGTAATGGGTAAGATCTGATATGTTTGCACAATTTTATATGCAATTTTCTTCGCAAGAGGATAGATTATCTTGCATGAGTGGAGTAATATGACTCTACATATAGCTGAAAACATTTATAATGTATGTTGTGCCGTCTTAAAATTGAAAATTAGTGTTGATATGCACATGTTTATTTTATGGGAAAATTGTATGAAATAGCAAACTGCAAACTATTAATTCAAATTAAATGTTATAGCCATAGTTTATTTTAATTGTAATTCGCAGCAAACATCCCTTTTTTTTTGCCATCTGATTCGGTATACAATTAGCCATTTTTGGTATACAATTAGCCATTTTATACACTTCGGTATAAAATATATAAAATGCGTTTGTATTTGTATAAAGCGAGAGAAAAGTGTATATATAAATACAAATGCATATATTTTTGTCCTATACACTTATAATTACACAAATACATATCTTATTATACAAATTACAATGTATAAATGAATTTATACAAAACTGAACAATTTGTATAAAATTGGATGTTTGTAGCGAATTATACAAATCAAAAGCTCCATAGCAAACATAAAATTTGCTATGAAGCGCAATTATGCAAACTATAGCTATAACATATAAATATAATTTTTATATTTGCTATATGTGAAAGTTGCTCTTATTTTATTGCTATAATTTGACCTTACCTGATTATGAAAAAAAAAAAAATAATGTAAAATTGAAGGTGAGACTTAATTGTATTTTCATTAGAATTGATGTTGTGAAGTTTGTTAATGTTGCATTAATTTTTTATGGCATTTACTTCATCTTTGAGTGATAAAGTATTAACACATGGTAATTTCCATTCATTTTAAAAATGAGAAAGAAAATAAGGTCTTCTATGATGAGCTTGAAGCTTAGTTTGAGCAAAGGAAGACAAAAGTGGTTGTTCAAGTTCTGTTTGGAGAGGTCTATTACTCCAAAAATTAATCACACATCTTGTAGAGTACAATCACATCCTCTCCATTATTTTCTCCTGTCACGACCCGAGTGTTTTACTCAAAAAAAATGAAAATGACGGACTTGTTTTCGAAAAATCGATTAAACTTATGATTGAAGAGAAATCGAATTTCCAAAATGAATAGAATCGCCACTTAATTTTTAAAAGAAATAAAGAAAACTTATAATTATTTCAAAAGATTTAAACAGACAAAATCAATTGAAAATAAAAGGGTTCGAGTTCAATGTACATTCCGAGAAGGTGTTAGGCCCTCGAAATGTCCGCTAACTTGCAGTTGACCGACGATTTGACTAAATTTCACTAATTTTAGAAAAAATAAATTAAGTAATAAAATCCATATTTTATGGGAAGAGAGATAAACTAAAGGGAATTTTTTTAAGGTAGTTAATTCATATGTTGTAAGACAACTAAAATAAAATAAAACTAAGTAATAAATAAGAATATGAATATTTAAATTTGAACATAAAACTAGACATGACTATCTTTTGGGAATTAATTAAGTTAAAACCAAATAACATAAAAAGAGTTAGAGAGTTAATACAAACAAATAAATAATGGCAATAACAAGAGAATGCCCAAATTTGGGCCAAATTTATTGGACCCTTGGTCCACACCTGTCCTAAATTTTATAAGTGGGCCTGCTGAAAGTTCAAATGGATTCCAGCCCATTTGTTTCTTTTTCAACCTGCTACCTAATCACATAGGACTGCTGCACAAAAGAATTGGGCTTTAGGCCCATTTTCGCCCCAAAAACCTGTGTATACAAAAAGTGTGTATCGATGTATATAAGTCATATTTTGACCCATTTTCATGTATATCGGACTGTATACCAAGTGTATACATCATTCTTCAACTCCTGCAACCTGTATTTCAATTTTTAGCCTTGTATTCACTGCGCCTCAACCTGCATATCAGTATTTTCGCAGTGTATAACAGTGCATACTGTTGTATATAGCAGGTATACAACTACTTTTTGAGCTTTTTTAAAGGCCCGCAACTAGTCCTTAGACCTTGTAAACCTGCTTTCAATTTGAAATCCGCTTAAGACTGACTCGATGGAGGGAAGTTGAGCCTCTATGGCTCATCTCGAGGATGCAAGAGAGAGGGAGTCCACCACGGACTCGGGAAAAGGTTCACACAACAAAAGAAAGAAAACAAAATTAGCATTTGAAAATAAGGAAGCAAATGAGACATAACTTAAGTGAAAATAGAATCAACTTAATTATCTCAAGACCAAAAGGGACTACTGCTAATATCTACTGTTAGAGCTTTTAAGAACATAAAAGATGAGCTACTGTATATTAATCAACAAACATTTGGCAACTAACATTAAAGCAAATTGACCAATAAATGCAAACTTGGATATGACATACTTGTTACTGCCAAGATAGGATAAAAATGGACACTAACTCAAACATAGATTAAGTTAAAACTAGCTCATAACTACTATCAAAATAGACTCTTTTAGAACTTCAATGCTTATGCACGGTGATATTATTTGAGTAATCTGAACACATAGATGAAGAGGAAAACACTTAATTTCGCCTTAAGCTAAAGAAAATAGAGACAATCCCCTCGAGCTTCTAGATTCTACAAGGAACGATCTAACTAGCACCGAAACAAGAGAACATACACTAGCATTTCAAGATTGAAAAGATGTAAGGTAACCAAGGCTTATCTCTTCACCTGTTTGAATCGTGACAAACAGTAGCACATAACGAAGAGGCTGATGCTTGAAAGCAAGGTAAAGTAAGCAAACATAAGTCAACAATATTCCAACAAATAGATTCCTGCATACCCAGATTCATACTTTTAGCTTAAAGCCAATAGTGCATAACAAGATGAACGACTAGAAATTTAAACAGCTACAGAAATAAATCTGACGACTCAAACTCAAACCAAAACAGATTTTCAATTAAAAGTAGGAGTCAAAATAAAGAAGAAACAATAAAGATGCCAAGAAAACCAATAGAATGTTCATCATACAATACTTGGAATCGAAATAAAACGTAAATATGGAAGGAGGCGTTACCTTTCTCCGAGCAACAAAACTGGGACGAGGCGAATAGGATACGACTTCACCACCACTGAGATACAACTCCGAGAACCTCGATGAACAGAGAAGAATCAAACGGGAGCAAAAAAAAATCTGATTCACAATCTCAATAACCTCAAAACCTATTCCCTAAATATTTGTATATAACTATGTATAGCTAGTAGCTCACTATATTTTTTTCCTAATTCCATCTGATTTCTCTTTTTTCCAACTCTTGTTTCCTAAGTTTTACCCAACCTTGAACAATGAGGAAGAATGGGGTTTATATAGGGGAGAATGGAATCGATAAGGGGGGAAAATGGGTTTTTTATTTTGAATTTGAAATTCAAATTGTTCTTGAAGGGATAAGATTGGCCAGTAAGGAATCATACCATACTCGTACAATTCTCAACATATAAACGATCTGGGTGCTTGATTTCGAGCAAAGGACAACGAGGCACGCGAGATTGCAACACCTAGCTAATCGAGAATATTCTCGTACGAACGGATAAGAACGAGAGGAGAGGGACTCGGACCGCATTTCAGGTCGCTGGAGTTTTGATTCGCTGGACTGCTTCGTTGTTCGGGTTCTTTGCAAAGAAGAAAACGATGTACAGGGGTCGATATTGGTGTTGGTATTGCTGTAATGTATGATGTATTATATGGGATTGGGTATTTTTTATAAGAGTGTTGAGCCTGGGTTATATTGAAATAGGGCCCAAATTCTTGGTCTCAAAATGAGTTGAAGAAATTGGTTAGGATTTGAATTGGGGATTTGGCCAATGGATTAAAGTTATAGCCAATTAAAATTCACAATATAGTTGAATTTAATTTAATTTTCAAATTCGGCTAAAATCTAAGATGAATTTAAATAAGATTAATTAAGGAGCTTCTTGTGCTTAACGAAATGAAATAATTAACTTAATAATAAACCCAATGATTTAAAAATATAAACTATTATATAACCAAAACTAATTAACCAAATATTTAATTAAAACAAAATCTTTTTGAGATGATTTTTGAATATTTATAAAATATCCTAATTATATAAATATATATACATATTATTTAAAAATTCCAAAAAGTGACAAAATTACATAAAACTAACTTGAAAATAATTTGAATTTTATAAAGTCAATTATTTCAAATAGTTTGGAATTTTAAGAAGCTCGATGATTAATTTATATTGTGGAGGTCCAAAATTGGGTGTCAACAACTGTTCCTCGTTTGACTTGGATTGATGAAAGAAATCCGAGGCAAATGAAATTGACAAATCCAATTTTGACCGACCACATCTTCATCTTCTATGAAAGGGGCTTTGGTACAGCTTTTATGAATTATGGCCGAACCCCGAAAATGGGTTTCCTACATATCTCAGGCAATATGAGAATTTAGGCCATTTGTAGTTCGATACGGTTGATTCGATGCACGATTTTGAAAGAATTCAAAGCTATTTCGATATCAAATTATGAAGAGACCGGAATGCTAGGGAATAAGATTAAGAGAGAATGTTGGAATACAACCGAGTTTTCAACACTAGGCCCTCCTACATATCCTTAAGCATTAGGAATCAGGCTGCTTATAGTTTGATTCGATCGGTTGAAAAGGAAATCTATTATGCAAGATAACCTTTGGTTCTGGAAAAGTGACAAAGCAAGTCGAGTATGAAAAGGAGGTTTGCAACCTCTTAGCCATGAATGTGGAGATCTTCACATCCATAAGTAAGAACTTACATGGACATAATTTCCAAAGCTCTTGGTGCATTGTCACTCAGATTGGAAAGTTGCCTCTGGCGAAAGCCAAAACTTTCTGGATGCGAAACTGAAACCGATAAATCTGATGAAAAACCCACATGCCTTCTGATAGGGGTTTGGTTTGATTGTGGTGGAAGTCGCTCCTCAGCTCGCGTCCTAAGAGTTTGATACTCCTCTTAGGACTATGTCCCAGTTCGCTGCTAAGAAAAAGGTCCACGTTGTGTTGCATCCTTGTTGATTCCGTCCGCACCTGTGGTTTGATTTGACAATTCATCCTCTTGGATACTCTCGACAAAGACTGAAATAAACTTGTTAGTAGAAACTATAATTGGAAAAAATGCTAGCATCTCTTACGATGCTTTTCAATTACTCTTGCTTTGAAAGATGTCGTATATATATGTTCAGTATATGTCTGCACACTCAAAATAAACAATTAGTAGACATAGTGCCACTTTAGTTAGCAGCTTATATATAAAAAAAATATAAAAATCATTCATGTAATAAAAAGAGTATATCTTTATGGATAAGCATAAACATCTTTTCAACTAGATGAGAAAATAAAGAAGTATTGAGAGTAAAAGATAATGGATACCGCTTTCGAACACAGTATGTCCATTACAACTCATGATTTGCTGAGGATTTGGAGATGTTGTTGCTTGTTTTCTGCATGGCAAACTCCAGTGATCTCTGCAACAAGCTAGATAACTCAATGATTATCCAACTGTAACGAGGTGGATGACTCTATAATAGACCAACTGTAACGAGGTGGATGACTCGATAATTATCCAACTGTAACGAGGTGGATGACTCGAAATATTCCAACTGTAACGAGATGGATGGCTCGATGATTATCCAACTATAACGAGGTGGGTGACTAGATAATAGTCCAACTGTAACGAGGTGGATGGCTCGATGATTATCCAACTGTAACGAGGTGGATGGCTTGATAATTTTCTCTTTAGCTCGCGCTAAGAAAAAGTTCAACATCGTGTTGTATCTTTCTGATGTCGTCTGCACCGTATTTAGCAAATGTTCTTTTCCATAAATGTTCTGACGTCAGCCTCCATCGATTTTGACTCAATAGATAATGACTTGATATGATGCTATAATGATGATGACTTTCTCGTCAGTGTTATATTGATGACGATGCTTCATTGATGGGATGATGATGCTCCATTGGTAGGATGATGTTGATGCCCCATTGATAGGATGATGATGCTCCATTAGTAGGATGATGTTGATGCTCCATTGATAGGATGATGATGCTCCATTGGTTGGATGATGTTGATGCTCCATTGATAGGATAATGATGCTTCATTGATGATCCATCGGTAGGATGATGTTGATGCTCCATTGATAGGATGATGATTCTCCATTGATGATCCAGTGGTAGGATGATATTGATGCTCCATTGATAGGATGATGATTCTTCATTGGTAGGATGATGTTGATGTCCCTCTGGGTGATGACATTGATGCTCCATTGATAGGATAATGATTGATACTCCATTGGTAGGATTATGTTGATCCATTGGCAGGATGATGATATTCCATCGATAAAATGACGACGAAGTCATTCTGGGTGGTGGTACTATCTCATTTGATAATATTATAGAAATGTCCCTCTAGGTGGTGGTATTATCTCATTTGATAAACTGTAGAAATGTCCCTTTGGGTGGTCATATTATCACATTTGTAATACTATAGAAATGTTCCTCTAGGTAATTCACATTACCGCATCTAATATTGATGCAATTTGTGAATATCATTCAAATGTTCTTGATGTTGAAAAATGTGATTTGATGTCACAGTAGATGTTTGTACATCTTGAGAGTGATGTTTTCACTTGCTCATGCTTTGCTGGAGATTTGAACGCAGTGTCGTTACTAGTATTTTGAATTGCTTCTTTTTCTTCTAAAAAACTTCAATGAATTTCTTGCATTCACAGAAAAGTTGTCAATTTTGGAGAGTTACTCGCTTATCTACCTTCTCTATATTCATTGAATGGAGGAATACGATGATCTTGAGGCAATCTTATAGACCTGCATCCACAGAAAAATTGTTAGTTTTAAAAATAAACTGATCTGTATTAAGTTCTTCAATCGCTTGCTCCTTGTTTTGCTATCTTCGGTTGATCACTCCAATATCTTGCTTCTCGATAGACATAAGATGAAATTATACAAAATATTTAACATATCAAAAGCCTAAAATGAGGATTTTCAAAAATCACTATCCAATGTCATGTCATGCATAGCCAAAATGAACATCCTTTTTTCAAACCTTCGATGTATCCGATAGCTTGTTCTGGAGAATTCGAAAATTCTTAAAGCTTGGGAAATTTCTGACACGGTCCTCCCGAAATCTGCTATAATTGAAAGGTTTTGCCATTGTCGCTGAAATCCAAATGTGTCAAGGATTGTTGCAGTTGACTTGAAATTCAATGATGCCAGAGATCATTTGAAGTTATCTTTAAACTTCTAATATGCTTGAAACATTTGAAATTTATTACAAACTTCAAGTGATGCTTGAAGGAATTTCTGTCCTAGTTAGATGTCTTGGGGTATCTTAAACTGTTGATGAATGAATCCTGGAATTTTTGAGATCTTCTCAAAAACTTTGTCCCAGATACAATTCTCAATGTAACTTCAGTCTTGACTTGTTGGAGAGATCTTCTTCTTGAGAATTTTTGAGTCCCTCTAAAAAATTTTGTCCCAGTTTCTATTTTAAGGATAAATAGAAATCTTACGGGAGATATGACCGAGCCGTTGTGGCGCCTACGTATCCCATTGAGGCAGGAATCAGGTCAAACGTAGTTCCCCTATGAGGACTAACAAAAATAAGAAATTTTGATAAGGAAAGGACCGAGGCCGACATAGGCCGCCTATGTATCTCATTCTTGAGAATTCAGGTCGAACATAGTTCAAGTACAAAGGAGAAATATTTTTAAAAAAAGAAGATAAAAGGGTGACCGAGGCCAACAAAGGCTACCTACGTATCACATTCTTGAGAATTCAGGTTCAGACATAGTTCATTACAAAAGATAATTTTTGAACTATAAAACATAAGATGATTACAAACAAATGATGCGATTATAGGGAAAGAAATAAAAGAAACTCTGAATCTTCAAGTATAATAGCTCTTGATAGCATCTGCGTTGATTGACAACTTGAGATGAATGTCTATGTTCAACCACGACATATGTTCAAACAAATGCATCGATGTATTTTCTTAAATAAAATGTTGAGTTCTCTTTTCTGAGCTTCTCTCAGATGGACCCTGATTCTGACTTCTTTGACACAGTCATCCTTTTCCATATTTATAGTTTTTGTCTCGTCTAGATTTGACTTATCCTAAGTCTTGAACTGTTTCAAATCTTTGACAAAGTGTTCGGATATCATGATCTCCTCGTCATACTCTTTAAACTCATCTTCATCTACCTCATTTTGTTCATTCAGCTTGTGACATGACATGATATTGACAGGTTGAAAAAATTATTTTTACTGAAAATAAAAAAAAAACAAAGACTGTTAGACAGAAAAATTAAAGCAAGCAAAATAAATTTTCGCAATAGAAGAGGCTTTCATTGAAAATAAGAAAATACGAACTTTGTCCATGACCATGGGTCATTTTTCCTTTTTTTCAAAACATTACGAGGGAAATTAAAACTTAATTAATTAAAATAACATAAAAGATGGGTTCCGGCCTCATTCGGACTACCATCGATTTTAGAAATAACATAAGATTCATCTTTGTCTATCAAGATGAGCGAGGAATCAAGAGCGGAGTGGAAGTCCAATTAAGAACTTGCTCCATTGGCTCGGCATCTCGTATGCTTGGCGTCTCGATCATCTTCCTGGATGTAACATCACCTTCTTCAATAAGATCCCAATTCCTTCTCCAAAACCGTCATCATTGGCATATTCTTCTACCAGAAAGGACTGGCATAAATGAGGCAAAATCTTTAGTGGAACATGATTAATCCCCTTCTTGTTCTGACCCTCTCTTGACATAGAAGTAAAAGCTTGATGAGGTGTCATGATCATAAAATTGAGTTTCTCACTTATGCTCGGAGAAGCTGCAAGTTTCTCAAGGTTGTCAGGACCAGCCGAAACTAATGTCTTTGTCATGCACCACTCCTCCTTCATCTCTAGCATGTTGATAGTGACGCCTCCATGGTTTTGCAGAGGATTACAGTAGACGTTCGGTACAATGGTCCTGACCACTTTCTGGTCGATCAAGTTCTGGACCATGTGCTTCAAATTAATACAGTCTTTAGTATCATGCCCAACACTGTTGGAATGATACACACACCTTCGATCGACTCGGTAAAATCTAGAGCTAGTATCGATTGGCTTGGGCTTGACCGGATGAATAATACCTGCTGCACTCAATTGCTCAAACAACTTCGTCCGACTTTCAATGAGAGGAGTAAAATTTCGAGCAGGTTTCTTCTCAAGACATGGACGAGAGGGATCATAACTGCCTTGCTGAGGGGGACGCACTTGACAATGATATGGGGCATTTTGGCGAGGAGATGATTGAGACTTTGGGTCAATCATGTTAATAGTGAATCCTCCATGATTCCACGGTGAATCACCATTGGCATTGGAAGTGACAGTTTGAAGAGTGACAATTATTTGATCAATCAAGTCTTCAATTTTATGCTTCAAGTTGATGCAATCCTCAGTGGTATGTCCAGTACCTCCTAAATGGTAAGCACAATGAAGATCGGGCCTGTAAAGTCTGAAATTGACATTGACATTTTTTTGGATCAATTGTTCGTATCAGACCAACTACTTTCAATCTCTCAAAGAGTTGGGTTCAACTTTCAACCAAAGGAGTAAAGACTCGAGAAGGTTTCTTCAAAAACTCCTGACAAGAAAGATTGTAATTATTTCGTAAAGATGGAGGTACTTGTAGGTAACTGGGAGGATTTTGGCGAGTAGGTGCTGGTGTTTGGAAATTTTGGTATTGTGGAGCTTGGTAGCTATGATGGGCATTTGGGTGATTTGACAATGATACTTGGTATTGATTGAACATTTGGGTAATTTAGAAATAGAGCTTGGTAATTTGGATAATATGGTGGTGGAGCTTGGTAATCTGGTTGGATGGGGTGAGGATTTTGTGGAGCTAAAGGGTAGGTTTTGGATGGTAAAGGCTTTCGAACAATGACACTGGCATGCCTCTTTGATTTTTAGCTCGATTCAAATGAGATGGAGGAAACATCTTCCCTTTTCCTTCTCAATGGTCCTGAGGATTCATTTTGGGGAGTCATTCGGATGATTTTTCTGGTCTTGAGACCGTCTTCAATAGCTTCACCAATTTTGACTATCTCACTGAACTTCCCTCCTAAAATGAGCAACATCCTATCGTAGTACTCCGGCTCTTGAATGCGCATGGAGACTTCAATAATTTCTTTCTCGGTCATGCGAGGCCTAACCCTTGCAGCCTCCCTTCTCCAACGATAGGCATATTATCGGTAGTTTTCGGTAGAATTCTGTTTGTTTCTCTCTAAAGAGTATCGATCAGGGATGAATTCTACATTGTAACCAAACCTTTCAATGAAGTCTTTAGCCAAAGCGTTCCAACTTGGCTACTGCTTGATTTCTTTAGAAATAAATCATTCCAAAGCTTCTCCTTTTAGACTTCGACTAAAGAGTCGGATTAACAAAGCCTCATCTTCCCCAACTCTAAAAAGTTGATCACAATAAGCCCTCAAATGAGTCAAAGGATTTTCAACTCCACTAAAAGTGTCAAATTTTGGTACTTTAAAACCTTCTGGAAGCTCCAAATAAGGATGGCGACACAAATCTTCATAATTCAACCCCACAATGTCTGGGGTGTATTGAAAGTCCTTCATTGCATTCATGCCTTCCTCTCTGATGCCTTGCTCAACCTTTCCTTTTATGACCTTCCACTCCTTCTCCTTCTTCTCACAATCATCGAGTTCAAAATGTGTGGTAAATGGAGGGTATGATTCTGGTGATATTGAAATATGACAAACAGTTTTTAGAGGAATGGGTTGAGTGATAGGTGGATTTTGGACAATTTGAGTAGGGGTTTGATGGACTGAAAGAAAATTCTGGAAAATGTTGGTATTTAGATTTTGAGGAGTAGGTAACTTTTGGTGTGAGAAGCTAGCATGATGTGGGTTAAGGGAGGTTTAGTCAATGATGGGAGGTTTTGGATTCGTAGCGGTGGATGAATTGTTTGGGAAATAGTCAGATGTTGGATCCGAAGTAGGAAAATTGAGTGGAGGCCTTCTGTCGTCTGGAGCAGGTGTGTTGGCAATAATAGCCAGATTCGTCAAATCTCAGGTCTTATCCATTTCAGCCCTTATTTCAACAATCTGTTGGAACAATTGTGCAATCAACTTGTTCTATTCAGCAATGATAGGGTCATTCGAAGTAATTTCATTTAAATCAGTATTCTCAACCTTTTCAGCCATTTTCTCTCTTCCTTTGGACAAACATTGGTCGGAGAAGGAATCTTTGGAGTCTTTGGACCTTGTGAGTATGGGTGTTCGGCCATTTTCTCAACACAAATCAGTTTTGAGTACCTGACAAAGAAAAACAACTCAAAGAAAAATGTGTTAGTTTGTGTCGATGATAAATAATATAATATATCACACACGTTATTGTAAACACATAGAGTTGCTTCATTTGAAGATAAACTAGCCCCCATATATAAATAAATTACTAAATAGACAGGAATTTGTCTATTTGATTGAGTCTAGTGAATCGGAAACATCGACTTGAGTCGAGACAAGTCGATTGTATCTTTCATTATAGTATTTATGATTTTTTTGATTGAGAGTTGGAAAGGATAGAATTTCTCAAAAATGGGGACTGAGCCTTGAAAGGCTACCTGCGTATCTCACGAGGGAGAATTCGAGTCCTACGTAGTTCGTCCAGATTGAATATCTTTCGATTTGAGATGGTGAATCTTTCACTAATGTGAGAGAGTAAGATATGAAAAATGAAGTTTGAATTTGGAAACTTAAGACTCGAAGAGTATTTGGACACACTTTTGATAGTGACTTGATATTTGTGCTTAGGGGTTTCTAGAAAATTTCCAAAAGAGTACGCTAGAACATACCAAATAAAGCAACATAATTGCACAAGAAGTTATAACACACAAACAATTATTGCGCATTCTAGACAGATATGTGACCTTTTTGTGCCAAGGGTAGGCCTAACGATTCGAGGGATGTATAACGTCGTTTGAAACACTCCATTGCCCCACAAACCAAATTTGTACAAGCCTTATGAATAAAATTGAATGGGGATACATAACAAGGGAAATGTGATACAAAATAATCAGTCCGGCGCAGGGGTACAATCCTAAACTACGCTTCTAAGGAAAGATCCTTCGTTCTTGATTTTTGTCATCTCCAGTTGTCCACACTTTTGTTTGCAATGATAACTTGCTCCTTCGTCAATTAGAATAAATCTATAATCTAACTCCCTAACCCAAGAGACAATGTTTTGTGAAATGACGTATACATCCTTCAAATTTAAACACATAAATATGATTGTCTTTTATTGACCAATGGGACAAATAGACAGAAGGTGAGCTTCTAATGGGCCCAACACGCCTTGGGTGTTGGGTCGACTTAGTTCAAAATGCGCTAGAAATCGGGATTTGGTTTCGCTCTACACTAGTTGACTAAGAGTGGCTTTTGAAAGACTGGGAACCCAAGTGGACAACTTAGGCTGGAACTCACGATAACCATTAAACTCATGACGAACCAATAAATTGCCGATCATTTCAGAAAATGGTTGAGTATAAAAAAGTCTGGCTTCAATTCCACAAAACCGTCCTTTAATATACTATACATACAACAGAAAATGCCATAAAATGCAATGACAGTTATAGCAGTTTAAACACATTAAACAGAAATAAACAATTCAGTAATTAATAACAATTAATCAATTAGTCAAATTTTATGGTTAGAACTTAATTGAATCCCCAATAGTCTGCTTTTTTTTTAAAAAAAAAAAAATTTAAATCGGAAAATTTTTTTTAAAAAAAAATTTAAACTTATGATTGAAGAGAAATCGAATTTCCAAAATGAACAGAGTCGCCACTTAATTTTTAAAAGAAATTAAGAAAACTTATAATTATTTCAAAAGATTTAAACAGACAAAATCAATTGAAAATAAAAGGGTTCGAGTTCAATGTACATTCTAAGAAAGTGTTAGGCCCTCGGAATGTCCGCTAACTTGCGGTTGACCGACGATTTGACTAAATTTCACTAATTTTAGAAAAAATAAAGTAAGTAATAAAATCCATATTTTATGGGAAGAGAGATAAACTAAAGGGAATTTTTTTAAGGTAGTTCATTCATATGTTGTAAGGCAACTAAAATAAAATAAAACTAAGTAATAAAGAAGAATATGAATATTTAAATTTGAACATAAAACTAGACATGGCTATCTTTTGGGAATTAATTAAGTGAAAACCAAATCACATAAAAAGAGTTAAAGAGTTAATACAAACAAATAAATAATGGCAATAACAAGTGAATGCCCAAATTTGGGCCAAATCTATTGGACCTTTGGTCCACACCTATCCTAAATTTTATAAGTGGGCCTACTAAAAGTTCAAATAGATTCCAGCCCATTTGTTTCTTTTTCAACCTGCTACCTAATCACATAGGATTGCTAAACAAAAGAATTGGGCTTTAGGCCCATTTTCGCCCCAAAGACCTGTGTATACAAAAAGTGCATATCGATGTATATAAGTCATATTTTGACCCGTTTTCATGTATATTGGATTGTATACAAAGTGTATACAACCCTCTTCAAATCTTGGAACTTATATTTCAATTTTCAACCTTGTATTCACTGCGGCTCGACCTATATATCAGCATTTTCGCAGTGTATACCAGTGTATACTGTTGCATACAGCAGGTATACAACCACTTTTTGAGCTTTTTTAAAGGCCTGCAACCAGTCCTTAGACCCTGTAAACCTGCTTTCAATTTGAAATCCGCTTAAGGCTGACTCAATGGAGGGAAGTTGAGCCTCTATGGCTCATCTCGAGGATGCAAGAGAGAGGGAGTCCACCACGGACTCAGGAAAAAGTTCACACAACAAAAGAAAGAAAACCAAATTAGCATTTGAAAATAAGGAAGCAAATGAGACATAACTTAATTGAAAATAGAATCAACTTAATTATCTCAAGACCAAAAGGGACTACTGCTAATTTCTACTATTAGAGCTTTTAAGAACACAAAAGATGAGCTATTATATATTAATCAACAAACATTTGGCAATTAACATTATAGCAAATTGACCAATAAATGCAAACTTGGATATGACATACTTGTTACTGCTCAAGATAGGATAAAAATGGACACTAACTCAAACATAGATTAAGTTAAAACTAGCTCATAACTACTATTGAAATAGACGCTTTTAGAACTTCAAAGCTTATGCACGGTAATATTATTTGAATAATCTGAACACATAGATGAAGAGGAAAATACTTAATTTCTCCTTAAGCTAAAGCAAATAGAGACAATCCTCTCGAGCTTCTAGATTCTACGGGGAATGATCTTACTAGCACTGAAATAAGAGAACATACACTGGCATTTCAAGATTGAAAATATGTAAGGTAACCAAGGCTTATCTCTTTACCTGTTTGAATCGTGACAAACAGTAGCACATAACGAAGAGACTGATGCTTGAAAACAAGGTAAAGTAAGCAAACACAAGTCAACAATATTCCAGCAAATAGATTCCTACATACCCAGATTCATACTTTTAGCTTAAAGCCAATAGCGCATAACAAGATGAATGACTAGAAATTTAAACAGCTACGGAAATAAATCCGACGACTCAAACTCAAACCAAAACAGATTTTCAATTAGGAGTAGAAGTCAAAATAAACAAGAAACAATAAAGAAGCCAAGAAAACCAACAGAATGTTCATCATACAATACTTGGAATCGAAATAAAACGTAAATAAAGGAGGAGGTGTTACCTTTCACTGGGCAGCAAAACTGGGACGAGGAGAGCGGGAGACGACTTCATCATCACTGAAATACGACTCCTAGAACCTCGATGAATAGAGAAGAATCAAACCGGAGAAAAAAATCTGATTCGCAAACGCTATAACCTCAAAACCTATTCCCTAAATATTTATATATAACTATGTATAACTAGTAGTTCAATGTATTTTTTTTTCCTAATTCCAGCTGATTTCTCTATTTTCCAACTCTTTTTTCCCAACTTTTTCCCAACCATGAATAATGAGGAAGAAGGGGGTTTATATAGGGGAGAATGGAATCGATAATGGGGGAAAACAGGTTTTTTATTTCAAATTTGAAAATCGAATTGTTCTTGAAGGGATAAGATTGGCCAGCAAGGAATTGTATTGGACTCATACAATTCTCAATGGATAAACGATCTGGGCGCTTGATTCCGAGTGAATGACAACGAGGCATGCGAGATTGCAACACCTGGCTAATCGAGAATATTTTCGTACGAACAGATAAGAACGAGAGGAGAGGGATTCAGGCCACGTTTTGGGTCGCTAGAGTTTCGATTTGCTGGACTGCTTCGTTGTTCGGGTTCTTCGCGAAGAAGAAAACGATGTACAGGGGTCGATATTGGTGTTGGTATTGCTGTAATGTATGATGTATTGTATGGGATTGGGTATTTGTTATAAAGTTGGGCCTGGGTTATATTGAAATAGGGCCAAATTCTTGGTCTTAAAATAAGTTGAAGAAATTGGTTAGGTTTTGAATTGGGGATTTGGCCAATGGATTAAAGTTATAGCCAATTAAAATTGACAACATAGTTGAATTGAATTTAATTTGCAAATTCGGTTAAAATCTAAGATGAATTTTAATAAGATTAATTAAGGAGATTATTAAACTAAATAAAATGAAATAATTAACTTAATTATAAACCGAATGATTCAAAAATATAAACTATTATATAACTAAACTAATTAACTAAATATTTAATTAAAACAAAATCTTTTTGAGATGATTTTTGAATATTTATAAAATATCCTAATTATATAAAATATATATATATACATATTATTTAAAAATTCCAAAAGTGACAAAATTACATAAAACTAACTTGAAAATAATTTGAATTTTATAAAGTCAATTATTTCAAATAGTTTGGAATTTTAAGAAGCTCAATGATTAATTTATATCGTGGAGCTCCAAAATTAGGTGCCAACACCAAGCCTACACCTGGGCGGGACTGACACTCGAGAACCATTGCTGGCCCCAAGTGAACCCTTGGTCTGGCTTACATATTCAGAGGAAGACTTAAACACAAGAGATATAGCTCATGCAATAACTTAAAAGATAATAACTTAGCCAAAAGTGGCAACTCAAGTCTTAAACATATACAACTGAAATGAATAAGACTAAAGAACTAATACAACCAGTCTATGAGGCCTCTAAAACAAAAAGGGATGTCGAGACAGGACCCCCGATCATCCTAACAACTGAAAACTAGAGCAAATGATAAAAGAGTCCTCCAGAATGCAAGGAGGCTCACCAACAAACTCGGAGTGCTGAACTTGATCAACGAGGCACTGGATGCTGATCCTGGTTACCTATGTCTATATCATAAGACGATGCAGGCCAACTGGCATCAGTACATTGAATGTACGAGTATGCGAGTTGGAATGCTAAACAATACATAGGCATGAAAAGATTCTGAAAGAAATACTTACCTTGGCTCTTCTCAACTCATGAATAACTTAACTCAAAATAAGGCAATGAACACATGCAATATATGAAAAACTTTATAAAACAGTAAAAACAACTTAGTTCGTTAAAGGAAATGCAGTAACAAACTAAATTTTACTCATATAATAAAGTAATATAGTTTCTGTGGGAGATTCTCTAACCGACAACCACCATTATGAGCCTAAGTGGTGATACAGCGTCTTGCCCACGTTGCCAAAATTGTCCTATACTTTGCTGTCATATAGAACTCTTAACTTAGTGGATCCACTAGCTCATGCTAAAAGCATCTTAAGGAGTCATCTAAAAAATATGATCATTTACTACCCATGATGGCTACATGATTTATGGAGACTTGAGTTAATATGAACTCGCATCCCCATATCGGTGCTCAATACTACTCCCAAAATATACTTAGCTCATATGTTTTAAAAACAAACTTCTTTCTTTGGTTTCAAATAATTACTCAAAACTTTAGCTTAAAAGCTCTCTTGGAATCAATGTTCCCTTTTCTTGCTCATATGTGAAAACAATTATAAACTCTTTGGGAATACTTAGTTACCTTATAGCTTTTTGAGAAATGAACTCAACTCTTTACTCTTTGCTTAAATTGAAACTTAAGTCTTAAAACAAAGTTAAAATGTTTGTTAAAGACTTTTGAAGACTTTAAAAACTTTTCTTTGACTTGACTCTTAACTTCTCTTAACTTTGATCCTAACTTTCCTTGAATTGGATTATGGATTCAAGGTTCATGATCTCATGTTTATGGATGATTTCATGTTGTTTAGATATACATTAGAGTGTTGGAATCAACTATAAAACATAGGTACATTGCTAAGGAACAAGTACCAAAAGGTGGGGAAGAAATGGGGAGAACTGTGTCCCTCGCGCTCTGAACGGCGCGGGGCGCCAGCCCTCAAACTTCAGAGGACATGCTGTGGTGCACTTTCTGGTGCATCACCCCAAAGGGTAAACTTCAGAGCCCCTTTTGGGGGTCACTGGCTGGCGCGACGCCCCACCCTTTTCCCCAGGTGTTTGACGACTTTTCTTCTCCGTTTTTCAACTCTAAACCCTCTAAACTTCAATGGTTATTTCCCCAACCACTTAGGATCATTTATACTTTCAATATATAATAGATTCAAACCAAAATTACACCCGGAAACATGAATCAAATCGCAAGAACCATCAACAATGCCACCCACAAGAAATTCAAATGAAACTTCAACAATATTCATCAAGAACTCAATTTCTAAATTTTCAAAGACTTTAATTCACTGAATTGAATCATGGTTGGCGCGTGGGTGAACTAAACTAAAACTATGTGATCTCACATATCTTTTAGGGATTATCCCCGATGAATCCACACGCTACCCTTGACGAAATCGACGAATCTTGAACGTTCTTCTCCCTTCTCCTCTTTTCTCCTCTTCTCCAAGCCCTAGCTTAAAATTAACTTTTCTAAAACTGAATAAAATGTGATTTTTCCCCAATTAAACTCCTAAAAACAAATTGGAATAATTAGGTAAGGAAAAGACTAAATTACCCTTCCAAAATCCGGATTAGACTTTCTTAATCCAACAGCCCAACTGTCAAAAGGCATAACTTACTCATATGAACTCGAAATCGTGCAAACTCGGTGGCGTTGGAAAGATCATTTCAAGAGCTTTCCAATCATATCTGGAACTACACCTAACTCATCATGAGATAGGAGTTATGGCTGTTTGAAGTTGACCAAAACTCAACTTTTCCTAGCTTTAACAAATTTCGAGATTTTCATTCTTTCCAAAAAGGACTATTTCGATTATTAGATTCTTCCTAGTTATTTCAAATTGCAAGATATTTCAATATCTCCCCCTTGAAAACATTCGTCCTCGAATGAGATTACTCTTATTAGGCTAAGGGTGTAACATCAAGTTCAAACACCCAACAAGCACATGCAAACAAACAACATGCTCACTCATAATTAAAGACTACTAAGAAGAGAACTAGTACATTGATCTGCATTTTCTTCGGACTCAAAGAGATATGGATATCTCTTCTTCATATCCTCCCCAGCTTCCCAAGTGGCTTCGTCAACAAATTGGTTCCTCCAAACTTGCTAACTTGACGATTTAGAATCTGAACAAGAATCTCCTCATAAGATAAGCTATCCTTGATCTCAATACTTTTAGTTGGTATGATCAATGAAGGATCGCCCATACACTTGTTCACCATAGAGATATGAAATACCGGATGAACCGCCATTAACTCTTGTGGTAGCTCCAATTCATAAGCTACCTTGCCAATCCTCTTGGAAATTCTGTAAGGACCAATATACCGGGGACTAAGTTTCCCCTTCTTGACAAACCTCATAACACCCTTCATGGGTTAAACTTTCAAGAATACCCAATCATCTACTTCAAACTCTAACTCCCTTCTCCTAACATTAGTGTAAGATTTCTGATGACTCTGTGCCATTTTCAACCTCTCTTGAATCACTTTCACCTTCTCCATAGCTTGATGAACTAAATCTGGTCCTATCAACCCTGCTTCACCAACTTCAAACCATCCAATAGGAGATCTGCATCTTCTCCCATAAAGAGCTTCATATGGAGCCAGCTGGATGCTAGAGTGGTAACTATTATTGTAGGCAAATTCAATAAGGAGTAGTTGATCATCCTAATTATCTTTGAAAGCAATCACATAGGCCCTCAACATATCCTCTAAGGTCTGAATAGTGCGCTCTGCTTGACCATCTGTCTAAGGATGAAAAGCAGTACTCAAGTTCACCTTTGAACCCAAGCCTTTCTAGAATGACTTCCAAAACTATGCAGTAAATTGCGCACCTCTATCTGAAATAATGGAGACCGGAACCCCATGAAGTCTTACCACTTCTTGAATATATAGCTTAGCATAATCTTCTGCTGAATGGGTAGTCTTTACCGGTAAAAAGTGGGTTGATTCTGTCATTCTATTGACAATCACCCAAATAGAATCATGTTGCATGCGAGACCTTGGTAACCCTGTGATGAAATCCATATTAATTATCTCCCACTTCCATTCTGGAAGTTCTATATTCTGACCCAACCTACCGGGCCTTTGATGCTCCACTTTAACTTATTGGCAGTTCGGACACTTAGCAACAAACTCTACAATGCCCTTCTTCATGCTACTCCACTAATAAACTTCTCTCAAATCATGATACATCTTTGTGGAACTTGGATGAATGGAATATATGGAGCTATGAGCTTCCTCTATGATCTTTTCTTGAAGTCCATCCCCCATAGGTACACACAACCTTCCTTGATATCTCAATACACCATCTCTCCCTTGTTCAAAATCTAATACTTTTTGCTTATGAATATTGCCTTCAATTCAAGCGAAATTGGGTCTTGGTCTTGCTTCTCTTTTACTTCTGACACTAATGAAGATTCAGCCCCATTCATTACCACTATTCCTCCTTCTGTGGAATCCATTAGTCGGACTCCTAAGCGTGCAAGTCTAAGCACATCCTTTGCTAACTCTCTTTTTTCTTTCTCAACATGGGCGGTACTACCCATAGACAACCTGCTCAAAGCATCAGCAACAACATTAGCCTTACCTGGGTGGTAAAGAATACTCATGTCGTAATCCTTGAGTAACTCTAAAAACCTCCTTTGTCTGAGATTAAGCTCTTTCTGAGTGAACACATATTGAAGACTCTTGTGATAAGTGAATACATCAACATGAACACCATACAAATAATGACGCCATATCTTCAAAGCAAATACTACAGCAGCCAACTCTAAGTCATGTGTTGGGTAGTTCTTCTCATGAACTTTCAATTGTCTGGAGGCATAAGCTATGACTTTGCTATTCTGCATTAACACACAACCCAAGCCAACTCTAGATGCATCACAATACACCACAAACCCTTGAGTACCTTCCAGTAAGGTCAAAACTGGGGCAATAGTCAACCTTTTTTTCAATTCCTGAAAGCTTTTCTCACAAGCTTTAGACTATTGAAACTTCACTATTTTCTGAGTCAACTTGGTCAAAGAAGACGAAATGGATGAGAACCCTTCTACAAACCTTCTATAATAGCTAGCCAAACCTAAGAAACTCCTAATATCAGTTGGAGATGTGGGTCTAGGCCAATTTTGTACTGCCTCAATTTTTTGAGTATCAACTTTAATTCACTCTCTAGACACAATGTGGCCTAAGAATGCCACATATTCAAGCCAAAACTTACACTTAGAGAACTTGGCATACAACTCTCTATCTTTTAAAGTCTGGAGAACTATTCTGAGATGACTAGCATGATCCTCTTCATTCCTTGAATAGATTAGTATGTCATCAATGAAGACGATAACACACATATCTAAATAAGGTTTGAAGACTCTATTCATAAGATCCATGAACGCTGCTGGTGCATTGGTCAATTCAAACGACATGACCAAAAACTCATAATGACCATAACGGGTCCTGAATGCTGTCTTTGGAATATCACATTCCCTTACTCTTAACTTATGGTAGCCAGATCTGAGGTCTATTTTCGAAAAACAAGTGGCACCCTAAAACTGATCGAAAAGATCATCAATTCTCGAAAGAGGATACTTATTCTTGATGGTAACCTTGTTCAACTGACAATAATCTATACACATCCTAAGGGAACCATCTTTCTTTCTCACAAATGGGACCGGAACGCCCCAAGGTGAGACACTTGGTCGAATAAAACCCTTATCTAGGAGATTTTCAACTACTCTTTAAGCTCTTTCAGCTCTGCTAATGCCATTTTGTGTGGCAGAATAGAGCTAGGACGAGTATCTGGAAGAACATCTATACCGAAGTATATCTCTCTCTCTCAGGAGGGACTCCGAGAAGATCATCAAAAAAGACTTCTGGAAACTCTTTTACTACTAGAACTGACTGAATGTGAGGTATATCAACACTTGAGTCATTAACTCGGACTAAGTGATAGACACGCCCCTAGGAAACTAACTTTCTTGCCTTAAGGTACGAAATGAAACGACCCTTAGGCACTGCTAAACTGCTCTTCTACTCAATCACTGGTTCACTAGAAACTGGAACTTCACTACTCGAGTTCTATAATCTATTGATGCATAACATGCATGAAGCTAGTCCATACCTAGAATGACATCAAATTTTACCATGTCTAGCTCAACTAAATCAGCCATGGTACTCTTATGATTGACGGAAATGGGACAATCACGATAGACTCTTTCTACTAGAATAGACTCACCATTAGGTGTAGAAACATTGAAGGCTCAAGAAGTTGTTCAGGAAGAACATCAAAATTTAAGACTTGGGTCATACCAGTGACAACAACTAGCGAATCCTCTTGCTCTCAGCGACTAGCGATAGCATAAAGATAGTTTCCTTCTCTGCCTGCCCTTGAAGTAGCTCATCTAGATGTAGCTCTATCTGGTGGAGTAACTGAAGTAAACTATGCTCTATTGCCCCCATCACCGTTACTCTGTCTGCTCTTAGGACACTCTCTCATAAAATGACCGTTCTGTCCACACTTGAAGCAACCAGTGGAGCCATCAAGACATATCCCTAAGTGGTTCCTACCACACTTAGCACATGCAGGAGTCTTAGTACCCCTTTGTGCCTTACTACCCTGCGAATGTGCGGGTCTAGCTCTAAAGTTCTGAGAATTTTGACTATTATACTCACATTTGTTCCTTGGTGCAGGTGCATTAGCAGATGATGAAACAGGTCATTTTTGCTTATGTTAGAAAGAAGATCGGTTCGCATTACCTTTCTGCTGCCCAAACTCATTCCCTGTCTTAGCTTTCTTATTTCTGAACTCTTCCCTGTCTCTCAGCTTCTCTTCCTCGACCTGCTGTACATAAACCACAACCTTGATATGTCCATGTCCCCAATAAGCATTGCAGCCCTACCTTCCTTACTCGATAGATGAGATAGCCCAGCAACAAATAAGCTCATTCTACTTCTCATGTCCGCCACCATCTTTAGAGCATAACGGGATAGTTGGGTGAACTTCAATCCATATTCATGAACACTCAGAGAATCCTGCTTAAGTTTGAGGAACTCACGTACCATGGCCTCTTTCAATTCCCAGGGAAAGAAACACCCTAAGAAAGCTTCCTCAAAACAGGCCCAACTCGCAGGTGGTGTATCCTCAGCTCTACCCCCTTTCCACTGGTTGAACTAAGTCCTAGCAACATTCTTCAGTTGATATACAACTAGTTCAACTCACTCAGTATCTGCCATATACATAACATCAAATACCTTCTTCAGCTCCTCAATAAAGTTCTCTGGATCCTTAGTAGGGCTCGAACCAGTGAAGCTTGGAGGGTTCATCCTCAAGAACTCACGAATCCTTGAATCGTAGCCCCTTCTTGTCGAGCTCCTGTTTGTTGCCAAACCTGGTTAGTCACAGCTTGACTCAACATCCTAATTACTTCTCTAAATTCAGCATTAGTGACCTCCCCTTGAGGTTGCACTTCAAGTGCATTTGGTAACTCATGCTTCTCAATATTACGCCTAGTAGGACGACCTCTGACAGCTCTTCGTAGAGGCATAATTATCTAAAAACACGCGCAAGCATAAATTAGAAGAAAACTTTTAGAGATCAAACTCTAACGCACGAAATAAGTGTGAAAGAAGTGAGAAATCTTTCTAAATGTTGCAGCCTCCAAATTATAGATTTGGCGTGCTTCACACCGATAACTAGGACTCTACAGACACGGCTTCATAGACTCGCTAGGACTCTTAAACTCTGTGCTCTGATACCAAGTTTGTCACACCCCGAGCCTACACCCTAGGCGGGACTAGCACTCGAGAACCATTGTTGGCCCCAAGCGAACCCTGGCCTAGCTTACTTACTCAGCGGAAGACTTAAACACAAGAGATATAGCTCATGCAATAACTTAAAAGATAATAATTTAGCCAAAAATGGCAACTCAAGTCTTAAATGTATACAACTAAAATGAATAAGACTAAAGATCTAATACTACCAGTCTATGAAGCCTCTAAAACAAAGAGGGATGTCGGGACAGGACCCCCGATCATCCTAACAATTGAAAACTAGAAAGCAAATGATAAAAGAGTCTTTCGGAATGCAAAAAGGCTCACCAACTGACTTTGAGTGCTGAACCTGATCAACAAGGCGCTGGATGCTGATCCTGGTTACTTGTGTCTGCATCATAAGACAATGCAGGCCAACTGGCATCAGTACATTGAATGTACGAGTATGCGAGTTGGAATGCTAAACAATACATAGGCATGAAAAGATTCTGAACGAAACACTTACCTTGACTCTTCTCAACTCATGGATAACTTAACTCAAAATAAGGCAATGAACACATGCAATATATGAAAAGCTTTATAAAACAGTAAAAGCAACTTAGTTCGTTAAAGGAAATGCAGTAACAAACTCAATTTTACTCATATAATAAAGTAATATAGTTTCTGTGGGAGATTCTCTAACCAACAACCACCAGTATGAGCATAAGTTGTGATACAGCGTCTTGCCCACGCTGTCAGAACTGTATTATACTTTGTCGTCATATAGAACGCTTAACTTAGTGGATCCACAAGCTTATGCTAAAACCATCTTAAGGAGTCATCTAAAAAGTATGATCATTTACTACCCATGATGACTACATGGTTTATAGAGACTTGAGTTAATATGAACTCGCATCCCCATATCGGTGCTCAATACTACTCCCAAAATATAATTAGCTCATATGTTTTAAAAACAAACTTCTTTGTTTGGTTTCAGATAATTACTCAAAACTTTAGCTTAAAAGCTCTCTTGGAATTGATGTTCCCTTTTCTTGCTCAAATGTGAAAACATTTATAAACTCTTTGGGAATACTTAGTTCCCTTATAGCTTTTTGAGAAATGAACTCAACTCTTTGCTCTTTGCTTAACTTGAAACTTAAGTCTTAAAACAAAGTTAAAACGTTTGTTAAAGACTTTTGAAAACTTTAAAAACTTTGTTTTGACTTGCTTCTTAACTTCTAGACTTGACTCTTAACTTCTCTTAACTTTGATCCTAACTTTCCTTGAATTGAATTATGGATTCAAGATTCATGATCTCATATTTATGGATGATTTCATGTTGTTTAGATGTACCTTATAGTGTTGGAATCAACTAGAAAACATAGGTACATTGCTACGGAACAAGTACGAAAAGGTGGGGAAGAAATGGGAGAACTTGTGTCCCTGGCGCTCTGAGCGGCGTGGGGCGCCAGCCCTCAAACTTAAGAGGACATGCTGGGGCGCACTGGCTGGCGCGTCACGCCAAGGGGTAAACTTCAGAGCCCTTTTTGGGGCGCGCTAGCTGGCGCGACGCCCCACCCCCTTCCTCAGGTGTTTGACGACTTTTCTTCTCCGTTTTCCAACTCTAAACCCTCTAAACTTCAATGGTTCTTTCCCCAACCACTTAGGATCATTTATACTCTCAATATATGATAGATTCAAACCAAAATTACACTTGGAAACACGAATCAAATTGCAAGAACCATCAACAATGCAACCCACAAGAAATTCAAACGAAACTTCAACAATGTTCATCAAGAACTCAATTTTCAAACTTTCAAAGACTTTAATTCACTGAACTGAATCATGGTTGGTGCGTGGGTGAACTAACCCAACACTATGTGATCTCACATACCTTTTAGGGATCACCCCCGACGAAATCCACAAGCTACCCTTGACAAAATCGATAAATCTTGAACGTTCTTCTCCTTTCTCCTCTTTTCTCCTCTTCTCCAAGCCCTAGCGTAAATTTAACTTTTCTAAAACTGACTAAAATCTAATTTTCCCCAATTAAACTCCTAAAAATGAATTGGAATAATTAGGTAAGGAAAAGACTAAATTACCCTTCCAAAATCTGGATTAGACTTTTCTTAATCCAATCTCGGAATTGTGTAAACTTGGCGGCGTTGGAAAGATCATTCCAAGATATTTTCAACCATATCTGGAAGTACACCTAACTCATCCTGAGCTAGGAGTTATGGCCGTTTGAAGTTGACCAAAACTCAACTTTTCCTAACTTGAACAAATTTGCAGATTTTCATTCTTTCCAAAAATGACTATTTTCGATTATTAGCTTCTTCCTAGTTATTTCAAATTGCGAGATGTTACAGCTCCAATATTTCTTGAATTTTAATTGAGATGGTAACAAAACTCGCTTTTTGAGTAGTGTTAGTCACTTGATGATGTATTGATTCATGATTATGTAGCATAAAATAAATTGTCAATTCTTAAACAGTGGTGACGAAATGTGCTTTACAAGTAGATTTTTTGTAGTGCATTCAATATCTATGTAATAATAATCAACTGCCTTCTTATTAAGCATGTATTTGATGAGCTTTGAATGTGGATACTAAATTGTGAATGTTTAACTAACTTACTATTGAACTAATTGTTGAAACTTGAAAGAAAAATGATGGTGCATATCGCTTGTTTCATATTCAATATGAATTATTTTATTGTGCAAGCTAAGAAATGTGATTCGTTACTAAATGATTGACATTGTGTTTTTGAAAGTATGGTTATTTAAAAATATTTATTGCTACGTTGAATCTCGGACATATTTTATAGGTAGATCAAATACCAATAAAATTATATCAGAATTTTAAATGTTTGGCCCGTGCTTAGGGCACGTGCATGTATATGTGGACATATTTATATATATATATATATATATATATATATATATATATATATATATATGAAAATGGTGACATGACACTTTCTAAGGGCTAGAATCTTATTTATCTTTTTTGTGTGTTTTTTTTTGAAAAACAACTAAAAACAGAAGAATCCAAACAAAATATAAGATATCTTAATAGAGAATTAAATTATACCATAAATCAAATTATAAACTCTGAAAGAAGAATAAAAATATATAAGAAAAAACTTGATTATATACACTTTGGATAAATAGATGCCTTTAGAATATATTAAGAGAATAAGATTAGTTTATAGTTGGTTATATGACGAAATACAATATAGATTTGAGTTTAAAAATACTCTTAAAACATTAGTAGAATATTTAGAGTGGACAAAAGGACAATTAGCTAAAGAAAAATCTAGACCCTATCTAATTTATTCATTAATAGAAGATACCTATCTTATAGACTCATTAATAAAACATAAAGATAATCTTACTAGAGAAATAAATAACATTAAATTAGACATAAAATATACTACGAATAGAATAAAATACTATAAAAGGATTAGTCAAGTTAAAAGTTCGCTAGGATAGAAAAATAGATCCGTTAAGACATCTTGAATATTTAGACTTAAGAATACATCCTGAAAAGAAATACATATCGTTATACAAAAATAATATTTTAAAGTGTAATTTTTCTGAAGGAGAACATATACTACACTCTGAAGATAAGCAATATAATACTTTAATAGACTTAACAATAAATTTTAGTGAAAAATTCAACAACAAGACAAAATTTTAATAAAACTTTTAGAAGAAATAGAAGTAGTACAAAATAAACAATTTAAAATATTAGATAAGTTAGAAAAGAATTTCAATTTCTTAAAAGCACAAGAACTGGAAATAGATCGAAAAATTCAATATCTAAATACAAAATTTAATTTAGAAAAAATACCTACAAACACTGGTAAAAACTATAATAGAAAAGCCTAAAGAATTAGAAATTAAAAATATTCAAGTAGTAACGAAAATAATAGAACAAGTAGAAAAAATAACTACTGAAATTAGTTATTTAAAGGAAATAATAATAAGACTTGAAAGGATCTCACTCTCATGAGTGAAGAAGACATAAATTATAAAACAGCATTAGAATATACAACCAACTTCCATTAGGAACCAATAGGATATTCCAGTCACATTCCTTCAAGCCAAACAGACAAAGTAATCCTAAAACAGAACAATACAATAATAGCTTTACTAATAGAATTAAACATAAAAATAGATAAAATATTAAAAGAAAAACAACCTGAACAAATTCATAAAAATACCAAAATAGATGAATTAATTACTCAACTTAAGAAAGTAGAAATAATATCTAAACAAGAAAAACTCAAGTTAACTAGAAAACCTCAAAAATGGACTTTCTTTCAAATAAACGAACAACCCAAGAAAGCAGACCAAGCTTCTCAGAGAATAGAATAGGCAATAATATAATTTCAAGAATATTATCTAAAAGACACTCAACTATAGAAGAAAATCAAGAATTAAATGAAATCATAGATATAGATAGAGATTTGCAGATTTTCCAACAAAATCAACTCAAATTATTAAATCCTAAGACATTATATAATGTAAAACATTTCTCTAAAGATAATCAATTATACAGACACTACAGAGAAGAACAGATATCAGCGATAGGAGAAGACTTTGCAAACCTAAATTTAATAAACCCAGCTTTCATAAAGACGGTCAAAAATCCCAAACTTATGTTAATGCATATGAGATTAATAATTGTAGGAATAAAAGGATTAACTAGAAAGAATTTAGGATCCAAAGTTCTAATTGTATTATACGATGATAGATGGTCAGATTTAAAGAGATCCATAATTGGCTTAACCGAAGTAGACATGACAAATAATGGAGGAATTGTTTATATTAGTCCAGATTTTCTAATTAATTTAAACGAGTTTGGAAAACATATTAAAACAGGAATCCAGACTAAAGGGTATGAAGAAATGAATAATGGAAAAAACTTATTAATGTGTATAGGTTTTATAGGAAAAATGACTTTAAGTAGTAACACAAAATTTAAACTCCAAGTAAACGATGTAGTAGAAATAATGGGTAACAAAGGAATAAAACTAATAAAACCAATAAAGATAAATCCAGAAGAATATGCAGGATTAGAATGGAATTTAGACAAATTAAGTAAACCCAAAGTATTTGCACCAGAACAACATTTAATGTACACTAGCTCAAAAGGAGAGACATCGATTAGGTTTACAGACTATAACTACACAAGTCAAAAGGAATTAGATGATAATGAAACTGAAAGTACCATAGAAATAGAACAAGAGCAATTATGAATATAGAATTAATACAAGAAGGATACGAGGTAGAAAGAGCTATAGAAGAAGCAAAAAGACAATACCAAGACAATACCAATACAGTTTTTAAATGTAGAGGATGTAAAAAAGGTAAAATGGATATAATGAAAACAATAGAACATTTTAGAATATGTCAAGAAAGAGACGATAATTTAGCATACAGGACAAATGAATTAGAAGACATGAATGAAGATAAAATAGACAATTTATCCATAACTAGTTATACGGAATTAATGGATGAAACAACTAGCTCACACAGTGCTAGTCCCTTCCAAAGAACTACTGCTGCCCCAAGTGTTAGTTATAATACACGTAATTTGACTAGACGGCCATGGATTAGACCTAACCAAGAAATAAAAGATAATATTAGACCAGCAGGAAAAAGAATGCCTATAGAAGAATCTATTAGACTACAAGAAGGAGGAAATAAAGGAAAAATATTAAACATAGCCGCACATGATCCACAAATGTGGAATATAGTAATAGACTTATGGAAAGGAATAGTAGTAGCAGATTTTATTAAAAACTATCAAGAAACAGATGCTGAGACTATGTATAGATACTTAGAAACCTTTTTAGGAGAATCCCGTAAAGCAGTATGGGAATCTTATAAACAAACTTATCCACAAGAATTTCAAGGATTAATCGAATTAGGACCAAACCCATATAATGTCACAAATAAAATACATGTATTATTAACTGGAGAAGACCCAAATAGTGGCTTACTAACATTACAAAGAAATGTTGTAATAAAATTAGAACAATTAAGTATATCCAATTGGATACACATAAAGCGTTTTCTTAAAGATTATTTTTACTATTGTACTATTAGTGGAAATACATTTAATAAAGAACTAGGTAAAAAATTATTTAATAAGTTACCAGGAGCTTTGGGAAGAGAAATAGAAGAAAGATGGTATAAAAGAGAAGGAGTGGTGCAAAACCCTACACTCCTATGGCCTATAGGACAAAGAGTAAATCATATAATGGAAATACTAACAGAAAAATGTACAAACATACAAATCCAAAAGCAATTAAAACAAAATGAAATGAATTTTTGCAAGGCAATGATATACACTACCCAAAGTTATGATAAAGAACCTAGGATAATAAGAAAATATAAAAGAAGAACTGCTTATAACCAAAAACTTTACAAACATAAAAAATATTTCCTAAGAAAATCTTCAGCTAGAAAGCCATATTTAAATAGAGATAGACATGTTAGGAAATATAGAAATTGTAGAAATTATAAAAATAAACTAGAATGTTATACTTGTGGAAGTATAGAACACTTAGCAAATACATGCCCTAAAAAGAATAACATGAAAACTAGGAATTCTCAGTTAATAGAAGACTTTCAAGAAACCTTACTAAATGTAGATGACTACATGTCAGACACCGAAAGTATATATTCTGTGGTAAGCATAGATACAGCAGAAGAAAGAAACACTCAATCAGACACATCTGATTCCGAGAATGATAATTTAATTAATGAACTACGAGTAGAAAGGAATGAAGATTTCTTAGACAACATAATAATAAATACCATGATGAATACTTCTCAAGACTGTAACCATGAGTTCGAAAGATTAAAAGGAATAGATAGTAACCAGTGTAATATATGTAAATGGTATCCTAGTAAAATAAATAGAGCAAAATGCAAAAATTGTTCTATGGAAGCTTGTATTAGTTGTATAGAAAATAAGTTAAAACAAAGAGTAAATAAAACTGAAGAACAAATCCATACAAAATATCAGGCTACTAATCTAAGACTAATAACTCTAGAAACAAGAGTAAATAACTTAGAACAAAGACTGATTACATTAGAAAAAGGAAAAGAAAACATAGATAATACACAGTCACAAGGAACAATACATCTAAATCAAATAGAAAGCGAATTAATGAATATAGAAGAGAATAATACTAGTTTTATATGCAATGAAGATAAAAAGTTTGGAACAATCAAAATACTAGTACGGATAAAAATAAAAGATATAGAAATAGAGACTTTAGCATTAGTAGATACAGGATGTACTAGCTGCCTCCTTAATAAAAAGATAATACCCCACAATCTTTTACCAACTCTAAAAACATTTAAGGAACCAATACAAGCAATACAAATGGATGGAACATATAATCTTTACGACCAGTATATAGAAAAAGCACAAATAAGTTTTATAAATACTTGCAACGAATTCTATAAACCAACATATAATATGCAAAAGATATTAGTGAGAGATCTTAATATCAAAACTAACTTAGTATTAGGTTTACAATTTCTTATACAAAACAACGGAAGTTGCTTATTCTCCAGAGATGGGATAATGTTATTTAGAAATACAACATACACTCCAGTACAGATTAGTAAAATTTACTAAAGAATTACTAAAAAATAAAGAAATTAAAATAAATACTAAAACTGCACCTCCATGTTGTGAAGACTGTGGCAATAATGGTAGTTGTTCTTCCAAAAACCTATATGAAGAAGAACAAGAAGGAAATGATACAGAAGATATATACCTAGAAGACATAGAAAAAGATTATACCCTAATAAATGTAGAAACAGAATTTTACAATTTTCAAAAAGGAATAAATACTATAGGAAAAATAAAAAATCCTAAAGACCTAGAAAATATAATAGCAATTTTAGACGAAATGGAGATAATAGGAGAAAAACCCTTAATACATTGGGGAAGTAATAAAATTATGTGTAAATTAGACATAATAAATCCCGAGTATACTATAAAAACAGCAACAATAGAAGCAAACAATGAAGACGCGGAAGAATTTACTAAACAAATTAAAGAACTACTCAAATCAGAGGTAATAAGAAGATCTACATCCAGACATAGATCAGCAGCATTTATGGTTAGAAGTCATAGTGAACAAGTGCGAGGAAAAGCTCGCATGGTAATAAATTATAAAAGATTAAATGATAATAGCAGAACAGATGCATACAAATTACCAGATAAGAATGAATTAATTAATAGAATACAGGGTAAAAAGATTTTTAGTAAATTTGATTGTAAGTCAAGATACTGACAGGTTAAAATGCACCCAGAAAGCATAGAATGGACAGCTTTTACTTGTGGCCATTTTGAATGGCTTGCTATGCCTTTAGGCTTAAAAACAGCTCCGCCTATATTCCAAAGAAAGATGGATGATATGTTCGGAGACTATAAGAATTTTGTATTAGTATATGTTGATGATATTTTAGTATTTAGCAAAGACATACAAGAACACTTAGGACACCTACAGACAGTCTTTAGATTATTTGTAAAATATGGAATAATAATAAGTAAAAGGAAGATGGAACTATGTAAGACACATATAAATTTCTTAGGAGTAACTTTAGGAGAAGGAAAAATAAAACTACAACCACATATAGCCAAGAAGGTGTTAGAAATGCCTGATAAATTAGTTAATACAAAAGAACTACAAAAGTTCTTAGGAATAGTAAACTATGCTAGAAATTTTATCCAAGACTTAGGAAAAATAGCAGGACCATTGTATGCTAAAACAGGTTGCGAAGGACAAAAATACTTTAATATAGAAGATATAAAATTAGTCCAACAAATTAAAGGCAAACTTAAAAATATACCCGATCTACAAATACCTCTAGAATCAGATTATTTAATAGTTCAAACAGACGGAAGTAAATTAGGATGGGGTGCCATTTTAAAATCAAGGCCTAATAAATACAGTTCAAAAAATGAAGAAAAAATTTGTGCATACCAAAGTGGACAATATAAAGAAAAAGGCAATATGAGTAGTATAGACACAGAAGTACTAGCTGTAATATATGGACTTAATAGTTTTAAATTATATATTTTAAACAAAAATGAAGTCTTAGTAAGAACAGACTGCGAAGCAATAGTTAAATTTCATGAAAAAATAAATAGTAAAGCTAGTAGTAAAAGACGATGGTTAAATTTTATGGATATAATATCTATATATAATAATATTGTTTTTTAGTATATTAAAGGGAAAGATAATGATCTAGCAGATAAGTTGAGTAGATTACAATTAAAAACTAACTGATTTTCATTTCAGTATGAGACCAAGCATGAGACCAACTGGCCAACAGCCAGCAGACAAAGGCAAGGGCGTTGCCCAGCCAGATACTTATGCTCAGACATTATTAGGAAGACAAAATTTCAGACCATTAAGTACAACAGACAATGTAATTGAGAGAATTTATTTTGGTAAGTATAATTTAATTTCATATCCTAAGTGTAATTTATCATTTAGAGTAGTTCCAGACTGTAATTTAGATAAGGCTCAACAATGTTTAATAGATAATTTATGGATTGCATACAATAAAAAAGACACTAAGTATTTTATAGCAGCTTCTAATGCTTTATGTCAATACTTTTCAGACAAAAATAAAGATAATAAATTTAAATATTATGTAGTTATACATGGTAAAACCAAAGGTATTTTTCGAACTTGGATAGAAGTAATAGATTCTATAAATGGAGTAAAAACCCGCTTTTTAAAGACTTTAATAATTTTACTGAAGCTTTAGATTATGCGAGAGGAATACTTGGGCCTAATTATTATATTTCACTAGCCCTTAGACAAAGTCCAACCCAAATACCTCAATACAATATCCAAAAAGATTCGGATAAAATAATATTCTGTGACCATTGTTCTTCCATGACTGAGGGTTTCAAGAGACTAAATGCTAAAAATGAAATCCTTATTCAAGAAAATATGAGATTAGTGAGACAACTCGAGACATTTAAAAGCAAATACTCGCTAAGAACATACAGTACTACGGAGAAAGAAGATTTGAGTTCTCCATCTCTTTTAAAAATGGATGAGACGGGTGTGCATTCCCCTCTGAATGCTAAGAACTCTACTGTATCAGAGAGAGATACAGCTAGTCCGATTCAAACGGTGGCCGATAAAGACTTATCAAACCCGTTGAAGGCTGTCACTTTGCCAAAAAGTGAAGAAGAGGAGTATTATTCCTCATGAAGAAGATTGCCTAAATATTTTCAAAAAGACTCTTTAAGAAAAATAGCAGCTTTAAAAAAGAAAAAAAATGAAAAAATAAAAGATATAATTAAACAGACTTTAGAAAAATTCTTTCAAAACTAAAGTCAAGATAAATATGTTATTAACAAAGACAAGCCCAGTCCTAGCAATGAAGGATCAACTCCAGAGTCAGAAGATGGTAATCACAGTCATGAAAGTTCAGACGAGGGTAATATTCAAGATGCTCAAGATCCTTATGAAGATGATGATTCGGGCATGAGTTTCAATACTATAGCCTTACATAATTTAGACACTTAAAGAATACACATGAAGACAAATACAAGAGATAACAAGATCAGATGCCATGGAAAGAAGATGATAAGATAAGATGCAACGTGGCAAGCTTTGGATCAAAAACTATATAAATTAATAGGAGTATGAGGTGGGGATGCCCACTAAGGTCTTGTAATAATAAATGAGTGTTGTCACTTTATCACTACCCTCCAAAAGAGGGAAAAACTGTTGATAACACGCGTCTGTACAAAAGTCTAAAAGAGGTCTAAAAAGATTACATTTATGATGCATGTGACGATGGGGCCCAATGAGCACCCGACGTGCATTATTAATGGGAATCTTATCAAGTTATGTCGGCCATCAATAATAGAGGCCACGTAGAGTGTTTGAGAACCGTTCTTTATTTTCTCTTTGTCTATATAAGACTGTAAGAGGGTGCGTAGAGAGAGCAGAGCGAAAAAATTAAGAATCCTAAGAAATACCTCCTACCTACTTCTTCATATTTATGATCCTTACTCCAACTTCCTCTTGTGTAAATTAAAGTTTGTGAAATAAAATAAGTGTGTTTGAGTTATAAGTCTTCAAGGTTTTTCAAAGTTCTTCAGGGGTTCCCGAAAGGGAAACCTCTCTCTATTTATCATGTAAGTTTAAGTTGTTAATCTCCCAAAATCCCCTAAAAAATATGTTATTTCTTTTATCTTGATATATTGTTATGTAAATTACTGTACATGTGAAAAATGATTATCCTTAGTATATGGTTAGCCTCTTAATTTCTTGACAATAACTATGGATTAGCCTGTAAAGTCCTAGGATGGTTGGCCTTGATAGTCCGCTTAAAGCAAAGGACGAATTTGTTGCCAGATTTATATCCGGGGTGTGGCTAAAAATGAAGTTGTTAAGAATAAAGATTAAGAGGAAGAGATGAACGGGAAAAAAAAGAGAGTAAAAAATAGGGGAATTAGGGAATTACTTCATAAATAAAACATGATAAAACTAAATGAGAGAGGGAGTACTGAGTAGAATTTACAAGATATTTGAACTTACCAGTTATTTGCCCAGTTTATTCGCTCAGTTTTATATTATTGTTTTATATCATTGTTTGCATCCTTATATCTAAGTTTTCATATTTATATTTATATCTAAGCGTTTATATATATATATATATATATATATATATATATAAGGAGAAACATAGAGCAAGTGATGTGGCACCTCTCTATTGCCTCCATTCATATTTGTCTTTTTTCTCTTCTTTTTTTTTTTTTTTACCATTTGTTCCTTCATTATTTAATTATTTTATTTTTAATATCTCAAAAGGTCTTCACATTCAATTACTCAACTTTTCACCTACCACTATAATATATATTTAATATCTTTAATAAAATAAGAAATAACTACCAATAACTCACACCTCTTCAACTTATAATCTTAATAATATTCATACTTTTTTTTTTAATCTTCATAACCCCCAAAATTAAATTTATTAGTTTATGACACCTTATGGTATTCCTCCTCTTTTTCTATATAAATTCATATTTTGTAGCCAGAAAAATTTCATTCAAAGTTATTCTTTCACTTCTTCATCACCATATCATACATTAGGGTGAGGAAGAAATGCTAATCATCACATCATATGGTTGCTTTCAACAAAGTTGTAAAGAATCTATGGGTAGAAATGCTTCTTTTAATTTTTTAAATTATAGTATTTTTTACTTTAATAATTATGTGATGTTATATATTTTGTTTAGTCAATTTAACTAATCTTTGAAACTAAATTGAATAAACTCAATCCAAATAAAATCATGGAGTAACTAACAATTTCATGATATACTATTTGTGCTTGTAGGGTGAAGAAGAAAGTTAAGGAAGATACAAAAGTAGAGAAAATTGTGAATTTTGGAAGAGGATAATGTTGAGTCTTACAATAAAATCACTATTATAGTAATTTGATCTTTTTAGTTTTTCTTTCCTATTCTCTATATTTTATTTATGTACTTTATTGAAGAACTTAAAATATAAAGATTTTTTTTTCTTTTATATGACTATAGTTGTACATACATAATTCATTAGGTTAAATTATGGTTAGTTCTTCTGAATTTTTATTATGATAATTTTTTGCAACATTCTAAAACGAATATTATGTACTCGATGTTACTGTTTATTTGTATGCCGAAGTGCATTCCTAAATACGACACTAAGATTAGAAACATTTTAAAGAGCAGAAATTTGATAACTTACAAAAAGAAAAAAAATGTTATCCAAGCAATGAATTAAAAAAATTGACAAACTTGAGTATTTGTATAATTCGAATGAAAAACTAAAGAACCTATAAAAATTTTATGCAATACTTTGGTTTTCAAAAAAAAAAAACAAAAATCCTATATTTTTTTCTTATTTTTTTTGATAAATTTCACTATATTTTAAAATGTTATTATTATTTAAAAAGTGTCAATTATTACTCTCTCCATTTATTTCTATTATACATTGTAGAAACTTAAATGTCTCAAAATTTATTATTTTACTTATTCCTATTCTTTATTGTAAATTTAAAGGCCTAAATATTTAAATTCAACCTTTTAAAAAATGATTTGACAGCTCTCTTTAGCCAATGATCCTTATTATTTTTTTTTTTTAAATTGTTGTAATTTTCACTATATTTTTATTTATAATTACTATTAAAAAATGTGTCAATTACTATTCCCTTCATTAATTTCTATTATTTATTATAAGAATTTAAATAGCTCAAATTTTACTACTCTACTTATTCCTATTATTTATTGTAAATTTAAAGGCAAAAATATTAATCACTCAAATATTTCATTTTCTCCCTAACGAATGAAAATTTATTAAAATAGAGTAGTCTAATGAAATATCATTTCAAATAGCTTAAAAAAAAAATAAAACCATCCCTTTAACTCTCCTAATTATGAGATTTCTCTTTTTATCTAATTTTCAATAATCTAAAAAATATTTACATAATTAGTCAATTAAAGAATAAGATAATTGCTCACGAAATAAATTTTAAAAATGGAAAGGCGTAACTCTCCAAAAAAAATTCTAACATCCATTTATATTTATTACATTTCATGATGAACCCGTGATTAAAGTTGACAGTAAAAAAATATTGCACTAGCCAAAAAATATAATTTTTCCTTATTTTTTATTTATTTTATTAGTTTATAAGAATAAAAGTCACAATTATCATCATTTATTGTCCAAATTTTTCATATTCTTTATTCAAAATCAAAACGCATCCACACATTGATCGAGGTATTCACTTTTAACTTCTTCAATTTTATGTAGTGTTTGGATTACATAATTTATTTAGTTTCTATACAAAATTGATTTTTGAGCTCTCTTGTGTATTTATTATTTCTAATTATTAATGTAAATTTTTCACAAAATATTAATTTCTATGCCTTTCATATGAAATTTTCGTGCACATATATAACAAAAAGTTTAGGCTATTAATTTTATCAATTAAACAAATTGATATTCTCATACTTTAAAATAATAATTGTGAAAAATTTAAATTATTAGCAAGAAAAATCACATCAACTCTAAATTTATATATTTAAACAAATATATAAACGTAAATATTATTATATAAAGGAAATTATTAGTGAAATAACATAAATAATTTAAAACACCCCAAAATGAGATAGCAACATATATAAAATTGGCGCATAAAGAAATATGTCTTTTGTATTATTTCAAGGAAAAATTATAATTCTCTACTTATTTTTCTTGAAACTAATTTAATTCTATTGTTTTTTTTCTTTTATTGTTAATTTCTGTTTGATTTTTTTCATATACATATTTTAGTATTGCAATTTCTTAATTTTTTTATATCAATTAATATAGAAAAATATGATCGCGCTTCGCGCTGCTTGATTAACTAGTTAATAATAAAACTCAATTTGCTGAAACTCCTCCATCATGTGCCTATAAAGACAGATTAATTTGAAGAAACGAAATAATAAAGCTTATTAAATTTAGAAATTAGTAACGGTAATCATAAGTTAAAGTTTATGGGACATTAATTTTTTAAATATTATTGTCTCTTCAACTTCATATTAGTTACCAATAAATACCTATAAATTATCATATTGAAAACTTTTGTTTCTTCATCTTGTCTCTTCTTCGTATCGAAATTTTACAAATAAAAAATCTTGATAATCATTTATGTTGTTGATTTGATAATGGGTTGATTTTGAGTTTTTGTGTTCGTCATCAGAGTATCTTTAAAACTTAAAACGGTATGTATATGTACAATCATATCATATCATATCATATATCATATATTATTAAAAGTGGAAAACTCCAAAGTAAAAAGTTGAATTACCATTTAACCCTTACACTAAATAAAAATTTAAAATTTGATCTTAATATCTTTATAAATAATCATATATCACTATTTATTCATTCATAATCATTAATCCTTTTCGTTATTTGACACCAGAGTGTCAAATCACATAATCTTTCTCCAATCTTTCTTCTTTTGTCGGGCAAAACATTTTCTTCTGCAATTTTTATTAATTTTTTTCTAATTTTTTTTTTTTTTTTTACTTTCAATGTATGAACCTCAAAATATTTTTGGATGTTCTTTTGAAATTTGATTAATGATTTGAAATTTTGCAGATGGAATAGATCGTTTGCATTGATATTTTCCTTCCGTCAAAGACGATGTCGCTGGAGGTTTTTCTTCTCTACTCAAATGTATATCTGCTCTGTTTTTAATTTTTTAGCAAGAAACTAAAATAGTAGTATAAGAAATACACGATCTAGCACTCACAATTAGTTTTAAGGGATATTTGAATTTATGTTCCCTGTTTTGTCGTTACAAATAACAATAGAATATACATCTTTTTTATGATTTTGAAGGAAAATATCGACGTTAGGATGCAAATCGTTAAAAAATGAATGTAATTGAAAAGGATACAAATATATGTTAGGTAGGGGGCACAAAACACAAAAACTTCTTCCTACTTTTAAGTTATTGTTGATCAATTGGTATAATACCGGCTTCACTGTATTTGTAGTCGAATCATATTTCCATGTTTGTCATGATTTAAATATTACAATCATTTTCTTTTTTAAAAAAATTGATAACAGTTTCTTGTGTCATTATAATGAATCACACATAGTAGTTCAAGAATCACTAAAAATTCTTTGAAAAATAAAAGAACTCAGTATGTACTTTGGTTTTAGAGTATGATTGTAAGGAAATATTCACAAAACATTCTACTCTCCTCCTTTGTCCTATTCAAAATCTGTAAATTGTAAACTGTTTTATTTTAATAATTTGGAATAGAACGCACGTATCCGGAACTAGTTATACTAAAAGTGGACAGAATCTAAGTCAAAAGTTGAATTACGAAAATACCCTTTAACTATTAATATAACTTCTTGAAATTATTTAAAGTATTATTTTTTTCATTTAATATTTACTTTGGGATTCAATGAATTTTGACTATTGGTATTATGGTAATTATTAATCTTATTTCCAGCTAGACTTACAATTCAATACTCATTATTAAATTGTAAGTTATTATTAGCAAGAAAAAAACATTACATCTTCCCTGTAGTATAGTGATGACTTTTCATAATCATAGTTACTATGAAGTTTTTAAAAATTAGCCAAAATGATTTTCCATTAAACATCTAATATATTTAAATTCTTTTACATATTTTATCCTTAGATTATAGTTTTATTTCTACATTACATTTAAATGTTATAAATTGGTTAATAAATTAAATATTAAATATTAATAGTAAATCATCA
Source organism: Solanum pinnatisectum (assembly GCA_035578085.1). NCBI lineage: Eukaryota > Viridiplantae > Streptophyta > Magnoliopsida > Solanales > Solanaceae > Solanum > Solanum pinnatisectum. The sequence goes on along the minus strand of CM069076.1, from coordinate 37,209,875 downwards.
TATTAGTATACATAAATTACCACCAACTCTTCTTTATGTAAATGTATTTAACTCCCACTAATTATATTCATTATGTTTTTAACTCTCATCTCTCATCGATAATCTCAACTGGATTAATATCATATTTATGACAACTCTTTGTGTTCCTCAATGCTATCCTATAAATAGTGACATTTGGCACAATAATGTACACACTTAAACCAATTGGAAAGAAAAACATGAGAAAATCTCTATGCTCTCTTCTCTTGTCTCTTTTTATTTGTTTAGTTTAACATTTATGTTTTTTGTTTGTTGTTATTGTACAACTTTCTATTGTTGTGTTGTTGTTATTATTGAGAATTTACCATGGTTTGTTGCTTTGTATACATTAGCCTAGCATGTGGTATTTTAGTATCCTCATTTGAATATTGAATTTGAACAATAGTTAGTTATTTTTTACTCTATGCACTTTTAGTCATATTTATAGTTGAAGATGTATTCTTTTTATTAGGAAGATATATGTAGTTCCTATCGAAACAATAATGAATTTTTTTTCGTAAATACCAAAGATTTGAAGGGGATAAAATATGTCATTTGCAATATAAAATTTATATGAAGTATTTTGGGATAAACGTGTAACGCACGTTCCCAGATCTAGTATGTATATAATTGTGAATGATTTATATATATATAATTAGATTTTAAAAAAAAGATCAATTGTTTGTGAAACATCCCGATGAAATTAGGGTTTTCATATTTAAAATTTTAATTTTTACTTTATTTTCAAGTACTTAAAAATAAAAAGAAATTACCTTATATGTGCTGATACGACAAACTTATATTCATGCATACCACTGTTATATTGATTTATTATCTCTACATGGTGGACAAGGCTCATGGCTTAAGAAGGGAGACGGTGTTATGGCCTCCAAGCTCGATAGGTCATTAATATTAGAGATCTTTAATTTTTGATAATAAATATAGTGTACATCATAAATAAAATATTTGATAACTACGCGCGGCCGAGTTACCTAATTTACTTAATATGAGCGAAAATGAGTAATAATTAATACTAAATAGGTGCAGTTAGATGAATAGTTGAGTTAATACATTGAGATAAAGTTCTTAATAAGATAAAGAAAAATATTGAACTTGTACATCATCAAACTCATCCTTCTTTTTTTGTACAAAATGATCAAGTTGATGTATGGACGTCCATGTGAATAAAGGCCTCTTAACTTCATTAGCCTAAGAATAACAAATAATTAACATCATATTCAAATTTACTAGCTACTACTAAATGGCAACCTCACATTAACATATATACTACTCCCCAATACAAGGTTTCTCTCTCACTCTGGAACAGAAATTGTTCAGTGTTTGTCGTATGGACCTAGGCCCAAAATGGGTAACATCACTGCATTGCGGTCTCATGAACTGAACTTCGTTGTCTTCCCGTGTGCGAAGCGAATGGGCGAAAGGCGTATGGGTTGACTCTATTTCTTTCTATGAGTTAGCAGGTGAGAAGGAAAGACTAGTGCTTAGAAATCCGGCTGACATTGAACTTAAACTAGCTGCTGCCATTGAAAGAGGAGAGCTCCGTGACTTCCGGGCTTAGCTCTTTTCCGGTGCACTAGTATACTAGACATTGTAACTGTTAAACTTTTAGATAAGAATGGTCACACACTTCAACATAATATTAGATCAAGCAGAGGTCACGTGTTCGGCCCATGGAAAAGAATCAAGCCCGAATACAAGAATATAATTAACTAATAAAAAGTGTGGTCACACACTTCAACAGTAACCAAGAAACATGAGCAAAACAGGAGGAACAACCTCATAAAAACAAAATAAAAGCTATCTTATTAGTGGAACTTCCATGCAGAAAGTGACTTAATAGGGGTTCCCTTCCACTTAATAATTAGGGATTTCCCATCCATTTCCAGACTGCAAAAACCATGGCATGTAGACTTTTCTGCCAGTAACTTTGCTTGGTACAAGGATGAGTGACTCAGTTCTGTTTCCTCTATACCAAATCTTTCAAATAAGGCCCTCCAAGATCCAAGTTTCTCATGGCGATGAGCCATCTCTTCTCCCTCGGATGTGATTACATTTTCAATAATCCTTCCTATATATACTCCTTGAGCTACTGCTCTGTACTGATGGTTCCACCCTATGCAAGTTTCAAGACTATCAAAGATAGCACTGTAGTAAAACAATGCTTCATTGAAACGATCAATGAAAATTGGTGTATTAGTATTTGCCTCTATTTCCGTGACCACCATCACACATGGATCCAAACTTTTGCAAACTTGTATAAGAGATTGCAAGTGATTAGGCCATGCTAACAATGTCCAAAGACGCGAGTCAGAATAGATTGCCACAACTTCACCAGCCTTTGACTCAAATAAATCCTTCCTGATATGTCTCAAGTCAGATACAACTGTTTTGAAGGAAAAAGGTATATGTAAGGTTTCTGCAAAAGATGTCAATCTCTTCCCTACCTCTTGCATTCGAGTCAAAGAGGTTCCAACCGCTGTAATCTTGAGATGTTCCGGTGGACATTCACCATTACCAACCAGAGCTTGCATTAGGATTGTCCATTGTGATCCTGTTTTTATCCCAAAATCAATCAAATGAATCCTCTTGAATGATTTAACACCGTCCAAGATGGCTTGAATTCCAGTAAATTGAGTTACTTTGCGGAAGGGAAGCATTTGTTCAGTCTCAATAACATCGGTTCGTGGATCCATAAGAACGTCTTCAATAATATTTGGATTCACTGCATCAATGTTTGATGCTATAGTTGGTATTCCTGTCCCTTTATCGATCCTCTTCCAAAGAGATTCAGCAAAATAATAGACAACTCTTTGAACTGGATTACCTGCTGAAAGAGAAAAGTTGATGCACAAGTTCAACAACTTTCTTGCACAATCTAATTGTCGATTGGCTAGCATTTCAGCGGAAACTAGAAGCAGTAGAACGAGCTCCACTTCCTCTGTAACTTGAGGAGAAAGGCCCAAATCCGCAATCAAGGGACTAAAAATAATGGAATAAGCATCATGATTCTGTGAGGTATAAAGTTTTAATTGCTCTTTGGCAATTTTCATGATGGTTGTTGTCGATAGAACTGGAGAGTGGTCAGAAATGTGACTTGGCATATCTAAATTCATCTCATTCACCTTTCCCTTACTCTTGTACCTCAGAATTCCTGGAGGGTGTTTTCTTTATATGGAACTTCAAAATTTTTTGCATCTTTCACTGCTTCAGCATGAATCTCATCCTTGTCAATCGTGTTAACCACCATGACATTATATTAATTACTTGAGACAGAGAATTTCTCCCTATCATGTCATATTATTTTAGTTAAATCATTAGTTAAAGGCTGTTACCAGAAGAAAGGACAACAGGCCAAACAGATATGATCAAAGAATAGGACCATGACAATATTGAAAATAAACCTTAGGACGGCGATACCTTGGAGGTTTTCTTTTTAAAAACAGATAATGAAAATGCCCACAATTGTCCTCTTGGCTGTTGCAATCTTGAAATAAAAGGATGTCAGATTCATATAAGACAATGTGCAATCCAAGAACAAGGCTTTCATTCTACAGGACAAAATTAACTCTTAGAATAGATTTTCTTACAACAGTTTCTTCTGTTCTCTGATTGAAATTCTAACAAGAAGACTCGAATTAAATTTTAGATTATAAACGGAGTGTAGTTACTTAGGAAAATCTGTCTATGGCTCTATCTAATCTTGAAAAGACAACCGATTGTGCTCATTTTGACAAAGAAAGGCTAAACAAATGTTGCATCTACATCTTACACGGTAACCTAAACAAACTGTCTTGATCTCCTAGATAACATTGTGGAGGTACAAAAGAAAGAGAGTTGACACAGATAGAGGATGCATGCGATAGGAAAACAAAAAGAAGATATTTGAAGCTTTTCAATATACTTGAGCTTTGAATGGAAGCCCTGGTAAACAGCGGCAGTAACTCTAACGATCTTAAGGTAGAGAAATTCCTTGTCGCATAAGTATTGACCTGGACGTGAGGACAAGGGGCTCTACAAAACATCCTTGAGACTGGTCTTATGTCCTCTACACAGGCCGTGAGGTAAATCATCCCACCTACTGTCCAGCCTATTGGGAGAGAATCAATAGATTCCTTTTTGGGAGCAATTCATCCTTCCCGAATGCTTGTAGGTTGTGTGGATGAAACAATAAAATTGTGTTCTTTTTCCATTCTCAGGGCCATATTAAGGCATGAAAGTAAGGTTGTTCAGGAAGGTTGGATTTGCATGTGTATATTTTTTCATGTGTCTCATACATAAAAAGAATCGTATTGCTGGTCCATTCATCTACTACACAAGAATGAATGGGCCATTGGCAAATGTACAAGCATCATAAGAGATACATGATCTATTTAAGATATTATTGGACGTCCATAGAACTATAGATCAAGCAAGATTGAAAAGCTACAAACGTGATAGGCGATGCAGTACCTACTAAATAAAAAGGAGATTAGGAAGTAGGATTACAAGTTATTTTAGCTTCATCTCATGACTGTTTCGCTGCATTAGTACACCCCTCTCCATATCAGGGCATCTTCTATCATGGTCAAACTTCCAGACCGAAACAAAGGTATTCGGGGTTCCTTTCCATTTAATGATAATTCCATTTCCATCCATATCAAGAGTGCAAGAACTCCAGCAAGCAAATCCCAATATATTAAATTTTGCATCGTATAAGCATGAACTGCTCAATTCTGTTTTTACTAATATGTCATTTTGCAAATAAGTTCCTCCATTCTCTCAGCCTTGCAAAGTGAAAAAAATCTCTCTTCTCATTCAGAAGCGATCACATTATGAATGACTTTTCCTAGAATAACTGTTTCAGTTAGAATGCTGTATTGATTATTTCTCCCCATGCAAGATTTTAAGATATCAAAGATTGCTGCATAAGGAACTCAATGGAGAAATTATGGAATACATTTTAATAGATGGAGTTGAACTAAAGAAATGGGAATTAGATAAAATGTTGTCCTTAAGGCAGGCAGAGAAGCAATGCATGCAATACAAATAAAATTAAACAAATACTCCCTCCATTTCAATTTATTTGTGTGATTTTGACTTGGCACAAAGTTGAGAAATTAAAGAAGACTTGAATCTTGTGATCTTAAACCTGCCACGTGGAAAGTTGAAATAAAAAGTTACCGAAAAAGGAAAAAGCATTCTTTTATTAAAATGGACTAAAAAGGGAAGTAAGGCAACCAAATTGAAACGGAAGAAGTATAAAGTCTTTGATAACTTAGTGTTTCAGGTTACATCAGTTTATGATCAAAAGGTTCTTAAAACAAGATGAGTTGTTTCCATTTGATTCTTTACATACATCGATAGGCTCTGTGCCACACCCACCAAGTAGGGGCATCTTTCATTCATGGTGAAAACTTCCAGGCTGAAGCAAATATTATTGGACTTCCCTTCCATTTAATTAGAAGGCCCTTTCCATTCATATCCAGTGTAGAAAAACCATGACCACACCTATCGGCCATTAGATTTGCCTGGTACAAGGATGATTCGCCCAATTCTGTTTCTTTGATACCAAACTTTTCAAACAGATCTCTCCATACTTCAAGTCTTACATTGCGGAAAGTCCTCTCATTTCCTTCACAAGTGATTATATTTTGAATGATATTCCTCAAAATAAGTCCTTCAAATGTCATTCGGTAATGATTGTCTCGTTCCATGCAAACATCCAAGTAGTCAAAGAATGCACCATACAGAAATAGTGCTTCATTAAAACGGTCCATAAAAATTGGCGCATTAATGTTTGCCTCGGTGTCAATGACAACCATTACACAAGGATCAAGGCTTTTAATTAATCTTAGAACAGATTCCATGTGATTGGGCCATGCTAACATGCCCCCAAGACCATACTCTGAGTAAATTGCCACAACTTCATTAGTGTCTAACTCAAAGAGATCTTTACTGAGGTCCTTCATTTCCGACACTACTGCCTTGAAGGAAAAGGGAAACTTAATGTTTTCAGCAGCAAAAGATGACAATCTCTTGCCTATTTCTTCTACCATCTGTTTTGATGTTGCAACAGCGGTTATCTTGAGAAGCTCAAGTGGACAGTCACCTACATTATCAAGAGCTTGCATGAGGACTGCCCAGTGTGAACCAATTTTGACTCCGATATCGATCAAATGAACCCTCTTTGCTGACTTGACATTATCTATGATGGCTTGAATTCCAGCAAATTGCGGCACTTGGAAGAAAGGTGATGATTGATAACATACAACTGCAATAGGCATTGGATTCTGCAGAATCTTGTCCAAATTAAATGGTTTTTCTTCCCAACCCTCAGGTCTATTAGGTGATAATGTTCCCTTATCCTTATCAATTCTCTCTTGAAGAGCTTCACAGAAGTAATACACAACTCTTTGAACAGAAGTACCTGAAGGAGAAGCAGACAAGTTACACAATCTTAATAACTCCGTTGCACGATCATAGTGTCTCTTGGAGAACATTTCAGCAGAGTCTTGAAGTAGAAGAGCAAGCTCAAAATCTTTTAAAGCTTGAGGATACAGACCACGATATGTGTTAGAAGTAAAGGAGGAACTATCCTCTTTCTTGGAGGTCTGCTGATGTAATTGTGCTCGCGCCATTTCAAATATGCTTACTGTTGATAATACATGAGATCCAGAAGTGTTGATGGATGGAATATCATGGGGATTCTCTCTCATTTCTCCACCACAATAATGCTTCTGCAGAATTGTGCATGAAGCTGAAGGAAGACAAGAGCTTTCCTTCTTTTCTTCAGCACAACGAGGCCTTTGCATTTGATCCTTTCCTTTATTTACAAGACTTGCATCCATGGCTAAAAAACTCTTAAAGACGCCCGTTCTTCCTTTTGACAAATCTTCACTATAAATGGTTTTCTAAATCTCTCCTCATTAGAGAATGAAACTCATTTTATTCAGACCATGAGGACAAAAACCTTGTGCTATTTTCATATTCCTTGTCCATATAATCATATATGAGGTACCAAACTAAAAAAGAAGAAGAAAATAATAGAAGATAGGACAGCAAAAACAAGGACAAGCTCAATCTTTTCATGTCCTATTTGGCAGCAGCCGGCTAGTAGCCGAATAAAAGAGCCTACTTCAAATAGATACAGTCCGAAACCACATTACATCAGCTAATCAAAACTTCTGATTTGCTATACATCTCTATCTGTAAGGAGATACCAACAAAGTCTTAACCAAGAAAAATAGCTTTCTTTTTGTACCAAGAATATATAACTCAATGTGATGATTAGAGTTATGTGATTCATTGCTGGATTTTTCTGAGGTTTATGATTAAAATTTAAATCCATGTTCCCTAAGAAGCTCTAATAATTAATCTATTTCTTTTCCTAAGTTATCTTTTTTTAGTTATAAAAGTTCCATGGAAGTGTTCTTCATCTATAGCCTTGCATAGTTATTTAGACAGAAGCAAAAACTTGCCTTTCTATTTCCTTATCTTTCTTTTCCTAAAGAATAGTCAACAAATGGAAATTTGTTATAAATAAAAGTTATTCATTTTACTTTCTAAGTTGATAATAAAACTAACTATATGAATTCAAAAACAATTTTAAGAAAGTTCACTATCTTAATCTTCATGTGTTTTTTACATTTACATTTAGTATAAGCCTTGTCGCTTGCATAACAAGTCCTTGTCTCCTAATTAAAATGTTCAAAAGTTTCTCTTTCCAAGGTGAAGTTGTTCAAACAATTCTTGACATGAAACTTGTTGACCAGCGGAATATTATTATAACAATTTTAAGTTTATATTATGATTATACCTTGATCCACAAAACAGTCATACACGTTGAACAATATTTGCTGACAGAAGAAGAAAAAGAGAAGCAGCAGTTTTTAATAGGAAATCATGAATTTTCTTTTCTCAAGATAAGTCCTCATAAAAGGAATGGAACCTTTCCGGCTTGGTGAAACTTCAGGAAAAAACAAAACCTAAATGGAGTTCCTTTCCATTTGATAACAAGACCTTTAAAATTCATAAAGGAGTTCTCAAGCAATTCATCAAGCTTAAAAAAAACAAGTTTACCTTTCATTCCTCTTGTATCTTTTCATACTAGGTATATAGACCACGGGACCAACATACTACAACACTTTGCCATTTCCATTATCATGCTTTGGCATGCATGCTAGAAGCAAGAAAGAACTTCCCTTTTCACTTTGAATTTGATCCATGATTTCTTTCTGGAGTCCAAGTTATTCCATAAATCTTACTAATGTAACAGCCTAATCCGAGCTATTCTTACATAAGTTTCAAATGCCAACACTAACATTTCTGCCAAGATGATCCTTCATTTCTTCTTACTTGTCTCGAAAATATGAAAGATTTTCTGTATCTTTCCTCACTTAAGACTAAAGTTCATTATATTTGAAGGCCGAAGTTCCATCTAGGAATGACCAAAGAAAAGTTTCATGTAGAAAATGAAAGTCCCCCTCTTTTTTCCATTTCACTGTTGTTTAATCATCAGCAAAAGTTTGTAACCAACAGACGATTCAGCAAAAATAAGGGCAATTCGGATCTTTTGGTACCTCTTTTTCCGACAGACGCCTGGTGGTAGAAGCAAGGCCTTCAGTCCAAACAAGTCTGGTTTATCATAAAACAAGAAAGTGAAATCTTTCTATAACATAAACAAGTAGGTCCCTATTCACAATGAATTCTTATTCTCTTGTCTACCTTACAATAGCATTGAAGAGTTATGTGTCTTATTTACATTGTTTTCGAACAGTATTTATTTTAACTATCAGTTCCAAAGCCACAAGCCCACTTTGAAACATGAAGCTATGTTCCAAAACAAGGTAATTTCCTTTTTCTTTCCTTCATTCTTTAGATACAGTGAATTGAAAAAAAAAGAAGGTCATAGATATATGTAAAATTAATGAACAAATTGTAACAAGCGAATAAAATACTTGTGAACAAGAAACAACTATTGCATGCCTACCGAACACGATCTTTCCAACTTAACACAGACAAATTAGCAATGGGATTTTTGAGGTTTCTTCAATCCTAGTCCATCAGAGAGTCCTCATTACTACTAGATTTATTTCATATGCTTATTTGTGTTCTGTACTATTTGTTAGCATGATTGGACAGATTCTAAATATCTATACATATCTATGTTATAAGTCTAAATATTTGTGTAATGATAATAGGAGATAGCATAAATTAATGTAGCATATTTTCAGAGATATTACAATTAGTAATAGCATATATTTAGGGATATATAGCAGATTTTTAGGCATGTAAATCAGAATTCTTTCTATTTAATGGAAGAACTTTCATTTGAGAGAACTCATTCAGCAAAATTGACATGATATTAGAGCCTTTTTCAGTGCTTTCATTCTTAGTGTCTTTCATCTGTGGTTTCTTTCAGATTTTTTTTTTAAAGTTTTGGTTCTACTTACTGTTTTTAGTCAACAATAAGTCCTAAGTATCTTGGAATCTTAGTCTTGGTCATTCTAGTTATTTTGTATCATTGCATTTCTATCTTCCTTAGCTTGTCAAGAGCATGACGTCATATCAGTTTAAGTCCTTCCATGTTCGTCTCACAGGAAAAAATTACCTGGGAATTTCAATTCCAACTATTTGTCACCAGAAAAGAATTATGGGGACATATAGATGGAAGTGATCCTACTCCTACTGATCCTACAAAGCTCTGTCAATGGAAGGTTAAAGATGCTCGGGCGATGACATGGATTTTAGGGTCAATTGACCCTCTTATTATTCTTAATCTCAGGCCATACAAGACAGCAAAGGCCATGTGGGATTATTTACAAAAGGTTTACAACCAAGACCATAGCGCAAGGCGCTTTCAGTTAGAGCATGAAATTGCTATGTATTCTCAAGGAGGTCTCTCTGTTCAAGATTATTTCTCTGGATTTCAGAACTTATGGGCTGAATTTACCGATATCGTTTATGCTAAAATACCTTCTAAATCTCACTCTATCATTCAAGGAGTTCATGAACAAAGCAAGCGAGATCAATTTTTGATGAAATTACGATCTGCTTTTGAAAATGTTCGCTCCAACTTGATGAACCGTGATCCATCTCCCTCGTTGGATGTCTGTTTTAGGGAATTTCTTCGTGAAGAGTAGCGTCTCTTCACACAAAATGATTTTCATCAAGGAAATGTAGTCACTATCGCATTTGCAGCTCAAGGGAAAGGAAAGGGCATGGATATGGCTAGAACTCAATACTACAGTTGCAAGAACTATGGTAATATTGCTAGCAATTGTGGCTAGAAGTTCTGTAATTATTGTAAACAACATGGACACATTATCAAAGAGTGTCCCACACATCCTCAAAATCGTAGGGAAAATGCTTTTCAAGTTGGGATAAATGGTTCAACTACAGATAACTTGTCTTCAGTAGGACAAGTTCTTACTCCTAAAATGGTACAATAAATTATCTTGTCAGCATTTTCAGCTTTGGGGTTGCAAGGTAATGAGGTAATATCTAGCGCTTCCAATCATACGACCAACTCAACTAATATACTCAAAAACATCCGTGAGTATAATGGTCCAACACAAATTCAGGTTATTACTAAAACTTTGAAGAATGTTTTTGTATCACCAAAGCTCTCCACAAGTCTTTTTTCAGTTGGCCAATTGGTAGATAACAATTGTGATGTGAATTTTTCTCGTAATGGTTGCCTTGTGCAGGATCAGGTGTCGGGGATGATAATTGCAAAGGGGCCTAAAGTTGGAAGATTATTTCCTATACACTTTTCTATTCCTCGTGTACTAGCTTTTGCTTCTACCACTACTAAGAATGAGGTTGGCATAAACGTCTAGGACATCCAAATTCTATTGTGTTGTCTCATTTGTCCAATTCTAGTTTATTGGGAAATAAAAATCAATTTTTAGTTGCTTCCTCTGATTGTTCTACTTGTAAATTAGGCAAAAGTAAAACTCTTCCTTTTCCTAATTTTGGTAGTCGTGCTGCAAAGTGTTTTGATGTCAATCATAGTGATGTTTGGGGCATTTCACCAATTATTTCTCATGCTTATTTCAAGTATTTTGTGACATTTATAGATGACTACAGTCTGTTTACATTGGTGCATTTTCTTCGATCTAAATTTGAAGTGTTTTTTATATTCAAGAAATTTTTGACTTACGCTGAGACTCAATTTTCCACATGCATCAAAATATTAAGATCTGATTCTGGTGGAGAATATATGTCTTATGAATGCAATAATTTCTTGCTTGAGAAAGAAATTATATCACAACACTTTTGCCCATATACGCCACAACAAAATGGGGTTGCTGAGAGTAAAAATCGTCATATTTTAATGTCACTCGTACTTTATTGATTGAGTCCTCTGTTCCATCTAAATATTGGGTTGAAGCTTTGTATACTGCTGTCTATTTGATTAATAGACTTCCATCTAAAGTGTTAAATCTTGAGTCTCCATATTATCGTCTTTTTCATAAGCATCCCAGCTATCATAGTTTTCATACGTTTGGTTGTGTTTGTTTTGTGCACCTGCCTCATTTTCAACGCAATAAACTCTCTGTTCAGTCTATTAAATATGTTTTCATGGGCTATAGTACTTCGCAGAAAGGTTTTATTTGCTATGATCCAAGTTCTAACAAATTTCATGTTTCTAGAAATGTTATTTTCTTTGAGAATCAGTATTTCTTTCCTACTCATGTTGAGTCATCTTTTGTTTCTCCTCTTCTTCCTACTTTTGAGGATTTGTCATTGTCTTCTAAGCGGTTCAAACCAGGATTTGTGTATGAACGACGTCGGCCAATTTTACCCTATCTCGAAACAGATCCACCACCTAAGACTGCTCCACAACTAGAATCCAAGATTTCTTCAAGGTCTGCTCCTCTTGAGCCACCTCAGCGATCTACTAGAGTGTCTCAAACTCCTAAACGGTATGGTTTTTCTTCTACTTTATCCACCATCTCTATTCCAACAGGTTACTCACAAGCTTCCAAGCTTAAATGTTGGCAAAAAGCAATAGAGGAGGAACTTTTGGCTCTTAAAATAAATAACACATGGGACATTGTTTCTTGTCCTCCAAATGTCCGTCCAATTGGATGTAAATGGGTTTATTCAATTAAACTTAATTCTGATGGAACTCTTGTTCAATACAAAGCTTAATTGGTGGTCCTTGGCAACAAACAAGAGTATGGTGTAAACTATGAGGAGACTTTTGCACCTGTAGCAAAATGACTATGGTGCAAACTATTATTGTCATTGCTGCATCACAAAAGTGGCCTCTTCATCAAATGGATGTCAAAAATGCTTTTCTTCATAGTGATCTCAAAGAAGATATTTATATGAAACCCCCACCTGGTTTGTTCTCATCACTTACATCAGATGTATGCAAGTTAAGCGGTCTTTATATGGATTAAAACAAGCTTCAAGAGCTTGGTTTGACAAGTTTCGGTCTACTTTGCTTCAATTCTCTTTTGAGCAGAGCAAATATGATTCGTCTTTGTTTCTTCGAAAAACATCTGCAATGTGTTCTTCTTTTGGTGTATGTAGATGACATTATTATCACCGGAACTGATTCTTCACTAATCACTTGCCTCCAACATTAACTTAAGAATTCTTTTCATATGAAGATCTTGGTATTCTTACATACTTTTTGGGTTAGAAGTTCATTATAATTCTTTAGGTGTGTTCTTGAACCAACAGAAATATACTCAAGACTTGATTGCTTTGGCTGGTCTTCAAGAATCTTCCTCTGCAAATACTCCATTGGAATTGAATGTAAAGTACGGTCGTGCAGAAGGAGATCTTCTTCCTAATCCAACTTTGTATCGGCAATTAGTTGGGAGCCTAAATTATCTTACTATTACTCGGTCTGATATCTCTTTTGCAGTTCAACAAGTGAGTCAATTTATGCAGGCTCCACGCCATCTACATTTGGTGGTTGTCCGTCGCATCATTCGATATCTCTTGGGAATATACTTGTGCATTATTTTTTCCTAGTGGTTCTGAGATTCAGCTTAATGCATTTAGAGATTCTGATTGGGCTGGATGTCCTGATAATCATTGCTCCGTCATGGGTTGGTGCATGTTTCTTAGAGATTCCTTGATATCTTGGAAGAGCAAGAAGCAAGACCGTGTATCAAAATCTTCCATCGAATCTGAATATCGAGCAATATCTATTACTTGCTCTGAGATTGTTTAGCTTCGTGGTTTACTTGCAAAAATTGAATTTCCTCAATCTAATCCCACTCCTCTCCATGCTGACAACACAAGTACTATTCAGATTGCTACTAGTCCAGTTAATCATGAAAGGACCAAACACATTGAAGTGGACTGTCATTGTATCAGAGAATCTGTAGATAAGAGAGTCATTACTCTTCCACATGTATCCAGTGATCTTCAAATAGCTGATGTGTTTACAAAGTCTATGGCACGACAACGTCATCAGTTTCTGGTAGGCAAATTGATACTTTTTGATCCACCGGCATCAATTTGAGGGGGGATGTTAGCATGATTGGACAGATTCTAAATATATGTACATATCTATGTTATAACTCTAAATATTTATGTAATGATGATAGGAGATAGCATAGATTAATGTAGCATATTTTCAGAGATATTACAATTAGGAATAACATATATTTAGGGATATATAGCATATTTTTAGGCATGTAAATCAAAATTCTTTCTATTTAATGGAAGAACTCTCATTTGAAATAACTCAATTCAGCAAAATTGACACTATTAGGCTTCATGCCACCTCCATCCCCCGAAAGAACATCTATCAATCATGGACAAACTTCCAGGCTGAAGCAAATACTATTGGAGTTCCTTTCCATTTAATAGTAAGGCAATTTCCATCCATATCCAGAGTGCAAAAACCATGAGCAGACCGATCGACCATTAGATTTGCCTGGTACAAGGATGATTCGCTCAATTCTGTTTCCTTAATACCAAACTTTTCAAACAAAGCCCTCCATTCTTCCAGCCTTACGTTGCGGAAGATCCTTCCTTCTCCTTCACAAGTGATCATATTGTGAATGACTTCTCTAAGAACAAGTCTTTCAAATTCCATCCTATGCTGATCGTCTCGTTCCATGAAAGCCTCCAAACAATCAAAGAGTGCAGCATACAGAAACACTGATTCATTTAATCGATCCATAAAAATTGGCTCGTTAGTATTTGCCTCAGTTTCGATGACCACTATCACACAAGGATTGAGGTTTTTAATGAATCTTAGATCAACTTCAAGGTGATTAGGCCATGCTAACATGCCCCCAAGAATATACTCTGAGTAAATTACCACAACTTCATTAGTATCTAACTCAAAGAGATCTTTACTAAGGTCCTTCATCTCTGACACCACTGCCTTGAAGAAAAAGGGAAACTTCATGTTTTCAGCAGCAAAAGATGACAATCTTTTCCCAGTTTCATCAACCGCTTGTTTAGATGTTCCAATAGCGGTTATCTTGAGAAGCTCAAGTGGACAATCACCTCGATTCGCAAGAGCTTGCATAAGGATTGTCCAGTGAGATCCACTTCTAATTCCAAAATCAATCAAATGAAGTCGTCTTTCTGACTTAACATTATCCAAAATGGCTTCAATACAAGCAAATTGCGCGACTTGGTAAAAAGGAAGTGCGTGATAACATGCAATTACATGAGGCTTTGAACACAAGAAAAGCTCTTCAACGCCAGTTGGTTTCACTTCAAAATCTACAAGTCTATCTAGTTGTAATCCTATTATCGATTTTGTCTCCTTATTGATTCTCTCTCGAAAAGCTTCACCATAGTAGTACACAACTCTTTGAACCGGAGTACCTGTAGGAGAAGAACACAGGTTACACAAGCTTAGTAACTCCGTTGCACGTTCATAGTGTCTCTTGGAAAACATTTCAGCTGAAGCTTGAAGTAGAAGAGCAAGCTGCAAATCATCTAAAACTTCAAGAGACAGATCACTATGTGAATTAGGGGGTTGAGAAGTAATGGAGGGATCATCCTCTTTCTTCGACGTTTGGTCAAGTAATTGTGCTTGTGCCATTTCAAATACTTTCACCGTCGATAGGACATGAGATTCAGAACTAAAACTGCCTGGTAAATCACAGTGTTTCTCTTTCTGATTTCCTCTAATGCAACACTTCTGCAAAATTTGGGATGATGCTGAAGGTATGCAAGAATGAGAGTTTTTCATTTGATCTTTGCCTTTCATTGTGGTGTTTGCAAGACTAGAATTCATTGCTACATAAGAATGAGATCATTTTATTCAAGTATAAAAGACTTTTCTCTATTCATATTTTTTAATGTGAGTAAGGTAGCATAAAATACAAAAAGACAGCACAAGTTTTATTCTTTAGATTCTGATTTGCCGGCAGCCGGCAACATCCTGAACAAGGCAGGAATCTTGCAGTAATGCTGGAGCTGCAAACAAAATTTACCCAGCAAAATAATTACAAACATATATCCCCATACATTCACATTCCACTAAATAATTACATTATATATCCCTAACTAATTTCGCTTAACTGATACTAAATCAGTATCATATATTGTATTGATATCATTAAGGCTGATTATTTCGCTTAATTGATACTAAATCACTAGATATATACCATATTGGTATTATTAAGGTTTCTTATTCAGAAATTACCCATTAGTGAATGATACTATAAAGTATATAATATATACTCGTATAATGTTATTAACTAATGAGTAATTTTCCAAAAAAAAACCTTAATGATACCACAACAATATACATATACTATTATAGTATCATTGACTAATGAGTAATTTCTGAACAAAAAACATTAATGTTACCACAACAATATACATATATTCTAACTTTAATGATACCAAAACAATATATATTATACTGATCAGTTAAGCGAAATTATCAGCCTTAATGAATTGGGAGGATATGGGCTGTAATTTTATTTTTATTTTTGAGAGAGTAGATATTTCTTGAATTACTTTCAATTGGGACATGTAATTATTTTGAATTGTATGACCCATTTATGTAGTTTCCCCAAAAGAATTTGTACCTCAATGATGTAGCAAAAGGACAAAATGATAGATATGCTAGATATATTTGTAAGTTATCATACCAATAATAGAGGAATAATAGATGACACAACTAGGGCCGACTCAACAAGAGCGGGGACTAAAAGCCAAACTTTAGAGAGTGACCCTAATATTTTTTTTTATTTTTATTTTTTTTAAAAAAAGAAAGATCAGTATATATACTTTTATTTAATCTAGCTCTTTTAAAAAGTCAAGTCATTAATTACTGTTTTGTAATTGATTTATTTTAAAGAAATATTTTTTCAATTGATAATATAACTAATTCATTCAATCTCTTGAGATATTGTTGATTTTAGATAAAATTTTATCAATTTTAGTTTCGAAAAACTTGTTCAAATGAGGCAACAATTATATAAAACTACTAACATTACTCTATAAGAAATAGATGTATTTTGAAAAGAATCAAGTCTTGTTAGCCAATTCTTGACTATTCTTTGATATCTGCCCTTTCATTATCCATAATTAGCCCTTTGAGCCTATTAAGCTTGAAATTATAAAGACTAAGCTTTCACTCATGTTTTTCATGATACAGTAAAACCTTTATAAATTAATACTCGATAAATTAATAATCTCTCTAAAATAATATTTTTCTCCAATCTCGACTTGGGCCAATGGAAAAAATCACCAATTTTGATAAGATAATAAGATAATATATTTCCAGAAGACCCCTATATAAATATATGGTCCCATTAATATCATAAATTAATAATTCTTTAAAAGTACAAATATATATAAGACAATTTAGTGAAATATGATTCTATTGTGTTTTGTTTTTTCTTAAAATTTAAATCTAGTTGAACCTCATCGATCTCTAACTTTTCTTATTGCATCCAAGAGCTCCGGTGTTGTCTTTTCGAACTGCACCATAAAATTGTGAATAGATGCGATAAGTGTATCCTTACACGTAACTGGTTCCAAAGATATATTATCATCTTCAACTTCATCATCAACATTGCTTTTTTCGATGGTATCCACAATTTTTACTAAGCTTTGGACCTCTGAACATGTATCATTTTTACCCGGATAATTCAACAGGTTAGTGACATCCATTTTATAGTGGTAACCAAGATCATCAGACCTCAAGTTCATGAATGGCGTTTTCACAAGTGGGTTCATTCAAATTCTCTGAGATTACATCCCCCAGACTAATTTTACAGGTCGAAAACACTTTGCTATTGTCTTTTGATGAACATTTGTTGTCCAAGCAGGAATTGTAAAATTGATAGCATCCAAAACATTAATCTTTGCTGGATCAGTTTGTCCCACTTCACAACCTTCTAGTATCCTACGATAAAATATGTTACGATAATACATCTTGAAAGCTCTTATTATCCCAGCATCACAAGGTTAAATTTTGGATGTCATGTTGGGTGGCAAGAAAAATAATTCAACATTTTGTAGTCCTTCAATATTTCTATTATGGGCTGGACAATTATCTCTATTCATTGTAAAGATATTCAAGAATTCAATCATTCATTGTAAAATAATACATAATGTTCATTGTATCTTAATAATCAATTATTATTCATTGTATTTTTATTAAAAATATTCAATGTATGATGGTGGAAAAAAAAAACTATATAAGCAACATAGGAAATTTCTTTAAACCATATCCCAAAATGGCTTCAATATTTAATATTATGGGTTGGACAATTATTTAATATTTATGTGAAATCAATAAATATGATACATAAATTAGTAACATACAATGATTTTGATGTATTCATTGTACTTTATGTATAATATTTTTTTATGTGAAATCAATAAATATGATACATAAATTAGTAACATACAATGATTTTGATGTATTCATTGTACTTTATGTATAATATTTTTTTTATGTGAAATCAATAAATATGATACATAAATTAATAAGATACAATAATTTTGACATAATCAAAATTAATCTTCATTAAATCTCAAATCATTCTTTAAATTAATAAATATTAATTATCGATTAAATAATATCTCTATAAAATAATAAAATTTCATGGTCCCACCTATATTAATTTATAGAGATTTTACTGTATCATTCTTCAAATATCAAGGTAAAAACATGAAATTTGTTTATTTTTTCCTTTTGCTCTTCTATTCATTGTTTTCATCCTTAGCTTTTATATTTTGTTGGTGGAATGGTTGTTTCAATATTCTGACATATATAATAAGGAGAAGGACTTAAAATGCCATTCAACTATTTGAATCGGTACAAAACTACTCACTGTCCACCTTTCAGCCCCCAAATGTCCCTAACGTCAACCTTTTGACTCAAAAATACCCTTGATGTTAACCATTTGGTTCATATTTGCCCTTATTTTTAACAAAACCTCCTAAAGTAAAATCATTAAATATTTATTTATTATGTTACATAATCCAACTAATCTAATTTTGAACCCTTCTCAAATAAATAATAAAAATTACTTATGATTCATATTTTGATTCGATACACATGAAAATAATTTTCAAAAAGTTATTAATTTCATGATATGTTACTATTGAACTATTTTAAATCAACCCCAATTTATTATAACCCAACTCATAATTGGGATTCAACTAAAATTCATACTCGCCCCATTTATTTTTTTCAATTGATTTTGTTATTATTGTTTTCATTAATATCAATTTTCTATCAATTATTCATCTTGCTCATTCCCTCCTTTTATTCTTTTGTTTTAATCTCTTATTTTTAACTCAAACTTGAAACAAACTTACATATTCATATTCATTTTATTTATATTATTATCACGGTTTGTGTGGGGTGGGGAGTAGTAGAAAAGATTATTTTCATTCTTTCTATTTTGATTTAGGTACACACAAAAGAAAAATGTAGTATACGTACATAGTTGCTTCATTAAATCATCTTATATTGAACTAATTACTTTTGTATGAATGTTGGCATTATTTTATTCCCTTTTTTTCTCCCTTGTTTTCTCAAAAAGTTGAAAAAAATTAAAATTTAAAATGATGGACAAGATCCAAGAAGAAAAAATAGTGGAAGAGAGAGAAGAGGGGAAGTGTAGAGAGTAGAGGACTAATCCTTTTTTACTTTTAATTTACTATGAAACGTAAAATCAAGCCAATTATATGAGCTCATCTATGAAGTAATTTAAAATTATTTTACGAAAAAAAGGGCCTAAAATACTCTCAAACTACTAAAACAACAATGAATACCGACCTAAAAATTACCGACCTCAAATGGAGGTCGGTAATTTCCGACCTCGGGAGGTCGGTATTCTTAAAAAGAATAAAAACTTAAAAAAACTTTAGAAAACTGACTACAAGTAGTCGGTTTTTATGCAAAATAAAGCGGAAAACAAAATATCGAATTTAGAGGTCGGAATTTTTCCCGGGAAAAATGAATTACAATAAAACCGACCTCTTGATGTCGGTATTAAATAAAATAAATAAATAACAATATTTTATTTTTTCTCAATTAAATATAAAAAACAAAATTGAGAAATATTTTGATTTAATTTTATTAAAATCGTCTTCCGGAGGACGGTTTTGTGTAAAATAAAAAACAAAAAATAGTATAATACCGACTTCCGGAAGTCGGTAAAATTAAATAGTATGTAATTAAATTAATTTTCATTAAAATATTTATATAGTGACTTCCATAAAATTAATAAATTAATATTTTCAATTAACTTTAAATAAATCGTCTTCCGGATGACGGTTTTATATAAATTAAAAAATAAATTAATATAAAATACCGACCTCATGAGGTCGGTATTTTTATTTCATCCAAATACTTTAATAAAAGCGACATCCGGAGGTCGGTTTGTTTAAATTGTTCCTATTAATCATAATTTTGCTTGCATAATACTAAATTTTCATTTTACACCTACAATTAATTGTTTAAAAAAGCTTAACAATTTTGTATACTTTTATAAATAAAAAGTAGAATACGTGGAATAAACCAAAAACATCAATAATCCATATTTAGAGTATGAAACTACGTTGATATGAAAATCGACTACAAGTAGTCGTTTTATGCAAAATAAAGCAAGAAAACAAAATACCGACCTCTAGAGGTTGGAATTTTTCCAGAAAAAATGAATTACAATAAAACCGACCTCTTGATGTTGGTATTAAATAAAATAAATAAATAACAATATTTTATTTTTCTCAACTAAATATTAAAAAAAATTGAGAAATATTTTGATTTAATTTTATTTAAATCATCTTTCGGAGGACGGTTTTGCATAAAATAAAAAACAAAAAATATTATAATACCGACTTCCAAAAGTTGGTAAAATTAAATATTATGTAATTAAATTAATTTTCATTAAAATATTTATATAGTGGCTTCTAGAAAATTAATAAATTAATATTTTCAATTAACTTTAAATAAATCGTCCTCCGAATGACAGTTTTATATAAGTTAAAAAATAAATTAATATAAAATACCGACCTCATGAGGTGAATATTTTTATTTCATCCAAATACTTTAATAAAAGCGACATCTGGAGGTCGGTTTGTTTAAAATGTTCCTATTAATCATAATTTTGCTTGCATAATACTAAATTTTCATTTTCTACCTACAATTAATTGTTTAAAAAAGTTTAACAATTTTGTATACTTTTATAAATAAAAAGTTAGAATACGTGGAATAAGCCAAAAACATCAATAATCCATATTTAGAGTATGAAACTACGTTGATATGAAAACCGACTACCTTGTAGTCGGTTTTAATGCAAAATAAAGTAAGAAAACAAAATACCGACCTTTGGAGGTCGGAATTTTTCCAGGAAAAAATGAATTACAATAAAAACTGACCTCTTGATATCAGTATTAAATAAAATAAATAAATAACAATATTTTATTTTTTTCTCAATTAAATATAAAAAAAAATTGAGAAATATTTTGATTTAATTTTATTTAAATCGTCTTTCGGAGGACGGTTTTGCGTAAGATAAAAAACAAAAAATATTATAATACCGACTTCCAGAAGTCGGTAAAATTAAATATTATGTAATTAAATTAATTTTTATTAAAATATTTATACAGTGACTTCCATAAAATTAAAAAATTAATATTTTCAATTAATTTTAAATAAATCGTCTTCCGGATGACGGTTTTATATAAGTTAAAAAATAAATTAATATAAAATACCGACCTCATGAGGTCGGTATTTTTATTTCATCTAATTACTTTTAATAAAAGCGACATCCGGAGGTCGGTTTGTTTAAAATATTTCTATAAATCATAATTTTGCTAGCATCATACTAAATTTTCATTTTACACCTACAATTAATTGTTTAAAAAAGTGTAACAATTTTGTTTACTTTTATAAATAAAAACTTAGAATTCGTGGAATAAACAAAAAAATATCTATAATCCATATTTAGAGTATGAAACTACGTTGATATGAATTAAGAGATAATTATACTTACGGAGAAGGGCCTAAAATGCCCTTCAACTATCCGAATTGGAACAAATTTACCCTTCTTCTACCTTTCGGGCCTAAAATGCCCTTGACATCAACCTTTAGGCTCTATTTTGTCCTTATTTTTAACTGCCTAAATAATAACATCAATTAACAAATTCATTTATGACGTGTTGCTATCCTATTGGCTACCCTAATAATTAATTAAACTAATTAAAAAAATCAAGCCCACCCAAAACACCCACCCATACCCACGCATCAGTGATACCATTCTATTTTTGCAAAATCAAGTGCATTCAAAACCTTAACATCCCCAACCATTTTCACAACTTAACTCTGCCAAAAGAGCAACAGTCACAACATTCAAAGAACTAAAGTATTGGTATAATTTAAAGCAAAATATTCTTCATATCTTGTCAAACTTCTAATACAGATTTTTTTACGCTAACAAATAATATAAAATTTTGCAAAAAGATTGTTCATTACATAACACCATAACACCAAAATAACACTTCTGCAAAAAAAAATTCATTACAATCAAATTGCAAATTTCAAATATGCATATCTCTTTCATTTGACAACAATATCAAGTCACTAAACTAACAAACCATACTACATCATTTTTACGACTAGAATCCAATTCAAACTTTTTGATTATGAATCATCATTGACACATGAAATGGGAGTTTTTCATCGAACCAAATCAAATAACCACAAGAGTTTGATCCAAGACAACGACATTTGTAAAATCGGCGTCCACCATTTTCAATGGTCGTAACAGTAAAACATTTTGCACTCAATCCCCACTTACATATATGGATCAGAATTGTTGAGGAGAAGAAATGTAAGAAGATGTCGAATTGTTGAGAAGAAACTGAAGAAGAATGGAAACTTCAAATTGTTGGCCAGAAGAAACAAAAATTCTTACTTGAGTTCTGGTGAGCTTTGATAGGTGAAGAAGAGAGGAGATTTGGCCAGAAAGCTTGAGATCGGTGAGCTTCAATTGAGGAAGAAGAGAGGAGAATTAGATTGGAGCGTATGTTATTTTTAGGTTAAAGAAATTGGGGATAAAAGATGGGTTAAAGATTTGGGTCACTTTAATGGGGTGGGTCTTTTGGGTGGGTTTGGGTTTTTTTAATTAGTTTAATTAATTATTAGGATAGCCAATAGGATAGCGACACGCCATAAATGAATTTGCTAATTAATGTTATTATTTAGGCTGTTAAAGATAAGGGCAAAATAGAGCATAAAGATTGATGTCAAGGGCATTTTAGGCCCGAAAGATAGAAGAAGGGTAAATTTGTTCCAATTTGCATAGTTAAAGGGCATTTTAGGCCCTTTTCCGTTATACTTATATTTGTGGAGTAATGTACAAATTCTATCGGTCTGTCGTCAAATGATGAACTTAATATATCATGTCATGATGTACAGGTGAAGAGCTAATTAACATATAATCTATTCGAGTATGAAATGCGAGATAATATTATTACATACATTTGATCTTGAATGGATGTCAACTGTAGTGATTATATCATAGGCAATGATGGCATGCAAAGGATAATTCATCGGAGTGTAAAATACATTGATTAATTATATATACTCCTTGAGTAGTTTAACAAATCAAGTCTTATATATTAGTGGTTCAGATATGAAATACATTATCAATTAAAGAAATACCGATGATCAATTCAAGGAGGATTATATATTAAATTTGATATTGATAAACTTTAATTTGTTAATCGATAAAATTAAATTTATATAATTAGGAGGTATATAATTTAAATTTATAAAATTAACTTGATCGATAAAATTAAATTTATTAAATTAAACTTCTGCTGAAGAGTGTGTGTGTGTGTGTATATATATATATATGTAATTTTAATTAATAAAATCAACCTCAAGAGATTAGTTTATATTAAAATAAATTAATAAATACCAACCTTAAGAGGTTGGTATATTTAAATTATTATTTTATTTAAATAATATTGACATCCCGTGGTCGGTAAATTAAACACTTTTCTTAAAAAAAGAATGATAATATCAAAACCCTAAGTCATCTCTCACTCCACTCTCAGTCCTCTCTCACCCCGACCCCCCATCTTTGCCCATCCCCACCCATCCCTGGGCCATGCCACGCCACACCACCAAGCTCGGAAAAATGAATTACAATAAAATCCGACCTCTTGATGTCGGTATTAAATAAATATATAAATAAATAAAAATATTTTATTTTTTCTCAATTAAATATTAAAAACAAAATTGAGAAATATTTTGAATTAATTTTATTTAAATCGTCTTTCGGAGGACGGTTTTGTGTAAAAAAAAAAATGAAAAAATTTATAATATCGACTTCCGGAAGTCGGTAAAATTAAATAGTATGTAATTATATTAATTTTCATTAAAATATTTATATAGTGACTTCCAGAAAAATTAATAAATTAATATTTTCTTTAAATAAATCATCCTCCGGATGACGGTTTTATATAAGTTAAAATATAAATTAATATAAAATACTGACCTCCCGATGTCAATATTATTTAATTAACATGATTACTTTTATTTATCTTAAAATTTAATGTGATACCGACCTCATAAGGTCGATATTTTTTATTAAATCTAATTACTTTTAATAAAAGCGACATCCGGAGGTCGGTTTTATGAAATACGTTGATTAATTATATACTCCTCGAGTAGTTTGACAAATCAAGTCTTATATATTAGTGGTAATGTACAAATTCTATCAATCAGTCGTCAAATCATAAACTTAAAATCTCATATAATGATGTAGAGGTGAAGAGCTAACATATAATCCATTCGAGTATAAAATGCGAGATAATACTCGTAGAAATGTTATGATAACAATTAATTAAAAAATTTATATTTATATAATTAGTTGTTTAATTATTTGTACGTATAACCTTCAATATCTTATCTCGTTTTATGAAATAGACAATAGAACATCGTAAATTACTGTACAAAGCAAGTTCTATCGAGATTATTACGTTCGATCATGAATGGATGTCAAGTGTAGTGATCATATCGTAGGCAATGACATGTAAAAGATAATTCATTGGAGTATGAAATACGCTGATTAATTATACACTCCTCGAGTAGTTTAATAAATGAAGTCTTATATATTAGTGGTTCAGATATGAAATACATTATCAATTAAAGAAATACCGATGATCAATTCAAGGAGATTTATATATTAAATTTGATATTGATAAATTTATATAATTGGAAGGTGTGTATATGTGTGTGTGCGCGCGCGCGCGCGTGCGTGTGTGTAATTTTAATTAATAAAATCGACCTCAAGAGGTCTGATTATATTAAAATAAATTAATAAATACCGACCTCAAGTAGTCGGTAAATTTAAATTGGTATTTTTTAAAAATAATATTGACTTCACGATGCCGGTATTTATTAAATATTTTTAAATATAGATAATTATTTTAAAAGATACTGACATCTCATAGTCAGTTAATTAATACTTCTTTTAAAAAAGAATGATAATTATTTCCCTTCTCTCACAAAACCCTAAGTGACATCTCTCACTCCTTAACCTCTCTCACCTCTCCCACCCATCTGCGATCGTCGCCAGCTAGGCCACCATCTCCAACCAGCAGCAGGCAGCGCCACCATCTCCACGCTTCAACAACATCAGGAGGTCGCAACGCCGCACCAGCAACAACAACAGTTGCAGATGACTCAACAACAACAGTTGCAGATGATGCAATAGCACCAGGACTGAGCGCCGTACCATCAGACATCAGCATCAGCGCACAGACGGCGACAACATCTGTAGACGGCAGTAGTAGCATACTTATGTAAGTTTTTAATTTTCGAAAATTCATTTTTAGTGCTTATTTGAAAAAACTTTGAACAGAATTTTACTTATTATAGTGGTGTCTGGATCAATTTGCTCACACCTTGACTATCTCACCGAAAAGCTTGCTGCAGCCTACCTTACTGATGTCCAAAAATTAGCTCACTATGGTTGAATAGATATGCGCATATTATGTGTTATAGAATGCCTTGAACCTGAGATTTTAGGTTGTTAATTCTATGCCTCAATTACTCAACAAGTCCCTTGGTATTTCCTAGATTATGTCCAACGACATGAAGTGGTTATGATAGAAAGCTTAGCTATGCATATTTTTCTTTGACTAGTTGACTGCAAATTAACCAGTGAAACTTACCCTAACCTAAGAAGTTGGAGTTGCCAATTGATGATTCTCCTCCTTTGTTTTGTTGTATCACAATTGATGATTCTCCTCCTTTGTTTTGTTGTATCTTTCAATCACCGACTTCATGCTGTCAAAGACTCAAAGTAAATATATTCAAAATTGTCTTTATTATCTTCTTATAAGAAATGACGCAAATAGAACAAGGCAGGTAATATCTTTTGCAACCTCTTATTAACCTGATGACTGCAATTATGGTATTTGATTTCTTTTATGTGTTTGTCCGTTGATTGAACTTGTGAGTGATAGCGCACAAAACCTTTGCAAAGTGAATGGATTAGTAATTGCACCCATTAGATAGTATTTGTTTTTAATTTATTTCTTTTGATGAGGTTGTTTCATTGATGGAATCAAGAAGATTCAAATAATACAAAAAATAATATGTACAAAAGTGAGTTTGTTAGCTTCATTACAGGGGGTCCTATACTAAAGATAGGGAGCTATGAAGCCCAAAAAAATTGTTAGGGGAATCTCCAGGGACTATCCTTAAGGGAGTGGCTTGGATTTGGTATTTCATTGGAACATCTTTTCTTCCTTCCTGTCGAAACATATAACAAATGTATCACATTCTGAACTTTTAAATGTGAGAAGGTGCAAGAATGTTGTGGATCCTTAATTTGATACTTATTTAAGATAACATCAGTTCATTTGAGTTGAACACATGATAAGTTTGTTTATATATGTTATATTAAGTACTAACAACTTTCACTGTTAAAATTCTTATGTTGGAGTAGCATTTTTCTTCATTTCTTGTCATCTATTTGAAATTTTCTGACACTAAACCTGATTTTAGGAGCTTGTACATTGTCTATATTGAGAAATATTTTACCTTGCATAGGACTAATAGTTTGAATTATATTTGGGGAGTTGTTTGAATTTGGGTATTATTTGAGTTAGTTTGAATTATTATTGAGATTTTAGGACTAATAGTTTGAATTTGGGATTAGGAATAACTAGCTAGTTTGAATTTAGGATTTTAGCACTAGTTAGGTTTTGGGATTTTAGGACTAGTTTGAATTTGTGATTTTAAGACTAGTTTGAATTTTGAATTTAGGACTAGTTTGAATTATTATTGAGATTTTAGGACTACTGATAGTTTGAATTTGGGATTTTAGCACTATAGTTTGGTTTTTGAATTCTAGGAGTACTTCCAATTTGTGATTTTAAGACTAGTTTGAATTTGGAATTTAGGACTAATAGTTTGAATTATATTTGATATTTTAGGCTAATTAATAGGTTGAATTTGGGACACTAGCTAGCTAGTTTGAATTTGGAATTTTAGGGATTTGAATTACAACTTAATTAGACCTTATAATTAATTATAACTTGAATTTACTATAAATTGAACTTAATTAGGAATACGAACTTGAAATTAGAACTTGAACTTGGAACTAATTAGCTTGAATATATAACTAATTAAGTTTAGAAATTAGATATGAACTTATTAAAACTTGAATATATATATATATATAAAACTAATATTCTTGGATTTGAAGTTTATATTTAACTAATTTAAGAACTTTTCGTGCTAGGCAACTGAGGAAGCTCAACATCTAAAAAAGTTGATACAAGACTATATTGCTTCTTTCATCAAAGTTGGAGATAAGGTTGGTGCTTCTAAATTTCTTAAGTTCAAGTACAATTGTTTTCAATAATGTGTTTCTGTCCATCTAGTATTAATACTTAGCTTTAATTTTAGGAATAATATATTTGTTAAGCATAAGTACCAACACTAGTTGATGATATTGATGACAAAATTGATTTTCTTGCAAGATCGATTTGTGTCTATCTAGTGTTGACACTTAGCTTTAATTTAGGAATAATGTGTTTGTTAAGCATAAGTACCAACACTAGTTGATCTTATTGATGACAAAATTGATTTTCTTGGAAGATCGATTTATGTACATCTAGTGTTGACACTTAGCTTTAAATAAGTTAAAATAAATAATGTCGTTTAGTTAGTGAATTTAGTTG
This sequence comes from Solanum pinnatisectum, assembly GCA_035578085.1. Classification (NCBI taxonomy): domain Eukaryota; kingdom Viridiplantae; phylum Streptophyta; class Magnoliopsida; order Solanales; family Solanaceae; genus Solanum; species Solanum pinnatisectum. The sequence goes on along the minus strand of CM069076.1, from coordinate 37,182,179 downwards.
TTGAAATTAAGTCAAAACTAATGTAGTTAAAGTTAAAAAGTTGTTAAGTTGTTTAAATAAGTTAAAATAAATAATGTCGTTTAGTTGGTCGACTTAGTTGTTGGAATTAAGTCAAAACTAAACTAGTTAAAGTTGTTAAGTTGTTAAAATAAATAATGTCGTTTAGTTAGTGAATTTAGTTGTTGGAATTAAGTCAAAACTAATATAGTTAAAGTTAAAAAGTTGTTAAGTTGTTTAAAATAAGTTAAAATAAATAATGTCGTTTAGTTGGTCGATTTAGTTGTTGGAATTAAGTCAAAACTGAACTAGTTAAAGTTAAGTTGTTTAAATAAGTTAACATAAATAATGTCGTTTAGTTGGTGGATTTAGTTGTTGGAATTAAGTCAAAACTAATGTAGTTAAAGTTGTTAAGTTGTTTAAATAAGTTAAAATAAATAATGTTAGTTAGTGAACTTAGTTGTTGGAATTAAGTCAAAACAAATGTAGTTAAAGTTAAAAAGTTGTTAAGTTGTTTAAATAAGTTAAAATAAATAATGTCGTTTAGTTGGTCGATTTAGGTTTTGGAATTAAGTCAAATTTAAACTAGTTAAAGTTGTTAAGTTGTTTAAATAAGTTAAAATAAATAATGTCGTTTAGTTAGTGAATCTAGTTGTTGGAATTGAGTCAAAACTAATGTAGTTAAAGTTAAAAAGTTGTTAAGTTGTTTAAATAAGTTAAAAATAAATAATGTCGTTTAGTTGGTCGATTTAGTTGTTGAAATTAAGTCAAAATTGAACTAGTTAAAGTTGTTAAGTTGGAATTAAAATTATCATTCAGGCCCAACTAACTTTTCTTTTTGAATCAGGAAATATTCTTCCTCCATGTCCGGCCAGCAGTGATGGATCTGATCAGGCGAGTGATGAGAATGATAAGTCTGATAAGGAGAGTGATCAGGGTGATGAGAATGGTAAGTCTAATAAGAAGAGTGAGAGTGATGAGGAGTAGTTGTATCTATTTGACATTTTAGACTTCTATATTTTTGGAATTGTTTGGTCGTATTTTAGTTTATTTTGAAGTTGGATAAAGTTTATTTTGAAATAGTTTAATGTATATGTTGAAAATAATGAAGTTTATTTGGAATTTTTAGGTTGTTTGGTATAAATATGCAGGTGGGCAACTAAAATTGCAGCAATTTGCTGCTAGTTTGTAGCATAAAACCGACCTCTAGAGGTCAGAATTTCAAAAATAAAAAAATAAAAATACCGACCTCCGGAGGTCAGAATTCCAAAACTAAAAAATAAAAATACTGACCTCCGGAGGTTAGAATTCCCAAACTAAAAAATAAAAATACCGACCTCCGGAGGTCAGAATTCCAAAACTAAAAAATAAAAATACCGACCTCCGGAGGTCAGAATTTCAAAAATACAAAAATAAAAATTACCGACCTTTGGAGGTCAGAACTTCAAAAATACAAAATAAAATACCGACCTGCGGAGGTCAGAATTTCAAAAATAAAAAAATAAAAATACCGACCTCCGGAGGTCAGAATCTCAAAAATAAAAAAATAAAAATACCGACCTCCGGAGGTCAGAATTTCAAAATTACAAAAATAAAATTACCGACCTCCGGAGGTCAAAATTTCAAAAATACAAAAAAATACCGACATCCGGAGTCGAATCTCAAAAATAAAAATAAGAATACCACATCCAGGATGTCAGATTCCAAAATATGAGAAATAAATATTCTGACCTCAGGAAGTCGGAAATAATAAAAATAAACAATAAAAAATATATAAAACTGACCTTAGGAAGTCGGAAAATAAAATAATGAATTTTCCGACTTAAAATAAAAACTTACCTCGAGAGGTCAGTAAATACCGACCTCCAGAGGTCGGTATTGAATAGCGACCAAGCTTTTTCCGACCTAAGCTAGGATGTCGATTTTAGGTTGGAATTACAGTGAATACCGACCTCCGAAGGTTGTATTTTTAGGTCGGTATTCACTATTTTTTTAGTAGTGTCAAACTATGAGATTTGGTACAATATTGCCCTCCATCCACCTTATAAGTGTGGACCGTTAGAAATAAGGGTTTTTTTTAGCCAAAAGGTTGATGTTAAGGGTATTTGGGGGCCGAAAGGTGGATGAAGGGTAGTTTTCTACCAATTCAAATAGTTGAGGGGCATTTTACGCCCTTCTCCGTATATAATATGCGAAAGTTTTCACTCTTAGCTTCATTATCTATGCTTGAATTTATTTATTTTTGTGATTTGCTTGAATTTATTTATTTATTACCACTAAATTCTAATGAATCTCTGTATCTAACTAATCTTTGTACCATTTCAGTTATGAAGACTACACTCAATATTTGTCTACGTTGATAATGATTTTGAATTCACTATTTCAAATGATGGATGCAGACAGGGGAGGAGCTAGCAAGAGCCAAGGTTTCCATTCGATGAAAAATTACATTATTTATACATGATTTAAGCAATTTTTTTACGTTAATATAATAGATGTTGAATCCATTTTGGTCTTTTCATATGTTTACAATTTATATTTCAAACTCCCTTAGAAAAAATTATGAACTTTCGTAATCAGTGCTTTTTGGCTATAAATACATGTGAATCCTTAGACCTTTTACTTACGAAATTTTTTAAACTTCTTCTTCTTCTGCACAGATTTATTATTCGTGTACTTTGATGTCGTTGAGTGGTTCGTTGACATCATTGTTTTGAGTTTCAATACACTGGTGAATAGAATCGCTCAATCCTGAGAGGATATATTCCAATTCAAACCTCGAATACTAAAGGAGAATAATTTCCTTAAGGGACATTGTGCATTCAGTGGGTTCGATTTTCTTTTCTTTCTGTTTCATACGATTGTCACAGATTTTGGTATGTTTTATGGTCATTTTTTTTGTTAATTAATTTTTATTCTTCACTACGTGATTTAAATTTTGAAATTTACTGTTTCTGCAAAGTTTTGTAATCGGTAGTATTGATTTAAAATACAGATTTCATAACAATATATGTATCAGAAAGTTTTTGGTGGAAATTGGATAAAGACAAATTTGTTTATGTATGTATAAAATTTTAAATTCCCTTAATATAAGAAAAATACATATTCATATCCTAAATGTGACATTTTTTGGATTTTCTTTTTAATCCAAGATTCTTAGCTCTGTCACTATCTATATTCAGTCCTTTCCCTTCTACTTCTGCAAAAGAGATTGTTTCTACGTATTTCTCACTAATCACACATAAGTCAAAAGATGACATAATCTCAATAAGTAAATTGTAAAATACATTAGGAGAGGTGATTAATGATCACTTGTGTAGTGATCCTACTCATCCATCTAGACTAATATATCTAATTAGTTTAGTAAATAATAAATAATTAATGGTAAAAATATATCTAAATTATATTTTTTTTTGGGATATTCATACCTCAACTATATTTATTGTTCCATCAATAAACCATCATTCTCTTTGTATTATAACACGTCTCAATGTTGAGTTGTCCTGCTTGCGACTATTGTCAATTAGAAATACATATTTGTCCAACTCAACATCGAGTGTGTTTTAATATAAATAGAGAGATAGTTTAGATTGATAAATAGAACAATAAATAGTTGAGCTATGAAATTTGTGAAAAGGTAATAACTTAGGTGTGTTTTTGAGCATTAACTCGATAAGTAATTGTCTAGTCTAATCCCCAAGTTGTGAACCAATGGCTAGGCAATTACTTGTCATTTTAGTCATCCTGTCACTATACCCAGACATAGGTGTAATGACACCTTCAAAGGCATCTTCACAATCAGAGATATCAGTAATTGCAGCACTGAGCATGCTGTTCATACGTCCACTGTCATGAATACGCAGAGCCTCTAAAGCTTCTTCATAATTGTACAACACAGTATCCCAACTATCGAGGCAAGTTTTAAGCAATTTCTTAGTTCTAGGTGGAGTAACAGGGGATTCTGAAGCTCTTTTAAATGTTGCAAATCCCAATTTGGCAAACGCATCGCTCTGTTTCATGGCCACTTGGAGAACATTTTGTACGTTGATGATACCTCCACGCATAAATGGGGCGATAGTTGTGGTGCAAAGGTCAGGATAGTCAGTATTGTCGCATATCTTCTTTATAATATTATTAGCCTTGCTATTCCCACCCTCGTCTTTTTGCGTATTGGTGGGAACAAGAGAAGATGGGAGGCCAGAAATTTTATCAAGAGGGATGATAGATGGAAATTGTGATTGTGATTGTGATGGTGCATTTTCATTTTCATATCCAGGAGGGTATGCAGAATGACTAGTTGGTGAATTTGCATTTTCTTTTGAAGAAGTTGTGGGTTGCATGTTTGGTGCAATATTTGGGGATGAGTTTATATTATCATTATTAATAGATTGTGCTAAAGTGAGGGTGAATAGAAAGAGGAAAGAAAGGAATAAATATTCCATGTTTTATTCAAAGTTATGAATTAATTGACCAAATGGTAAAAGGGAGGAATGAATAGAAAGGAAGAGGAAGAGTAGGATGAACAATTAGTTAAGGGAGGGAGGAGAGTTAGAATTACCATAGAAAATTGGTTGACATGAATGAAAATAGGAGGACCTTTAAAATGTTAACAAATTAATGTAACTAGTGGTATATCTACATTGTCGGTACTCTCTACGTAATCTTATCTTATATATTAGCTTATCTTTAACTAATATCCACGGATGATGTCAGATATTTTTTACACGATTAAGTAATTTAAAGCTATCGTAGGTAAACTCTCAAGTATAATTTTACTTTTTCAATATTTAAGTTTTCAATAAAATAAATAACAGTAGAAAGTAACTTAGTGTTATGGGAGTTAAGTTAACTAAAAGATGTTAGAAATATTAGTAAATACTAAAAAGTTTTAAACAAATTGTCTAGATTAAGATTTCATAGAGTTGACCGGTTATAGATATATTAAGAAGTTAGTAAAACAGATTCTTTGATAAGATTTATTGATAAGATTCTATGTATTTATTTTTCTTTCGCTTTTCTTTTCAATATATCATTGAATTCAATCTTCACATTCTTGTTTTCATGGTGATCATTCTGCCATCGTGCCGGAAGCGCGACAGAGTTTCGAAATTAGTCGCTTCCATGTATTCAAGCACTTTGTCGCAAGTCAAAGATTAGCCTCTCTGTTCGGCCGCGTTTTTTTTTTCTAATAAGTTTTTTTTTCTCCCTCATCAAATTGCCATCGCCATGAATCAATCGTTTATGAGTTCCTCTAGTACCAGAGGTGAGGATCGATTGGCCTCAATCATCATCCATCGAGCCTTCGAATGCTACCCCCGTAGCTCCCAGTTCAAAAATAGGTACCGAGTCTTATCAAGGAAAATGTAATGAAAATAAACCTTCAAAGAAAACTAGATTCAAAGATAGCTCTACGAATTAGCTCAAAGAATGATTTCCTTCTTTGAGCACTTGTTCTGGGAGAATAGGCGTTATTTAGATAAAGTTTCTTCGATCATGATCATTCGTACAATTAGCAGGTATTAACTATAGTTTCTCAAGAAAGTGAAATCGACCAAGGAAAGGCTTGACAAAGTGACGGATCTCGCAAAAGCTGGATCATCTCGCATTTTTCGCAACACTTTCCACCTATATCTGTCCTTCTTCTAATAAGCTCATTAAAGAGATTATGGATGGAATTTGATGAATCTGCACATGCATTCGTCACGATGCCGAATCACGTGCTTTAGTACCTTCATTCGGCCTAGCGAAGCTTAATGATTTCTACACCCGCGCTGATGCACAATCGGGCTGTAATTCATGCCGACATGCCTCCATTAAATTTCACTCCAGGAATAAAGCACAAGGCTTATCACTTCAAAATGTTCGAGGAGCTCTGGTAAGGCGAGAACCACAAGGATGCTTAAGGCGTGGGCTTTTCAGACGCTTTCTCATTTTCTACTTTCCGTGGGAACAGCTTTCTTCAGAGCATCGTGTGTCTGCATTCAGTGTTCGTGTCCGGCGGAGCAGAGCAAGATTTCGCGAGCAGATCGATCTCGCACCCAATTCAAATCAGCCACCTGAAATTTATGTTATAAGCTCCAAACCTGTCACATGCAGTGAAATAGTTAGGCGCTCCTCAAGGGCACGATTTCTTGATTCCTCCACGCTGCATTCTCTAGTTCACCATATGTATTCCATTCTGTACTCCGGTGCCCCTCATTTAAGTGACCACTCAAGCACGGTGTATCACATGCTTCCACATCAAACCATGCGATCAAAGACACGACCACAGCCACAGATCCTCACTCTTCACCAACAGTACAAGCAGAGAAGAAAGATCCACTGGACATGGAAACACATGTGCACACAGCACCAATACCAATACAGTAATTCCACCGTATATTAGCGGATAAGGGTTCTAACGATACTCTAAGCAAACACATTATGCTCTCTTCATTTCATAATCATTAACAACCAACAACATTTGATCAAAACAAGAGTGTTCAAGCATTTCGAGGTTCAATTCGTCTAATTTAATTAAGGCCCAGAATCTCTCTACTTGTCATCTTTAGAGATTTCTTTCATCGAGATCTCAAATTCGTAACATACATTTGTTGGGAATCTGAAGTCTAAGGAACTCTTTAACCCGATAAATATGTACCTCGACGCCGGATTTTCGCAGGTTTCGCGACCTCGAAACCAGGACGATGATAAATAATTGCTTAATGGGCACGCCATAAATAAATTTTTTCCAAAAATAAAAACTCCGCCAAAGAGAAACCCAAATTCCTAAACTCCAGATTCTTCCCTATTAATTCTTTTCCAGAATAAATCTTTATTACTTCTTTATATTATTAAGCCTTTTCTGCATCTTTATGTCTCTCATCTTGTAATTTTGTTTTTTTTAATACCTTCTACCTACACATTCACATAATTTGTGTTTATGTTTTGTACTAGGCTATCCGATTCTCTTAGAATACTTCACTACTTGGCCCTTTTGTTGTTTCCACACTCGCTTTCCACACATTTATTGCTTCGACGTTCCTGGTCCCTGCGGGTCCCAACTCTGAGTTAAGTTATAGTACAAGGTATTTGGTAATAGTTGCAGATAAAGCAACTCAAAGCGATGCAAGCCAATATCCTCCGATGCATCGATGAACATCCCCAATCGATAAATCGCGGAATCAAGAACTCAATTATCTGCACACAAGTCACATCAGCACTATCTACACTCTCAACAAAATGGTGTTGTTGAAAGAAACACTCTTGTTGAAATCTAGTGGATAAAGACTTCTATCAACTCCTTTGCCTCTTAGGTTTTGCAGTTTGTGTTACACTAGTTCTTGTAGTGTCCTATACTTTACACCTCTCATAAATCTCTATAAACTAATTCCTTTCAAGGTAAGGAAGTAGACCTTGTTACACCCTCTGCCTTTCTGTTGTTGGCTCTTACAACGCAGTGCTCGATGTCTAAACACCTTTCTCCAGAGCAGTTGAGTCAGCTTCTTTCTCCTCAGAGCAACCCTTTAAGTGGCTACAACTTTTTTCATAACATTATACAAACTTTTTTTCATTACACACTATCTTTAGCTCAAAGTAGTTTCCCTTTCTTTCTTCTTCCTCTACTTGTTCCTTTCTTCTCACTCTCTCCCTACGAGATGCATTCTAATATCAGACGATCCTCTATATCGATCTATCCCCGTCTCCTTCTATCCTTCCTATCTTATCTCAGCGGTGTCTCCTTCTTCCTTCACCATCGCCAGACTTTCCACGGGCATCTGTCCTACTCTCGATTGAGCGCACCCCCCATGTCCCATCATCTCTAACGTCCCTCCTCCATTAGCACATATCATCTATATCCAAATCTCAAAATCTTGTCTCTAAAACCTATTAATCTCAATCATGACTATCTTATATTATCCCTTATCTAATTATATATTATCTATCTTATCACATAGCCTATTTGCTTTCCTGTTCCTTAGTCAGCCTTTAGTCCTAAATCCTTCAACGACTTCACTCAGCCCTTTCCATGGGAAGCCAATCTCGCTGGAATCTTAAACTTTAGCCATACAGACTGAATGATCACCAAACGAGGAAATTTAACTGGGAATGGCGATTTACTTCCGTGCAAACATCCTACGGGCCATTAGCTACATAAGGTGAAAGGCCAGAGCAAAAAGGGACTACCGCAAGGCCGATTACTTGCCAAAGGTCTCCATCGCCAGCATGTATTCATACTTTAACTTTTTCCTGGCTTTTGGCGCCCAATGGATGCGAGCACGCCTGTGTTTCAATGACAAAGACTTTCTTGTTTCTATATGGTCATTCCTCATGGTTTCTTTTCCGTCCCCTAGTCAAGGCAGATGTTGGCAATTCTAAGTCGCAAGGCGCACAAGTAGCCCTCGCAAGGTTATGGAGCCAGATATAATGATTGAGGCATTAGGCAAATTTTCGATTTCACTTCATTACCCTCTATATTATTTACTCTCATAGGTAAGTCATTATAATTACTTACTGTGGATGAAGAGACTTGATTCGCTAAGGTTCTGACTCATCGCATGATGGTCCAAGACTAAAATGACCTTAAACTAAAACAAAAACTAACTTGATGAAGGAACAAGGATCTGTGAGGATTTCGAGTTTTCAAAGTTCTTTCGGATTGAATGTTTCCTTAAGCGCTTTATGAGGTATGCTAAAACCAAATAAATGGGAGTTTAGTCCCGTATCATTAAATTTCGATTAAGCCTGATCACCATACTACTACACATCCGGATAGTATGACTCTTGTATACAAGAAGTATATACACTATACAAGATAAAGCCTTGCATAGATTGTTGGCGGAAGATTCGTAGGATCAAACTGGCGATTGTAGACTATTGTATCTGGATATTTCTTTGTCGCATCTTCGGAGTTTGGATAATGTGTCTAAGAAGATTGAGCCTGCCCAAGAAATCTCAATGTGGCCGCACTTCAAGTGGTGACTGCCATCGGCAAGACAGTATAGCCTATCTATTCATCTATTGTTGTTCGTTCCTCCCGTTCTGAGTTGCTGACAATCAACTTCAATTTACAAAAAAAAAAAGATCATCACGATACTTGATGAAGTGGTGCCTGCTTCAGGGTCCTCGAAATCCAAAAAAAAAAAGAGAGACCAAGCTAAAAAGCTCTAAAGAAGAGTGGAGCATACTGGCGGCATTGTTCGACTAGAGATCTTGGCTTTATAAGGCAAACAGTCAATCAGATCAAAAGATCAAACAACGAGATCTCAGGGAAAAGAAATCCAATACAAAATAATTCCAATCCCAATCCTTCCTTCAGCGAGAAGAACTAACACTATTGATAACGATTGTTACTAGGAAAAAGCTACTCTCAGAAAAATGTAACTCGTCACATGTATATACACAAGAGTAAAATGACATAAACTTTTAAAAGGTGGAAAGCCACGCCATAAGTTCTCAGCAAGGATTGATCGACGAGACATATTTCAACCATCACCATCTATGTATTAGAATATATTATGAATATAAGAAAAAAAGTTACACAAAAGTTTGTTATAAGATTAGTTAGAAGTTGTTATAGATTAACTAGATCATGTAGCTATAGTTAGTAAATACTATATATATTTGAGTTTAGATATTTTGTGGAGAGATAAGATTCATTGTTGATAAATAGAAGTTACAGTTTTTCTTTTCTCCATTAATGGATTGTTAATTCATAGCTTTGAATCTCCATAGCTAAATTCTTCACTTAGACTCTACAATCTACATTTATTGTTATTCTACCTAAATGATGAACTTGTTTGCCAAAATTACAAGGATTTCATTTTCTTGGTTTCCCATTCATGCATATTTTATTACATCAACATCACTGAAGTAATGAGCAACATATATTCACCGTTGAAATAATCCAAGCTATATTACATGTGGAAACACTTTATATATTTAAGTTTTTCTTTTAAGATTATAGAGATGAATATTTTTGTGGTTATTCTATTGTTAATTTTGACAGTAAAGAACTCCTTTTATCATATATTACTATCTGTGGGACAAAAAAAGTTAAAAGTATAATTACAGTTTTACCCCTACTATAAATTAAAATGTTATAAAAACATTTAATTATTTAATTTAAATGTTAAATTGTATAATTTTAATAAAAATGTTAATGACTTTTGCCCTTCCTAATATTAATTCCTAATTAAAATATCTAATTTAATAATATTTATCATCTATGATCTATATGTATATTTAATTTAATCTCATCATTATCATCATATTATATTATCATAATATATATATATATATATATATATATATATATATATATATATATATATATATTAAAAGTGGAAGCACCAAATTGATTTTCATTTTTACCCATTACACTACATTATTTTTTTTATAAAAAAAAAACTAATTAATTGAATAATAAATGTTTCTAAAAAAAATTAAATGACCATTTTTCATTCACTAAATTAGCATTGTTCCTCTAATAACTTATGCTTAGAAAATAAATTATTACGCAATCATTAATGTTTCAATGCACAAAAAAAAAAAAAAAGAGATCTTTTTTAGGAATTTCAAAGGTTATTTTGAAATTTACAAGCAATTTAATATGGTTAATGTATTAGCAAAACGTCACGTTATTCAAGAAAAATTGTTAATATTCTCATGCATTTATATCATGATTAATTTGCACTTTCTAACTCTGGACTACACATATTCTCTTATAATTTTTGGATTATCCCTACATTTGTCATCTATAAATATGAAAAATATTAGAGTAAACAACATCATGTGATATACAAGGAATGACCAAGCTAAGATTTGGGGGATCAACTTTTTAGGGATGAACAAAATATTTTTTTTACTCTTTTTTTTTTAGAAGAACAAAGGTGAAAGATCTTTAGGAAGGATATGTTTTTTTTTTTTAGTACATAATTTCCTTTTTTGAATGTAAAATAAAGGGTCATGCATCAAAATATAAGATCATGACTCTTTACTAATATACTTGTGTGATGTAATTTATTAAAAAAAATAATTATAATTTACTTGATCTTTTTAACGATTAAATTATTGTACTATATTAATTGATAATAAAAGTTATTTAATTTGTTCTTATGATTTTATTAATTACTTATTTATGTTTATTTTTTGTAAGGGGTATGTAAAATAGAATATATAAAACTACTTTTTTTATCAATTTTTTCTGAAGGGGTGTACAAGATTGAAACACGATGAATAATTTGAAATGGAGAAAGTAATGTATAATTAAATTATTAATAAATTTTTTAATTCACGGAAGAAATAATGATATAAATGTTTATCCTTATTTATTTATTTTTTATCCTTTTGTCCCATTTTGAGAAAGACAAATTCAATGTTTCAACTTTTGATATCGTTTCATATTTTAAGTTGTCACTCCGTTGATGCTATGTTTCTGTATTCTAAGCTCATTTTTGAAAATATTAATTTGGTAGGATTCAATGCTTGATATGATCCCTTAATAATAATAATAATAATAATAAATTGATTATTAATTGTAACGTTCATTTTATTCTAATTAACTCTAAGAAGCGGCTATCAAATTCTTTTCATTTTCATCTTTCTTCTTTTCTCTGAACTTTGTCTTGTAGGTAATTAACATATGAGATAAAAATTGACATATATTAATTTATGTTTACAATTATAGTATTTTAAAGTACTAAATATTATCATCTTTTATTTCATTTGGAGAAGAGATATTTCGTTGTCATATTTTAATTTGTTAGTGGTATCCAAGAGTAGATTCTAATTATTTGAACTATTTTTTTTGAAAATGAATGATATTAATGTAATTTAATTATAAAACTATTTTTAATACAATGATAATTTGAAACAATTTATCTCAATTTAAATGGATACACGTGCAACTAGAAACTAGTATACACATGTTGTCACAAAAGTAGCTCACCCCTTTCAATACAAAAGTGGGGAAAAAATAATTTTAAATTTATTTCTTTTAAAAAAAAAATCATGTATTTGATCTTTCTCACATAAATTATTTTTTGACTTCATCGATTATTACTATTATTTGGGATTTTTTTTTCATTCTTTAATGTAAAATAAGAGAAATAAAATTAAAGAAGTGTAAACGGAAAAGATTGAAAAGTTAAATTTTTTAATTTTTTTTACGGTTATATTTTAATTTAGTTTATATATCTGCAAAAGAATATTTGGAGCCTCTATAATAAATTTTACAAGAAAATAAGTGAAAAAATAAATTTGACCATTAAAATAATAAATTCAAATTAATATATGAATAAAAATAGTCAAAAGAAGAAACATTTTAGAAGGATCAAATATACCCTTAAATGAACTTTATTTTAATAAAAATAAATTTAAAAAAATTAAAATTATTGTGAAACTTAAGAACAAAAGAACAATATAAAGAAGAAGACAAGAGTAACAATATAAGATAATTTTCTTTCTTTCAAGTGTATTCAACATATTCTCAGTGTCACTATTTATAGGATTACATTGAGGAATATCAAAGGGTGTCATAAATATTACATTAAACCTTGAGAACTACAACCCATTAAGGAGGAAATAAACCTAGGAGTTATGGTCATCCATTTAATCATATTATCAACAACATTACTACCAATAAATGATGAAATTAACCTAGGAGTTATGGTCATCAATTTGACAACATTATCAACAAAATTACTACTCATAAAGAAGGGAATTAACCAAGGAGTTATGGTCATCCATTTAACCACCAAAATGATTTACAACAAAAATTATTTTTTTCACTTTCGTTAGAGGAAAAGGTATATGTCACGATCTAGACCGTCGTGATTGGCATCCACACTAACGCTCCGGTGGGAGAACCACTACTACAACTCAAACCAAGCAACTAAACCAAAACTAAGACATTTAAGTTACGCAAGCAAGTTAAATACTAAGGAAATAAATAGAGTTTCCATAAACTCTAACAAGTGCAACATACATAAGTCATCACAACAATATAATCACTTGCATATAACGAACATATACAATATTATCAACATTTACTAACAACGAACAACTTCACATTTCTCAAGATACACAATTATATCAAATCATTGGTCCTCTCATGGAACCCAAACCAAAATAGTTAGCATACTGGAACGAGGTACCCGATCCAATGATTATGCCAGAACGTGGCAATCGATCCCATAATTATACCGGAACGTGGCAACCGATCCAAGTTAGTTATGCCGGAATGTGGCAACCGATTCATTCGACATACCACAATCACAATCACAAGTATATCCCCAAGATCATGCAATTAAGACATGATTTCATGGTAACCATTATTCATCTATCTCATTTACAACAAGTGTGATCAATAATGCACCATTCATATACATACATGTATCATAATGAAGCAAGAACAAACATACATCACACAATCATAAAATCACAATCATCATCTACCTCGAAACAAGCTTGAAACCCTAATAAACTTGATCATTCCCTTTTCGAATTCGTTCCGCTTGTCTTGGTCTACAAATAATCAATATAATACGGGAATCAATAAATAATCACTAATTACCCGAATTACTAACAATTCTATGAACCCTATATCAAACACATTATCCCAATTATCCAAATTAGGGTTGTTTCCACCATAGAATCTATAACAAAACCCTCCCCCATTAATATTCATCGATTTTATTACGCTCTACGGATCGAAAAATGGATTCGGGGTGTGAAAAGCTTACCTTTAGCTTCAAGAATGGTGAAAAATGAGTAAGGGTCGCCTGGGGTTCTTTCCTTAGCTCTAAAAATCGAAAAGGCCAAATAAGGTCATTTAGGGGATTATTTACGACTTTAAGTCATGTCTCGCCCGCCACAGCAGCCACCACCCCACTACAGCAATCCTACCAAAGCGACCAAAATCACCGCCAAGGCGGATTGCACAAAATAGAGAACTATTTAATGAATTCAAAAATCCCCACTTCACAACACACCTCTAACCCACGACGCTCAGAAAATACCCTTCACACTAAGATTGATTCTAGGAGTTCTACTCGCTCGAATTTAATTTCGTAAAGTCGTATGGATTCCTTAATGAGTTATCTAACTACTCATGTAATCAAAATCATAATTAACTCACCCGATTACTACCAGATTTCCTTGTACCTTAAAGACTCCGATTTCATCCAAATCTGGATTAGGTTGAAAAAATTCAAATACTACAAAAAAGTTAGTCGGCCCCAAATTTTCCCCCGTTGGCATTTTCATAATGATGGGAACATGCCATTACAATAGACACCAATTTACCCATCACTCGTCCAAGAGTGACAAAACTTAGGAAAAATAGGCTAAGGAAGGAATGAAATAGTACCTGAATCGACGAACAATTGAGGATACTTGTCTCGCATGACCCTCTCAATTTCCCAAATAGCTTCCTCAACTGGACAATACTTCCATTGAACTTTCACGGACTTAATCTCCTTGGTCCTCAACTTGCACATCGTGATCAAGAATTGCAATCGGTTCCTCCTCATATTGGAGGTCCTTATCTAACACAATTGAGTCCCACTTTATGATATAATCCCCGTCACCATGAAATCTCTTCAACATGGACACATGAAATACCGGATGAACTCTGGATAAATTAGAAGGTAAAGCCAATCTATACGCTATCAGTCCCATACATCCAAGAATCTCAAATGGACCAATGTATCACAAACTTAGCTTAACTTTCTTACCAAATCTCATCACCCCTTTCATGGATAATATCTTAAGAAGAACATTCTCACCAATTATGATCTGCATACTTCTTTTGTCTATTCTGGGCTGCTAAAAGCTTAGCTTGAATGCTCCTTACCTTATATTGATCATCCTTCACTAAATCGACTCCCAATGGTTTCACATCTCCAGCCTCAAACCATCCTATGGGTGACCTACATCCCCTCCCATAGAGTGCCTCAAATGGTATATATCAATGCTGGAGTGATAACTATTATTATAGGAAAACTCACACAAAGGTATGAATTTATCCCAATACGCTCCAAAATCAAGCACACATGCCCTCAACATGTCTTCTAATACTTGAATAGTCCTCTCCGACTGCCCATCTGTCTGTGGATGGAAGGTTGTACTAAAAGTGAGTTGTGTGCCCAATTCGTCATGCAATTTCCTCCAAAACGTGGATGTGAATTGGGTACCACGGTCTGAGATGATAGAGAGGGTCACCCCATGCAATCTCACAATCTCTTTCACATAAACCTTAGCCAGTTGCTCAGCATTATAATCTATTATTACCGGAATAAAATGGGCTGACTTAGTCAATCTATCAACCACTACCCAAATAAAATCAAACTTCCCCAAAGTCTTGGGAAGACCAACCATAAAATCCATGGCTATTCTTTCCCACTTCCATTCCAGAATTGGCATTCTTTAAAGCAAACTTGCAGGCCTTTGATGTTCATACTTCACTTGTTGACAATTTTGACACTTCGCCAAAAACTCCGCTATGACTTTCTTCACTTTCTTCATTCTCGGCCACCAATAAATTCGCTTCATATCTCTATACATCTTAGTCACACCCGAATGAATAGAATATCGTTAACCATGAG
Source organism: Solanum pinnatisectum (assembly GCA_035578085.1). Taxonomy (NCBI): domain Eukaryota; kingdom Viridiplantae; phylum Streptophyta; class Magnoliopsida; order Solanales; family Solanaceae; genus Solanum; species Solanum pinnatisectum. The sequence goes on along the minus strand of CM069076.1, from coordinate 37,166,595 downwards.
ACTCTACCAATAATTTCTCAATCAAGTCATCTACTCTAGGAACACATATTCTCCCTTTAAAATTGAGTACTCCATCCGCATCAAGAGTGGTCTCTTGTGCCTTACCAATCGCAGTCTTCTTTCTAAGTTCCTCCAAATTCTCATCCTCAAATTGTTTGGCCTTGATCTCCTCCAATAAAGTGGCCCTCACTTCAATGCTAGCTAACACCCCACCTTGAGATGCCCAACTGCATGAACTTAGACTCTAAGGTCTGAATTTCTTTAGCCAAAGGTTGCTTGGATATATTGAAACAAGCTAAACTACCAATACTTACCACTTTTTGACTCAAAGCGTCTACCACCACATTAGCCTTGCCCTGATGGTATTGAATGGTCACATCATAATCTTTAAGTAACTCCATCCACCTTCGATGTCTCAAATTCAGATCATTTTGAGTGAACACATGCTATGAACTACGATGATCAGTTAACACTTCACACTTAACACCATAGAGCTAATGTCACCATATCTTAAGAGCAAATACTACAACTGCCAACTCCAAATCATGTGTTGGATAATTTCTCTCAAGCATATTCAATTGATGCGATGCATAGGCTATTACATTTTTATCCTGCGTTAAAACCGCGCCTAACCCAGAATGAGAAGCATCACAATAAACTATAAAATCCATACCTTCCATCGGTAATGCTAGAATAGGTGCGGTGGTCAAGAGAGTCTTGAGCTTTTGAAAGCTCTCCTCACATTTTTCAGTCCATTCAAATGGTACCTCCTCGCCCACTTTGTGGACATCCTCTACCATTATTACCATTCCCCGCAGGTACCACTACTTTAGACTGTTGCTGCGCGGAATCTAACGTACGTGGGTGGGGACAATCTTTCCTCATATGCCCAGGTTCACCATAATTGTAACAAGTACGATTGAAAGATGGTCTGCCCACCCGTCGAAGGTGCGACTCCCTAGCTATCCTGAAAATTATGAGATGGAGTTTTCGAGTACCTACAGAGGCGGGCATAGTGGACTGAATTGGCTTGGCTGCAAGCGTTGGCCTTCCGGACCCCTTGGAATAAGAACCTTGAAAGTTACCCGAGTTCTTGGCCCTTTTTGCCCATGCCTTAGCGTGACCATCTGGACTCACCCCCTCCACTTTCTTAACATAGTCTGTCACCTCATTAAAGCTCCTTCCTACAGAAGTCATATGAACAGATAATACTTGCAACTCAGAATTTAATCCCTTAATAAATAACTAGATTCTCTCTTCCTCAGTAGTCACCAATTGAGTAGCATATCTAGACAAAGCATGGAACTTGGCCTCATAAGCAACCATAGTCATACCACCTTGCTAAAAAGCCATGAACTCATCCTTCTTGCGATCCCTCAAAGTCCTAGGCACATATTTCTCCAAAAACAGAGGATGTAACTAGGTCCAAGTAAGTGGAGGTAAAGTTGAAGATCTACATTCCATATAAGCTCTCCACCACTGCTTAGCCTCACCTTGAAGTTGAAAGGACACGAACTCAACCCCGTGTTGATGGACAATTCCCAACTTATGAAGCCTCTCATAGCAATCTAAGATAAACTCATAAGCATCTTCAATCTCAGAACCAAGAAACAAAGGATGCTTTAGCTTCAAAAGCTTAGTCAACATTTCATGCTCATTACCAGTCATAACATAACCCAATAAAGGACGGAAGAAAACATCATTACCTCTAGTCCCACGCACCTTAGGCGCAGTGCTAGCAACAGGAGGATTAGTAGGAGCTTAAGTTGCTTGAGCAGAAGGAAGCACTCCAGAACCAACCAACCCTTTCAAGAATGACATAATCTGTCGAGCTAACACTTGGTCTATGAGAGGAACATCGGTAGTCTCAGCCTACACCTCTTTCTATTGTCCTACATCTTCAACATTCCCAACGTTAACATTCTCCTCTTCAATCACTTCATGATGCGCAGGAGGGTTCTCATTAATAGGAGAATGCTCAACAAGAGCTCCATTCCGAGCAAGCGCTACTCTCCACGACCTCTACCCCTAACTCTTCATCTACCCCTGCCTCGACCGCGACCTCTCGCTGCAGATTCCTCAGCTGGAGCATTAACGTGAGCTACGGGCCTAACGCTGTTGAATCTAGTGTTAACCATCTGCGGACAGAGGAGTGAATGAGGTTAGATACCAATTTGAATCGCCAGATACCAATTGGAATCAAGTCATGGCACGAAAGGAGATAAGAGAAAATAGAGAGATTTCCTAATGTCCTATAGCCTCTAGAAGAAAATTAAAGGCATCCCCGTACCGTTCCACGAGACTCTACTAGACTCATTTTGGTACATCAAGATCAACGAACCTAGGCTCTGATACCAACTTTGTCACGATCCAGACCGTCGTGATTGGCACCCACACTAAATATCCGGTAGGAGAGCCACCACTACAATTCAAACCAAGAAACTAAATCAAAACTAAGACATTTAAGTTACGCAAGTAAGTTAAATACTAAGGAAATAAATAGAGTTTCCATAAACTCTAACAAAAGTCTAACAATGATAAGCTTAAAATGCAGAAGAAATAACCTAGAACATGAAAGTCAGTGTATCAAAACATCTAAAGTTCAACAAGTCTAAACAAGAAGGGATGCAACCCCAATCTAATGAGCTAATTAACTAACTAGAACATAGTCTAAGTCCGAAATGTGGACATAGGCGAAAGGAGAATTCATGGCAGCCCAGAAGAATTGGCTCACCCTTGAATTCGAACAACGATCACTGATCTCCTAAGCGAGGTCTGTCAGTAGCCGCTTGAAGATGCCCTGTACTCAACAAAAATAAGAGCAAGTGCAATATCAGTACATAACCATAGTGTACTAGTAGGATCATACAGCTATCTCACTAAGTGCAACATTCATAAGTCATCATAACAATATAATCACATGCATATAACGAATATATACAACATTATCAACATTTACTAACAACGAACAACTTCACATTTCTCAAGATACACAATTATATCAAATCATTGGTCCTCTCATGGAATCCAAACCCAAATAGTTAGCATACCGAAATGAGGTACCCGATCCAATGATTATGCCGGAACGTGACAATCGATCCTATAATTATGTCGGAACGTGGCAACTGATCCAAGTTAGTTATGCCAAAACGTGGCAACCGATCCATTCAATACACCACAATCACAATCACAAGTATATCCTCAAGATCATACAATTAAGACATGATTTCATAGTAACCATCATTCATCTATCTCATTTACAACAAGTGTGATCAATAATGCAACATTCATATACATGCATGTATCATAATGAAGCAAGAACAAACATACATCACACAATCATGGAATCACAACCATCACCTACCTCAAAACAAGCTTGAAACCCTAAGAAACTTGATCCTTCCCTTTCCGAATTTGTTCCGTTTGTTCTTGGTCTACAAACAATCAATATAATACGGGAATCAATAAATAATCACTAATTACTGGAATTACTAACAATTCTAGAACCCTAGATTAAACTCATGATCCCAATTATCCAAATTAGGATTTCTTCCACCATAGAATCTATAACAAAACCCTCCCCCATCAATATTCACCCACTCTATAATGTTCTACGAATCAAAAAACGGATTCAGGGAGTGAAAAAATTACCTTTAGCCTCAAGAATGGTGAAAAATGAGTAGGAGTCGCCTGGGGTTCGTTCCTTAGCTCGAAAAATCAAAAAGTGCAAATAAATCATTTAGGGGTTTATTTATCACTTTAAGTCGCGTCTGGCCCGCCACAGTGGACACTACCCCGCTACAGCGACCCCGCCAAAGCAACCAAAATCCCCGCCAAGGCGGGTTGCACAAAACAGAGAGCTATTTAATGAATTCCAAAATCCCCACTTCACAACACACCTCTAATCCACGAAACTCAGAAAATACCCTTCACGCTAAGATCTATTCCAGGAGTTCTACTCGCTCAAATTTAATTACGTAAAGTCGTACGAATTTCTTAACGAGTTATCTAACTACTTATGTAATCAAAATCATAATTAACTCACCCAATTGTTACTAGATTTCCCTGTACCTTAAAGACTCCGATTTCATCCAAAACTGAATTAGGTTGGGAAAATTCAAATACTACGAAAAAGTTTTTTGGTCCCAAATTTTCCCCCGTTGGCATTTCTATAATGACGGGAACAGGTTGTTACAGTATATGTGATTCATTGTTGTAAGTTTTGGATTGTGGGTCGTCCATGTGGATAGACTTGACCCGAATTTTTTTCTCCTGAAATAGAGATAAGTATCAATTTGAAAAGGAGTGGGAAGAGTTACTTTGTAACTGTTCCAACGTATAATGTTTTTTCCTTTTAAAATAGGGGTTGAGCAATTTTCAGAGAATAAGTGTGAAGAACACAAAACAGAAAAATAAAGGAAGAAAAAAGAAGAAGCTTATATCTTCTTCACTGATATTAACAAAACAAAATGAAATTCAGTTTGTGGAAACATAGTTTTGATTCCTTGAGACTCAAAGTTGGACTTGGAGCAACCTTTCACAAGACTTCATTATCATTCCACTGTTGTTAACATGTACACATTCTCGTTCCTATTACAAAATTCTTACAATGGTATCAGAGCCTAGTTAATTTCATTATATTCAAATAATATAATTATTCATGGTTGAACTCACCTGTTTGTTGTTTGAAAGTGTTAGTATCTAATGTAGATCTAATACTCCCTCAATTTTTTGGAGATTCAAATTTGTTGTTATAAATTGATTGTTTGAACGTGGAGAAAATTTAGTAAATTTTTTGTTCATAAGAATGAACAGATATGGTGAAGAAGAAGAAGTAATAGAAATAATCTAATTTCTACAGGATATAAATTAGAAAAACTTTGCTAAAAAGAAAGAAGTCATTAGTCATTTATATAAATAAATAAAAAGATTGTCCTTACCAATCAGAATTCTCCTTTATTTTTTTATTTTTGGCTTGTAGTACTATAGTAGTACAACTCTTCCTTTTTTAAAGAAAAAAAATGAAGAAACGTGTAGCGCCACTATAAAGAAAGACAAAAATTGATTTTGTTGTACTTGTTATGAGAAAGAAGTAGTACTCTTTTTTTTGTTGAATGAGTCAACATGAAATTTTATTATTATTATTTAATTGATTATGTTGTACTTGTTCTGAAAAAGTAGTAGTACTCTCTAATTTTTTGTTTGTTGAATGAGTCAACATGGGATTTAATTATTATTTTTTAAATAATAATAATTATTTTTTAAAGGGATTAAATAGTACTAAAAAGGATTGGTACTTTATAAATAACCATATGTTTATATATGTGTGGAAATATATTATGGTTTTGAAAAATAATTAAATTAGTCTTGCAATAATTCTCATAGGAGTAAACTTTTTTTTTATATAAATCCTTTTGTCTTCTACCAGAAATTTGTGACATATGTTTTCGCATTAAATGGTCTTTAACCATGTTTCTGATTTTTTGTTCCCATTTCAAATATGGCTGAATGGGAACATGCTCAAATTGCTTCAAGTGGGAGTGGTATTAATAGAGGAGCAAAAAGAAATGGTAGAAGGATGCGACACAAAAGGATCAAAATAGAATATGATTCAGATTTAGAGTTAGAAGTCATAAGAAATGACTCAAGGATACTGCAAAATCTGAATAGAGATAAAAGAGCATGTAAAAGAGAAGGAAAAAGATTATTTGAAGAGTTCAAAAATATCAAAATGGACTTGTCTGACCGATTACTTGATTTCCTCGAGAAATTTTGAATTAAAATTAATCAAATTTATGACTATTACATCTATGTTGAGGACTACGTTGGTTTAGGTATTATGTATAATTCCTTACCAGATTATTGGCAGAAGGAACTAGCAAACAGATATCATATTTTGGTCCTAACGAACCATTATGGAGGTTCACAGTGAATCTTGAAGCTAGATGGCCAGCGTGATCACATAGAATCATAGTCTAGTGTACCAATATTTATTTACCTTTTGCATAGTATGTAATGAACACCTTTGATTATGTTTTAATATGAATATATATGGTTTATCCTATTCTGGATAGATGTGTTGTTATTCTTTTATGCATTATCATATGGTGTTAATTGTTAGATATGTAAATCCTTACAATTATGGCAAAAAATATATTAGGATACACATTAAGAAATTAATGTCAATTTTTTATTAAATATTTAATTTGTATGTGTCTATTCGATTTTACATTAAATATAAAACCTTTATGAGAATTAATTTGCTTGAATATGTATGTCACATGCAAAATTGATTTAGAATTCTTGCATGATTATATCTCAAAATAGACATGGCATCAAAAAGTATCATTGCTAACTTACACAAAGGAGAAAAACTTAACGATGACAGTTACGACATCTAGAATCGTAAAATATGGTATGTACTGGAAGAGCAAAATACTCTGGAAGGTATAAATCATGTTTTGAAGCAACCAGAAGAGGGTAATGTTGCACAACACAGAAGGAATCTTGAAGCTTACAAAGCTTGGAAAAAAGTTAATTTCATTGCACGTGGAACAATAGTTAGTTATGTGGTTGATGACCTCATGCATGAATGAGAGGAATTCCTAACTGCTCATGCTATGTGGGCACATCTGCGAGGAACATATGGGGGTACGTCTGTAACCCGCCTCTGACAGTTGACTATCAAATTTGACACTTACAAAAAGCGTCATGATCAGAATATCATACAACACCTTAGAGTGATGTCAAACATGATAGCTCAACTCAAGAGTGCTGGTCATGTTCTTTCAGATGAGCAACAAGTTCAGACAGTCCCAATAATTGGAAACATTTAAAGGTTAACTTGACCCATAATGACAGCATCAAAACTTTTTCTAATGTTGCACGCCATGTTGAACTTCAAGATGAGCACCTTGGTGCTACTAAAGTTGCTTCTAATGCCTTTGTTGCAGAGTCAAGTGGTACAAAATGTTTAGGCTTCAAGCGCAAGAAAAATTGGAAAAGAAATGGAAAAGATAAAGAGATTGGAGAAGGACCCTCTAAGAAAAAAGAAGAAGTCAAATTCCAAGAAAGGAAAATGGTTTTTTAAGAAGAGAGACAAGAGTAAAATGAAGTGCTACAATTGCCAAGTATTGGGGCATTTTGCTCGTGAATGTACTGAGCCCAAAATGGTAGCATTTTCAAACGCATCTCTAAATGCTACATATGTTTCTAGCACTTCTTTACTAACTGAATCTTATCTTATGTGGATTGTAGACTCAGTATCCACCGACCACATGAGTCGAGATAGAGAGGCATTTGTGGAGTTTTGTCGAGTTTCATCTAAATCAAGGTGGATCTACGTAGGAATTAATGCTAGGCTTGAAGTCAAATAAATAGGCACTTGCAAAGTGGGCTTGCGTGGTGATCGTTCCTTGATGTTGCATGAAGTCCTATACGCTCCAGAGATTCGACGAAACTTAGTAACTGTGTCTGTTCTTTTAGACGTTGGTTTTGATTTGGTTTTTAGTCATAATGGAGTTATAATAACTCTAGGTACTGTTTTAAATGGTTTTGGACTACGTTATGATCGTTTTATTGTTTTAGATTGTAATCCTTCGACTTATAACTATTATGTTGATCGTTGTGTAATGGCATGTTATTCAAGTAACAATGATATCGATGTTATTACTTGGCATGCAAGATTAGGTCACATAGGGCAACATCGAATGAATAGGTTGGCAAAAGAAGGGCATTTAGGTTATTTCACCAAAATTGAAATGCCAACTTGTGAAAATTGTCTTGCTGGAAAGATTACGCATAAACCATTTGGGAAGGCTACGAGAGCTAGGTTCCCACTTCAATTAATTCATTTTGATATTTGTGGTCCAATGAATGGGAGGGAAAGGTCTGGTGCTACATACTTCATTACATTTATTGATGATTTCACGTGCTTTGGTTATGTCTATTTGATTTCTCATAAATCTAGCACTTGAGTGCTTTAAAAGATATATGAATGAAGTTGAAAATCAATTAGATAAAAGCATAAAAGCTTTAAGAACCGATCGAGGACATAAATATTTGTCAAAACAATTTGAAGAATTATGTACTGAAAAGGGTAGCTAGTTAGCTACTTCTTATACACCTCAACAAATGGTGTAGCTGAAAGAAGGAATAGAACGTTATTAGACATGACAATATCAATGATGGCGTAAACAAATTTGTCTATCTCTTTTTGGGGAGATGCATTATTGACTGTGGCTTACATATTGAACAAAGTGCCTTCTAAATCAGTGTATTCCACTCCTTATGAACTTTGAACTGGTCATAAAACAAACATGAATGATCTACGACAGTGAGGTTGTGGAGCATACATTAAAGATCGTTTTGGTGAGTTTGGTAAACTAAGTCCAAAAGGAAAGAAATGTATCTTTATAAGGTACTATGAACACTCCAAAGGGTATATGTTCATCGATGAACTGGAGGATGAAAGTAATACTGAAATTGTATCACGAGATGTTAGATTTATGGAGAAGAATTTTCCTAAAAAGGCCGAAATAGATGAAGTTGAGCCTCTGTACGAGATCTTTAATTCGGAAGATCATATAATGTTGTCAAACATACTTGATAATTCAATGGATCAAGAAATGATTCCTGGTCCAAGTGGGAGTTATGAATCCCAAAATCCTATAGAAGAATCTGAACTTCAAATACGTAAGAGTACAAGAAAAGGTGTACCTAAACGATCTTATGAGATTGAGGATTATGTTTTCTTGGTATCTCCCAGAATTGGATGAACCTAATTTTGGTAACTGAGGCATTAGAAAGCCCTGGAAGGGATGAATGGTTAAAAACAATGAAAGAAGAATTAGAGTCCATGAAAACCAACAAAGTCTGGGATCTAGTTGACCTTCCTAAGGAACGTAAATCTATTAGGAATAAATGGATATTTAAAGTTAAACGTAAATCGGATGGGTCAATAGAAAGACACAAAGCATGATTGGTGGGAAAAGTTTTTACTCAAGAAGTTGGAATAGACTACGAGGAAACTTTTTCACCAGTTATGAAGTTTACATCCATACGATTACTTTTAGCTATTGTTGCATGTTTAGATCTATAATTACACCAAATGGATGTGAAGACAACTTTTCTCAATGGAGAATTAAACGAGGAAATCTACATGGAACAACCAGTAGGTTTCGTTGTTAAAGGTCAAGAAAAGAAAGTATGTAAATTGAAAAAATCAATTTATGGCCTAACGCAATCTTCAAGGCAGTGGTATCTGAGATTTCATAAGGAGGTGATGTCACTTGATTTCACCATGATCGATGAAGACCATTGCATCTATGTGAAAAAGTCCAATGGAAATTTTGTAATTCTTTCTCTTTACGTAGATGATATTTTGTTAGCTGGAAATAATTTGAAGTATGTGAAAACTGTCAAGTCATGGCTTTCAAAATCATTTGATATGAAAGATATGTGTGAAGTAGACTATATATTGGGTATTAAGATCCAAGAGATAGTTCCAAGAAATTTTTGAGTTTATCTCAAGAAACTTATGTAAAGAAAATATTGGAACGTTTTCGAATGAATAGTTGCAAATCCATGGATACTCCTATAGCAAGGGGGGAAACTTTAAGCCTTGAAATGTGTCCAAAGACTGAAAAAGCAAAGGAAGACATGTCTCGAGTTCCCTATTCTAGTGTTGTCGGGAGTTTGATGTATGCTATGATGTGTACTCGCCCAGATAGTTGTTATGATGTGAGTCTAGTTAGTAGGTATCAATCCAATCCTGGAAGAGATCATTGGAAAGCAGTAAAGAGAATATTCTAATACATGAAGGGAACTACAGATCATACATTGTGTTATAGTGGATTTGATTTATTCATAAGAGGTTATACAGATGTTGATTGGGCTGGTGACCGGGATGATAGAAAATCAACATCCGGTAATGCTTTCTTACTAAATGTTGGTGCTATTTCATGGAAAAGTAAGAAGAAAACTTTCACAACTCTTTCAACCATGGAATCTGAATTTGTGGTTTGTGCATCTGTAGTACTAGAAGCTATTTGGTTAAAGAGATTCTTTGAGCATTTGAGTATTGCAAAGAATTCTAAGGGTCCCATGATTCTATATTGTGATAGTCAAGCAGCTATCGCGTACACGAAGGATCCTAAGTATCACAGCAAGACCAAACAAATTGACATCAAATATAACTTTGTGAGAGACGTAGTGGCAAGTGGAGAAATAACTCTGCAATACATTCTAACACGTGAAATGATAGTTGATCCTTTTACGAAGGCCATCTCTAGAGACTTGTTTGAAAAACATGTTAAGGCTCTAGGTTTGCGTAGAATTGGATGATATTTCAATATTGTAAGATAATTTGTTTGTTGTAATATTCTCTCCTATATAATCCTATTGAATTTATGTTCAAATGTAAAATGCATGTGATATTTTGTAAGAAATAAAGTGTGTCGAACAAGTCGCGAGATTAACTCTCCCACACGAGCAATCGCCTCTTACGTCGAGAAACGTGAACAAATGAGTTTTACCACCATATTATGACTTGTTTTATGGGCCAGACAAATGTTTCTCTAAGAAAATGAATTTAAGTATCACTGAAGAAGAAACTAGGGTTAAACACTTGAAGGTGTTTAGACCAAGGTCTATACTATGTTGGATCATCGAAAGAATGAGACACATACATCGGTATAAGGTGAAAACATCATAACACGTGTTCGTACCACGTGTGTCAAGCGATCAATGGGTCAATGAAAGAATATTCTCTGCTTCTTCATTGTGTGAGACCCAAAAAAGTTAAAATGACTTTTTCAATGAAATACCCTTTGATCTTCTATTGTTTCTTGAAGTTTCAATCGATGTTGCTACTTTAGCATGTTACTGATAGCCATGAATGATTCGGCAATGCAGTGCATGTCTAGGAAAGCAGTTGAATAGGAGCAGATAGATTCGAGTAGAAAGGAAAGACAATTAAATGAATAATAAACTTATATACACAAGCCGACTATTGCACGAACCATATTGATATTGGGTGTAATTGTGTGTATTAAACATGAACTCGAGTTAACCTCTTTAAGAGGGTGAGGGAATGAACAAGTAACTACTGAAGTAGTGAACGATGTCTGGGGTATTGTGAGTAATTGTATCCTTAAAAATTAGTAGTGAATTCTTTCCAAATGTGATTGAATTCCTATGTAGGGCTTGTAAAATTCTTGAAGGTAAACCTTGGTACTCATAGGTCGCACAAACTATTTGTCGTATGAATTGTGTGTTTAGTTGATATCATATTTATTTGGGTCTTGTCCACCATGTGCAAAGTGGGAGATGTAAGTTTTGGGTTGTGGATTGACCCGACCCAATCCGATTTTTTTTTTCTAAAAAAGAGATAAGTATCAATTTGAAAAGGAGTGGGAACTGTTCCAACGTATAATGTTTTTCCTTTTTAAAATATGGGTTGAACGCTTTTCAGAGAATAAGTGTGAAGAACACAAAACAAGAAAAATAAAGGAAGAAAAAAAAAGAAATTTCTATTTTCTTCACTGATATTAACAAAACAAAGTGACATTCAGTTTGTATAAACAAAACTTTGATTCCTTGAGACTCAAAGTTGGACTTAGAGCAACCTTTCACAAGACTTCATTATCATTCTGTTGTTGTTAACAGGTACACATTCTCGTTCCTATTACAAAATTCTTACAATTGTCCATTTGTGCATCAGCACACGTATATATGAGTCACTTTTCTAATAAGGAATTATCAACTGTAGGGTATATCAGACTTTTTTCCCATCACATAATTATTAGATTATGTAATAACTATCGTAATAATTATACTAATTCCTATCATGAATCATCAAATGATTTTTCAAACAAAACGGAAGAACTCTTCAGTAACACAGAAGGTTGGAGAGATTTAAGGACCTCAAAAGATTAAATCTTACCGATAGTCGATAGATTAACCTGTGAACTTTTACAAAGTGATGGTTCCATTAATTAGTGCGGAAGGAACTTCAAGCTGGGACAGCTAGACCTAAGTAGGCATTGACGGAGGCTGGTAGCAAGCAGTTTTATAACATCTTAACTTTATGAAAATGCAACCTAAGGCAGCAGTAAACAGTAAGCACTGGACAGTTGAATCTAGCAAGCACTTAATGATGAAGCCAGACTGAAGGAGTTCGAAAAAGTTTATTTACTGCAGCAATCCATAGTGACAGGAATTACAGAGATTCAACATGACGGTACACAATACACACATCAACATATTCAATGTTCACGATAAGATAGAAGTTTGATCCGACACCAAGCTTCGAAAACAGACAATTAATTTATCATAAGTTTTCAGCTTTGCTAGTTAAGGAGTTCTGAACATTGTGAAATTAGTCTTCTGCCTTCTTCACAACAGTAACAGGGCACGTAGCATTATTCACCACATAGTTGCTTACACTGCCCATAATAGCCCTGTAAAGATGCAAATGGAGGAAAAACTATTAAGTTAAGACTATTCCCTTTATTTCAAGCAGATGTAGTAATGCAAATTGCTAAATGATTGTGAGAATTTTGCTGAAATTTCACTTGAGTAATATCTGCAGACAGATTCCAAGTTTACACATGCTATGTAAATACATATGGAATCTGGTAGCAAGAACATATTGGTAGCTTTGTCAAGGAATAACTGCAACCAAAGCTTCAGTTCTCCGCAATAGTTGCAAAAGAAAAAGCAGTGAAGTAACTGATTTCCACTTTGATTTAATATACAATAGGATATTCAGTCACAAAAGGAATTCTAGAAAAAGATCAGACCTCTTGATCTTTCCAAGCCCTCTGTTCCCTATGACCAGACAGCTCAAGGGAGTTTTGTCAATTGCTTCACATAACTTCTCTCGAGCATCTCCCCAGAAAATTTTCATGACTACTGTAATCTGCTAACAAAAAGATATCTTGTAAGAATACTTGATCTAGGTATGCTTCCTGAGAAACACTGGATCTCATAAAAGAAGAGAAAATATCACCTCCATCTGCCTAGCGGCAAGGGTTATCATTTGCAATGTTTCAGGGTCAGGGTTAACCCCATACCTCTTCATTGTGTGACCATCACATATCTCAGATAAAGGAATTAAAGCTGCAACAAAAAAATAAATCTCAAAAGATGTATCAGAAGATGGAATCTCACTAATCAAATATCACATATTTTACCAGTAACACAAGCCCAAGGTGACATGCTTTCACTACTACGATTCTTACGAAGCTACTATAACTCTTGCACCTAGACACATCAAAAAAATTATTCATAAATAAAGATGGGTGCAAGCATGAATTATATGATTCTGAATATGCAACATTCTACCCAGTAAAAGATTTAACACTTACGGTGTGTTCCAATTTTCTCATGTTCTGTTGGTCAAATTCCTTGGAAATCATTTTCTCTAGGAAAATAAGTTCCTCAAAGATGAGGACAATGACTTTGGAAGTTTGGAAAACAAGTTTCACAAGTGGTATTCCACATTGATTATGTCCTCCCCATCCTCCTTCACACCTCATCTTCACTCTACCTCATTGCACTCATCCCCCTACCCCACCTCGCATAGTGTTTGTCTAGATCATGTACAAATGATTTTAGGATAATACTTTGCATACCGAACACAAAAAAATAAAAGTAAGAAATCCATTACTTTTCCTAGAGAACATCTTCCAAGAAAACATTTTCCTTCATACTGAACACACCCTTTAAGGTATATTAATGTAAGTGATTGTTGGACCTCACATCTCTACATACTCCTAACGCAATCTAGTTTCCTATCCCCTCTAACAACCAAGATGAAATTCCCAAAATAAATATTTGTAAGGTCTCCTGTATGACACGGATGGGATTCTCAATGAAACTCAAAAAACATGAGCTGCATCTTCAATCCTGATGATGAAACTCTGCGTACGTATTAAAAGTCTGTTCTTTAATGAAATATAAAACAATCCTCATACATAGACGTGTAATATAACCCTTTCCATTCACCAGAGGTCACATGTCTATGACATCTGACCAACAAGGGAAAAAAAGTAGATATATTTCTAGGTACATCACCATAGAGAAATAAACCTTACCTGATCTTCTATAGCACTATGAACTAGAACTAGTAGCTCCCCAAAGCTACAAAAAGCCGCCACTCAAACAGATTAAGAATATAGCAGGACACAACAGATTGTAATCTACTCTTGGGCGGAACTAGAAGCTCATATACAGGTTCCCCGAAGCAGTGGCTTTTGCTCAAACAGTGTATCTAGATTAAGAAAGTCATTAAATATGTACAAATATTAAATTTAGAACTCAATTATTAAGAATCCAAGTAGTCATTCTAGAATTCATCCGAACCCATAAAGTTGAAATTCTAACTCGGCCACTTTATCTACTTATGTATATTCAGCTTGATGGTATCCAATAGAAAACTTGCTCATACGATATGACCTAGATGATCAATTCCTATTTCACCTGAGTGACGATCTATCGCAATCCTCCTCCTTTACCTAGACCGGGTATAGCCCACACAGAACAAGTTCAGATGACCAAAATAACCTATACATATATGAGCTTAGATGGATTCCAAAATTGATTTATTGGGGTTTGATTAGATAAATGTATAGATTAGGGAAAAAGAAATTAATAGAAAAGATGATGGCATACGAGAACCAGTGGCCTCCCATAGCTGCATCTCTCCTTCTTCATAGTGTCCTTCAGGGCGAACAGTAACGAGAATAAGATGATCCCCTTTACGAAGAATGTTATCAATGGCCCATTTCAGAGCTTTGTTGCTGCATGCTGAGAAATCCACGGCTACCCCAACAAATCTACCACCTCCTTCCATACCTCCAAGATTTTGCTTTGGTTAAACAGCTTTTGAAAAACCAGTACTCATAGAGAGAGCAATTGGGTCAGGACTACTTCAAAATGGAATGATGAAGAAGAAGAAAAAAGAGGAAAACTACTCAAGTAGTGCGATGTTGATTTGTCTGTCAAATGGCGTATTTGGTACCACATGTAAAGTCAAAATGCGGTTGTAGGACCCACTTTTATGGCTCATGAAGTTTCCACTCCTCTCTTTCATTTTTTTTTTTTTTCAATATCTATAATAAAGTCCGATTAAATTTAAATGGATATTAAAAAGTACCACCTTGAAGGTCAAACACTCTTTTACAAAGGCGATTTCATACATAGTAAAACTCCAACCAAAGAAGATAAGTACTTTTTTTGACGCAACGACATCTATTCATCAAGTTTTGTTTTAGTACAAATAGGAAAAGCTAATTCAATTATTGTTGCCTTTGCTAACATTGAACAATAATTTTCCAAAATTTATCGCTCCAAATCTTCAACATTTTTTTTTTACATAAAACAAGAGTTTTGATAGTTCAATTGATTGATTGTAAGAATGATTTATTGGTAAGAGATTTATTTCTCTCCAATTTTCTTTTTTCTTGCACTCAGTATCTTTACCGAACACATTTATTATTTACTTTCTCTAATTGATATACATAGATTATTTGTTAATTATATACTATTATACATATGTACATGCATACCTACTATGTCTCGATCAGCTATTTTTAATTTAATCAATTGGGTTAAGTTTTCATTTTTCTTAAAAAAAAGTCTATCTATGATAACATAAAGTAACAAGTTAAAGTTTAGAGCACGTTTGGATTGACTTATTTTACGTGTTTTTAAGTTAAAATATTTTTTAGCTACTTTTATTGTGTTTAGATAAAATAAAAAATACTTATAATGTTGTAAAACTTAAGAACAAAAGAACAATATAAAGAGGAAGAGAAGAAGACTATAAGACAAGAGGAACAATATAAACTGACTTACTTTCTTTCTTTTAAGTGTATTCAATATTATTCTCAACACCACTGTTTATAGGATTACATTGAGGAATACCAAAGGGCGTCATAAACATCACATTAAATCTTGAGAATTACTATCCATTAAGGAGGAAATAAACCTAGGAGTTATGGTTATCCAATTAACCATATTATCAACAACATTACTACCAATAAAGGATGAAATTAGCCTAGGAGTTATGGTCATCCATTTGACCACATTATCAACAATATTATTACTCATAAAGGAGGAAAATTAACCAAGGAGTTATGGTCATCCATTTAACCACCAAAATGATTTACAACACTCCTCCTTGGATGACCATTGATAGATAATATGCCTCGTTAAAACCTTATTAAGAAAAAATCTTGTGGGAAAAAAATCTTAGTGAAGGACAAAAGAGTACACATATCTTGTATTACGCTTTGTTTGCTGCCTCGTTAAAAACCTTGCCAGGAAAACCCATTGGGATAAAACCTAGGTCAAGGGAAAAAGAGTGCAGCGTGTAGTTTACTCCCCCTGTTGCGAACATCATTTAATTTCTTGGAGACAGCGCATTCCAATCTTGAATACCAACTTTTCAAATGTTGAGGTTGGTAATGCTTTAGTGAACAGATCCGCTAAATTATCAACTGAGCAAATTTGTTGAACATTTATTTCACCGTTCTTCTCAAGATCATGAGTGAAAAAGAATTTTGGTGAAATGTGTTTTGTTCTATCTCCTTCAATATATCCTCCCTTCAGCTGAGCTATACATGCAGCATTGTCTTCGTACAATGTAGTTGGAATATCTTTTTCCATAGAAAAACCACACATTTCTTGAATATGTTGAGTCATTGATCTCAACCAAACACATTCCCAACTTGCTTCATGGATGGCTATTATTTCTGCATGATTTGAAGAAGTAGCAGCTAATGTTTGCTTCATTGAATGCCAAGATATAGTTGTGCCTCCATATGTAAATAAATAGTCTGTCTGAGATCTAACTTTATGTGGATCAAACAATTATCCAGCATCTGCATAACCAATTATTTCTGACTTGGATTTATTAGAATAAAATAATCTCATATCAATGGTTCCCTGAAGATATCTGAATATATGTTTGACTTCATTCCAATGTCTATTTGTTGGGGACGAGCTGAATCTTGCCAATAAACTTATTGCAAAACAGATATCTGGTCGAGTATTATTAACAAGATACATAAGCTCCACAATGGCACTAAGATATGGAGTTTCATTGCCAAGAAGCTCTTCATCATTTTCTTTAGGTCGAAATGGATCTTTATGTATGTCAAGCGATCTCACAACCATTGGGGTACTCAATGGATGTGATTTATCCATGTAAATTCGCTTTAAAACCTTTTTTGTGTATGTTGATTGATGGACAAAAATTCCATTTTTCAAATGCTCAATCTGTAGGCCAAGACAAAATTTTGTCTTACCAAGATATTTAATTTCAAATTCTTTCGTTAAACACTCAACAGCTTTTGAAAGCTCTTTAAGAGTGCCAATGATATTTAAATCATCAACATACACAGCTATTATAACAAAATCTAATCCAGACCTTTTTATAAAAACACAACGACAAATAGGGTCATTTTTGTACCCTTCCTTTAGCAAAAATTGGCTAAGACAATTGTACCACATTCGCCCTGATTGATTCAATCCATATAAGGATTTCTAAAGCCTTATCGAACAATTTTCTTGCAAATTTTTATATGCTTCAGGCACATTGTATGCTTTAGGAACTTTCATGAAAATATTGTGGTCTAATGAGCCATATAAATAGGCTGTGACAACATCCATTAGAAGCATTTCAAGTTTTTCATGAACTGCCAGATTTATTAGATACCTGAAGGTAATTGCATCCACCACAGGAAAATATGTCTCCACATAATCAATGCCAGACCTTTGCGAAAAACCTTGTGCCACAAGTCGTGCTTTATATCTTACGACTTCACCTTTTTCATTTTGTTTTCGCACAAAAACCCATTTGTACCCCACTGGCTTGACACTTTCAGGTGTTCGGACTATTGGTCCAAAAACTTCACGTTTTTCAAGTGAAGTCAATTTCGCTTGAATTGCTTCCTTCCATTTTGGCCAATCCTTTCTCTGTCTGCATTCATTGACAGATTTTGGTTCAATCAAATTGTACCAAATATGTATTATATTAAAATCATATTATAATTATATGATGAGCTTCTATTTAAAAATGTTTTTAAAATTTGCATGTGCGTTGTAGTTCTAAAATCCTCACCTTGTTGCATTATTTCAATAGCAAGATTATAAGCAAAAATATTGTCTACCACAATACTATTTCGATTCTACTTTTTTCTCGTCGAGACATAACTTATTGAGATTTCTTCATTCTCATTATTTTTAGTTATTTGGACATTATTTGTGGTCTTATCATTTGTTATGTCTTGGAGCTCTTCTTGAGCAATTTCCTCCATGGTATGATCTTCATGATCATCTGTTCCCTTTCTTTTTCGAGGACTTTTATCCTTTGAGCCAATTGGCCTACCACATTTTAAACGTGGTTTAGATTCATTTGCTTTAACAATTTGCCCTACCGGGACATCAACTCGAACTGGAGCATTTGCAGCTGGAATATAAGATTTAGTAACCCTTGGAAGGTTAGTAAATGCATCTGGCAGTTGATTTGCAACATTTTGCAAATAAATCATATTTTTAACCTCTTGCTCACATTGATTTGTTCGAGGATCTAAATGAGATAGAGATAATTAATTTCAATCTATCTCCTTTTCCAACTGCCCATGTTCTCCCCCCACTGTTGGGTATACTGATTAATCAAAATGACAATCAACAAACCTTGCCGTAAATATATCTCCTTTCATAGGTTCCAAATATTTGATAATAGAAGGAGATTCATACCAACATACACCCCCAACCTTGGATGTTCAATTGTTATCCCAGTGGACAAACAATAATCATTAAAGGCCTGCAATGTAAACTCACTAGCATTATCAAGACGAATTGTTTTTATTGCATAATCTGGAAATTGTGCTCTTAATCTTATTATTTGAGCCAACAACCTCGCAAAAGTCATATTGCGAGTTGATAATAAGCACACATGTGACCATCTTGTAGATGCATCTATCAAGACCATATAATATTTAAATGGCCCACATGGAGGGTGAATTTGCCCACATATATCACCTTGTATACGTTTCAAAAATGCAGGGGATTCAATCCCAACCTTAGTTGCTGATGGTTTAATAATCAACTTTCCTTGAGAACAAGCAGCACAAGAGAATTTCTTTGATTGAAGAATTTTCTGATTCTTTAAATTATGCCCATGTGAATTTTCAATAATTTTGCGCATCATATTATAACCGGGATGGCCCAACTGGTCATGCCAAATGATAAAATCATTAGGATTAGTAAACCCTTTGTTTACTATGGCATGTGATTCAACCATACTAATAATTGTATGGTACAATGCAGAAGAAAATGCGGGTAATTTTTCATGCACATATTTTTGCCCCAATTTTACTGTAGTAATATAAAGGTATTCAACCTTTCCTTTATTGGCAGTCTCAACATGACAACCATTTTGGCGAATAACCTTGAAATTTAATAAGTTTCTTTAAGACTTACTACAGTATAATGCATTTTCAATAGTTAATATTGTTCCCCCAGGTAGTAGCAAGACCGCTCTTCCAGAGCCCTCAATTAATTTTGCACTACCAGATATTGTATTAACGTAAGCCTTTTTCACAATCAAATTAGAGAAATATTTCTTTTCTCTTAAAATAGTGTGAGTTGTAGCACTATCAAGAAGACACATATGTCCATTACTCATTTTGATCCAATTGAAGATTGGGGAATTTTATTTATCAGAAGCTTAACTTGGAAAAATCGAAATGATATTAGAGTTTCGTGCTGATAACGTGTTGTAAAACTTAAGAACAAAAAAACAATATAAAGAGGAAGAGAAGAAGACTATAAGACAAGAGGAACAATATAAACTAACTTTCTTTCTTTCAAGTGTATTCAACATTATTCTCAACACCACTATTTATAGGATTACATTGAGGAATATCAAAAGGTGTCATAAACATTACATTAAACCTTGAGAATTACTATCCATTAAGGAGGAAATAAACCTAGGAGTTATGATCATCTAATTAACCATATTATCAACAACATTACTACCAATAAAGGATGAAATTAACCTAGGAGTTATGGTCATCCATTTGACCACATTATCAACAACATTATTACTCATAAAGGAGGAAAATTAACCAAGGAGTTATGGTCATCCATTTAACCATCAAAATGATTTACAACATATAAGTAATTATTCTTAAACTAATATAACAAAAATAATCATAAATTATAATTTCTAATTATTAACTTATAAAACATAAATTACAAGTTTATCCAACCAGGCCACTGACAAAGAGAGAGTCCATGTTGAATTTGGAAGACAAATATAAATATGTTGTTGTCTTGTAAGAGATTTAAATCTAAACTATCTAATTTGATTATTTTGAAGGTCACTAATAATATAAATTAAGTGATTAAAATATTTTTGTCGGTTGTAATTTTTCAAATAGGCGTGATTGAAAGTGACCAGAATATATGTATTCTAGAATAAGAAATTAGGAAGACTAATTAATTTACTGTAATAGATTTTAACAGCTTGACTTTGACATTTCATACAGAAGAAAAAAAACAAAAAATAAAGTCAAATTGGCACAGATTTTTATTCTATTGTAAAATACTAGTACGTATATGTAACTGCGGGCTGCGAAATACGCCGAGAGCGTTAGAGAATTGCTTTTATAAATATTATTATCTTATTTATTTGATCATATTGAATTTATTGTTATTTTATATATCAATTATATAATTTAAATCATTTGATTTACGACAATTAACCCTTAAGTACAAAAAAAACTAGACTTACATAACAGATATTAATTTTTTTTTTTGGAGAATTATACAATATAGCAAATATAGGTATTAATATTTATTTGGAGAATTATACAATATAGCAAATATAGGTATTAATATTTATTTGGAGAATTATACAATATAGCAAATATAGGTATTAATATTTATTTGGAGAATTATACAATATAGCAAATATAGGTTATGTATTTATGATTATCACTACTCTGACCGTCGTGATTGGCACTCACACTAACCCTCCGGTAGGAGAACCACTACTACAACTCAAGCTAAGCAACTTAACCAAAAACTAAGGCATTTAAAGATACGAAAGCAGGTTTAAATGTCTAAGAAAAGGAAAATAGGGAGTTCCCATAAACTCCAACAAAAGTCTAACAAAACAAATGCGGAATAATACTTAGAACCTGAAAGTCAATGTACCAAAACTCTAACAAGGATCATAAGTCTAAGGAAATGGATACAACCCAATTAAAAATAAGAAAATCATAATGTACTAGTTTAAGTCCGAAATGGGGACATAAACGAAAAGAGAACTCATGGCAGCCCAGAAGAACTGGCTCACCCTTGAATTCGATGACGATCATTGATCTTCTAAACGAGGTCTGCCAGTAGTCGCTTGAAGATGCCCTGTACTCAACAAGGAAAGAGAAATTGCAGTATCAATACACAACCACAGTGTACTGGTAGAATCACGAGGCTATCCCACTAAGTGCAACATACATAAGCCATTACAACATAATAATAACATGCATACACCGAACATATACAATATGATCAACATCATTTACGAACAACGTACAATTTCACAATTCTCAAGATATACAGTTATGTCAAGTCAATGGTCTTCTTATGGAACCCATACCCAAACTGTTAGTGTACCTGTACGTGGTACTCGTTCCAAGTTAGTGTGTCGGATCATGACACCCGTTCCAATGTTTATGTCGGTACGTAGCAACCGATCCTAGTTAGTATGTCGGAACGCAACACCCGATCTATTCAACAAGCCACAATCGCAAGTACATTCTCATAATCACACAATCAAGTCATGATTCATGGCATGCAATTATTCAATTATCCTCCTTTACGATTAGTGAGATCAACAATGCAACATTCGCATATACATACATGCATTATAATGAAGCAAGAACAAACATATATCATACAACATGAAATCACAACCATCACCTACCTCGAACAAAGCTTGAAATCCACTAACAAACTTGATTCATCCCTTTCCAGATTCTTTTCGCTTGTTCTTGGTCTACAAATAATCAATATAATATTGGGATCAATAAACAAGACTTAATTATGATCCCAATTTCTGAATTAGGGCTTTCCCCACCATCCGAACAGTTCCAAAACCCTTCCCCAACAATAATTACCCAAGAAATCAAGTTCTACGGATCGAAAAATGGATTCGGGGAGTGAAAACTTTACCTTTAGCCTCAAGAATGGTGGAAAACTATTAAGAAAACCCCTGGGGTCGTTCCTTAGCTCTCAAAGTTGAAAAGTGCAGAATAAAATGTTTTTGGGGTTTATTTTCAACTTAAATCGCGACTGTCCTACCACAGCGGACCTCATGCCACTACAGCGGTCCCGCCCTAACAGGAATAATCCCGCCCTAGCGACTTGCACGAAAACAGAGAGCTAAATTAAGAATTTCAAACCCCCATCTCACAACACACATCCATCCTATGACCCTCAGAAGATATATGTTCATGCTAAGATCAGTTTCGAGAGTTCTACTCGCCCAAATTCAATTTCGTAAAGTCGTACGGTTTCTTAACGTCTTATCTATCTAGTCATGTGATCAAAATCATTATTAGATCTCAGATTTCCCTAGACCTTACTAACTCCGATTTCATCCAAATTTGAACTAGGTTGGGAAGTTCCAAGTTACTACAAAAAAGTTTTTCAGCCTAAAAGTTTTTCCCTTTGGCTTTTCTGTAACAACAGGAACTGGTCGCTACAATAGATACCAATTTACCTATCACTTATTCCCGAGTGACAAACTTAGGAAAATAGGCTAAGGAAAGAATTGAGTAGTACCTGAATCGACGAACAACTAGGGATACTTGTCTCGCATGTCTTTCTCGATTTTCCAAGTAGCTTCCTCAACTGGACGATGATTCCATTGTACCTTCACGGACTTAATCACTTTGGTCCTCAGCTTATGCACATCACGATTAAGAATTGCAATCAGTTCCTCCTTATACTGAAGGTCTTTGTCTAACACAACTGAGTCCCATTTTATGATGTAATCCCCGTCACCATGATATCTCTTCAACATGGACATATGATATACCGGATGAACTTCCAATAGGTTGGAAGGTAAGGCCAATCTATAAGCCACTGGCCCTACACAATCAAGAACCTCTAAGGGATCAATGTAACGAGGACTAAGCTTTCCCTTCTTGCCAAATCTCATTATCCCTTTCATTGGTGATACTTTTAGAAGAACATTCTCACCAGTCTGAAATGCCATATCTCTTACCTTATGGTCCGCATACTTCTTTTGTCTCCTCTGGGTTGCCAAAAGCTTAGCTTGAATACTCCTCACCTTATCTTGAGCATCCTTCACTAAATCAACCCCCAAAGGTTTCACATCTCCAGCCTCAAACCATCCTATGGGTGATCTACATCCCCTCCCATAGAGTGCCTCAAATGGTGTCATATCTATGTTGGAGTGATAACTATTATTACAGGAGAACTCACACAAAGGTAAGAACTTATCCCAATGTCCTCCAAAATCAATCACATATGCCCTCAACATGTCTTCTTAACACTTGAATAGTCCTCTCTGACTGCCCCTTCGTTTGTGGATGGAAAGTTGTACTAAAAGTGAATTGTGTGCCCAATTCATCATGTAACTTCCTCCAAAACTTAGAGGTAAAATGAGTACCACAATCTGAGATGATAGAGAGGGGCACCCCATGCAACCTCACTATCTCTTTCACATAAACCTTAGCCAATTGTTCAGCATTATAATCTATTCTGACTGGAATAAAATAGGCTGATTTAGTCAATCTGTCAACCACTACCCAAATAGCTAGAATCAAACTTCCCCAAAGTCTTGGGAAGACCAACCACAAAATCCATAGCTATCATTTTCCACTTTCATTCCGAAATTGGCATTCTCTGAAGCAACCCTGTATGCCTTTGATGTTATTCTTTACTTGTTGGTAATTTTGACACTTGGCCACAAACTCCACTATATCTTTCTTCATGCCCGACCACCAATAAATTTGCTTCAAATCTCGATACATATTGGTCACACCCGGATGAATGGAATATCGCGAACCATGAGATTTTGTCAATAATTTCTGAATCAAATCATCAACTCGAGGAACACAAATCCTTCCTTTAAAACTGAGTACACTTTCCGCATCAAGAGTGGTCTCTTGAGTCTTACCAATCACAGTCTTCTTTCTAAGCTTATTCAAATTTTCATCCTCAAAATATTTGGCCTTGATCTTCTCAATGAATGTGGTCCTTACTTCAATGCTACCTAACACCCCACCTTTCTCTGAGATGCCCAACTGCATGAACTTAGATTCCAAGGTCTGAATTTTCTTAGCCAAGGGTCGCTTGGATAAACTCAAGCAAGCTAGACTACCCATACTTACTGCCTTCCGACTTAGCGTGTCTGCCACCACATTAGCCTTACCCGGATGGTATTGAATGATGACATCATAATCCTTAAGTAACTTCATCCACCTTCATTGTCTCAAATTTAGATCCTTTTGAGTGAATACATGTTGTAGACTGCGATGATCAGTAGACACTTCACACTTAACATCATAAAGATAATGCCGCTAGATATTAAGAGTAAACACTACCGCTGCCAACTCCAAATCATGTGTTGGATAATTCCTCTCATGCACCTCTAACTGATGTGATACATAAGCTATGACATTCTTATCTTGCATCAACACCGCACCCAAACCTGAATGTGAAGTATCACAATAAATAATAAAATATTTACTTTCAACCGATAATGCTAGAATAGGTGTTGTGGTCAAGAGAGTCTTGAGCTTTTGAAAGCTCTCCTTACATTTTTCAGTCCATTCAAATGGTATCTCCTTTTTGGTCAAATTTGTGAAGTGTGTGGCAATAGAAGCAAAATTCTTTATAAATCGATGATAGTAGCTAGCGAGCCCCACAAAACTACTAACTTCAGTCACAGAGCTAGGCCGAACCCAATTCTTAACCGCTTCAATCTTTTTGGGGATCTACCATTACCCCTTCTTTTGAAACTACATGCCCCAAAAAGGCAACCGAAGTCAACCAAAATTCACACTTCAAAAATTTTGCATACAACTTTTGTTTCCCAAGAACACCCACAATACGAAGATGGTCGGCATGCTCTTCTTCACTTTTCGAATAAATCAAAATATCATCAATAAAGACTATAACAAACGAATCCAAAAATGGTTTGAACTCACCATTCACCAAACTCATTAAAGTTGCATGCGCATTAGTCAACCCAAACGACATAACTAGAAACTCATAGTGCCCATAGCGGGTTCTAAACGCCGTCATGGGCACATCCTCAGGCCTAATCCTTAACTGATGGTAACCAGACCTTAGATCAATATTAAGAGAAAATTGATGCACCTTGCAATTGGTCAAAAAGATCATCTATCCTAGGCAATGGGTACTTGTTTCGAATGGTAACCCTATTCAATTGCCGGTAATCTGTACATATCCTCATACTACCATCCTTTTTCTTAACAAACAAGATTGGAGCACCCCACGGGGAAGCACTAGGGTGAATGAATCCTTTATCAAGAAGTTCTTGGATTTGAGTCTTAAGCTCTCTTAATTCTGCCGGAGCCATGCGATATAGAAGGATAGAAATGGGACAGGTACCAGGTTCTAAATCAATGCAGAAATCTCTATCTCTGTCCGAAGGCATACCAAGCAAATCAGTAGGAAACACTTCTCTAAATTCTGACACCATAGGAATAGACTCAATAGAGGGGGATTCAACCTCAACATCCCGTATATAAGCCAAATAAGCCAAACAACCCTGCCCTACCAGTTTCCTAGCCCGAATGGAGGATATGATCTTAGCTTGCTTAGGCTTGTACACCCCTTCCCACTCTAACTTTTCCCTTCTCGAAATTTGTAGAGTCACAAACTTAGTATTACAATTAAGCACAACATAATAAGGGGACAACCAAGTCATTCCTAAAATTATATCAAAGTCAGTCATATTCAAAATCATCAAATCAACCTAAGTTTGGAAACTCATAAACAAAATAGGACAAGCACGATAGGCATAGGTGACTGTGACAGACTCTCCAACTGGGGTAGAAACATGGATGGGAGCATCAAGTATATCACAAATCATAGCAAATTCTGAGGCAAATCGCACGGACACATAAGAATAAGTAGAACATGGATCAAATAACACATTAGCCATCCGATCACAGACAAGAATAGTACATGTTCACTGCGTCAGACTCCTCCACCTCAGTCTTGCCCGAAAAGGCATAATACTGAGCCATGTCATCTTGACGGGCGACTTCCCTGCCTGGCTACACTGCACCTCTGCTTGCGTTACCATGTCCCCTATATCCACAACCTCGCTGATTTCCTCATCGCCTACCTTGTGGACGCCCTCGACCATTATTACCATTTTCCGCGGGTACCACTGCTTTAATCTGCTGCTATGCGAAATTCATCATGCGCGGGTGGGGACAATCTCTCCTCATATGCCCAGGTTCTCCACAGTTATAGCAAGTACGATCAAAAGATGCATGCTGCCCGCTGAAGGTACGCCCTGGCTATCTTGAATCAAATTCTGAGGTGGAGTTCCGGAGTAATTACCTGTAGAAGTAGGCATAGCAGATTGAATTGATCGGGTTGCAAGAGTCGGCCTTCCTGAACCTCTGGAGTAAGAACCTTGAAAGTTGCCTGAATTCTTGGCTTTCTTAACCAATGCCTTAACCTGACCGTCTCGCCTCCCCCTCTACTTTCTTTACAAAATCTGTTACCTAATTGAAGTTTTTTCCTGCAGAGGTCATATGAACAGATAATACCTGCAACTCAGAATTTAGTCCTTTAACAAATAAACAGATCCTCTCTTCCTCAGTAGTCACCAATTACGTAGCATATCTGAAAAAAGCATGGAACTTGGCCTCATAAGCAGCCACAGACATACCACCTTGCTCCAAAGCCATAAACTCATCCTTCTTACAATCTCTCAAAGTCCGAGGCACATACTTCTCTAAGAACAGAGCATGAAACTGGGTCCAAGTGAGTGGGGGCAAAACTGAAGATCTGCATTCCACATAAGCTCTCAACTACTGCTTAGCCTCACCTTGAAGCTGAAAGGTCACAAACTCCACTCCATGCTGATGGACAAATCTTAACTTATGAAGCCTCTCATAAAAATCTAAGATGAACTCATTTGTGTCCTCACTCTCAAAATCACGGAACACAGGCGGTTTCAATTTCAATAACTTAGTCAACATCTCATGCTCATTACCAGTCATAACAGGACCCAACAAAGGATGGAACAAAGCATCATTACCTACAGTTCCACCTACCTTGGGGACAGTGATAGCAATAGGAGGATTGGCGGGAGCTTGAGTTGTTTGAACAGAGGGAAGCACTCCAGGACCAACCAATCATTTCAAGAACGACATAATTTGTTGAGCTAACACTGGGTCTAAGGGAGGAATACATGTAGTCTCTGCCTGCACTTCTTCCTCTTGTCCAACATTCTCCTCATCCTCACCCTCAATATTCTCCTCTATCTCTTCATTATGCGTAGGATGATTCTCATTTCTAGGAGTATTCTTAACTAGTGCTCCATCAGTAGGCGCCACCCTTCCTCGGCCTCTACCCTTAACTCTTCTTTTACCCCTGCCTCGACCCCGACCTCTTGCTGTGGATTCCTCAGCTGGCGCATTGATGGGGAGCTACGGGACTAACGTCGTTGAATCTAGAATTAATCATCTGTGGATAGAAGAGTGAAAGAGGTTAGATACCAATTCGGATTGCCAGATACCAATTGGAATCAAGTTATAGTACGAAACGAGACAAGAGAAAACATAGAGATTTCCTAAAGTCCTATAGCCTCTCGAAGAAAAGTATATACATCTCTGTACCGTTCTGCAAGACCCTACTAGACTCATTTTGGTACATCGAGATCAACGAACCTAGGCTCTGATATCAACTTTGTTACGACACAGACCGTTGTGATTGGCACCCACACTAACCCTCCGGTGGGAAAACTACTACTACAACCCAAGCTAAGCAACTTAACCAAAAACTAAGACATTTAAAGATATAGAAACAGGTTTAAATGTCTAAGAAAAGGAAAATAGGGAGTTCCCATAAACTTCAACAAATGTATAACAAAACAAATGCGGAATAATACCTAGAACCTGAAAGTCAATGTACCAAAACTCTAACAAAGATCATATGTCTAAGGAAATGGGTACAACCCAATTAAACATAAGAAAAATCCTAATGTACTAGTTTAAGTCCGAAATGGGGACATAAACAAAAAGAGAACTCATGACAGCCCGGAAGAACTGGCTTACCCTTGAATTCACTGACTATCACTAATCTTCTAAACGAGATTTGTCAATGGTCACTTGAAGATCTCCTATACTCAACAAGGAAAGAGCAAGTGCAGTATCAATACACAGCTACAGTGTACTGGTAGGATCACGCGGCTATCTCACTAAGTGCAACATACATATGTCATTACAACATAATAATAACATGCATACACCGAACATATACAATATAAACATCATTCACGAAAAACGTACAATTTCACAATTCTCAAGATATTCAATTATGTCAAGTCAATGG
This sequence comes from Solanum pinnatisectum, assembly GCA_035578085.1. Classification (NCBI taxonomy): domain Eukaryota; kingdom Viridiplantae; phylum Streptophyta; class Magnoliopsida; order Solanales; family Solanaceae; genus Solanum; species Solanum pinnatisectum. Next base: position 37,137,945 of record CM069076.1, on the reverse strand, counting down.
TCATCTCATGGAACCCACACCCAAAGTGTACTTGTACGTGGTACCCGTTCCAAGCTAGTGTGTCGAATCGTGACACCGGTTCCAATGTTTATGTCTGTACGTAGCCACCGATCCCAATTAGTGTGTCGAAATGCAACACTTGATCCATTCAACAAACCACAATTATAATCACAAGTACATTCTCATAATCATACAATCAAGTCATGATTCATGGCATGCAACTATTCAATTATCCTCCTTTACGATTAGTGAGATCAACAATGCAACATTCACATACATACATGCATTATAATGAAGCAAGAACAAACATATATCACACAACATGAAATCACAACCATCACCTACCTCGAACAAAGCTTGAAATCCCCTAAGAAACTTGATTATTCCCTTTCCGAATTTTTTTTGCTTGTTCTTGGTCTACAAGCAATCAATATAATGCTAGGATCAATAAACAAGACTTAATTACCTAGATCATAATCAATAACATCAAACCTAGGTCAAACCCTTGATCCCAATATCCAAATTAGGGCTTTTCCCATCATCCAAACAGTTCCAAAACCCTTCCCAACAATAATTACCCAAGAAACCAAGTTCTACAATTCGGAAAATGGATTCGGGGAGTGAAAACCTTACCTTTAGCCTCAAGAATGGTGGAAAACTATCAAGAAAACCCCTGGGGTCGTTCCTTAGCTCTCAAAGTCTAAAAGTGCAGAATAAAATATTTTTGGGGTTTATTTCCAACTTAAATCGCGACTGTCCCACCACAGCGGACCTCATCTCGCTACAGCAGTTTCACCCTAGTGGCTTGCACTGAAACAGAGAGCTAAATGAAGAATTTCAAACCCCCATTTCACAACACACCTCCATCCCATGACACTCAGAAGATACATGTTCACGCTAAGATCAGTTTCGGGAGTTCTACTCACCCGAATTCAATTCTGTAAAGTCATACGGGTTCCTTAACGTCTTAGCTATCTAGTCATATGATCAAAATCATTATTAGATCTCTCATTTGTTACCAGATTTCCCTAAACCGTACTGACTCCGATTTCGTCCAAATCTGGATTAGGTTGGGAAGTTCCAAGTTACTACGAAAAAGTTTTTCTGCCCAAAATTTTTTCCATTTGGCTTTTCTATAACGACGGGAACCGGTCGTTACAATGATGCATAATTAGAGTTAAAAAATATTATCCTATGTATTTATGGTATATAATTATAGTTATATCATTCGCAATTATATTATCAAATCTGTAGCAAATACACCCACATACGTATAATACGGTATAAATTATGCTCCCTAAATCCTTTTCTCTTCTTTTCTGCAAATCAGTTCAAAACGCATAGTTCCTTCTCTAATAAAATCTCATTTTAATGTGAATTTCCAACAAATTTTGAATCTTATACAATCAGATAACTTCTATTTAGTAGTTTTGAATTTGTATTTTATGAGCTAATCTCATTTTTTCTTAGTTTTAGTTTGTATTATTTGTGTTAATCTCATTTTTTTCATATTTGGGTCATTCAATTTTTTACAATTCCAGTTAGGGTTAACCAAAAGGAATTCTTAAAAGTCATAGTTTAGCGAAAGACCAAAAAAGGTTTAAATTTTTTACAATTCCAGTTAGGGTTAACCAAAAGGAATTCTTAAAAGTCATAGTTTAGCGAAAGACCAAAAAAGGTTTACAAGAGGTATTCAACGTTCAATTTTTTAATTAGCGTCAGTTTTTTTATCCGGTGTATATATAACTAGTATTATGTATTTCTATAAGTGTATGTATTAAACATAGTACAAATGAAAAACAATATGCTCGGATGTATTCATAATCACAACTTGTATTTGTATTCAAGTGATTGACCAACAAAATATTTGTATTCAAAGGCATGTACCTTTCCTATTCAAATATAATAGCACATTGTATCCAGTTATATCAATGTTGTGTTCTTCTACATTTTCCATTTATTTTACTCTGCAGAAGTAGTGAGAGTTTGAATTTGACATTCAGTATATAAGTATATAGTCAACGTCGATAGAGAAGGAAAACGCCATAGAGGCGGAGGCAGCATCGGCATGGAGGGAAAGGCTGTGAGCCCTTAGAGAAGCTCAAGAACTTTTTCAAACCATTGACGATAATAATAACAAGACTAGCGAAGATATTCATGATGTATCTTCTCAAAATTTTTGATAATTTTGAATCGAAATTGAAAGGATCTTCAAAGAACTAGGAGAAGAAATTTGAATCACAAAATTTTCAACAATTTTGAATCAAAATTGGAAGGATCTTCGATAAACTGGGAGAAGAATTTTAAATCTCAAAATTTTCGACAATCTTGAAAGGATCTTCGATGAACATGAAGATTCACAAAAGAAATCTTTTGTTCAACAGCAATTCTATCATCTTTTTATCCTTCCTAACTCACCTCACTTACCCAAAATTTCGACAAAAATTTTTGAATCAAATCTGAAAGGTTTCTTCGCTGAAAGGGGGGAAGCAATTTGAAATTTTGATATTCTTCTTTATGTTAGGATTTGCCTCTGTATGATTGAAAATAAGAAGAAACGTAAGCATAATTTATGGGATTTAATTTGATTTCCAGATTTTATTCCCTATTTTAGCGTAACAAATTGATACTTCTTGTATTAGAATTAATGTAGCCGGATGGTGACTTATGTATCAGGAAGGTACAAATTTTAAGGAATTATTGTAATTAGAAAAAGAATGGGGATAACTGTAATTTACTCTAGACACTATGAGATTTATGTAAGTTATACTTTATATTTTGTAAGTAACCGTTGTACTTAGAATAAACTGGTCATATTGTATTCATGTTGAATATATGCATAATGATACATTTCATGTCAATAGTGAGCAATTGGGATGCCTTAGACTTTGAAGAATTTCGACGATATTTGGGTCATTGTGGATAGATTAACTAGATCAGAACACTTTGTACTGTTCAAAATACCTACAATTTTGAGAGGCTAGCTATGATCTACATCCGGAAGATTGTTCATTTACAAGGTATGTCTATTTCCATCATTTTAAATCTAGATACTCAATTTACATCGCATTTCTAAAGGTCTATGCAACAAGAATTGGGTACTCAAATGGAGCTTAGTATAACTTTTCATCCTCAGGTAAATGACTAGTCTGAGCAGACTATTCATGTGCTAGAGAACTTGCTTCGAGCATGTAGTATTGATATTTGGAGGTCATTGAGAGCAGTTCTGACCTTTGACAATTTTCTTACAATAACAATTATTCCCTCAGTCTCATTTTATGTGAGGTAGTTTAACTCAACACGAAATTTAAGAAAGAAAGAAAGATTTATAAAACTTGTGATCCAAAATGAATGATAGAAATTTGTGTGGCTATAAATCATTTCATTAAGGGCAAAATAGAGATTTTATAGTTAAATTATTATTTAATATAGAAATGTGTCATTCTTTTTAGGACAGACTAAAAAAGAAAGCAAATCACATAAATTGAGATAGAGGAAGCAACACTTATCATTCCAACATTCAAATAATGTCGTTTGAAGCCTTGATTTTCTCCTCCCCACCCACCCACCCAATGTCCCCGGCCCTTGACCATCCTACCCTCACTACCCCAAGCTCCCACTCCTCACCTCATCCTATCTCAGTGTTTTGTTAGATTACATAAAACCGCTCTTGGAATAAAATGTTTTTTTGCTTACTTACGGAGCACTAGAAAATAAATAAGGAATTCACTCATTTATCTTCCACCCTACCAAACACACTGGTTTTGTTCAGGATACTGTTAAGTTCAAAGTAAAGCAACTTCCACCCAACTGCAATGACATCCTTTTGTCACTTGACCACGTTTTATGTGAATACTAATTTCCAACGAGATTGAACCATTGAATGAAGAGTGAGCTGTCCAACTGGGTTTCAAATTGTTAACTCAAGAACAATTTGATCCGTTTTGGGTTTGCATTAGTTATTCGAGGACAGTGTGCAAAATTAATTTGGCGACATTCTTCTGAAAGTCATAGCATTTGTTGAAGAGAAATCATTCCCCAATTTTTAGCCGCCTAATAGAAATGCCAAAAATTAAGATGATCACCAGTACATTTTAGTACCTGTAAATGTTGCAATGAATAAGGAATAATCAATAAGTTAACATAATGCAAGTTAGTGTAAAATGACTATGTTTTCAACTAGCCTTTTAGCTTCACCGCAACCAATCATCCTTTCTATACTGAAGAGGGCATCTCCAAAATGCATCTGTTTCCAAATACAACAAAATTTACGTGATTTATGCTGTTACAAGCACCTTGTTTAGAGCATAGCACTGCTTTGATAATTTGATTCAAGACTCGGGACTAAAATAGAAGATAAAGATGGAGGGTTATTTTTACCTCAGGCAGAACATGTATTTATTTTGTATGTCTAAGATTTTGGCAATATATTTCTTTCAAATCCCAAATCTCATCTTAATGAAGCTGACAGAACCTCTATCAACTATCATATTTGAGATGCAAGTAATGGTTCAAAGTTTATTCACACTTCATTGCGCGGGTGATCTCCCATGCAATTGTGTCATGATCTTGATCCATAATTCCTTCAACCTTTTTCCTGCAGTTCACCAATGCAACTTTGAATGTTTCGTGCTCAAGGGATGATGGATACATTATCTGCTCTTCCTGATATGTCAAATCCATGAAATGAAAAATGGTAAGAGGGGAAATGAGCACTTCTTCATGCTATCAAACATTAAACACAGTTCCCATCAAAGGAACAGAAACTTTGTTCTTTGAAGGAACATGTATACAGTAATCCTTTTAAGTGCCAAAGTATGGTAAAATTCTGGACACTACATATGGAATATTTTAATTGCCTGTCTATAATTGGAAAAAAAAAAAATCAAAGTAGTTAAATTTCACCATTTACTTCAAATTCGTGGCAAGTGAAACAAATTTCTCATGAAAGAAATCAGCTGGTATATATATCGGAATGAATTCAGAAAATTAATAATCCAAATTCCAGTTTTCATGTCAGGTAGTTGGGTTTACCTCTGGTAGTTCGCAGAATTCATCAGGAGTTATTTGCAGCAACTCCACAGCAGTTTGACCAGTACACCAAGCAAAGAGTTTTCCACTCTCATCTGCAAGAGTTATTTTTAAATGGAAATTCCGTGCTAGTTCTGCATTGCATTTACGTTGACAGAAGTTGCACTTGAGTTCTTCACTGGAACCATCATCAAGAAAGTAACCACAAGATGTATGTGATAGTCTCGCAGTTACATGACAATGTTCAATTTGATCCAGCCAGACTCTACACACCTGGAATACAAACAACACAACCATAACTGAAAGTGCAGATTCTCCAATCACTTCAGTGCTGCGTAAGTAGCATAATGACAACAGAATAGAGAATCAATGAGACTCTAATAAGTTGATAATATTCTCTGCATCTCTAGCATTTCAACTAACAGGTACCAGAGGGGCTTAATAGGAAAGACATTTTTACTTCAAAAGCACAATTCTTTAACTTCATTAAGCTCTTTAATATTTGGAAAGAAAAACACACAAGTGATCAAGTAGCTGAACAGACCCCAATTATGCAGAAAGTTGTTCAACTTTACATGTGATGCAGAAACTGTAAAGCTTGAGCAAGAAGCAATACCTAAGTTGCTTGTTCTAAGAGACAACTTAAAAAATAGTACTGTTAGATTGTCATGACGCTTGTCTGTTTTCTCCACATGCAATCATTGGAAGTCAACACTAGCATAAAATCAATAAACCCAGATCTTATAAACCAGTGCTCATATAAAGTAAATACCCCCTTTGACATTAAGGGAGGCCAGAATCCTAGCCCTCCTTCACCAACAAAAAACTATAGCTGACATGTGGACATCTAACGGGTGAAGCTTGAATTTTAGAAGACATTTCAATGATTGGGAGGTTCAAAGAGTGGTTGATTTCTTCAGCAAACTTGATCGATTTCCTGGGGTTCAAACTGGTGAAGATCTTCTGTGGTGGCAGCTAAACTAAGGCATTTTAAGGTCAATGTTGCCTACAAAATTATGAACCAGCGCAACCACCAGAAAGCAAACTAGCCATGGAAGCAGATTTGGAGGATAAGATTTCCCCGCAAGGTATCACTTTTTGTATGGTTACTAGCAAAGGAGGCCACTTTAACAGTGGACAATTTGATGAGCAGAGGTATAACATTGTGCTCAAGATGCTTCCTGTGTAAAGAAACAGCTGAGACAGTCAACCATCTATTTCTGTGTTGTCCATACACAGCTCATTTGTGGAGAATCACCTAAACCTTAAAGGAATAGCAGAGAACCAGGCAAGGTCACAGAGGCTCTAAGCAGCTGGGAGGGAACATGCTCACATGCTAAGTGTTAGAATAGGAATAGGTTTATACAATCCTATTAGAAGAGGAATAGGTTTACACAATCCTATTAGAATAGGAATAAGTTTATACAATCCTATTTATAATAGGAATATGAATACAAATAGAAATAGGAATAGTAAATAGTATCCTACTTGGTAAAGGATTGTATTCTAATGTCTATAAATAGGGTCTCGATGTAATAATATAGACACAACAACAATTCAATAGTATTTTTTTCTATATTTCTCACATAGTATCAGAGCTATGGTTCAATGATGGAACCATGTTAGAGATGGGTGTTCATCTTGGCGGGTGTAGTTCTAGTCGCAACCTTTTTGACAGTAATGAAGATTTTGTTGGAGAAACTGTTTCAGAGAGGTTTTCTGTGTCGAGACATAGATTTGATGGAGGAGATTATGGAGAAGAGATACAAGATCCTAAAGATTATGTGAAGAAGGTGGACAAATTTATTTTGTCAGAAATTCAGGCCAAGGGGGGAGATTTGTTGGGGTTTATTTGCCTTAATTTCTTACCATAAATAAGTTTTCCTTTTAGGAAAAGGTTTTAATATTTTGACTAGTCCCTTTTCTTGTAGAAAAGGTTTTAGGACTTTATAAATACAGGCTTGTTCCTTCTAACTTAATTAGCATTCACAATATAGTCCTAGGGTTTTGAGAGCTGCGGTTTTGGAGGAAAATTTTGTGTACCTCCTTGTAATCCGAGTGAATTGATTGAGGTTATTTCTCTCTATATTTTGTACTCTCATATTTATAGTGGAGTGCTCATCTCCTTTGTGGACGTAGGTCGATTGACTGAACCACGTTAAATCTATCTCTTTTGGTGTGTTTCTCGTTTATCTTCTTACTCGTGGTCTTTCGAGGTTTGTTTTGCTAGCTTCCGCATTACACCTGTTTATTTTCGGTCATAACAAGTGGTATCAAAGCTTTTCAAGTTTCTTATCCTATTTTTCTCACATGCTCAGCGGTCGTTGCAAGTTTGGTTTGGGAAGTTCAACACTGTAATTTTATCACTGTGTTTTATCGGCATTATGCATCAAATTCAGTATTTCATGAGAATATTAAGCACATTGAGATTGACTAACATTATGCATCAAATCAAATCCAGTATTTAATGAGAAGACAAGCACATTGAGATTGAGTGTCAATTTTGTGAAGTCGACTGATCTACTTGCAAATATCTCACCAGGCCCCTCATTGGTCCTCGTATTAATTACATATGTAACAAGCTAGGTACATGAATTGTATGCACTAGCTTGAGGGGGAGTGTTAGAATAGGAATAAATTTATACAATCGTATTAGAATATGAATAAGTTTACACAATCCTATTAGAATAGGAATAGGTTTATACAATCCTATTTAGAATAGGAATAGGAATACAAATAGAAATAAGAATAGTAAATAGCATCCTACTTGGTAAAGGATTGTATTCTAGTGTCTATAAATAGGGTCTCAATGTAATAATATAGACACAACAACAATTCAATAATATTATTTTTCTATATTTCTCACACTAAGGATAGGAGTAGATGGAGAATTTTGTCCCAGCTTGTATCTGGTGGACAATCTGGGAAGAGAGGAATTCCATATGTTTTAAGAGCTTAGACAATGGTGCATTGGTGTGCAAAAGATCAAGTTGAACTTCATCTTACTGCTATGTTTTTGGTGTAATCAGATTTACTCAAATGATATTGTGTCTATTATAGATGTTCTAGATTCTTTATAGCTAGAAAGGGAAGACACTAGAGCTCCATTGTAAATAGGTTTCAGTACTACCCAAGTGCCGCTTTGATCCCTGATATACTACAAAGTTAGTGATTTCAAAAAATCCTAGCCCTTTACAGAGAGAACTTGGACATGAATGACAATGTTCAAAGAAAGAGAACATACATGAGTACCAGTAGGCTCGGCTGATAAATCAGAAAGGCAGGATAACTTGTGAAGACAAGATGAGTTAAGCAGCGCCGGTAAGCAGCTAATATTAATAAATGAAGCTCCAACGTCATTCTCAACCCACTGCAATTCTAGGCTGTCAAAGTAGAAAGAGTGGCACGGTAAGATGATCAAGCTGTTAAAACAGATGAATAAGTTATTTTTTCCCCAGTCTTTTTATTATATAAAATCCCTGGAAGATGAAGTTATATATATAAGTTAACATCTATGAAGATTGCATATAATCAGAACATTCACCTTTTTCCTGTACCCACAGAACACATCAAACCAGATATGTAAATAGTGTGCCCCAGTCCTAGTCTCCCAAGTGACCTGCAAGGGATATATTTCTGTGAATTTTTTTTTCACAGTGATTGATCAAAGAAAATGCCTGTAACTTATTGGTTTGAGAGATATCTTTTTTCAAATTGATTGATCAAAGAAAATAGCATGTGACTTTAAGGTTTGAGAAAAATATTCCTACCAGGATCGAGCAAAATGTAGTCTTGCCCAAACTGCACCAGTTACATCTTGAATCTTAACAGAAAGTACTGGCTCTTGAGTACTTGTGATGTCAGAAACAATACCGTAGAGGCTTATTCCAGTCATCTTCTCCCGAAGATCAACAACAAATGACTGCAGACTTTAAAGATGTAAGATGTCAATAACAAATGCAACTGCATAATAGTGAGCAATGGTGTACACCAAAAAGACCATCCAGATTATTTTATCACCAACAAACATGATTACAGACTATTCAAACTGTTCACTTTAGAGAATGCTTTGTAAGAACGAAGGTAAACATAAAAGGTTCTAAAACTTCATTTACACTTCTATGCAGTGCATCAAAAAGCATATAAAGCTCTATGTATAAGAAACAGACATCAATTGATTTTTTTGTGAAATCTAAATACGAACAGAAAAATAGCTTGCCATAGATAACAAATACAGTCAAGTCAGAAGCAGTGGCATCACCCTCAAAGGATGTAAGAACCCTATATTGAAGATAAAAAGGCATGCAAACGAAACATCTTATGGTGGAGGTGAATGAACTAGCATGTCAATCAATATGTGATTAAAAGTCAGAAACATCTTAAAAAGAGCCTTTCTTCTTTTTTTTAATTCTGAAATTCAGAGCTAAATGCAAGGAAGATATAAATTCCAAAAATCTATATATCTATAGCATCTGATAACAGAAAGTTAAGGAGCACAGGCTTACTCGGAAAGGATAATTACTGAAGTCAATAGAACCTTGAGAATCACAAGGCAAGAAAACTTGGGAGACTACAAGTCCCTGACTTGGATCCAAAGCTCTTGATAGTTTTGGTCCTTTGTTATGGTTCTGTGTCAGTGCTAGGGATACCTGAGAAGACCCAGATCTAAGTTTTCATGCAGTTACGAAAATTAACATCTCTTACATTAATTATTCAGGACTTACTTGCTCCTCATTCTGAACAAAGGGCACCAGATATAGCTGTGTTGCAGTACCATATTCAAGGCAACATTCTTGAGATGTTTCAACAGCACTATCCGTTGAACTCGAGATAAATGGTCTATCCAGGGCAAGCGTACTTCCCACACTGAATAGAACGAAGTTACAGCCAGGTACAAAAACAGGAAAAGAAAAAAGCAAACAAAGCAAAAGAAAATAATTAAAGGGACATATGGTATTCTACCTGAATAGGTTTGCAAGCAGAACCTGCTCACCCCACAAAAGAAATTTTGAACTGACACCTTCGTGATCAACAAGATCAATTTGCTTCCTCTGCAAACTACCATACTTCCCTTGAACCTCCAGAGAAGTAATAGATTTAATCCTATAGTCATTTGGGACTAGGGTACATCAATAATGTAGCAAAATGCACAACAACAATACCAGATGTGGAATACTAGACCTATAGTTGAATTGTTAATAGTCATATGGCAGGAGGACGCACCCTCCACGTAATGAATAGGAGACCCCCCGATTGACATCACTGAGAGAAATGGCAGAGAAGTTATCTTCACAAAATTGTGCTAAAAGTAACATCGCATCATCATTTTGGTCCTACATTTCAAATAAGAATCACGTTTTTGCCTGTAAATTAGGATATTGGAATATGGCAACCAAATCATAGGAGTAATTCAATAATATTTCCTTTTATTTATTTTAATTTTTTCCCTTTTATTGAATCCTTGTAATTGTATAAATACATTGTATATACATGAAGAGAGAAACAAGTTCTTCCATACAATTACAGTATTAAAGTTCCAACTCGATTTTTTTTTAGTTTTGAGTAATTAATCTGATTCATATTTTCTAGTTGACATATTTTAATTCTAATGAGTTATATAAAAAGAAATATAGACCTATGAAGTTCTTTATCAAAAAAAAAAAAAAAAAGACCTATGAAGTAAGAATATAAAAATAAATAACAGATTTCAAATTAAAAAAGAAAAGAGAATGGCAAGTTAGACTGTTAGAGCAACAAAACATGATTCTAGAAGTTGTAACTTGATGTTTAAAAAAAGTGACATTGCTTATGTTTGCTTGATGCAATGCCTGAAATCTCGAGAAAGAATGAAGAAGAATGTGAAATTTGATTTATCCATAGCCCTTCAACCCTTGTTTTCGTGAGAATGAGAGCTTAGTAGGAGGAAGAAATGAGAGTATACAGTACAAGTTTTCTTTTCTTGTTATACTATATAAAGTACAAGTTTTCTTATGAGAAACGAAAAAAAGAAATTAACAAGAAAAATTTGGATTATATATGTAAATTACCCAAGATGTATATACATTCACTTTCAATTACATAAGAAATAGTCCTATAGATCTTGTCTTTTTTTTTCATTTCAGTATTCAATACTTTTTTGCAAAAAGGCATACTTTTTATGATTAAAGGGGCCTAAATAGGCCGCTTCATTCGATTGGCCCTTGAGCCAGCCATGCACAGAACCTACTAATCTCATCTTTTATCCTCCCTTCAAGCTGTTATACTAGCCCTAGCAGTAATCCAGCAAAATATCTCCTAAGTTATCAGATAGAAGGAGAAGGATGGTTACTGAGGTGCTGCTCTTTCACAACAGTTTGTTGTGAAAGACAATAAAAGACATACTATGCCTACAATGTCTAGAATATTAGTAAATCTTTGATAACAATGGAACATGAAACCAACTACCATTAAATGCTGAAGCACAGAAACACAGATTTTGACACTACCTCGTCTAACAGTATCACAAGATATTCAGTTGGCAAAAGACGTGCATGACCTGAACCTCCAGTGGCAGTTCGGAGGCGGCATCCTGTGAGGAAAACTTCACGACCTTTCTTCAAAATACCATTCTTTGGATCCGCTAAGCTGTAGAATCTATTCTATCACAAATAAGAGCTATGAAGAAGTCTGAGAAGTACACTAGCTAGAAATAAATCATGCAGCGGCTGTTAAGTAGAACCAAAGGACATGAAGGACAATTTTCAGAGGCAAAAAATGTTAGCTACGCCCTGGAATTTAAAACATCTTGGTTCCTTTACATACAGCTTAAATTCTTATTATGTGGATATCAGATCACGTAAGTTATGTAGCATCGCCGTTAATGTTTGTGCTCAAGTCCTTATAATATATCAATATCGAGCAAAGTAAGGCCAAACACTACATTGGTATTATGTCAAATCATCGTTACCACATGAAGACTAGCAATCTTTTATTGAAAACAGGCAAATCTTTTATACATACAACATTCATAAATCATTGTAGGTTAACTACATTAATGAAGCTTGAGTTACACGACAGCATAACTTTATGGAATCTTATTTACACAACATGTTACACATCTACAGTATATATATAGAGAGAGAGTGAGAGAGAAGAGGGTTTAAGTAAGTAATTTGAACTAGAAAATGATATATAGTGGACAAGGAAACATTAAATTTGGTTATGAGGGTCAGGGTGGAAACATAATGAAATTTTAAAGAAGAGGATACGGATCAAGTAATGACTTTACAACAACAATAGCATACCTAATGTGATCCCACAAGTGGGGGTTTGGGTGGGGTGGGGTGGGGTGCACGCAGACCTTATCCCTACCTTGTCAGAGGTAAAGAGACTATTTCCGAGAAGTTAGCAAATTAAATTTTAATGAAGGGTCATCATAATTCAACTCTATCAGACAAAAAAAGCTCAATACCTGCGGTGAAGGTACAGATCTATTGTATTAGAACTCCAAAAATCACCCAGATGAAGCATATAAATGTTTGTTCCTGGAAGAAAACCAGCATCTAATATTTGTTAAATACAATCTTAAGAGTGAGCCAATTACAAGAAAGCCAGTGAATGGAAACTGAACTGGATCAGAAACCCCAGGCAGAAAAAGCGACTTTCTTTAATACAATATTTCCAAAACAATACACGGATTAAACTTGGCATATGTGTTCTTCTTATCATTATTTAATTAATAGAAGAACTGCTATTAAAATTTGAACACAATGCAAGTGATGCAAAAAGGGTTCTCCAAGAAATAAACACTTTTCAAGTGCAAAGACTTTAAGCATCATTTACATAATACAAGTTTCATAATAGTGAAATAAAATCAAAGCATAGACAAGTGAAAGACATCTGAAGATGTAATAATTTATCAATCAAGGTACAACAGATTAAGACAGTTTATTCAAACTAGCACAAACGTAATATCCATGCATTATCACCTTATGAAATAAAATGTACATTGGTGGAACCAAACCTAAAAGCTCAAATGTACCTGGAAGGATGTAAGTGTCTATAATAACAGCTTCAATTACACTGTTCAAAGATAAAAACTTTTTCTCATATATGGAGTCAATGGTGACAGTATTAGGAAGCTTTGCCCTCTTGTGTTTCTTCTTCAACTGAAAAATACATTCTGACTGTTTCTTTGGAGCTCCACTCTTATTCAATTCATTCCAAGCCTGCATATCATTATTATTAAATCCCTAAAACATTTAAACTTCAAAATACAACTTCAACCTAGCATATTACTTATAGAACAAAAAAAAAATAAAAAAGTATTCCCAAAAGAAAGTTACAACGTCCAGGGTACGATCACAACCACATTTAGTTTCCGGTCTGAATTCAGAGATCACTTTCTTACTCCCCTTTCTAAGTTATGTGATACACTTTCCTTACTAGTGTGTCCAAAAAAAAGTACAGCTTTCTATATTTAGAAAGGATTTGAATTCAAACTTTTCATTTTACCCTTGATGAGGTATTTATAATCATTTGTTTGGTTTGGGTACAAAATGTCATAAGTCCAAATCATGTCAGCCCTACCTGTTATAGCTCCTTTGGACACTAAGAAGGGATCAATTGAGATCACTTCAAATTGGACATAACTTTTTATTTTTATCATTTTATTCTAGTATATGCATACAAAATATAGTGGAGTTAAGCCCTCTTAAACCTACCTACCGAGCTTGAATTTTTTCTTCTTAAGTGAATTAGGATAGAATATATTCATTAAGTAACCTGCACAACAATGGGAATTTGACCTCCTGTGCTTATGAATCAAAGAAAAGAGGAGGTCAATTCAAAAGAAATGTTTAACTAATCAAATGGAGAGACTGATATTTCCAACAAAATTTACATATTTACAAGCAATAGTGACAGAGAGCGAGCAAATTAGTGGATCACAAAGTTAATAAAGGAAAATATCAAAAAACACTGACATAATACTACAGCTTTAAACTTATTCAGTTAACAAAATTCACCAAATAATTGAGAAATTGTAATAAGAGGGAGAAGGTAGGAAAGAAGTTGTGCCTGAAAGAGATCAGAGAGGAGAATGGCGGAGGTAACTCCAGAGGAATAAGCAATGCAAGTCTTGAGAATCCTTGAAGTAATCCATCTCCAACTAGGTCCCTTTGGATCATCTCCATTACCGTTACCATCGGGAGATAGAACAGACTTAGCGTATTCAATGAATTGAAGGAATGGATCTTCTTCCTCTTCTACTGCTACTTCTCTTTCTCCTCCCCTACATTCTTGAGGTTTCCACTGGCGGCGCTCCACTTCCATGGCTGACGCCTCATGGTCGATCATGCCTGATTTGAAATAGAGCTTCTCCTGTAAGTTTTTGAACTCGAAACCCTAATTTTTTATGTGAATGGCGGATTCTCTTTATAAGGGGATGACTTTAGCGCGGGAAAGTTCTGCAGGTAGTAGTTGGGTCTTGTGGGGATGGTTTCCAACTCAGCATGCTCCATATGTGGGGTGTGTTTGGCATGAAAGCAAAATACTTCTCACAAAAATTTGGGGCTCAAATTTGAATAAAATTTTAATTTTAATTTCAAATCATGATTTAAAATTTCAAATTCTCCAATCCAAAAAGTGAAGTATAAATTTCAAGTTATGACTTCAATTTTTTTAAAAATACTATAAAACTTGACCGGTAAATTTAATATTTTACAAAAAAATATTAATAATCATATTGAGTGTAAAAAATTGTATATTAAAAATTACTAGGTATTACTATTATTGATTTATTTGATGGTGAATTTTGTAGCATTGTGTGTACTTGAAAGTTAATAATAATATATAATTGTAAACATTTATTTATAAAAATAAACATGAAAATATTTGATTTATTAAGTGCAAAATCGTTTTCACCCCAACTTTGCTTCTAAAATGAAACTACCAACCTTCACCATGGCAAAGCAAGGCTGAGGAAGGAGGACGTTGATCATGAATTTGAGTTTACAAAGGACACACAAACTGATGCTACTTCTACAACATCTACCTAGCAAACAACTGCACCTGAGATAGAGCGGAGTTGGAAAAGGGCATTTTCTTGGAAGCAAACGAAATAAGTGTTTCTCAACAACATCGAGCTCAGACTTGAGGGACCTATGTGGGATTGTGGACTCAATCGTAGATCGAAAGGCAGAGTTGAACTCTAAATCTAAATAAAATGAGCTAGAAGGGGAAGAAGACAAGCTACCAACTAGAACAATGACCGAAGAGATACTGGAACAAGGTATGCCAAGACAACAGATGAAAAAGAGTAAAACGAACTGGGGCATAGATTGGTTTATTAGCAAATAACGGACGGCAGGCATAGCCCTCCATTTTATCCATCTGGTTGTTATTAATGGTAAACCAACCGTGGTGGTGGAGAGTAGCGAGACAATGGATCAGACAAATTCTATACACTATGGGAGAACCACCATCTTTCTGTTGGGAAAACGCGGACTAACAAAAAATTATATGGTCAAAATAATAGAAATAAAATGAAAAATAATGACACCAAGAATTTTATGTGGAAACTCTTCTAAATAAGAACTCCACGGACCAAGAGGAGCAACTGATATCACTATAAGGAACTTTACATTGTATAGTCACGAGTACAATATTCAAAGTGACTACTACATGCTCAAAAAGAATAACACTCTTTTGATTTACCACCTTACTAAAATATCGCTCACACTCTATTTTTCTTCAAAGACTAATTTCTTGTATAGTCTATGGTATACCTCACTTTGCTCTCAAAATGATTTTTTTTTTCTCTTTATCTTGATGGTTCTACAAATGAGCAAGAGTGCTCTATTTATAGAAAAAAAAATTGCTTATTGATGTCATCAATGACATCAATAATAAGGAGTAACAATTCAAAATGACATTTGTTAACATTTGCAGCGGTTGTTACTTTTTATCAAAATTTGACTAATAAGAAACATGGGATGGACCCCACAAATCTCCCCATCCAGTATCATGAACTAGAAGGAGATATCTTTATCTTCTTTAGAGAGAGCTCATACCAACAAGTTCTTTGCATAACTCGAACTTGTCTTTCTGTATCACTATGGTCAACATATTTGCAGGATTTTCACTTGTGTGAATCGTTTTAAGGTGAAGTGATTCATTCTCCATTTGCTCACAAATCCAATGATATTTGATATCGATGTGTTTTTTCCTTGCATGGTACATGGAGTTCATGCTCAAGTCTATTGCACTCTAACTGTCACAATAGACAACATATTTCATTTGTTGCAACCCAAGTTCTTGAAGAAATCACTAGAGCCATATCATCTCTTTGCTGGCTTCAGTAGCCACAATATACTCAGCTTCAGTTATAGATAGTGCAACACACTTCTACAACTTTGTCCATGATATAGCTTCCACTAAAAAAACAAACAAATATCCAATAGTGGATTTTCTATTGTCAAGGCCACCTGCCATATCATCATCTGTATAGCCCTTTAAAATTGGATCTGATGCTCCAAAACACAAGCATTCATCTGAGCTTCCTCTAAGATACCTGAGTATCCACTTCACAGCTTTCCAATGCTCTTTCCCAGGATTGTTGAGAAATATGTTGACAACACCAACTGCATGAGTAATATCGGGTCTAGTACGTACTATTGCATACATTAGACTTCCGACGGACGGAGGAATATGGAACTTTGGTCATGTTCTCTTTTTCCTCCCTAGTTGTATGACACATCTTTTGTTCAACTTCATATGGCTAGCAAGAGGTGTGCTAACATGCATAACATTCTTCATATTGAAGCGCTCCAGTACACGTTCAATATATTTCTTCTGTGACAAATGAATCTTCATTTCATCTCTGAGATGAGTAATTCTCATGTCCGAAATTTTCTTGGCATGACCCAAGTCTTTCATAGCAAAAGACTTACACAACTCTTTTCTCAACTCGTAAATCTTGGAAGTATTTCTACCCACAATCAACATATCATTCACATAGACCAAAAGGATGATAAAATCATCATCAATTTTTTTTTTGTAAAAATACGCAATGATCCGAAGAAGTCTTCTTATAGCCTTGCTTCCCCATAACAAATTCAAACTTCTTGTACCACTGTCTAGGAGCTTGTTTTAGGCCATAGAGACTCTTTATGAGTTTGCACACAAAATTTTCTTTACCATTTACTTTGAAGCCCTGAGGTTGTTTTATATAAATCTCTTCTTCTAGGTCATCATGAAGGAAAGTCGTCTCCACATCCATCTACTTAATCTCTAAATTAAGACTAGTAGCCAAACCTATAACTATACGAATGGAGGACATTTTCACGATAGAAGAAAATATTTCGTCAAAGTCAATACCCTTCCTTTGACCAAATTCCTTAACAACCAATCTAGATTTGTACTTGGCCTTCAAGTTGTCTCCTTCAACTTTAACTTTGAATACCCACTTGTTCTTCAAAGCTCTCATACCTTTGGGCAATGTTACCAACGTGTGGTTGTCATGCATAGACTTCATCTCATCTTGCATGGCTTCAATCCATTGATCCTTATTCTCATCTTTCATGGCATCTTCATAACATTCAGATTTTCCCCCGTCAATGAGTAACACATACTCATTAGGTAAATAACGAAAGGAAGGAACCCGTTGTCTTGTGGCCCTCCTAAGAGAAATATTTGATTCATCCACAAGTTCATGATCAGGAGGATCATCAATAACAACATCAATTTTATTATCAACATCAATGTGTTGATTCGATACATGATTATGGGCATCGCCATAATCATCAAGTCTAACAACATCATGCACATTTGTGTGAGGAACTTTATTGAGATGAAATATGCCATCAAAACTTGAAGATTCTAGCTTCTCCGCTTTGTCAATTTTTTCAATGGTTTGATTCTCCATGAAAACAATATCACAGGTCGTAGGTGCTTTTACGAGCCGTAGGTGGGAACCGTATGTGGAGAGGTAAAGATTTTTCAAACATCAAGTTCCAGTAACCATTTTACGTTTTACCAAAATAGTTTGTTAGTCAATATATGAGTCATAGATAGGTCTCGTAGATGAGTCTCAGACTTGGTGAAATTTTTAAGGTCTAAGCTGGGAACGAATAATGCCATGTACATGCCGTAGGAAGACCAATAGATCGTACACGGGATTCGTCGAAAGAGGATAAAATTTTAGGTCCCAGTACTTAACCTACATATCATCCTACACCCTATTTAAGCCTTTTAGGCCAAATATCTAACTACTCTAGATCATTCTTCAAATTTCCCCAAATCCCTCCAAGTTTTTTCCCAATATTTCTCTCTTTAAAGATTGAATAAGAAGGCTAGGGTTTCAAGGTCAAGTATCCGAATTCACCATTAATTGTGAGCTTTTGGCATCAAGGTATGATAGTATTCACATATGGAGTCCTTTCTTCCATAGGGTTCCTTAATTCTCCAATTTTACAAGTTAGAATCTTCAATTGAAATTAGGATTTTATTCAATCTCATGGGTTCTTTTCAATTATGTGATTGTTTTGTGTGTTTTTATGCATGAATTGAGATAATTACATGTTTTTAAGTTGAATTCACTTGAACCCATGCATGATCTATGATTTCTAGAATTGATCATATGATGAAGCTTTTGAATCATGAAGGATGAATTTATGAAGATATGCATGTTCTTTATGAAAAAGATAAAAATGATATAAGGTTGCTTTGAGAGTAAAATATCGATGTTGTTGTTGTTATTGTGAAAGGATTTCTCACATACTACTCATAACATGATTGTGAAAGGATCTCACATAACTGACTCATAAGGTTGAAAGGTTTTCTCACCTAAGATGAATCAAGATTAAAGGAGTTATTCTAATGAGATCTAGCTTGGATTGACTACTTAATGTGCCCTTCCATGGATGATGAAACAAGCGGTGATTACCCATGTCCCATAATGATACTATTCCGTGGGATTTATGCTTAGCAACGAGTGGACAAGTGGCGATTACCTATGTCCCATAACTATGTGCCAACATAGATTGTCTAGATAGACATTAGCTAGTGGATCTACCTAAGCTAGACGTTCACGGTTCTTACCTTGACAAGTAAGGACAACTCTTTTTAATGTGGGATAGACACCGGATTCAATGTTATAGCTCACATGGTCTATGTCAGTTAAAGGTAAGTCTCACAATAATGAACTAAGGTTACTTTCTAAAAGTATCTCAAATAGGTTTTTTAAAGATGTTTAGATTGCATTGACCATGGTTATGATATTCTATGATTTAGCTTGATCATTGCATGTCATGTAAAATCCTTTTTTATTATGATTTCATAACTCTTATGCATTGCTATCATACTTGGTACATTCCATGTACTAACACATACTTCTGCCTACATTGTTTCACTAATGTAGGGTCCAACGCTCCTGCCTCCCATACTCGTGGCTAGTGATCCCATATAGAGATTGAAGATTGGTGAGTCCTCATGTTCCGAGGACCGAGATTCATTTATTGATTTCATGTCTTTTCCTTTCGGATATTTTATGTGATGTATGAGTTACGTTCCAATCACCCCTTTGATGTAATAGATGGCTTTGAGACTTATGTTAGACTTCCGCTACTTTTGTCGTCAAACTCTTATATTTAAAAAACTACTTTTAAACTCCTTGGGTTTTCTATTATCTTGTATGTTATGCTAAGTGGCTTGTATAGGGCCTCTTGGGGTCTTATACGTCATGTCACGTCTAGGGTGTTCTTTGGGTCGTGACAACTCTAAAATTCAAAGATGGGGATATTTTATGGAGCCTGAAGAATTCAATTTGTAATTAACTTTACAGTGAAGGTGGATTCTTTTTAAGATTAGGACAAAGTTGGTCAGCATGGAGGATGCATGTATCCATAAAAAAATGATCAAGAAGTCTAGCAAACATTTAAACGCCTTACATTAATCCTAAAGTGTGTTGGTTTTTTTTTGTTTGTGTGGCAGTAAGTGTGCCATGTTTCACAGTTGAAAATGGTAGACAATTGTCAAAGCTCCGAATCAGTGGTTTATGCATAGTAGAAATTTCGGTAAGGAAGACTTCAAAAGCGCTAGATTTGGTAAATCTTGAGGTTGCGGGTATTCTTAACAAAATGGATAGAATTGCTAGCTAGCATTTAAAAGGCTATTAAATTCACGTTTGGTAATATGAAGGATATTAAGTAGTTAATGTGCAAGTGTATGGGACTGTGATAGTCAAAATATAGGTAGAATGTATCAAAATGTTCTTTAATCTTGTGGTCTAATACATGTCATGGGGAAAGTCAACATTCTTTTTGAAGCGGATTAAAAGGAAAGTAAGACAAGCAAATTAAAACGGAGGGAATAACATTTACATAGTTGTAAGCGGCCTAAGAGTGTCTGAGAAATATCGATATCCCTATCTGTCTATGGTATATTACCACCGTTAATTCTAAATTCTTAGAACTGCAGGCACCGCCAACTCGTGCCAAATCACTGAGGTTGGGCAGAAGGAAGAGCTGCAATGACTCTGTTTAGACAAAGGGATGGGAACCTATGAACGAGGAACTTGCCACAGTCTTGAAGTTAACAATGAAAATGATGTCTTCGGTTCCAGAAATATGAAAGAACACATAAATATTCAGAACGGTAACAACAAAGCCAATCATGTAGGGGAGATAAATGACTAAGATGCGTGAACAAATGAATGTGGACACTACTGTTCATTCGTTAGCCTTTTGTGAGTCTTCTAATTTAATGAGAGTAACAACTTCTCTATTCTTGGTTTTGCTCCTAGTTATGTTGTAATAGTTGTGCGTTTGACTGCTTTTAGAACTGCAGTCGAAGATGGTAGTATGCCTAAGCTGGAAAAGTAGTAGTTACTGATAAAATACATGCGTCCACTATCAATCAATGGACCAGGTCCCTTGACTTGGCAAGACAGTAATGAAAAGTAAACAATAAAGAGAACACAACACCATCAGTTTACGTGGAAACCTCCTTGCTCAAGGGAGTAAAACCATGACCTGTCGCACAGGATTGTCAACTGTTTCCACTAATCTCTTTAAGCAAAAGTGAAACATAGTTACAACCAAAGTGAGAAAAAGCTATTAATCTCACAACTAAGTAATAACCCTATTACTTACTGAGCCTAAGCAGATACCACACTGCCTATTAAATCAACTAACTCCTAGATGACTTAGAATTTTACTAAGCAGATACAACACTGCCCCACTAAATCAGTTAACTCTAACCGATTTAGACTTTTACAAACCGAACAAAATATCTGAATCCTTTATAAATTAGGAACATATTTACAATGTAAGCACGGAAGATATAATCCTAAGACAACTAGACAACCTTCAGCTCTATCAGGTCCCTGTTGCTCTTGAGGATAATACTTCTTGAAAGTAGGTCTTTGCAAGTGTTCTTGAGAATTTTTAAGTTGCAAAAACTTAAAAAATGATAGACACAAAACTCAAACTCAACAAAGATGCTTCAGCACTCTATCAGGTCCGTTTGTTGAGTATGACTATTGTTCTTCCTTGAAGATGGCCTTCTTTTCAATCTTATGAATTTTCAGAGAAAATCCAATTTTTTGTTTGCCAAATCTTGAGTTTGTGTTTTTTGGAGAAGAGGCTATATCAAAGTGGACACAAACCCTTGGGACAAGGACATTGGCTGAAAGCCTACTGTCATGAAAGGTTGTCCACCAACCACATCAGAGTTGGCAGCCTTTTGACAGTTGTCTTTTCGTCTTTTTCTCGTACACAGACTTTTCGGGACCAGGTCCTTTGCTGCTTGAGTTCTTGAAAAAGGCTTGCTAGCTTTCTCTCTTCTTGAATGAATAATGTTGTTTGTTTATTGTTGTATATATCAGTTACCAACACGGGTTTTGACCACTTAAACAAACAACTTCGTCCGCCCTTCCTATTGGTGAAGTACGGTGCACATCTCACCAACCAACCTGACAAGACAACTGTAAAGATAGCTTTACAGCTGTGCACTACTTTGAATCTGGATGGAAGTACTCTGCTAAGGACCAGGTCCCTGCATTTGTGAGGATCATCAAAACACTAGAATATAACAGTTACTTCACAAGAGATCGTGGGCGAAAATTGGCAAGTCATGAGGAAGTGGGTATCATGTAGAAAAAGGGAAGTTTCCAGAATCTATATAGCAT
Source organism: Solanum pinnatisectum (assembly GCA_035578085.1). Taxonomy (NCBI): domain Eukaryota; kingdom Viridiplantae; phylum Streptophyta; class Magnoliopsida; order Solanales; family Solanaceae; genus Solanum; species Solanum pinnatisectum. The sequence goes on along the minus strand of CM069076.1, from coordinate 37,115,747 downwards.
GTTAAAGCATCATAGTAATTGAAAAGTGCATTGGTGATGGAGTGTTATTCAGGATTATGGATAAGGGTAGTGATGTTAAGACTAAGAGGTTAGTCTATCCGAGTTCATGGGGGAAAGTAAAAGCATTCAAGCATAGTATTCAACTATCTAGCTTTTATGTAACCATTACAACTTACACTTTGCTTTTGACGGGGATTGGTGTCGCTGGCAGCATCAGAGGTAAGCAGATGGTAGATGCAGTTGATTCAGAAACGGTGAATGTGAATGGACCTTAGCACAAAGTTTGATTCTCCTGTTTGTATTTGTCGTTTGGAGAAATGAGGTAGAGGGAGTTGTTTGTGTAGGGTTGTGACTGATGTAGCGTATCAAAGATTTTTTCATTAAACAGGAGAGCAACATAGAGGGGTATGGCAGCTCTTCCGGCTGAAGCGAATGGTTAGCATGCCCATTTTAGTTATTAGTAATTTAACTTTCCGATAAAGCGTCTTCCCACTTTAAAGGTAGTATAGAAAATATAGATAGATAGAGATATAGATTTATTTTGGAAGGCACATTTCTCTGAAGTGAAGTGCACAATTTGGCCAAAATTTTAAAACTTCATTGACCTATGAGTTTAGTTCATTGATAATCAAATTGCAGTTACAACAATTAAGTTCAGCATCTAATATGCAATAATGTGGATATTAATCCAATTCCTTAAAGTTGAGATTCAAAGAACCACAAAAATTTTTGTTTGTTGTTATTGTTGGACGCACACATTTCTCTAAAGCACATGGCTTCACCCATGAATCTCTCACTCCTCTTGCTCCATTACTTCATCTCTTTAAGCGCCGAAACTATGACATTCAATAAAACTATATTTGACTGTCCTCCAATGCAAGCAATAATTTCCTTCATGAGATTTCACTCATGAAGCTATCACACTTGCTTCACATCACTTCATTGCTTTAAGCGCCAAAGCGATGGCATTTAGCAAAAATGTATTTGACCATCCTTATCCAATGCAAGTGAGAACTTCCTATGTTCTTGAGCTTTTAGTATGTGAATAAATTAAACAACACTTCTTGAAGGTGATAAAAGCAGCAAGCAAGTTGCTTTCTTGTGATGAAAAAGTATTGAAATGAGATGCTTTAAGATCATACTAGTTAAGTGAGATGAATGATGATGATTCTGACTTGTTTGTAAATAAAAAAATTAACCTTTCTTTCAACTCAACTATTGTCTACATGCATGATCAGGGGCGGATCTATATGTAACGGAGGGGGTGCCATGGCACCCAGTGATTTCGGTTAAAACTTTGTATATATATATGTATATACGTATAAGATATAAATATATATTAACTTTGCCACCCAATAAAAAGTTGTGAAAGGTGCTGTTGGTAGAAGATGTGGTTTGCCACACTCGTAATGCAGGATCTTTTTTTTCCTATTAATGTGGGAAGGGTTTTAGTATTTTTTTTTTCTTCCATTGATTCTTATTTATATGCTATTCTTTAATAATTCAAATCGACTCCTTTTTGTTTTAACTAATTCTTAATTTTTTGTACTTTCTCTTTCACTAATTATTAATCTCTTGATGTGAGTATTATGTGTGTATTCTTTATCAATTAATGACAACTGAATTATGAACGTCACATAAATATTACTAAGAATATATTTAAATAGTATCTTTTTTAAGTTTTAAAAATGATGAATATTATTATGTTAGAGTTCTTTTAATTTAAAGGTTCTTTCGATCTTCATCGACTTTCTTGCTAAGTAAGATGACGGGGTTGAAACTATAATTTTTATTCTTTCTCTACTATATTTCAACAACTTATAAAAGTTCGAATTTTTAATGTGGAAAATCCTTTTTACCGCAAAGTTTTAGAGAATATGGCCTCTAATTCCTTAAAATAAAAAAGTGAATTGTTTAGTTATCTCTAACCTCAAAATATCTAAAAGAAAATATTACTAACATGCATGTTTGATCAATTTGTTTATAAAAATAAAAAAAGATAAATAACCCGAATTGTAATCTAAAAATGGAGGAACCGACCCATTTATCTTACTTGGACGATGTGGCACACACGACCTCTAAATCCTAGATCCGCCTCTGCAGCATGATATATAACCAATTTGTGTATTCCACCGTAAATTGTTCTACTAGTTTATCTGTTTACTTTTTCTTGAATAATAACGCAGACCATTAGAGATTCAGTCTCAGAAAATAAGAGTTGCGCTAACAATAAGCAATGCAGCTATAACATTGAACATGCTTCACTCGCGGGGAAGCAATAATTAAAGCACTAAGAATGACAGAAGTACAAGCTACAAGTGTATTTGTTTTTCACCCCCCGCCCCCCACCCCCCCAGTCTAGGAGGATTATTAGTACATCCATGTACCATCCAAATGACTCGAACACCCAACCTACATATTGGAAATGGAGGTGCTCTACAAGCTAAGCAAGCTTCATGGTCAATTTTAAACTTTCTTCATAATTGCTAATCCTGACAGGAAACATCTAAACAAAAACAAAAGCACAATGGTAGAACTAAGCAACTATCTACCTTGTGGATTTACAATTTGTGAGAAGACAGCGTCCGTGCTATGCTCCTCTGACTCCTTACCTTCTTCGGCAACCGTTAACAATTATGTATGCATAGCATAAGCATCATTAGCTTTCTGTTCTGCCACCATTTTTGGTTCATCAGGATCACTTTGCAATTGAAGGCAGTACTCAAGATTCCACAGCACTGAACCCATTGAAGGACGATCAATCCCGTGATCAGACAAGCAACTCACTGATGTATGGATGAATTGATTCAAACATTCTTGTATAATCTCCCCTTTAATATGTGGATCCATAAGTTCCTTGGTAGTATTTTTCCTATGGCAGTGTAATGCCCAATCTGCTAGACTGACTTGTTCCTTTGGAAGACTAGCATTTAGAGCTGGCCTTCCAGACAGTACTTCAAATAGGACAACCCCAAAAGAGTAGACATCAGACTTTTCTGTCAGTTGCTGTCTTCTGAAATACTCTGGATCCAAGTATCCAAAACTTCCTTTCACCATTGTACTAACATGAGTTTGTTGGAGATTAGGTCCCGTTTTCGAGAGACCGAAATCAGAAACCTTTGCCACCCACTTGTCATCCACCAAAATGTTTGTAGTTTTCACATCCCTATGGATGATAGTGTACCTTGCACCAGTGTGAAGATAGTGAAGACCTCTGGCTGCACCAATACTAATTTCCAACCTTTGCTTCCATGATAAGGGTGGCTTGTTGTGCTTGTAAAGGTGCTCTCTCAATGTCCCATTCGCCATATAATCATAGACTAATATCATCTCATCATTCTCTTCACAAGCCCCAATCAGTGACACTAAATGTCTATGTCTAAGTTTTGAAAGCAATTCTATCTCAGTTTGGAACTCATGAAGACCTTGTTCAGAAGAAGGGTTTGCTCTCTTAATTGCAACCGTAGTCCCTCCATCAATGTCTCCTCTATAGACTTTACCAAATCCTCCAACTCCAATAACTCGTGACTCGTCAAAATTCTTTGTACCTTGTTTTATCTCAGCTAAGGTGAAGTACCTACAAAGGCCTCCACCAATGTTCGAAATGTGACTACTGCCACTGCTTTTACCTGAGATAGTTGTTCTAGTTTCTGTACTCCTAGAACTATAAATAGGTAACCAACCACCTCTGCTAGACTTATTCCCTCCGTTGCTTATATTCTTCCTTCGCTTGACAAAAGTAAGTACAACAACAACAATACTAAGGCCAGCTGTCATTCCTGCCACCGAACCAACTATGATGCCTTTCTTACTAGTTTTGTTTGATGCAAATGCTGGTTTTGACTGAGAATCAGTGTCTGTAGCTGCTAGGGGTGGTGATGGCACAGGATTGGGCCCTGCCAAATTCCCTGTTGTGTCGTTGATCTTAAAAATCTCTAATCCATTGAGGATTGCATCATAAAACTCGGCCTTCGTCTCATCAGTAGGATGTAAAGCTACCCACATATCATCATCACCAGTTTGATATATTACAAAGTCCTTGTATGCTGGCACATTTTGAGCAGAAGACCACGCAATCACATCAGCTTCTTCTAAAGCAGTCTGATTATTCAGAAATATCTTGAACACCCTCTGATTCATCCTTTTCATTTGAAAATCACAAAAATGTAACCTCACAAGATAAGTGAAATTCGTATCAACTTGGAAGATCCAAGTCAGATTATAATTCCTATTAACATCTGGATTTGGCCCCATCGATCGTGCTGTCCTATAAACATCCTCCGGAGCAATATAATTCGGTAAATTAGAAGGATATGGAATTTTCATACTGTTATTAGCTGCAGACGTGATACCAAAAGATGCACCAAACAAATATGGCGCGTCATCATACCATATTCTCCCTAAGCCCGAGTCATTATTTGCTGGAATGTACTGTCCACCAACATTTAACCTGAACATGGTTTGCATAGAAGAAGCTTGTGTTTCCGTAGTCTGATCTGAGAACCCCACCATAGGCGCGGGTTCAAATATTTCAGGCATTGAAACAATCTCAATCCCATTAATAAATGCAAATGAGTCATTATACGCGGAAGAAGGGGTAAATGTTATGTTAAGTGTAGCAGTTTGGATAGGGACAAGAGTGAATTCTCTTATGATATAAGCCTGTGTTAGTGCCTGTGCTGTGATTGAAGCACTAAAGTTGCTGAGAAGAGTAAAACCCGCAACGTTTACAGAAAAGAATGAATTAGAGCAATTGAAATTGTCATAAGAAGAAGGATAAAAATGAAGTCTAATCCAATGGCGAGATTTCGGAGAAACAGGGAAGGAATAAGTGGTTTGATTCTTGAAAATTCTAGCAGTCATGTAAGGAATACCAGAAATCAATGAAGGGTCTTGATATTTAGCTTTAGATGTGATTGAATTACCAGAAGAAGAAGGGAAATATGTAGAATCTGGACTCCAAATCCTTCCATCTGCATCTGTGGCATTACTTGTAGCTCCACAAGACAAAACAAAGGAATAAGAATTTGTAACATTTGTAACATTTGTTAATGAATATACCTTACTTAGAAGGGAACAAAATGTGGTTATGATAACCAAAAATGTGTAAAATTTCATTGTTGATTATCAAAGTACATGCAATAGATATTAACATATAATGGCTATTTTATTAGCCATTAAGTTTAAAGAAAGTCTCTCACCTTTAATGCATTTCATCCATGGATAAGGGATAAAAGGCATAGAAAAATGGAGATTCAAATCTAAGATTTTTGTTTTTTTCTATGATGAAATCTTTCTTCTTTTGTTACTTTGTGTTTTTCTTTGAATGAGTATTAACGTTAGATACGGTAAGTTAGTGGTAAGGGATGTTTAAGTAACGTTTCCCTCTATATTTATTGATCTATTAAATAGGGGCCATTAAATTTTATTAATATAGTCACTGGTTATGTCACACTTTCTTTTTAAAAAAAATTATTTATTATCTTACTAGTTCAATCAAAAAGTTATTCAAGTCGAAAAGTGATATATCCAATCACTTGTTAATGACGTGACACTTGATTTATTTTGAATTTAAACTCAATCAATTTTAACTAAAATCTCTTTATATGTCAAACAATTATCGAGAAATTTCAAAATCACAAACTTTTTACCGGTAATTGATTTTTTGGTAGTTAAATTCATTTAAGTATAGTTTGATTTTTTAAATTTTGTTGCAGAGAAAAAAATACTAATTTAAGCTAAACGACTCATTTTAAATTAGATAGTCTTTTCTGTCTTTTTGATATAGCACACTAAAAGATATGTATTATGTTACATCACTTAAATGTTCACAAACAATTTTTTGCGAAAAATTCACGAAACTAACACGTGGAGGGTTCATACCAGTTTGATTACTTTATTGTTTTTGTTATAAAATAATATAGTGTGGATGTCCACTACACCAAGAAGTTACTCCCACCAATTATTTACATTACTTCCATCCATGATGAAGATAACCTCCACCTTTATGACCATTATTCTTATAACATTTCACCTCCATAACCTCTTCCATTATATTCATGTTTAATGTCATGGTTATGACTAACCTTTTGTATGCCTCTTGAAGACTTGAAATAATAAGAAAAACTCTCATCTCTTGAAGACTTGGAATAATATTCATGTTTAATGTCATGTTTAAGGGTTTATATCGTAGATACTTGAAGATTTGGTGAACACTTGAAGACTTGGAATAATAAGAAAAACTCTCATCTCTATTGTTTCTATATTTCTATTGTTCTCATCTTATATATTTCTTGTCTTATTTTGTTTTAGTTTTACAACACATTATCAGCACGAAGCTCATGAATTAAGGCATGCCTTGTTATTCTTTTCAATCATACTAATTTGTTTGTTTGTCATTTTCGATCCTTTTTTAGTTTTAGGTGTTTGACTTCAATAGTTGATTACATCAACTAATTATGCTTTTGTCTATTTATTGTTATCTATCTAATTATTTTTTTTAAAATGAAATTATATATCCACATGAATCAAGGATTAAAATCATCTTGAAGTACAATTGATTTATATCTCTGTTTATTCAATTATTAAAATAGTGAGGAAGTATGAGTAATTTAAAAGGCCACTCAGATAAGATTTGCACACTTGAATATATTGCAGTTATGTTTTAGTAATTAAATATTACTGCTTTGATAATATATCATCTAGTCAAGTGTGGGAATTTATATTAAAGTTATCGAATAGTGTTTACACTTTAAAGATTTGATGGTGCGTTTTGGTAAATTTTGGCCTATTACACCATTAATTATGGATAAGACGGTGGACTCAAGTCTCATCGCACCAAGAGGGTAAGACACCGAGTTCAAGTTCCAATGCACCTCGATGATAATATTGGATCTGAGTCCCATCAAATTATGACCTAAAATGTCTTGTTATGGGTAAGATATTGAGTTTAAGTCCTAATGCACAATGGTAATGATATGATGATGACTAAAAGTCATGAAGTCCGTCCAATTAATTTGCTCCATTCTCTTATGTGAATGTGGTAGCAGTGCATAATATGTTTGAAAGATGACACGTGGTTTAATGTATGAATATGAGTGTAGTAAAATGTTAATGGTCATCATTGTGGTAATTAAAAGGAATGACATTATGAGTTCAAAGTGGTATGAAAAGTTATTGGGCACATTGTTATTGGTGAAACACAATTTGATTTTTTTTTGTAAATCATCCATCAAAATAAAGGAATACGAGGGCCACATAAATTTGATAATGCCAAAGCATGACAATTAGTTTCTGATAAAAACTTATGGAGCATGTACAAATGGTTATGGTACATTTCTTGAAGAAAATGTGACTTGTGTTCGTATGGATAAGACATGTTCATGTATCACATCTACGGGAGGTTTGAGAGAAAAAATATTTTGACATAAATGATTATTTGGTCATATACTTTGAGTACATCACAAATATTGTGGTAGGTTTTATCATGAACTATTGAAGGACAAAAGAAAGAAATAATTCTTTTTCTATAAAGGTTGTGGCCATGATCAAAATAAATATTATTGTGTGGCAAATCAAATTTGTCATTGGTTGTCAAGAAATAAAATCATAACCATGACAATAATAATAATTTTCTCCTTGAAGGAGATGGTCACTATAAGAATGGTGTTGTGAAATTTGTGGCAGTACACAAAATTAATTGAGAGTTTCAGAAGGATTAATTTATTACTATCCAGAAAATGAAATAGTTCATAATATTGGAGTTGTAGTAGTTGTAGTAAGTCTCAAAAGAAACTTTTTAAGTTTTAGAAATTGAAAATAAAGAAATTATTGTATTGAGATTGTAAATTATCGAAAGACTAAATATCTTTAGATTACTACAGTCACATCGGGTTATAAATATTTACATAAAAGGTTACCTGTCATTCTCTTGTTTGTTGTATAAAATATGGGCGTGATGAAGGAATCACATACAAAAGTAAACTAGAAGTTTACTAGAATAAATATCAGTTGGCATAACCCGTTGGCCATTCCAATTCAAATGTGATGCAAAAGAAATTGAGAATTCATGTGGCAATATGTTTGAAAAAATAAAAGATTCTTCAAAAATTCTCTGTGTTTCTTGTTCTCATGATAAAATAATCATTATACCAGCTAAGATTGGGACCGCATCCCCTAAAATTATTTGAAACATATAAAAAGGTCAATATGGGCCCTTTCACTTGCCATGGAAACTGCTTACTATTTTGATTTAATCGATGCATCTATGGTATAGTCACATGTGCTTTTGTTATTGTAACACCTCATAATCAAGAATGCTAGGAAAGGGGCTAAACAGGCGGCCACAACCCAAACTGAGTTGTGGGACCCTCCACAAAGCCCTAGACGGGCCGTGAAGGGGACAGGGGACCACAAAACGTTATGGTGCTCGTGGAGGGTTTCCAGAACCTGTCCAAGACAGTTCCTTTCCCACGAACCCTTAGACGGCTAGTGGTGAGCATTATGGACCGTCAAGGTGGTCGTGAAGAGGGTCAGGTCAAAAGGGGTCCTTCCCTAGCCACTGGTTAAGGACCACGACTGCCATAATGACTCGTGGAGTCCTTGACGGGCCATGAAGGCCACCGTGGTAGTGGTCGCGTCTGTTTTAAGTCAGGGTCTTTTCCTAATTATTCTATCCTAATACATTGTCGTTTTACCCTTACCTAGAAGTCCTATATAAGTTTTTTTACTCCCAAATTTCCCCAATTGAAGTCATTCTCTCTATTTTCCAAAAGAAGAACAAGTTTTCCTCTCCAAAATGTTTCTCTCTCTAGAAAGCTTGATGAAGAAGGAGTCAACCTAGGGTTTCAAGTCAAGCCTCCAATCCCACCATTGAAGGCAAGCTTTTGATATTGAGGTATGGTATTCTTCATCCATGGATCCCTTTCCTCCATGGAGTTCCTAAATTCTCCAATTTATGAAGTTAGAAATGTCCAATTGAGCTAGGGTTTTCTTCTACGTCATGAGTTCCTTTAAATATTGATTTATTTGATTGATTTATGATCTATTATGCATGAATTGAGAAGATTTCATGTTTTTAAGATGAACCCCCATGAACCCATGCCTAACCCATGTTTTTTAGATTATGATGATTGGAAGTGAGTTTTGAACTATGAAAAGAGAATTATGGAATAATGCATGTTCTTATGAAATTGATGAATTATGATGTAAGTTGCTTTGAGAGTAAAGCATATATGATGTTGTTGTTGTTAATTGTTGTGAAAGAATTTCTCACATAATTACTCCATGCATGAATGTGAAAGGTTTTCCTACACAAAGGATTCTAAGGTTGAAAGGTCTTCTCACCTAAATGAATCAAGTTAAGGAGCTATTCTAATGAAACCTAGCTTGGATTGGTTACTAAATTTTACCTTTCCATGGATGACATATAACTTAGCTTGGATTGGCAATATGACGTGCCCTTCCATGAATCATAAAGATAAGTTAAGAAAATGACTATTCCATGGGATTTATTCTTAGTACCGAGAGGATATTGAGATGAAAGCTCTACCTTAGTAGACGTTGGGTGTTTAGAAGCAATCTCTTTATTCCATACCTATGTGCCCCCATAGGATGATTGTCTTAGATAGACATTAGCTAGTAGATCCACATAAGCTAGAAGTTCATGGTCTTACCTTGGCAAGTAGGACACCCCTTTTCGGTGTGGGGTAGACACCAAATTCTGTGTTGATAGTTCACATGGTCTTATATGTTAGTTAAAAGTAAATCTCCCACAATAATTAACTAAGGTTATTTCAACAAGTATCTCACATGTGACTTAAGATTATGTCTATTTTCATTGGCCATGTTTTATGACTTATGTCTTCTAGTTCTTTTACAGTCATGTTTTAGTTTGGTCATTGAATCTTTATGAAAATGTCCCTTTTATCATGATTTCAAATGTTTTATACATGACTTTCATACTTAGTGCATCTTTGTACAAACACATACTCTTGCCTACATTTCTTATGAATATGTAGGGTCCTACACTCCAGACTCGCACTTCCGAGGCTAGGGACCTTTAGTAGAGACTTGAAGATTGGTGAGTCCTCATACATTTGAGGACCAAGCCTTTATTTCATTTTGTCATTTCATTAGTTTTGAACTTGATGTACGGGCTACGTCCCAATCACTTCTTATGTACTAGATGGGTTTGAGACATTGTTAGATTCTGCTTTGTTTATAGAACTCTATGCATTGAAATAAGCTTTTAAATATCTTGATTTCTATTATCTTGTACAATGTATGCTAATTGGCTCGTATGGGTCCTCTCGGGGTCTCATATGTCATGTTACACCTAGGGTCTACCTTAGGTCGTGACGAATTTGGTATCAGAGCACAAGGTTTAGAAATGTCCTAGGAAGTATCATAAGCCACTCGAGTAGAGTCTTGTTCATGAGTGTGAAGCGCGCCACACTTTTAAATGAGAGGCTACAAGATGTTTAGGAAATTCCACTTCTTTAATTACTCTAAAGTCATACGATAGAGTTCAACTCTATAATGTCTATCTTCTAATCCTTATCCAATGATCTACAAGATATGGCTACTTGAAGAGTATATGCTAGAAGAAATGTAGGAGAGAATGAGGAACGAGAAGATCCTCCCCAAGCTCCTCCAGTTTTGGTTGATCCTTTGGCCGAGCTAGTGACTAATGCGGAGTTTAGGGCTGATTTTCATGTGTTGGCTCAATCCATAATGGCCCAAGCCAATAGGGAGGTTACAGTTCCCGTGAACCTAAATGTGGGTATGGCGGTGTCTAGAGTGAGGGATTTCATTAGAATGAATCCTCTAGGGTTTCATGGTTCTAAGGTTGAGGAAGACCCTCAGGAGTTCATTGATGATGTTTACAAGGAATTGATGATCATGTGAGTGACGTGGTGGAAAAGGCGGAATTGACCACTTATCAACTTAAGGGTGTTGCTCAAATATGGTTCAACTAATGGAAAGAAGGGAGAGCAGAAGATGCAGATCCTCTTGATTGGGAAAAGTTCAAAGTTGCTTTCCTTGATAGGTTCTTTCCCCTTGAGATGAGGGAGACAAATGTGCTAGAATTCATCAACCCTCATCAAGGAAATATGAGTGTGAAAGAATATGCTTTGAAGTTCACACAATTGTCTCGATATACTCTTACTATGGTTGCCTAACCTAGGGTAAGAATGAGTAAGTTTGTTTCGGGTGTGTCCGAGATGGTGGTTAAGGAATTGCATACCGCTATGCTTATCAATGATATGGACATTTCTTGTCTCATGGTTCATGCTCAACAAATTGAAGATGAGAAACTTAAGGAAAGGTCTAGGAAGGCAAAGAGGGCTAAAATTGGTGATGGTTACTTCTTACACTCAAGGTCTGATGAACATGGTCGTTCTAAGTTCTGACAAAGGTTTTTGGGTCAAGGTTCCTCTAATACTCCTCCTAAGTTCAACAAAGATAGGGTGACTAACCCTAGGCCTCAAGGAGGAAATGGTAGTGGATCTCTATTGCCTACTTGTGCTAGATATGGAAGGAAGAATGTGGACAAGTGCTTAGCCGACACGAATGGTTGCTTTGGTTGTGGAAAGAGTGGTCATAAAATGAGGGATTTCCCAATGCTTGCGGCTAAAAAGAGAGAAGGTAAACAAGCTCCGCCTAATGGTTCGGGTTCAAGTGCAGCAAAGCAAAACCGATTCTATGCACTTCAAACTCATGGGGAGCAAGAGAGTTCTTCCGATGTGGTTACCGGTATGTTGAAAGGTTTCCAACTTGATGTTTATGCTTTACTTTACCCCGGTGCTACCTTGTCTTTAGTGATGCCATATGTGGCTATGAGGTTCGATATTCTTCCAAATGTGTTGTTAGATTTTTTTCTTTCTCTACTCCTGTTGGCGATTCTATTATGGCTAAGAGAGTCTATAGAAAGTGTCTCGTCTCCTAGTCCCATAGAGTCACTCATGTTAACCTTATAGAGCTTAGTATGATAGATTTTGACATTATCCTTGTTATGGATTGGTTGCATTCATGTTATGCTTCTATTGATTGTAGAACCCGTGTAGTCAAGTTTTAGTTTCCAAATGAACCCATTCTAGAGTGGAAAGGGGGAAATTCGATGCCTAAGAGTCAGTTTGTTTCTTGTCTTAAAGCTAGAAAGATGCTTTCTAAGGGTTGCATATATCATTTAGTTAGGGTGAAATATATAGATTTTGAGACCCCTACTCTTGAGTCAGTCCCCGTTGTTAATGAGTTTCCGGAAGTGTTCCCAAATGATCTACCCGGTGTTCCTCCCAAAAGGGAAATAAACTTTGGTATTGACCTTCTCCCTGATACGTAGCCTATTTCTATTCCTCCTTATCGTGTGGATCCGACAGAACTTAAAGAATTAAATGAGCAATTGAAAGATTTGTTAGTTAAGGGTTTCACCCGACCGAGTATCTCTTCATGGGGTGCTCCAATTTTGTTTGTTAGAAAGAAAAAATGGTTCGCTTTGAATGTGTATTGACTACCGTCAATTGAACAAGGTTACCATTAAGAATAATTACCCCCTTCTAAGGATAGATGATTTGTTTGACCAACTTCAAGGGGCAAGTTACTTCTCTAAGATTGACCTCCAGTCGGGTTATCACCAATTGAGGGTAAAGGAATATGACATCCTAAAGATGACTTTCCGAACTTGGTATGGTCATTATGAGTTTTTGGTAGTGTTGCTTGGTTTGACTAATGCTCCGACCGCATTTATGGATTTGATGAATATGGTGTTTAGACAATACCTTGATATGTTTATGATTGTGTTCATTGATGATATATTGGTCTATTCAAGAAGTGAAGACGAGCATAGCGATCACTTGAGGATTGTATTGCAAGTCCTCAAGGAGCAACAACTCTTTGCGAGGTTTAGTAAATGTGATTTTTGATTAAGATACGTAGCCTTCCTTGGTCATATTTTTTCTGGTAAGGGTATTGAGGTAGATCTTAAGAGGATGTATGCGGTCAAGAGTTGGCCTAGACCTCTATCACCTTCGGATATTAGAAGTTTCTTGGGTTTAGTTGGCTACTATAGAAGGTTTGTTGAAGGATTTTCTTTGATTGCTTTTCCATTGACGGCGTTGACTCAAAAGAAGGTTAGGTTTATATGGTACGAAGCGTGTGAGAAGAGTTTTCAAGAATTGAAAGATAGACTAACTTACGCTCCGGTGTTGACCTTACTGGAAGGGACGAATGGTTTTGTTGTTTATTGTGATGCCTCAAGAATTTGGTTAGGATTCGTCCTTATGCAAAATGAGAAAGTTATTGCCTATGCTTCAAGGCAACTTAAGATTCATGAAAAGAATAATCCTACCCATGACCTTGAACTCACGACAGTTGTATTTGCTCTAAAGATTTGGAGGGACTATTTGCATTGTGTTCATGTAGACGTCTTTAGCGACCACAAGAGTTTGCAATATGTGTTTAAGCAGGAAGATCTAAACCTACGGCAAAAACGGTGGTTTGAATTACTAAATGATTATGACATGAGTGTTCTCTATTACCCCAGTAAAGCAAATGTGGTGGTTGATGCTCTCCGTTGATTATCGATGGGTAGTGTTGCTCATATTGAGGATGATAAAAAAGAGTTAGTTCGAGATGTTCATAGATTAACCTGTTTGGTCATTCAGTTAGTTGATTATACCAAGGGTGGTGTTATGGTTCATAAGAGTTCATAATCATCTTTTGTGACTAATGTGAAAGCCAAGCAAGGTCTTGATCCAACCTTGGTTGAATTGAAGGAAGCGGTGCTTAAAAATTCAATAGAGGCTTTCTCCCAAGGGGGAGATGGAGTGCTTTGATATCAAGGTTGTTTGTATGTTCCTAATGTTGATAACTTGAGAGAGCAGATCTTATCAGGAGCTCATAGTTTTCGGTAGTCCATTCACCCGAGAGCCACCAAGATGTACCGTGACTTGCGAGAGATCTATTGGTGGAATGGGATGAAGAAGGATATAGTGGGATTTGTGGCTAAATGTCCTAATTGTCAACAAGTTAAAGTTGAGCATCAAAATACAAGAGGTTTATCTCAAGATATTAGCATTCCTACTTGGAAGTGGGAAGATTTAAATATGGACTTCATTATTGGTTTACCACGCACCCAGCGGTAACATAATTCGATTTGGGCTATTGTAGATCGAATGACAAAATCGGCTTATTTCATTCCAGTCAAAGTTTCTTATTCGGTGGAGGACTATGCTAAATTGTATTTGAGGGAAATGGTGAGGTTGCATGGAGTGCCCTTATCTATAATCTCCAATGGTGGTACTCAATTCACTTCTCAATTTTGGAAATATTTCCAAAAGGGTCTTGGTACCCGTGTTAAGCTTAGTACGACCTTTCATCCACAAACCGATGGGAAAGTGGAGTGTATTATCCAAACTTTGAAAAATATGTTGAGAGCATTTGTAATTGACTTCAAAGGTAATTGGGATGATCACTTACCTTTGATCGAGTTTGCTTACAACAATAACTACCACTTAAGTATTGATATGGCTCCATTTGAGGCCCTATACAGTAGGAGGTGTATATCTCCCCTATAGGTTGGTTTGAGGTGGGTGAAGCTGCCTTGATAGGTCCTGAATTGGTACATGAGGCTATGGAGAAAGTTCGGCTAATTAGAGAAAGGTTGAAAATGGCTCAAAGTCGACAAAAGTCCTATGCCGATGTGAGGAGAAGAGACCTTGAATTTGAGGTGAATGATTGGGTCTACTTAAAAATTTCACCCATAAAGTGCGTAATGATGTTTGGTAAGAAAATGAAGCTTAGTTCCCGTTTTGTGGGCCCATATCAGATTTTGAGGCGTGTTGGTAAGGCTGCTTATGAACTTGATTTGCCTAATGATTTGGCATCAGTACATCCAGTTTTCAATGTCTCCTTGTTAAAGAAATGTGCTGGAGATCTGAAATCTATAGTTCCCTTAGACGGTTTGGGAGTTGAGGAGAATCTCTCTTATGTGGAGGTTCCAGTTGAGATTTTAGACCGGCAAGTTAAGAAGTTGAGAAACAAAGAAGTTGCTTCCATGAAAGTTCTTTGGAGGAATCAATTAGTTGAGGGCGCTACTTGGGGGTCGAGGCCGATATGATGTCCCGCTATCCTCATCTCTTTCCTTCTATCTCTACTCTAGCTTGAGGTATTTAGCTCTTCATGATTTACTCTCTTGGTGTCGTGTGTCTTAGATATTCTCATGATTTCCTCATTATGCATGATTCATGAAATGCTTAAATTTTGAGAAAATGAGTTTACTTGATTGATTTCTACATGTTTATGTGAATTTGAGTATGAGTTGCATATAGACTTCATAATATGATACTTTAAACATACTTTAGCTTGGAGTTGATGTTTTATCCTCGGATATGTGCACATATGTGATCTCATGCATGATGGGTTGTTAGGTTTGAGTTGCGATATTCCTTATGATGTTTAGAATCTCATTCTAGGACAAATGTTCCCAAGGGGAAGATAATGTAACACCTCAAAATCAAAAAGGCTAGGAAAAGGGCTAAGCAGGCAGTCATCAGCCTAAACTGAACTGTGGGACCCTCCATGGAGCCCTAGACGGGCTGTGAAGGGGACCACAACTCATTATGGTGCTCGTGAAGGGTTTCCAGAACCTGTCCAAGATGTTGCCCTTCCCAGGAACCCTTAGACGACCCCTGGTGAGCATTACGGACCATCAAGGTGGTCGTGAAAAGGGTCAGGGCAAAAGGGGTCCTCCCCCAGCCACAGGTCAAGGACCACAACTCCCATAACGGTTCATAAAGTCCTTGACGTGCCGTGAAGGCCACCATAGCAGTGGTCGCGTTAGGGCCTTTTCCTACTTATTCTATGCTAATACTATGTCGTTTTACCCTTACTTATAAGTCCTATGTAAGTGTTTTAATTCCAAATTTCTCGAATGACGAAGTCATTCACTCTATTTGCCAAAAAAAGAACAAGTCTCCTTCTCCAAAATATTTCTCTCTCTAGAAAGCTTGAAGAAGAAGGAGTCAACCTAGGGTTTCAAGTCAAGCCTCCAATCCCACCATTGAAGGCAAACTTTTGGCATTGAGGTATGATAGTCTTCATACATGGAGCCCTTTCCCATTGAGTTACTAAATTCTCCAATTTATGAAGTTAGAAATGTCCAATTGAGTTAGGGTTTTCTTCTATGTCATGAAGTCCTTTAAATATTGATTTATTTGATTGATTTATGATCTATTATGCATGAATTGAGAAGATTCCATGTTTTTAAGATGAATCCCCATAAACCTATGCCTAACCCATGTTTTCTAGATTATGATGATTGGAAGTGGGTTTTGAACTATTAAAAGATAATTATGGAATTATGCATGTTCTTCTGAAATTGATGAATTATGATGTAAGTTGCTTTGAGAGTAAAGTATAAATGATCTTGTTGTTGTTAATTGTTGTGAAAAGATTTCTCACATAATTACTCCATGCATGAATGTGAAAGGTTTTCTCACATAAATGATTCTAAGGTTGAAAGATCTTCTCACCTAAAATGAATCAAGTTAAGGAGCTATTCTAATGAAACTTAGCTTGGATTTTTTTTACTAAATTTTACCTTTCCATGGATGACATATGACTTAGCTTGGGTTGGGAATATGACGTGCCCTTCCATTGATGATAAAGATTAGTTAAGAAAATGACTATTCTGTGGGATTTACTCTTAGCACCGAGAGGATATTTAGATGAAAGCTCTCTTGTTAGTAACGGTTGGGTTTCTAGAAGAAATCTCTTTATCCCATACCTATGTGCCCCCATAGGATGATTGTCTTAGATAGACATTAGCTAGCGGATCCACATAAGCTAGAAGTTCATGGTCTTACCTTGGCAAGTAGGACACCCCTTTTCGGTGTGGGGTAGACACCAGATTCCATGTTGATAGCTCACATGGTCTTATATGTGGGTTAAAGATAAATCTCCCACAATAATGAACTATGGTTACTTCAAGAAGTATCTCACATTTGACTTAATATGATGTCTATTCGCATTGACCATGTTTTATGACTTATATCTTTAGTTCTTTTACATTCATGTTATAGCTTGGTCATTGCATCTTTATGAAAATGTCCCTTTTAGTATGATTCAAATGTATTATGCTTGAATTTGATACTTAGTGCATCTTTGTACTAACGCATATTCTTGCCTACATTTCTTATCAAAATGTAGGGTCCGACGCTCCAAACTCGCACTTCCGTGGCTAGGGACTTTTAGTAGAGACTTGAAGATTGGTGAGTCCTCATACATTCGAGGATTGAGCCTTTATTTCATTTTTTTCATTTCATTAGTTTTGAACTTGATGTACGGGCTACATCCCGATCACTTTTTATGTACTAGATGGCTTTGAGACATTGTTAGATTCCGCTTCCTTTTATAAAACTATGTGCTTTGAAATAATCTTTTCAATCTCTTGATTTCTATTTTCTTGTACAATGTATGCTAAGTGGATTTTATGGGGCCTCTCGGAGTCTCGTGCACCATGTTACAACCTAGGGTCTATCTTGGGTCGTGATAGTTATCAACTTACAAATTGTTTTTGTAAGGTTGTTTGCTCGAATTGTTAAATTAAAAGCATAATTCCAAACCATAAAATTATGTTGATAATGTTGGCTGGTTTAGTAGAAATTGTATGCCTCCAATTATAGCTAGATCATTGATTATTAGAAGAAATCCCTCAAATAAAATTTGATATGAGATGTGTTTATTTAATATGTACGCGTCTAGCCAACAAAGTTCTCCCATCACAAATAGTTCAGGGTCATGAACCACACATGAAGATGGATACCTAAATGAGGTTGGGGTAAATGTTATATTTCCTAACATTAGGGGGGAGAGGTTTAACAATTGAAAATTATGTGTGGGGTGAATTATCTAGACCCTCGTTAAAAAAAAATGTGAACTTGAAGTTCAAGAGATAATTCATTTCCAAAATGTTGCAAATAATTTGTCAGATATATTTGCTGACCCAATATTTTAATTAAGCTGCAAATGCTCTAATAAATGGTCCTTGAAGAACAGAGCACTCCAGAAACGTGATAAACCAATCGATTCTAAATGTAAGACTCCTTGAGGAAGGAGAGGGGAAAATTATCAAAATGGTCATGATAATGAGGCAAGTGCTTTAAAAGAGCATATGACATAGTACTTCATAAAACCTTGGGAAAGGTTCAGGTACTTGAAAAATGATAAAAATGAAGAGATCTCGATAATCTTGTCGTATTGGAATCAATATCAAAATTACCATCAACGATATCTTTGATATGAAGTAGCACTCAATGCAAAAATAATATTGATTTATGAAGTAAGTTGGGAGTCTATTTGGTTGGATTTATGACCTATCTGTCATGACCCGAGCCTACACTCCGGACGTGACACGACATACAAGACTCCAAAAAGCGTCATACAAGACTCATAGCATTCATAACATAAGACATAAGAAAAATGGTATGGAATTTAAAGCTTTTAATCCATACAATAAAAAATCTTTGTTTAAAATAGCGGAAGTCTAGACATAGTCTCACATGGCCATCTAATATAACTTGAAGTCTCAAACTAGGGTCACAGCCCTTACAATATGAAATCTGAAAGTCTTATACAATAAAAGGAATGAAACAAAAACATAACACTTGTCCTCGGATCCATGAGGACATACCACAAGCTTTGGAGAATAGTCAAATACAAACTTGAACTAGAAGAAATCACCTCAAATGCCAGAACCTACACTTTGTAGAAAAATGTAGAAGAAATATGGGTTAGCACAAAAATGTACTAAGTATGATAGCCATGCAAAAATCATATTTAAAAAGGACATATTAGTTGAAAACCATGCATATGCTAAGTTTGAGAAACATCATGAGCTTTTAGTACAAACACATATGACATAAGCACATTCAACATACAAGTCATTATAACACATTAGGACCATCATCTTAAGTAACCCTAAGCTACACTTTTGCCATGTAGGAATGGCATCCCATACTGCCATTCATACTAAGTACCACTTTGAGGCACCATAGATGTACTTACCATTCTTCATTATCCTCCTTAGTCAATCATGGATAGGGAACATTCATATTTAATAAGTCATGACAAGGAAAGTAACTCATAATAACATTCCAAGTTAAGCATTCATCATTACATTAAGCCTTTAAATCAACATTATCTTTAGCATCATTATGAGCACATTTATCCATTAGACATTATGACATTAGAGGAACACATCATAGCCCTCTCAAGGACTACTCATCTAATGCATGAATGACATCCCATACTACCACCTACACTTCATAGAACCTATTGAGTAACCATAGCACGTAGCTCACATGATGGAATTAAGCATTAACTGACATAGACCATGTGAGCAAACCATGGAATCCGATGTACTGTTCTACACCGTAAGGGTTGGTCTACTTGCCTAAGGTAGAACCGGTAATTTAGCTTACGTGAATCCACTATCTATACCTATGAGGGCACATAGTTATGGGATAAGGAAAATGTTCATTGAAACCCGACCTAACATATGGAGAGCTTCCATCTAACCATATCCAATTGGTGCTAAGCTTACATTTCCATAGAGTAATTCATTCTCATTAACATTATTATATTTGAGAGGGCTACCGATGTTTGTGTAATCAAGACACAACTTCTGATGCAAGTGTCTACGACCGGACAATAGTTTAGTAATCCAACCAAGGGTTGAGATCGTCCCCAAGAGAGTGGTTTTGAGAATTAATAGAAAAATAAAATTTAGTTCTAACTAGTCATAGCTAAAGACATTAACGATTAAAAATATTGTAAATTAAAGGGGGACACAATAGTGTCAATTAACAATGGGGTTTTGTCACTAGTGAGTAAAAATAACAAAGTAAACAAAGATTTCTAAGTAATGAGAGGGGATTCTTGGGATGTGATAGGAATACGGGATATACTAAATCATTGGGTACATGCTTTTGATAGTAAATTCATTGAGTGTTTGTGACTAGGCTAGACTTTAAAGGGGATAAGCTCTCTCTCGAGCAACTTACCCCGTTTCAAGCGGGTTCCTCTCGGACACCCACTTGCCATATGAAGAACAACCTCTGCCTTAACCCACTCACTCTCTTGAGCTGAGTGTGTTGACATGGGACTAGGGTTCACTCTTTCTCGATGAACCTCATGTCGACCCACTCGCACTGGCCATCAATTTAGTGCTCATAGTTTTACGACCTCTCTCTTGAGCAAGCCGAAAACACATATATGAGATTATATTTGCAACTACAACCTCATTAAGTTCATCTACAACCACTAAATGAAATCACATTTAAACTACAAATAGACTATCAGTAAGCAAGACCCAACAACTAATCTAACCCATATTCACAAAATCACACCCCAAGAATTGGGGTTTTTAGCCACACATCAAGAGATGGAAATTTATACCTAAGTGGGCTTGCATTCAAATCGGTATGGAGATTTAAGTCTTATTACATGCCAAGAATGAAGAATCCAAGAGAACCAAGTCCAAATCCTTGGAGATAAAACCCTTTGGTTCTTCAAGTTTTCAAAACCCTCTCAAACTCAAAGCAAAAATATCAAAAAGTACTATTCTATATGAAAATTATAATAAATGTTCCACTCT
Source organism: Solanum pinnatisectum (assembly GCA_035578085.1). Lineage (NCBI taxonomy): Eukaryota > Viridiplantae > Streptophyta > Magnoliopsida > Solanales > Solanaceae > Solanum > Solanum pinnatisectum. The sequence continues at coordinate 37,095,091 of CM069076.1, read as the reverse complement.
TAAAACTACAAATATAACTAGTATTTATAGTTTTCACTGATTTGTGCTGCAGCGGATCATTCGGCATCATTAGTCAAAATCGCCGATCAACTCGGTGATTCACCTTTTGGTGTAGTTCATCACCGTCTTGCACCTTCCTTCAGCATCATCGTGCTCTGGGTCATTGGGCGACATGGTACTACTTCACAGAACTTCTCGGTGATGCGCCGACTGCTCTCTTTTTCCGCCGATTTGATCTTTTCATTCAGGGCTCAAAGCACACTGGAACAAAAGGCGAAGTAAAACCCTTCGATGACTCACCATGTGGACTCGGCGATCCTCAGGCCTTCATTTCTTCGTTCTTTTCAGCCTTTTCATTCTTTTTTGCGACATAGTGTCCATGCTTTCCTTAAAACTTCAAATACCTAAAACTTAAGGATTTTAATCAGATATTGAGATAAAATAAGCATTTGAGGACACAATTTCTATTAAAATATAGCCCTAAATAAGTCCAATTTGTAGACTTATCAACACCCCAACTTAAAATTTTGCTTGTCCTCAAGCAAACTCAAGTTCAGCCGTTCAAAAAGGGTGTCTCGAACAGTGCTACACAAGACTCAATCTTTAATGCACACAACAAGACTCAATTTACTTATGCAAAGATCAAATGTGCACTCAAAGATTCAAGTTATGACTCACCAATATCTAAGAATCTCATGCTCACAATACTTGCTTCAAATGCAAGTTCAAGCTCAACCAAAGTGTTTAAATGCCCTCACACACGGAATGATTTCATATTCACACAACGGTTCATAGTTTAAAGCTTCAGAATCAGATGCAACGCTCACACTCACAAAGAAGAAGACAATGCATGCTTTCACCCATAGGTTTGCCTGTATTTTCCATTCAACATTTACTTCAGCTCACTCAAGATCAAAAAGGTCTTTTCAAGGCTCGTAATGAGGCTGAGTGCAAAGGTATGGTCATTTAAGCTTAGTGACTTTCATCCTCATGTGGTGCTCACAACACCTCCTTTCCTTTTCCTTCATCATTCTCTTTAGTGCTCATAAGTCATCCTATTATTCACTTTCCATGGATTGTTAGGAACCCCATTTCTTTTGCACTTTATTCCACTACTTTCTTTTTCATTCTTTTTCTTTTTCTTTCTCTTTTCTTTTTTTTTTTTTTATATGGAGGGGTTCCATTTTTCTCAAAACCTTGGGTAAGAGGAGACTTTCCCTGCACTTCTTGACTTGCCCTTATCTTTTCACCACACCCCCAACTTAGGCTTTTGGCCTAAGTTGGCTATTCAACTAACCACAATTCAAGAGGATTATAGGCAATGGATTAAGAAAGGTCTAGTTTTCATCAAGTTTCTTCCAAAGAAGGATAAGGCTCAAAGGGTGTTCAAGAGGGAATCACACGCTCATAAGGTAGGTCACAAAAGAGGTATATGTCAAATTGGTTCACACTCTTCGAAGTTGCCTAAGATCATATTAAGAGAAAGTCTTACTTAGTTAACCAGACCAACAGGGAAAATTCTAGGTGTTGTCATGCATGGTTCCAGGTAAGCTTATCACAAAAGGCATCGACACTTAAGTCAAACAAGACTCCACACTTTCGCTAGTGTGCAACAGTCATCACAAGAGAATCGATTTGATAAATGGCTAATTACAACGAGATGCAAAGAGTTTACATATTGTGTATGCAACTTCATTTGGCCTCATCGTAGCCGTACATTCATGTTCAATTGTAAGCACTATTCAAGTCATCGATATTGATCGGAACTGAGACTTAAATTTTTCAAAAGAATAGCCACATTCAACACATGAGAGGTGGCAAACATTTTCAGATGGGTCAAAAATCATTTTGCAATTTAAAACAAAAGGAGCCATAAGCTCAATCATCCACAGAAAGCAGTATTAACACAATTTTAAACAGAATAGCCCAAATATAAACACAAAACATGAACAAAAGTAGCACACAAAGGTGTGGGCCTCACCCCACCACAAATAAAAAGCATTTGTCCTCAGATGCACATGACAAAATATCCAAAATGACTATTAAGAAAAGAAAGAGATGGAGGTAAAGAAATGATCCTGTCTAAGCAGTCTCTCTATCTGTCTGGGCATCACTGCCCGATGTGTCACTCTGAATCTGGGCATCAGTGCTCGAAATTGCCTCAGGGGGAACAGCGGCAATGCAATCCAAGCCCGAGCATAATTCAACAACTAAAATACGCTAAAAGTGCAAAAAATATAGAAACTAGGGTGCAGGTGTGAGTTTGGACAAATAAAAAGTGAGGGAAAGTGAATGAAGTTAAAACTTTTAAACCTTTGGCTTGCAAAACCCGTCCAGTTTTCACCCACTCAGCAACATTAGTCAAGCTCGCCTACTCACTCGGTGAAACATCGACTGTTTAGTTTCTTCACCAAAATTTACAGAACCTCTGGTTTACGGGTTGGGGGGGGGGGATCCAAACGGTGGTTTCCATTGTGATCGCTGACATGGTCGGCGATTCGCCAATAATTTCCAAAGCTCGACGAGTTTTACAGACTCCAATCTTGATGATGTCTTGAGTTAAATTGCGGACAAGGTTGGATTCATCGACCCCTTCGGCAACTCACCGACTGGATCTATTGCTTGCAATCCTTCACTTTTTCGAACACTTCTCATACTTTAACCTGTACAAACAACACACCATTATTTTATCAAAGCAAAAGAAAGCAATAAACGATTTTGGGCTGCCTCCCAAACCGTGCCTTAGTTAACGTCGTGGCATGACGTGAGTCACCATTTAAGCTTCATTGTTGGGGTTAGCCATATCATTACTAGGCAACTCCCTGCTTTTCTGCGAATGGAGTTGAGGCAACACATGACACATAAGGTTCTCGAGCAGCTGGACAGCTCTGGAATGAGACCAAATCATTCGCTTCATCCCTTAAATGTCTTCTTTCAATTCTTTCAGCACTTTATCTTGCTTAGTCATCTTGTCGAGAATGGTTCCCTCAATGTGTTTAACTTCATTGTCCTTGGAATTTCTTCGCTCATGAGGAGGGAAATATTTATCCTTCCTCTTGCACTAAGCCTCGATCTTCACCAACTTTTTGGCCAACTCATCCATCTGAGTCATCAGTGCGGTCATAATGAAGTCCTTTTCTACTTCTTGGTTCATTTTAGTCATGTTGTCAAGCAGTTGGATTGCCATCGCATATGACTGCTTTGCAATATCAGTCGAAATAAGTTGGTCGACCACTCTCTTGTTTTTGGGGCGAAGACCTCTATAGAAGTAGTCAAGGAGGATTATGTTGGGAATGTCATGAATTGGGCATTGAGTGATCAGTTCTTTAAACTTTGCCCATGACTTGTGGACCCTTTCGCCCTCCAATTGCTTGAAGGTTAGGATTCTATCCCGAATTATCATTACCTCTAATGGAGGAAATTCCATTAGCTCACAAGTGTTGGTTGATATATTCACCTCCTCTGCTTTTGTAGCACAAATCAGCAAAACAAAACTAAAAATAAAGTTAGAAAACTACAAAGAACAAAAATTCTACTAATCTAAGAATTCTCAAATAACACCACTCCCCGGCAGTGGCGCCCTTTTGATGTTTGCGCAATCAAGACACAACTTCCGATGCAAGTGTCTACGATCGTACAATAGTTTAGTAACCCAACCAAGGGTTGGGATCATTCCCAAAAGAGTGGTTTTGAGAATTAATAGAAAAATAAAATTTAGTTCTAACTAGTCATAGCTAAAGACATTAATGATTAAAAACATTGTAAATTAAAGGGGGACACAACAATGTCAATTAACAATGAGGTTTTGTCACTAGTGAGTAAAAACAACAAAGTAAACAAGGATTTCTAAGTAATGAGAGTGGATTCTTGGGATGTGATAGGAGTACGGGATAGACTAAATCATTGGGTACATGCTTTTGATAGTAAATTCATTGAGTATTTGTGACTAGGCTAGACTTTAAAGAGCATAAGCTCTCTCTCGAGCAACTTACCCCGCTTCAAGCGGGTTCCTCTCGAACACCCACTTGCCGTATGAAGAACAACCTCCGCCTTAACCCACTCACTCTCTCGAGCTGAGTGTGTTGACATGGGACTAGGGTTCACTCTCTCTCGATGAACCTCATGTCGACCCACCCACACTGGCCATTAATTTAGTGGTCATAGTTTTACGACATCTCTCTCGAGCAAGCCGAAAACACATATATGAGATTATATTTGCAACTACAACCTCATTAAGTTCATCCACAACCACTAAACGAAATCACATTAAACTACGAATAGACTATCAGCAAGCAAGACCCAACAACTAATCTAACCCATATTCACAAAATCACACCCTAAGAATTGGGGTTTTTAGCCACACATCAAGAAATAGAAATTTATACCTAAGTGAGCTTGCATTGAAATCGGTATGGAGATTTAAGTCTTATTACAGGACAATAATGAAGAATCCAAGAGACCCAAGTCCAAATCCTTGGAGATAAAACCCTTTGGTTCTTCAAGTTTTCAAAACCCTCTCAAACTCAGAGCAAAAATATCAAAAAATACTATTATATATGAAAATTATAATAACTGTTCCACTCTTAAAACTACAAATCTAACTAGTATTTATAGTTTTCTCTGATTTGTGCTGCAACGGATCATTCAGCATCGTTAGTCAGAATCGCCGATCAACTGGGTGATTCGCCTTTTGGTGTAGTTCATCACCGTCTTGCACCTTCCTTCAGCATCATTGTGCTCTGGGTCATTAGGCGACATGGTACTACTTCTCAGAACTTCTCGATGATGCACCGACTGCTCCCTTTTTCCACCGACTTGATCTTTTTCTTCAGGGCTCAAAGCACACTGAAACAAAAGGCGAAGTAAAACCCTTCGGCGACTCGCCAAGTGGACTCGGCGATCCTCAGGCCTTCATTTCTTTGTTCTTTTCATCCTTTCGTTCCTTTTTGTGACATAGTGTCCATGCTTTCCTTCAAACAATACCTGAAACTTAAGGGTTTTCATCAGATATTGGGATAAAATAAGCATTTGAGGACACACTTTCTATTAAAATATAGCCCTAAATGAGTCCAATTTGTGGACTCATCAGCTACCACCATTAGGTCTACCAATTCAAAGAACATCATTAACACATGAAAGGGCCACCACCATTAGGTCTACCAATTCAAGGTACATTATTAGGATAGCTCATTTAATCCTCAAGAAACCATTAGGTCTACTGAATCAAGGTTCATCATTACATTAGTAGTTCATAGACTCATCATGAAGGGTTGCCACCATTAGGTCTACCGGTTCAAGACATGGCCTTAGAATACTTCCTTAATCATTTATGAAAGGGCTACCACCATTAGGTCTACCGATTCAATGTTCATTAAGTCAAGATATGTTAGTTACACAAGAAGAGGATGCCCTAAGCCTACCAATTCAAGGTACAACATTACATTCAAGAAGCCCTTTACAATACATCTCATCATGCACAAGTGTATAATTGAGAATAAACTTTCAATAATATGACCATTGCATTATAGTCATGATCACATTACCTTAATTGGAATCACAAAGCATATACATAAGCATCATGATTATACAACATTCTCTATAATTTTCCCTTCAAGGCCATGAACCATAATTCACCAACACACCAAAAATTACTACAATTTAGGCATGAATAATGACATAATTCAATAAACTCAATCAATATGGACTTAATCTATTCACATGCTTCCATAATCAATCAACCCACATCATGAAGTCACAATATAGTAATTTAGAAAATTCATGGGTTCTTGTGGGGTTTTTCATCATAAATCAACAATTAAACATCAATTCAATCATAATACTTCATAATTAAACCATTGAAAATGTTTGAAGAAGGAACCCATGACTTAGAGTGAAACCCTAACTTTTTGGGGAAATTGGAAGCTTTGAAATCTAGTTTTGAAGGGACTCTATGGGTGAAAGCTACCCATAGATGAAAAGCTATCATACCTTAATGGAGTTTTCCCCTTAATTTGAGAAGAAAGACCTTGGTTCTTCAAGCCCTAGCTTCCACTTCTTCTTCTTTGGGAACTTCTAGAGAGAAATATTGTGAGGAACATGAACTTCTTTGGTTTTCTTTTTGATTCTCTAAAAGTGACTTATTTGGGATAAATTTGAGTCTAAAAATCTTATATACTTACTAGGTAAAGAATAAAATAATGTGGGTTCAATTTTGGAAGAAACTAGAGACCTTTAAAGTTTCAACTTAAAATTAGCTACCCCTCACAACTTGGCTCGCCTAATGCACCACTTAGCTCCCCAAGGGAACTAGGCGACACGCCTAATGGAACCTTGGCTCGCCTAATTTTCCAGTATGCCCCCTAGAAGGGCAGCTCACTTAGGCGATGGAGGGGGCCCTTGGGCTATGCACCAACCAAGTAGGCGAACCCCCCGACCTAGTTTGCCTAATATTTCAGTAGCTAGGATGTGGGGACAACCTACTAGGAAACCCCAAGGGGACATGGGTGACTCGCCAAGTCCCTTGGGCGACCATGCTGCCCAATTGCCAACAAGTTCCAAAGAAAACAAGTTCTCCTTCACTCTTCCTTGATAGCTAGGCCCTTGCCCGCTTCCTAGGCTTTTACCCTATTTGTTTTAGTTCTAATTTAGTGTAAACATTTGTGGAAAGTTACACTAACCCTCACGTTTAGGCTCTAGTTTAACCTACTAATTTCCGAGGTGTTACACTATCATATTCAGGAAATATGTGATTTTCCTTTGGAAAGCAATATTCCACCACCATATACAAAAATAATATACAGCTCGATTGAAGGGAGGATACAATCAAATGAGATCCACAAAGCGTATTCACCAAAATTCTTTTTCACACATGATCTTCAACAAAATGATGAGATAGACTTTGAAAAGATCTGTTTAAGTGATAATCTTGTAAACTTATTAACTAAGTATTGCCAACATCAATATTTGAGAAGTTGTGATATAAGTTTGGAATGCATTGTCTCTGAGATATCAAGTAAAATTTTTATCAGGGGGAGAAAAATACGTATTGCACTCTTTTCCTTAAACATGGTTTTATCCAATTCATTTTCCTTGTAATTTTTTAATGAGGCAACATTCAAAGCATATTTAAAGATATGTGTACTCTTTTTCCTTCACTATGATTTTTTTCTCGCATGGTTTTTCCTAGTAAGTTTTAACGAGGCATATTATCTATGGACATCCAAGGGGCAGTGTTATAAAATAATATAGTGTGGATGTCTACTACACCAAGAAGTTACTCCCACTAATTATCTACATTACTTCCTCGATTATGAAGATAACCTCCACCTTTATGATTATGATTGTTGTAACCTTTCACCTCCATAACCTCCTCTATTATATTCATGTTTAATGTCATGGTTATGACTAGCCTTTTGTATGCTTCTATGTTACACTGTAAATAGAGGCATACATGTTTATATTGTAGATACTTGAAGATTTTGTGAACACTTGAATACTTGTAATAATAAGAAAAGCTCTCATCTCTATTGTTTCTATATTTTGTTTTCATCTCATATATTTCTTGTCTTATTTTGCTTTAGTTTTACGACAGTTTTATTTTTTTTCATATTTTTATGAAGGATCTTTTCCAAAAGTCCAAAATCATAGGGATGATACTTTCAAAGTCTCCCTTCTTAAGCACTTCGTTAAAATCAGTTTTTTTAATTTATATAACTAACCTAAAAGGGTAACAATATTTGAAATATATTATAGACAAAAAGTGTAGAAACAAGAAAGAAGAACATCTTTTATTATCTTTGAAGTATCTAAGCGTGTCCAATATGAGTTTTATATATGTGATTTAGGGACCTATAGATGATGAAATTGCAACAGATTGATATGCTTAGAAATTTGTCACAACCCAGGGCTACACCTTAGATGTAACATGGTGTACAAGACCCTGAGAAGCCTCATACAAGCCACTTAGCATATAATAACATAAAATAATAGAAATTGGTACAGAAATTTAAAACATTTTTCCAATACAATTAAAGTCTTTATAAAACGAGCGGAAGTCTAATACAATTGTCTCAAACCATCTAAACATGAACATCTTTGGGACATAGACCATACAATAGTTCTAAACATAAAATGAAAGACATAAGGAAATGGTGGTCAATTCCTCGAATGCTATGAGGACTCACCAATCTTCAATTCTTACTCTACTATGATCCTAGCCACGAGGATGGAAGTCGATATCACTGGACCCTATAGTTGGATAAGAAATGTAGAAAAAAGTATGCATTAGTACAAAGATATACTAAATATGATGGCTATCATAAACATCAACATAGGCATAACATAGGCATTAGTCAATATAAGAGATATACCAAAATCATAAGAGATAAACAACATAAGTCATAAGCCTAATCAAGCACATAGATCATCATAATGTAAGAGGAACACTTCTCAAGTAACCTCAAATTATTCTTACTCAAGACTTGGGTCATCCATCTCTAGTTATACACATCAAAGAAGGCAACTCAAACGACAATCCAAGCTAAGATATCATCATACAAGTGAATCTCATATTAAAGCATGCTTACAATACTTCCTTGAAGTAATCTTATTTCATCATAATTATACTACTTTGATTAGGGGGCTGATCCCTCTTTAACTATTTCTACTATTCATGGAAGAGTACTTCCTTACTAGTTCAAGACAAGTCATTACTTATGAATGGTTACGATTTACCAATTCAAGGCTACCAAGGAAAAGGACCTCATCATGCTAGACCAAGCTATCTTGTAAAGCACCTTACTATGCAAGTCCAAGCTACTCAAGGAAGGGTACTATTGCTCAATCCAAGCTACCAATGAAATGGTTTGGCCTTACCAAATCAAGCTATCATGCAAGCATCCTCTCATGCTAGCTCAAGCTAACCATTGGAAGGGTAATATTGCTCAATCCAAGGCTATCCATGAGATCTACTAACTCAAGCTACCATGCATGGTATTATCTTACCAAGTCAAGCTATTCATGAAGGGACCTCATATTACCTCTTCAAGCTATCATAGTTCATACATGCTTTGATTCATTTTAGGTGAGAAAGCCTTTCTACCTAGAATCATTCATGTGAGAAAACCTTTCACATTCATGCATTCATACGTTCATAGTGTAAATCATGTGGGTAAATCCTTCCACAACAATTCTATCCACAAATCAATAATCATCATATAGTTTTACTCTCAAAGCCTTACTAATCATCATTCATCATACATGCCTTAGTCTCAAGACAATTCTAATCTCAAAGCTTACAAGCCATAGTTCAACATGTATTCTTTAATCTAAATAAATTCATGTCTATATGCTATAATCTCAAGCAATCTATAATGTATCTCATCAATCCTAGAAGAATACATCTAAATCCTCAATTTCCCCTTTCATGGAGTAAAATCCACATATATCAAATTCATCTTATAATCATGGGTTAGGCATGGGTACATGTACATTCACTCTAATATCATTGAATCTACTCGATTCAAGAATAAACAATCATAATCCACTCAATTGGATCAACATTTATCAATTCCAACACTTTTAGAAGAAACCCTAACTAGAGTTGGGGGATTTATATTTTTAATTTGGGGAATTATAGGGGCTCCATGGATGAAAGAATTCAATGGATGAAAATCCATCATACCTTGATTACAAAGCCCACAAAAGCTTGAAGATTGGAGACTTGAACTCGACCGAGCTTTAATCTCTTCCTTATTCTTCCACCTTCTTAATATTTGAGAGAGAGTTTTGGGTTTTATTTTGGGATTTTGAGAGAATGACTTGGATGAGGGGATTTAGGGGTAAAAAATACTTATATAGGTGGTCTAGGTCTAGGAAAAATGACACCGCGTTGATTTAATTAAAATCATAAAAGACCCTTGTGCCCCTAACTAAGCCGCCTAACCTTGACCCACGAGACCCCGCTGACGGACCGTGGATGGACGTACGGTCCGTCCTGGTCAAGCTTGGGTAGATACAAAGACTCTCCTGGGGACCTATGTTCCTTTAGCTACGAGCCGTGGACCCATCGACGAAGCATGGGTCCTGCGTGGTTACTGCCTTAGGTAGTTTTCTTGGTGCGCATCCACAGACCCATCTACGGTCCGTGGACTAACCCACGAGCCGTGGTTGGTCCTTGTGAGGTGGAACCTTGAAGTTCTAACATGCTATGCCCTCTATCTTGAATACAGGGTGTTACAAAAATACGCTACACAAGGTAGTAAAAATGTTAGGATTAACAAATCAAGCAATGGAATCAAATAATAGTAATGAAATAAAAAGCTAGTAGACAAATAAAATCTGAATTTCGAAATTGATTAGCGACAACGTCACTAAAGAAGCTTGAGATTGTTATGTTTCATAACTATGGAGCTTAAGGCTAAAAAAAGTGAGTATAATGCTTGTGCGTTCTTACAAAATCATATTTCTTTGTAATAAAATGATAAGCGCTTTTTATAGCTAAACTCTCTAGGAAAATATCCACAAATTCCATTCCAATAAAATCCATGAACAATATATTAGTTTAGTTATGTGATACTATATCTAGCACCATATCTCTAGATATTTTGTGAACAAAATCACCTCATAAGTCATGTTCAAGGAATAATGTCCAACATCGTTCTTGTTGTGTCATGTGTAACATGCCCTTTCATCCATGTGTTGTCTCCTAATTCATCTATGTCTGATTTTTACTCCATACATAGACGTGTGTCATAATTTTTCAATTATTACTCGTCATTTTATCTCGGCCATTATAAGATATGTTGTCCATTAATTTATGCTATTTCTTATAACATTTTTCTATATATTGCTCTATTCGGAGCAAATTCAAAGCATGCAATATACATAATTTTTTTAATCATGTCTTTAATTCTAATCATAATAGGTCTTTAAAAATATTATAGTAGAATTCTAAACAATGATTCAGAGAAATATAACTAAAAGTGCTAACCATGTGGAAATTGACAGTCACTCTGAATTGGTTAATCTAGCTACAACATCAACCATTAAACGAGGTTTAGAAATACTGAATGTTGAGAATATAATTAACAATTAAAAGTGTGCTCTCCCTCACATCTTAATCTTTTAGATGAGATGGTCACACACTTCAATATGGTATCAGAGCAGACAAGGGTCACGAGATCGAATCCCACCACTACCCTAATAAAAAAACATTCCACATGTTTGTCCCATAAAAAAGAATCAGGCCCACACGTGAGGGGGTGTGTTAAGAATATGTCTTGTGAAAGTCACAAAATTTATCTGCGATAAGAGGTCATGTCCTGGAAGGGTACGTTAATGGATCACATAAGTTCCCTGAAAAATTCATCCCCAATAATTCAAACAATGAAAATTCACATGAAGCAGATGTGAATCCTTCGTACTTAGAATGTCGAAAGTAAATTACTCTTTCGTTGGCTTCTTTCAATTCTCACTAAGAGCGTTTTGGCACAAGTTGTAGGGTGTGCCTCATCCATGGAAGTCTGACAAACATTAGAAAATATGTTTGCATCTCAATCGAATGTGCGACTTATGCAACTCCGTCTTCAGTTGCAGACCACAAAGAAAGGCTCTTTGTCCACAAAAGATTACCTTAAAAAAATAAAGTCTATTGTGGACAACCTTGCTGCAGCGGTACACCTAGTCAAATATGATGATCTCATTCTCTACATTCTTAGTGGCCTAGGCCTAGATTACGATGTTTTGATTGTTTCAATTACCTCTAGGGAAGAAGATATCTCCATTGTCGATATCCATGAGCTGCTCTTAAGTCATGAAACTAGGATTGAGAGTTTGAATCTTATAGAATAAGGTCTTGATTAAATTAATTTTGTAGTAAGAAATTTTAATAATAGTAAGAAAATGAGAATGGTTTTCGCAAGTACAATACATCAAATAATAACAATTGCAGGTTTGGATGAGCTAGTGGTCATGGTGGTCGATATAATATGGGTCATGGTCAATTTTATAATCCCACGGGCTCTTCTCAATGTCAAGTGTGTAAAAAATATGTTCTCACTACTTTAACATGTTATCATCATTTTGATCATGCTTATCAAGCAGGTCAGGGGAAAATATGTGCTAAAACTATAAAATTTCCACAATTTGATGTTATACCAGATGAATCAGATCACTATTAGATAAGATCAAACCAATCCAAAATGAAAAAAAAGACTGCTTCTATGATACAAGTACTTCGACCTATAGAGCCATCATGAAAGAATGAAAAATCCTTGAGAAAAATCTCTCTGATTTGATTAATGTTTGAACTTATGAGATGCGACTTGATCTTCTACGAGCAACAATCACTGGTGCCCCAGAGACTCCATATCATGATGGACTCTTCTTTTTTGACATTGTCTTTCCTTCCTATTATCCTAACAATCCTCTAATAATTAACCATTTATCATGCTGATTTCACATGAATCCAAATAATTATTCTAATTGAAGAGTTTGGTTGAGCCTCATCAACACTTGGAATAGAACCAAAGTGGAAAGATGGACACCTCAAAATTCTACGATATTTCAACTTATTGTCTCAATCCAAGGACTAATACTCAATTCTCAACCTTACTTCAATAAGCCTGGTTGTGAAAAACATATCAAGTCTGAGAGTTGGTTGAAGAGATCTTACTTATAATGAGGAAGTTTTCATAATGACCTGTAAAACTAAGATTTTCATTTTTGTATATCTCAAAAGAACTTTGAGGGATTTATACATTAGTATTTTTGTGAACGTAGAGAGTTTATACTGGCATCTCTTAATGCATATACTAGTAGACATGCAACTGTAGGACATTATCAAGTCATCGTCTCGAGTTTACACATCTGTTCAGTTTCAAAAAAATTAAGGAAAATGTTTGGGGAGTTAGAAAGTGCTATCAAGAAGTTGAACAACATGAATCAGGTAGTGGAAAAATCAAAGGATCTAGCTAAGAAAAGGATAATGAAAGATGCATCATCAAAGGCTATTGTAGTAGAGGAAAATAAGGCTAAAAGTAGACTTCTACAGTGGATCAATGGTTTTTTTTAAGTTCATTTTTGAATAATAGAATAGTAATTTTATGTTTAGAATTTGCACCAAATGGAACATTATAATGACAAGGTACATTGTATGATGCGTACTCACGATTATCCCCTTATTTTGATAGATTTATTGGTGTTATGAAAAGAAAAAAAAGAACAAGTATGGCTATTGTTTCAATATGGTATCATAGCAGGCAGATGTCCTAAGATCCAATCTCACTGCCACCCATATCAAAAAAGAATTTCTACGTGCTTGGTTCATGAAAAAGAATTAGGTCCACATGCGAGGGGATGTGTTGAGAATATAACTAACAATTAAAAAGTGTGCTCTCTCTAACAAATTAAACTATTAGATGAGATTGTTACACACTTTAATACTAAATTCTAATCGTTACTTCTTTCCCTTCGTTTTGTACCCTCTTACTTAAGCGAATTAAACTTATGACACGTTCTCATTATTAGTTATTTTCATTATGTGTGAGATACATTACTTAGATCCTTATTTTATAAAAAAAGTGAAGTTGAAGTTCAAAAGATAACTCATTTGCAAAATATTGCAAATTAGTTGCCAGGTTTATTTGTTAACCCTCTATTCTATACTTCTGAAGCGTGATAGATCAATTTATTTCAAATGTAAATCTCTTCGAGGAAATAGATAAACAAATGATCAATATTGTCATGATAATAAGACTGGTACTTTAAAATAACACCATGACATAACACTTTGATAAACTCCCGACAAAATTTAGATACTTACAAATGATAAAAGAAAAATATGAAAAAAATATCAATTAGTTATGTTGCATTGGAACCGATATCAAAATGACCATCGAAGGTATCTTTGATATAATGTAGCACTCAAAGAATATGAACAAATATTTGTCCATATTCTTTGATACATTTATATTTAAGTTCCTTGTCGAAGGTTTCTATAATATTGAGCACTACAGATGTGATATAACGATGAACTTGAATTCAAATTTGTCAAATAATATAAACAGATAAATGATTGGCCAAATAAATTACACAATTCAAGTATTTGATTTCACTTGAAAAAAGTGAAAAACTAGACTTACAGTTCAAGACCACGATATAATGTCGGTGAGGTACAAATAAATTATTATGCAAAATATAAGATCTTAAGATATAGAGTATGTTTTGTGCCTTGGGCATAAAGGTTTTCATAATATTATTGATGTTATTGTAGGGAGCTATATTTTCTTGTGGTGGAAGAAATGAGGTTTTTCTAAGTCTGACAATACATGATAAACTTGAATACGTATAATGTGATTGTCATGTCTAGCTAGACAATGAAGGTTATATGAAAATTTTGAAGCATATAAAAAGTTTGAAAGAAACTTATTCTATAAAGCTTGAAAAATACTTATATTGATTAAAATAATAAGAACGGATGTGGTAAGATCATCTTAGTGAATATTTTTCTCAAGAAATTGTACAAAAATAATCTTATATGCCTTTGTATTTTTATAAGATGGTCAAAATTTGAACATGTTATAACAACTATTAATATTGATGACCTGAACATCATTGACACTCTTAAAGAGTTTTCAAAAGTTGTTGAATTTTTGAAAATGTAATTTGAAATGAAAGGTCCTGGTAAGAATTTTTTTTTGTCTTGACCTACAGATTGATAATTTGACAAATGAAATACTTGTTCCTCAATTAACTTACATAGAAAACATTTTGAAGCAATTTTATACAGATAAATCACATTCATTGAGTACCATTATTATTGTAAGATCACTTGAAATAAAAAATAGTCCATTTTGATCTCAAGAAAAGGAAGAAGAGCTTCTTGGTGATGAAATTCCATATTTCAGTGCAATCGACACACATGTGTATCTTGCTAGTACTTGATCATATATTTGTTTTGTAGTGAGTTTACTAACAAGGTTAAACTTCTCCTCAATTAGAAGATATTGAAATGGTGTTAAGCATATATTTAGATATCTTCGGAGAATCATGGACATGCGTTTATTTTATTTCAATAAACTCAAGTCAGAAATGATTGATTATGCGGATGCAAAATATATGACCATCTCAAAAACTGGCTTAAAGTCAAACTTTGTCAAGAGGCCTTGATTGTTTTGATTGAAGTATATAAATTGAATGAAAATAACAACAATAACATATCTAGAGTAATACTACAAGTTAGATCTGCATGGGTAGAATATGCATATTTTCGATGATAAATTGAAAATCTCCATTGACAAGGCTAGAGTGAAAACCCAAGTATTTTCCAAAGGAGGTGTTGCTCTGGATTTCAAGGATGGAGGAACAAGTTTAAGAGTTACTATTGGTGCTATTATGTTAGAAGAGGGCCTTTGATTTACCATATTTATTCTTTTCCCAGAGTCTTCGTAGAATTACTTCAAATTTGCATGATGTTGATACAACTTTTATTGTTAGCTGTACAGAAGAGAGTGAGGTCATTAGCAAAGAAGAGGTGGGTAACTTTTGATCTGGAGATAGAGATGGATATAGGGGTCCAAACTTTTCCTAACACATCCCTATCAATGCTTCTCAAGAGTCTCTCTATAAAGATGTTGAAAATGTAGGGATAGATGGGGTCCCCTTGCCTGATGCCCACAGAAGGATAAAAGTAGTCAGTTTTGGAGCCATTGATGAGGAGGAGATGGAGGTGGTGGTGATTCAAGGCATAATGAGCTTGGTGAACTTGGGAGAGAATTTGAATAACTCTAGAGACTCTTTGATGAAGGATCATTCCAGTTTTCCAAAAGTTTTCTCAAGATCAATGTTTAGGAGAATTTTAGCTTTGGTACCGTTCATTTTCCTGAAATGGGAAATGTATTAATGGACTATGATGGCATTATCAAAGGCTCTTCTATTCAAGAGGGAGCTGGCTTGACTAGGCCCAATGATGCTAGGGAGGTAGGGTTTGATTTTATTGGTAATGATATTAGTAACGATTTTGGAGCCAGTGTTGCACATAGTAATGGGCCTATAGTTTTTCAGCATGGTAACATTCTGGCACTTTTCGTCATGCCCGAGCCGACACCTTGGACGCAACCGGCACTCGAGAACCATTGCTGGTACCCAAGAAAACCCTTGGCCTGACTTACTCTTTAGTGGAATACTTACTGAAGCAATATGCGGCTTAAAACAAAATTCAATCGTTTAATCTCAAAATAAATACTCAACTCGAACGTCTGAAAATACTCAATGTAGTAAACATAATAGTTGTAAAACAGTTTAACAAGAACTCTGAGGACATCTCAAATATAACTATCTATGAAGCATCAAATAGTAAGATAGGTGCCAACACAAGACCCACAACATCTCAAAGATACTAAACTCAAAGTAAAAGAGAGTTCCTCCGGAATGCAGGAGGCTCACCAAAAGCTATCTGAAGTGCAAAGATCTCAACAAAGCATCTGATGATGATCCTGAACACCTGTATCTGCATCATAAAAAGATGCAGGTCAAAGGACATCATTACATGGAATATACGAGTATGCAATATAACCAAAGTGAAATAACTGAAAGAAGGGACTGCAATCGATAAAATATACTCAAGCTAAATGTAAAGCAATAAAGGAGTTAAAGCATTTATAACTTTACAAATACTTCATCATCTCTGAACTTAACATAATAGGTGATATATAAAAATACACTTTAATTCTAATTGGTAGATTCTCTAATCAACAACCATCACTATGAGCTACATGATGATACAATGTCTCGCCCATGTAGCTAAAACTGTCATATACCTTGTCGGGGTATAAAACCTCTCAATTAAGTGGATCTAGTAAGTAATAAGGAATCATCCAAAATGTATAACCTTTTTTACCCATGTTGGCGACATGGTTTATGATGATGTTGAGTTGTTAGAACTCATCCCCATATTGGTGCTCCATACTACTCCCAATAATATATATTCATGCTCAAATGTATAAACCATACTCTTTTTTTTTTTTGAGGTAATTGCTCAAAATATACTCTTAAAAGAGGTAATGCTCTGAAGTATCTCTGAACTCATTACTCATTTAGAAAACAAGATTTCTCTTTTCTCAATATAAAATGTGTTACATTTGGGAATACTTAGTTCTCTTATACTATAACTCAAATCATGTTAAAATTTCTTTCTCAAAATCTCCTCTTTTCTTTCTCAGAAAAATCAATTTAAAATGATTATGTTTGTTCGAAAGATCCTCAATAAGAACTCAATGAATACTCAGGGATAGGGTTCATGCTGAAAATAGACATGAACAATAAACTCAACAATCTCAATGCACAATATACAACAGCTCAATAATTAGGAATAGAAACTCGAAATTTGAAATTAAGGAACTCAAAACTCAACATCAAATTCTTCTCAAGACTACTTAAAACTAAGGATAGAACCCTAGATTACTCTTTTAATGATAGAAAGTAGATGTAGGGCGTGAGGATGAACTAGTCCAACACTATGATAGCCTTAAATACCAAGAAGAATAAAGTTTTTGGTGAAATCGATGATGTTTGAAGAATGATCAAAACCCTAGATTTTTCTCTTCTTGGAACCTTTCTCTAAAGACTTGAAGTTTTAATGAATGTTAAAGAACTTATTAACACTTTCTACACCCTTAACTAGGTGTAAAAATTTCAGGGTTAAGGCTTATAAGGGGTAGAAAAAGACCAAACTACCCCTCTTAAAGGCTGTTGAAAATCGTATATGGGTCCATCTATGGTTTGTGGTTTGTTCTACAGACTATATATTCCATATGTGAAATTTATATTAAATTTAAGGCTCAAAATTTCATTCTACGGGTCCAATCTACGACTCATAAAGTTTCTACGGGGCATTGATCAAATCTGTAGACTTTATAAAATTTTTAGGCTCAAAATTCCATTCTACATGTCCAAACTATGGCTCGTAGAATGGATATGTAGGAATTGGACCCTAAAAATCAAACTCTCTAAAGTTTTTGACAACTTGACAGTACGGGTCATCAAAAGTTTGACAGCTGATATACCGTGAGTTTACGGTATTTTTGATACGTTTCACTTATGAGTTGTGTGTATTTAGGGCCATTTTGTATTGGAAATAATGTTTTATGTGTTATGTTTGCAGGATATAGGCTTTGATGCGATTGAGTGAGATGACAACTGAAATTCAGCAGAAGTGGCCACCCACGGAGTGACCTACGGATCGTAGGTCCTGTAACGGTCCGTTGATGGGTAGGCGTAGACAGGAGCATTAGGGAATTCTGACCAAGTGTGGAACTACGAAGCGATCCACGGACCGTAGGTCGACCCACAGGCCATCCTGCACATCTGTCAAATGTGTTCAGAGAGTTGAAGTTCCAATACCTGATGAAAATCCTAAGTGTGGAGCGACGGAAGAGGACCCATGAACCGTAGGTCAACCTACGGTCCATCCTGCACGTTCGTCGTTGCTGATCTGGGAGTGAAGGTTCCAGCCTCTGCTAAAAAAGTTCTAAGTGTTGACCAACAGAGGGGACTTATAGACCGTAGGTCAACCCACGGTCCGTTGGTCGAGTCGGCAATCAAAGCCGCGTCCCAGAAGTTTATTTTTTTGTTTTGTTTCCTTTTTGTTTAGGGCATGTTTTTCTATAAATAGGGTATGTAAACCTTGTTTTTGGGGGTTAGATATTATTGTTTACTTTTAGTTCTTGATATTTTCTTTGGGAATTAATTTGCAACTTTGGCAATTTGATTTTTGGATTTCGGTTTATAAGATTTTCGCTTTGAAATTCAATTGGAGATTTTGGGTTTCTTTTACTCTAAACGTAAGTTCATGAATTCTCTTTATCAAAACATGAATTGTGTTCTTTCAAGAACGAGTAGCTAAATCCACAACCCTCCAAGAGCAATTAATAACGTATGAATAATAATTAAGGAATTCTTGAATAGTGTTTGTGCCTGTATTGGTAATTATTTCGCTTAGAAGTTTAACGAGTGCACACATTAGAACTCGCCTTGTTGCTACTTGCCGGACCAAGGAGGTAGTTAATGAGAAAAGAATTGTCAACAGAGATTTAGTGGGATACTATTTAATAGTCTAATGTCAATTGGTGCGAGGGTGAAAACTAAGCCATACATTGATGTGATGTCTAATCTATGCTAAAGGTAAGGGTTAGTAAAGTATAAACACGTTGCCGGACCAAGGTGCGGGGTGAAATTCCCTATTTGGAGGACCATTCACTTAGGGATACCTATCTTACCAACTTTTCATGTAAAACACTAGGAAATGATTACTATTATTAGGATCACCGCGTTAAAAGCTTATGGGGAACACATACACCCTAGTTTCTCTCTCATATTGATAACTTAAAGTTTGAATCTTGCTCACCTATTACTTAAACAACAATCGGTTATTTGCTTACAAAACCCCCTTTTTTATTACTTATTTCGGAAATAGTTTGACTAAACGGATATAGTAGTGAGTTAAGTTTAAGTCTGAACCATATTCCTCGTGGGATCAACCCCAACCTACAAGTTGGGTTCTTTATTTGACGACGACCGCTTATACTTCTTTAGGGAAGTGTAATTTAAGCG
Source organism: Solanum pinnatisectum (assembly GCA_035578085.1). NCBI lineage: Eukaryota > Viridiplantae > Streptophyta > Magnoliopsida > Solanales > Solanaceae > Solanum > Solanum pinnatisectum. Next base: position 37,075,483 of record CM069076.1, on the reverse strand, counting down.
TATCAACAACCTGTAGAAACAAGTAGTATGAACTGACTATAGACAACTCTAATATGACAGTCTCTGGTAAAATATCCCTAACTTTCTACTCCAAATTAGAAATGAGAAACATTGGTGGAGTTGGAAAGAAGACTCAAAAACCTTCAATTTGGTAGGTGATGGGTCACCTAATTCATTATGTGTTGAAAGATATGATCGTTTGAAGTTGACCTGAGTAAAATCTTACATCAAAACATACTCGGTAAGGAAGCTTTCAACTCAACTTTGTGCTAGGGATTCTAGTGACCTTAATTCATAACCAAATCCATTCCCACACTAAAGAATTTACCTTTACATATATGAGCAATTTAAGAATCAAGCGATACGACCTTACACACAAATGAAGAATAGTTCAGGCATTAGCTTAGAAATTTTTGGGGTGTTACAATAACTATCCCTTGGAATAGTTAGTCCTTGAATGTAGTTGAACTGTGCATGGAAGGATAGGGAAATGTTTAATAGCCCAATTTAATGCAAAAATACTCATAAAACTCATGAAGTCAAAACACTAAAGTATGGATTGAATTAAATGAGTACTTTTAGGAAGAGTTAATATCTTGGACTGGAACTATATCAGAGGAGAAGAGATGAGGGTATCTAGTCTTCATATCCTCCTCAGCTTCCCAAGTTACCTCCTCAACAAACTAATTTCTCCATAAGACCTTGAATGATGCAACCTCTTTGATTCTCAACTTGCGAACCTGATGATTAAGAATCTGAATGGGAATCTCCTCATAAGATAAGTTTTCCTTGGTACTAATATTATCGGTAGACACAATAAGTGAAGGATCACCTAAATACTTCTTTAGCATAAATATTTAGAATAATTGATAGACTGTTGCTAACTCTGGCAGTAGCTCCAATTCATAAGCTACATTACCAACTCTCTTAGATATCCTGTAAGGACCAATGTATCAGGGATTGAACTTCCCTTTCTTACCAAACCTGATAACATCGTTCATGGGTGAAACCTTCAAATAGACCCAAAAATTAACCTCGAATTCCAAATCTCTTCTCCTAACATCTGTATAGGATTTATTACGGCTCTACGCTGTTTTCAACCACTCTTGGATTGTTTTAACCTTTTCTATGGATCGATGAACTAAGTCTGGTCCTATCAACTCAGCTTCACCAACCTCAAACCAATCAATAGGAGATCTACAACTTCACTTATAAAGAGACTTATCAGGAGCCATCTGAATACTGGAGTGATAGTTGTTATTATATGCAAACTTTATAAGAGGCAAGTGTTCATCCCAATTCCATTTCAAATCCAACACACATGCTTTTAAAATATCCTCTAAGGTCTGAATTGTGTGTTCTGCTCGACCATTTGTCTGAAGATGAAAAACAGTACTAAGGCTTACCTTCGAACCCAAACCTTTCAGAAATGACTTCTAAACATGAGCGGGTGAATTGCACACCCCTATCTGGAATGATGGACAAAGGGACTCTATGAAGTTAAACTATCTCACGAATGTATAAACTGGTATAATCTTCTACTGAATTTGTAGTCTTTACCAGTAAGAAATGGGTTAATTTAGTCATCTGATCTACAGTCACCCAAATTGATTAATGCTGCCGTAAGATAGCGGCAAGCTTGTGATGAAGTCCATATTAATCATCTCCCATTTCCATTTCGGAAGAGCTATGTTCTGAGCCACACCACATGGCTTTTTGTGTTCCACCTTGACTTGATGGCAATTCAGGCACTTAGCGAAAAATCTGCAATACACCTCTTCATACTATTCCACAAATAGACTTCTCTCAAGTCGTGGTACATCTAAGTAGAACCCAGATGAATCAGATATTTGGAACTATGAGATTTTTCCATGATCATCTCTTGAAGTTCATCCATATTTGGAGCACATAATCTACCTTGATATCTCAACACACCATTTCCCCCTTATTAAAAAGCCATCACCTTCTGCATATGAACATTTACCTTTAGCTCAAGTAAGATGGGGTCTTTGTCTTTCTTCTCCTTCACTTCTGATACTAATGATGATTCAGCCCCATCCATCACAACAACTCCACCTTCACTAGAATTTAACAAATGGACTCCCAAACGTCTAAGCCTGTGAACTTCCTTAGCCAACTCTTTCTTGTCTTTGTCGATATGAGAAGTATTCCCATGGATAATCTGCTTAGGCATCAACAACAATGTTAGCCTTACATTGATGATACAATATACTTATGTCGTAATCCTTGAGTAACTCTAACCACCTCTTTTAAATGAGATTAAACTCCTTCTAATTGAAAAAATATTAGAGACTCTTGTGGTCGGTGGACACATCGACATGAATGCCACAAATATAGTGACGTCATATCTTGATAGCAAAAACTATTGCTGCCAACTCAAGATCATGAGTCGGGTAGTTCCTCTCGTGAATCTTAAGTTGCCTAGAGTCATAGGTTATAAACTTACCATTCTCTATCAACACACAACCAAGCTCCACTCTGGATGCATCACAATACACAACAAAACAATCAGTACTGTTTGGTAGGGTCAACACTAGAGCACTAGTTAATCGAGTTTTCAATTTCTGAAAACTTTTCTCACAAGCTTCAGACCATTGAAACTTAGTTGTATTCTGAGTCAACTTGGTCAATGGTGATGAAATAGATGAGAACCCCTTGACGTATCTTCTATAATACTCTGGAAACCCCAAGAAACTTCTTATATTAGATGGGGATGTGGGTTTGGGCCAATTCTGCACTACCTCAATCTTTTGAGTGTCGATTCGAATTCCTTCGCTAGACCCGATATAGCCTAATAACGTGTTAGATTCATGCCAAAACTCACACTTATAAAACTTGGCATATAACTCTCGATTATTGAGGGTTTTAAGGACTATCCTTAGATGATTGAAATGATCCTCCTCATTCTTAGAGTAGATCAGGATGTCATCGATAAGTATAATAGCAAACACATCCAGATACTGCTTAAATACTCTATTCATGAGATCGATGAAGGTTGTAGGAGTGTTAGCCAAACCAAAGGACATAATAAGGAACTCATAATGACCAAAATGGGTCCTGAATGTTGTCTTCGGGATGTCACTCTCTCTCACTCTCAACTGGTGATAGCCAGATCAAAGGTCTATCTTAGGGAAGTAAGTGGCACCCTAAAGTTGATCAAAGAGGTCATCAATTCTCATAAGCAGTTACTTATTCTTTATTGTGATCTTGTTTAACCGAAAGTAATCAATACATATCCAAAGGTAACCATCTTTCTTTCTCACAAACAAGTTAGGTGCGCCCCAAGGTGAGACCTTATAAAGAAGATCTCGCAACTGGTTTTTAACTCTTTTATCTTAACATGAGCCATTCTATATGGAAAAATAGAGATGAGCTGAGTATTCGAAATGATATTTATTCTGAAGTCTATTTCCCTTTTAGGATAGACTCTAGGAAGATTGTCTGGTATGACCTGGGAACTCACTCACGATTGGAACTGACTGAATAGGTGGTATCTCAATACTAGAGTCATTAACTCAAACTAAGTGATAAATGCACCCCTTAGAAACTAATCTTTTGTCCTTAAGGTACACAATAAAATGAACCTTAGGCATTGTTAAACTGATCCTCCACTTTAAAACTAGCTTATTAGGAAACTGAAGCTTGACTACTTGAGTTTTACAATTGATTGAGGCATAACAAACATGAACCCAGTCCATACCTAGAATAACATCAAAATCCACCATTTCTAGCTCAACTAAGTCATCCATGGTGTCTTTGTGATAGACAAAGATGGTACAATCAAGATATACTCTTTTGAATAGAATAGATTCACTAACAGGTTTGGAAACATTGAAGGGCTCAAGAAGTTGTTCGGGGGAAATACTGAACCTCATGGATACATAAGAAGTCACAAAAGACAAACTCACACCTGGATCAAGTAAGACATAAACATCATTAGAAAAGACTTTAAGCATACCACACTGACAACATGTCGTAAGTTCTCCTAATCCTGGCGACTACCCATAGCATACAAATGATTTATACCTTTACTTGTTCCTGAAGTAGATCCTCTCTGAGCAGTCTTATCTACTAGGGCTGTTGAAGAAGATTGGGCTATATTGTCTTAATTACCCTGACTGTTCTTAGGCACTCTCTCTTTAAATAACCCATCTGACCACACTTGAAGCAGCCATTGGAGCTATCATGGCATTCTCCTGGATGGTTTCTGCCACAACTAGTGCAAGTAGAAGTCCAGTTAGCCCCTTGTGCCACACTACCTTGATATTGAGTACCCTGAGCTCTGAAACTTTAGGAATTCTGATTCCTGTGATCATTCCTGTTTCTTAGTGTAGGTGCACTAGCTGATGATGGGATAGCTCCTTTAGCTAAAAAGATGATTGATTCCCATATTTGATCTTCTGTTGGCCAGTTTCATGACTTGTTGTCTTATCCCTCTTGTTGCGAAACTCTTCTTTGTCCTTTTACTTATCTTCCTCAACCTGATACATATGAATCATGAGCCTAGCAATGTCTGTGTCACTTATCAACATGGCTGCCTTATCTTCCTAACTTGATAAGCGGGATAACTCAGACACGAACAAACTTATCCTGCTCCTCAAATCCACCACTATCTCCGGAGCATAGCGGGATAGCTGATTAAACTTGAGAATGTACTCCTACACATTCATAGCTTCTTGTTTCAGAATTAGGAGCTCTCTCACCTTAGCTTCCCTATCTCTTGGGAAAGAAACACCCCAAGAAAGCATTCTCAAACACAGTGCAACTCAAAACTGGTGCCCCCTCTGCCCCTATTCATCTTCCACTGATCATACCATATCCTAGAAACACCTTTGAGCTGATATGAGGCTAACTCCACACGCTCTACATCACCAACACATATGACCTCAAACACTTTTTGAAGCTCTTTCATAAAGTTCTTCCGATCCTCAGTGATCTTCGACCGTGTGAACTCTGAGGATTCATCCTAAAACACTCACACATTCTGGATGTATCGGCCATATCTTGATGACCCACTTCTTATTGACCAGCCTAATTTACCACAACCTGAGCGAATAGATTTCTGAACTCAACATTGGTGACATCTCCTTGAGAGAGTTGCACTTCTGGTGCGTTGGGAGCTTCTTGACCTTAAAGATTAGCATTCCTCCTAGTAATACGTCCTCGAACATCTCTTCATGGAGGTATGATCTCAAAATACACACGTAAGCATGAGTTAGAAGAAATTTATAGAGTTGAACTCAATCATACGAACAGAAGTAAAAAAATTTAAAAGTTCCTAAATGTCATATTTCCTCATTATAGATGTGGCACGCTTCACACTAATAACAATGACTCTACTAGACATGACTTCATAGACATCCTAAGACTCTTGAACTCTTTGCTCTAATACCAAGTTTGTCATGCCCGAGCCTACACCCTGGACATGGCCTGCATTCTTTAAACATTGTTGGTCCCCTAGCGAACCCTTGGCCTAGTTGACTCTTTAGCAGAAAACTTACTCAAGCAATATACGTCTTAAAACAAAATTAGGTCATTTAAACTCAAAGTCAATATGCAGCTCAAATGTCTGAAAATACTCAATGTAATAAACATAAAAGTTGTAAAACAGTTTAACAAGAACTCTAAGGACATCTAAAATCTAAATATCTATGAAGCCTCTAATAGTAAGATAGGCGCCGGGACAAGACCCACGACATCTCAAAGATACTAAACTGAAAGTAAATGTGTAGTCCTCTGGAATGTAAGGAGGCTCACCAAAAGCTATCTGAAGTGCAAAGTGATATGAACAAAGCACCTGTTAATGATCTTAAACACTTTTATCAACATCATAAAAAGATGCAAGTCGATTGACATCAGTACATGGAATGTATGAGTATATAATATAATCGAAGTGAAATAACAGAAAGAGAGGACTATAACAAATAAAATATACTCAAGCTGAATATAAAACAATAAAAGAGTTAAATCATTTATAGCTTTACAAATACTTACTCATATCTGAACTCAACATAATAGGTGATATATGAAAATACACTTTAATTCTAATTGGGAGATTCTCTAATCGACAACCATCACTATGAGCTATATGATGATACACCATCTTGCCCATACTGCCAGAACAAGGTTTATCTTTTGTCAATGTAAAAGGTGTTACATTTGGTAATACTTAATTCTCTTATACTCTTACTCAAATCATGTTAAAAATTCTTTCTCAAAGCTCATCTTTGTTTTTTTAGAAAATCAATTTAAATCAATTATGTTTGTTTGAAATATCCTCCATAAGAACTCAATGGATACTCTGGGATAGGTTTCATGCTGAAAAATAGACTTGAACAATCAACTCAATAATCTGAATGCACAATATACAACAACTCAATAATTAGGTATAGAAACTCAATATTAGTGATTTAAGAATTCATAACTCAACATCAAACTCATCTCAAGAATATTCAAAACTAAGGATAGAACCTTACATTACTCTTTTACTAATAGAAAGTAGATATAGGGTGTGAGGACGAACTATTCCAACATTATAATAGCCTTACATACTTGGAAGAACAAAGTTCTTGGTGAAATCGATGAAGTTCGAAAAACGCTCAAAACCCTAGATTTTTCTCCTCTTGGAACCTTGCTCTAAAGACTTGAAGTGTTAATGAACGTAAAAGAACATATTAAAATTTTTTATAACCTTAACTAGGTGTAAAAATGTCAGGGTTTAGGCTTAAAAGGGGTGGGAAAATAATAAACTACCTTTTAAAATTGTCGTAAACCATCTACGGGTCCATCTACGGTTTGTGATTTGTTTTACGGACCGTATATCCCATCTGTGAATTTAAATTAAATTTTAAGGCTCAAAATTTAATTCTACGGGTTCAATCTATGACCCATAGAAGTTTATACGGACCGTAGATCCAATCTGTAGACTTTATAAAATTTTGAGGCTTAAAAGTCCATTCTAAGAGTCCAAACTACATCCCATAGAAGTTCCTACATCCTGTAGAATGGATCTTTAGGAATTGGACCCTAAAAATCATACTCTCTGAAGTTTTTGATGACTTGACAGTATGGGTCATCAAAATTTTGACGGCCCGTAGAAACAATTCGTAAGAACTGACTTCTGGCAACTTTGATGTGACAGTTTCTAGTAAAATGACCATAACTTTTTTTCTCTAAATTAGAATGAGGAAAAATTCATAGCGTTGGAAAGAGGACTCAGAGTCCTTCAATTGGTTAAGTCATGGGCCATCTAATTCATTACGTACTGAAATATATGATCGTTTGAATTTTACCTAAGTAAAATCTTACATCAAAACATTTTTGGTAAGGAAACTTTCAACTTAACATTGTGCACAGAGATTCTAGTGATCTTAATTCATATCCAAATCTGTTTCCACACTAAAGAATACTCTTTTACACATATGAGTAATTTAAGAATCACCCGATACGACCTTACACACAAATAAATAATGGTTCAGGCATTATCTTAGAAGTTTTGTGGGTGTGACACTTTTGGGATAAGGCACAATTTATCTGGGGATCCATGTTGCTGTACCTGAAGGTATGGTCGCATAATTCCAAAACTTTCCCTTTCACTTTATCCCAATATTTTTTGTATAAGAGGAGGTGGAGGCCATTAGCACTTCGAGCCTTGGAGGGTTTGAAGCTTTTGATTGCTTGTAGAATTTTTATTCTCTGAGAGTGCTATCAAGAGTGGTATCCTTGACATTAGTTAGACAGTTAGGTTCATGACTAGACACTTTTTTGGTGGGCATGAAAGATGGGTGATCAGTCCTGCAAAGGTTTGAATAGAAAATGGTCACTTGGCTTTGAATGGAAGTTTGATCAAGGGACTAGTTCCTAGAATCATCCTTGAGGGCTAGGATTCTGTTTCTATGCCTCCTGTTGATGGTAGAGGTATGGAAGTCTGGTGTTAGAGTTTACATCACTAAGCCAACTGATTCTAGATTTAATTTTCCAGAAATCCTTCTAAAATTTGAGCTTGATGTCATACTCTACCATAAGGTCTTTCTAAAGCTTCTAAAGGAAGGTACTGAAGGGGTAAATAGTGGAATTTTGGATTCTACCTATTCTCGCCAAGATTCTATTTATCTTGTCGAATATGTTCCCAAAGGTGTATTTGTTCCAAACCTTAACTTCCTTCTACAATATATTAATGGCCTTAATTAGAGAGTTTGAAAGGCTAAAAGTATTTTAGACTAGGCCCAGAAAGGATAGGTACCCACACCACATGGGCTCAAGACTAAAAGGAATGTTTTGGTTATTGGGCCTGTCTTTACTAAGTTTGACCAAAAAGAGGTAGTGATCAAAATGGGTGTGAGGTAGGTGGGTGGCATTAGATTCAGAGTATTGAAAAATCCATGTGTCGTTGTCCATGCACATATCAAACCTTTTTAGGATAAGGCTTGATTTGGATATGTAATGCTTATTAGTCGAAGTGTATTTGCCACCTTTAAACTCTAGGTCTATCATCTTATTGTAGTTCAGAAAGTTCTAGAGGGAGTTAATTTTGTTGTTGTTTATACTCCTCCCTCTGAACTTATCTTTTGCAATGAGGACCTAGTTAGAGTCTCCCCTAATGAATAGGTCACTAGAATAGTTCTGGGAGATTCTAAAGAGATTGTCCCACAAAATACTTCTATCATTATAGGCAGTATTGGCATAAATAGTAAAGAAAAACCACGAAATGGGTAGGATTTTACCTTTACCATGACATGAATCCCCTACGGACTAACATAGATATTGTCCAACTTTAGCAAATCTTCTTTCCACATAATAACAATGCTACCTAAAAGTCCCTCTGCTGCCGACTGGATTTGAGCATCAAAGACTAGGTCTTTCGTGATCTTAGCATGCTCAGTCACCTTGGTTTCAAGGAGTACCATCATAAAGGGATTGTGCATATTGACTAGGGATTGACATTGCCTTCTAAATGAGGCATTGTTTGCCCCACTAGCATTCTAGATTTTGAAGTTCATTTGGCACTCATGTGTTGTTGGATTCTCTAATTTGCCCTTCCCTTTCTCCAACTGGGTGGGCTTCCTTGAATCCCTGAATAGGTTCAAAGCTACTATTGGCAGGAGTTCCTTCATTTGATTCCTCAAATTCAGAGTAATCTTCTTCACCACAATTGAAAAAGCTTCTCTAGATGTCTCATTGAATTATTTCGTCACTAGCTTTTCCAGTTGATAGACCTCTGTGCTCTGTTTTCCAGTGCCTCTAATAATTCTTCTAACTCTTTGTTGCTCTGCCTTATCGCGTCTAGCACTGAAAGAGTTTCCTTCATTGGGTCTCCTGCCTCGTTCCTTTATGCTATCGTGAACCATGACATGAACTTAGTGGTGAGAGTCATTGGGTCCTGGGTGGTTTTTGGGAAGAATAAAATTTATTGGTGAACCTGAGACATGAGAGAGCTTATGTCTTGGACATGTATGTCAGGTCTTCATAAATATAGTCTTGGAGCACCGTTTGCAGCCATAGTTGTTCGCCAAAACCCGAAATGGATAGGTTCATCCCCTCTCTTATGTAGTGGGCTAGGAAGAGTGGGTCTTTGATGGTGATTGACATTGGTTGTGTCCTGATATTTAGGGTTAGTGTTAGTTGTTGACCGTGGAGAGCCAATTCCAGGCATGACTCTGGAATGTATTTCTTCAACAGTGGGGTGGTGACAAAGAAGATTGGTGGCGGTAAGTAGGGGCTGTCATTTTCCATTTTGGGGGATGATTTGGGTGTTTGAGGACTTTAGGGTTATACTTAATTGGGTTGCATGGTTTCTAGAGGATTTAATTTATGCGACGACCATTGTCACATCTTCCCCGGTGCAATGATGATTACTCTACTTAGTAGGAAGGGGTTATTGGATGAAGAGCGATGTACCACAGATTTACGGTATATATAATGCTTTAAACTTGGAGTTTTGCATGTTTCTTAGGCACTTGTTAGTAGATATGATGGTATTTGTGTCTATGTTTGTAGGAAAATAGGTTTTGGCAGGTGGAGCAAGGAACTTTAGTGAAGCAGCAACTTTTTGAAGACCTACAGATCGACCTACAAGCCATAGTTAGAGCTACGAGCTATAAAGCTGACTCATAAATGAGAAACAAAGATTTCGGAGTTAAGTATGGGGCCACGAGATCGGACTACGAGACGTGGATTGACCTATGGTAGGTCCTAGTTGAAGGATAATTGAGATATGTAGAGTCCCAATACTTTGCACTACGATTTTCCAGGACGGACCGTGCAAAGGTCTACGTGTCGTAGATCATGTTCGTAGAAAAAGTCCAAATGAACCTTGAAGAAGCTGCCCTATATGAATGGGGTCTACGAGCTTTCGCTTGACCTACGAGTCGTAGACTAGGAACCATAGACACGACTGCCGAATCCTATGTTTCTACATTTTTAGTCTATTTTATTTAGAATAAGATATCTATAAATAGTCGTTTTTATTTACTTTTTGGAGTTAGACAGTTATACTTTGGTTCTTTACTTTGAGAATTAATTTGTGAAACACTTTTTCATATTAATTCTTGAATTGTTGGTTTGTATTGCATCTTTTGTTCTTCAATTCAAGATTTCATAATTCATCAATTATTCTTGTAAGATCATGATTTATCTTAACTCAACTAATACATTGTATTCAAACAAGTATGAATAGCTGATTCCAAAACTAGTGTTGTGGAAACCATGAGGAATTAACAATGTAGACCTAATAATTAATAATTCTTCAATAGTGTTTATGCATGTATTGTGTTTCTCTTTGATTTGATTACTTTTTAACAAGGGCCAACGTTAGAACTCTCATTATTCCTGCTTGCATGACCAAGGAAGTAACGAATGGGAGAAGAGATTATACAACGGAGATTTGAGGACAACAACCCTCATCTAATAGCTTGAACTAGACCAGAGAATAGTTAATCTAGGGTCAAATGTAAGGATCAGTAAAGCATACACCCGTAGACCAACCAAATTTATATGGTGAAATTCACTTATTTTGGGAGACCAACCACTTAGGAAATACCTAATTTACAAACTTTGCATGCTAGACACTAGACAAGGTTACTACAGTAGGGTTTACTGCATTATGAACTTGTGTGAAACACAAATACCCTAGTTTCATCTTTTATTGATTCTACAAAACACTCAATCATGCTTACTGTGGTATGCTTTACTAAAATAATTATATAAAACTTTTGTTTCACAACCCCCCTTTATGGAAATAACTCGACTAAGTACAACTAAGAATCAATTGCTAAGTCTAAACCTCATTCCTCGTGGGATTGAACCTAACCTCTGTTAGGTTCTTTATTTAAACCAAAAACACTTATACTTCTTTGGGGAGGTGTAATTTGGGCATATATGAGAAGTGATGGTTTATCGCTCCGTAGTAGAAGTTGCAAAGTCATGACTGATTTTTGGGCTTCCCCTAGGGTTGTGCTGCCTCGAAGGGCCTACCTCATTAAATGAGGACTGAAGTTCCCTTTGTATCCGATTCTTGGTGCCAGTGATCTTTGGCGCATGTTTTACCGCATGGGGTCCATTTGCATTGATGGCTTGAGATCCTTGCTCAGATTCTCTCCCTAACTCATTAATGCTTGCGTAAAGTATTTCATCATCCTTCTAGTTTCCTTCTTTCCACAATTTGCTTTTCCCTTTGGCTATGTCTGCCCTAACGTTTCCTTGGTAAAGGTAAGTATTGTGAGAGTTAATTGAAATTGATTGAGAGTTTTGAACATAAAATTTACCTGTTGTAGGATCGGAAACTTTTACCACTATTGTTGGTATGCTAGTACCTTCGTGTTTTGACTTGTGTTGTGTTGTTTCTGCTACTTTTTTCCTATTTCCCCTTTGGAATGAGATTGTTTTCCATTGCTCATGGGCTGATTATTTTGGTATGTCAGTTTCATTCTCTGGGTTTTTTCTATGGTGGTAGTTTTTGTGGTGAAGGTATAGTGGTTTGTTGTATGGCCAATTCTCCTGCACGCCGTTCATATTGTCCCTTTACCTCCATAGATGATTTATTGTAGGTGGTCACCTATACGGATATTCTTCCTGACTAGAACTCATATGATGCAAATTCTTGCATATCGCCCTCTGACGAGAACTCTTATAATATAAATTATTGCATAACGCTCTCTGACGAGTTAGAGGTTTAGACCTATTTGAGGTATTTTATTTCACCAAATAGTGTCCTCAATGTTATTTTATGTCCATATCTGATGCTTAAGTGTTTATTTGCAACTATGAAAGCTTAAGGACAAGGCAAGGACAAATGTATGCAAAATGAAGTCAAAACTTAGAAAAACAAAGAAAGTGTGAAGCTGAAGCTCGCAAAGAGCACTTGGCGACTCATCAACAGTGCTAGACCTCGCTAAAAGTGATATAGTCTTATACTAAAAAGATCAAAGCAGGTTGGTAAGAAGATAAAGTGAACGGCGACTCGCCAACCAAGTTGGCGAGGTAATGTGAAATCACTGAAGATACCAAAGATTTTGCTAAAAATAGAGAACACAGTGGTGAGCATAGGTGATATTTAGTGACTCACCGATTGTGAACGACAATATTCGTCGGGCTCACCAAATGATGGTTCAAGCATCTCAAGCCTGAAGTCAAATAAGGAAATGCGAGAAGATGTGTTGGTCGGTGACTCACGAGTAGGTCGGCAAGCCCGACTAACATCACCTGTTAGGTCTCGAAGTAAAATTTGTGCTGACTTTGGGGAAGGTATAAATAGTTGAGAAGAGAGAGACAATTTATCTTCCATTCTCTGCATTTAGAGTACATAAGAACATTACAAAGATTTTGACGTTTTAGTGAATCAATTCAGACGGAGAGCAACTATTTTGATATAACTCTATTCAATTTCCCTATGTGTGGCTAAAACCCCAATTTTGGAGATTGTGTAAATCAAGTTAGGTATTGATTAACATAGTGGGTTCATGTGAATTGCTCTGTTTTATATTAATTTTCATGAATTCAATCTGATTATCATGTTTTAATCAATCAATTGAGGTTGTAAACTCAATTTCTAATTTATATCTTCATGTTTTGCTTAAGAAAGATTGCATGAAGTAGATGATTGAATTGATAATTGCATATTGGTGTTAATTGCTAAGTTTGCTTGAGAAAGAGATTTAGATTTTATCGTTAAATGCTAGATTTGCTTGAGAAAGAAATCATCTTAAGGTTATATATTGTTTGGCATGGCTTGCACTAGAGGCTTGAGAAAGATTAGTATATAAATGTGATTGAGAAATACATATCTTCTAATTTAGATTGATCTAGTTTATCCATGAGAGATTAATATTCTTGAGCAATCACATTTACCCATACTCAAAATTGATACCCACTTCCACACATCCCTAGATCCATTCTCTACTTGCTAAATACTCTTGCTAGTTGATCTTAGTAAACAATTGTTACTACACTTTCACAAATTGATTATTTGAAATGTCTAAAATTTCTTTTAAGTTAATCGTTGATTGTTATATTTCTACAAACAATTAGATCACAAATTCAACATCCTAATTGAATTTTAATACAGATCGCTCCCTATGGAATTTGACCCCGATCTCATACGTTGGGTTATTATATTGCTGATGATCGATTACTCAATGACTTGTAAGACAAATAATTGAGCGTTATCACCCTCGTAAGGTTGCTGAGGTGCATGTGTCAATTTTGCTCCCAATTTTCCTCCTACTCTTTCTAGGATGCTTTTGTTATAGAATTCAGTTGGGAGTTGTGCAAGTCTAATTCATATCGCGCTGTGAGTTATGGTTGATTCTTCAGGGGAGAAGTTTTGTTCCCATCTTTTGACAGAAAGAAATTTGTCTGTAACGAACCATGGTTCCCCTTGCAGTGCTTTTTTCATGTTCTCTTGCAGAGGGAATCTTGTTTTATGGAAGCCCCACCCTAGATCAATTAGAGTTAGCGCTTCGGTGGGTTTCCAGAGTTCTATTAGTTTTGTTTTGAGTTATTGATGTGCTATTTTTTTCCCATGAGCTTGATGATGACTAGATTTTTCCAGGAGAGGTAGATTCTTTTTTTCTCTTCCTCAGTGAGGCTTATTCCATTTTCGTTTTCTATTTCGTTGTCTCTTCCAGTTCTTTGTTTGTCCCCCTGCTTGCGTAGTTGTGATTGATTTCGAGTTGTTTATCCATTAGGACTTTCGTGAAGGAGTGCTTCGGAGGTGGGTCTTCCTCCATTTTTTCTTTCTCATTCGGTGGTTCCTGTGTTGATGTAGGTGAAGTAACGGTGACGAGGTAGGGTGTCATGGTCATATCTTCGGGATGGGACTTTTCATAGAGAGAACTTTAACATATTGAGAAAAAAGATTTAATACATGAATTACTTACATTCATATTCGTGTATACATACATATTCCCTAGGTTATATATATCATTTTGGATAAGAATGTAACTATTAATTTGAACATTTAACATAATTTGAACATTTAACATGTTGATTTTCAAAGTAATTTCGAGACATATAAATAGAGATCACATTCACCTTGTGAAATACACTTAAACACTTAGAAGAATAAAATATCTCTCCACTCTTATCTCTCTATTTCTATTGCTTTCATCTATTTGTATTCTTGACTTATTTACTTTGATTTTACAACCAACAATTAATATTGTATAATCCGATCAATACTTGCTTTATCTCTTTCATTCAAGAAGATAATATTCAAAATTACCATCAGCATATGTTAATAAGACAAACTGACAACAAAAGAAAAAAAAACCTTAATAAACTACTATAATAAGAACCTCCAAAAAAAAATAAAAAAAAATTAATATAGTAGTATTTAACAATTAAAAACGAAACTCAACAAATTAATACCTTTGTCATTTTCTTAACCAAATAATCCTTTTCACATGATCAAGCATCTTTCACACATCATTAAATTGTGCATCTCACAACTAAAATTTTCCCCACAAATAAAAATGTACATCCCTAATTCTTCTTTCTTTCCACTTATTGTTGCACTTCCATTTCTCTAGTGGGCTTTCAACTTTAGAAAACAAACAAAACTAGCATTTTATGTCCATGATTATTTAAGTGGACATGACACATCTGCAATAACTGTGGCAGGTAAAGATGGGCCACAAACAAGTGTACTTTCTTTTGGTACAATTATTGCTGTTGATGATCCAGTAACTGAAGGTCCAGATCTAAACTCAAAATTAATTGGTAGAGCCCAAGGCATGTATATAAATTCACAATTGGATGGTAAAGGACTACATTTGATGTTTTCTATTATTTTTACTGATGGGATATATAAAGGGAGTACTTTGGAGATTCAAGGTGCTGATTTATTTGCAATGAAAGAAAGGGAATTTTCAATTGTGTCTGGGACTGGTTATTTTAGATTTGTTAAAGGGTATGGTATAATGACTACTCACTTTATTGATATTCCTAATTTGAAAGCTATTCTTAAGCTTGATGTTACTGTTAACCACTATTGAGTTTTATTATTAAAGTGTTGGATGTATTTAAGGGGTGTGCATTCTGTTTTTCGGTTTGAGTTTTTTGGTTTTGAAGAAGTGTAACCTAATCCGAACCAAAAAAAATTAGTTCGGTTTGGTTTGAGTTTTTTTCGGTTTAGTTAATCGGTTATGTCAATAATTAGAAACATAACAAAGTTATATTTGCAATTTGAAAATATATATATTATGTCAATTATTAGAAACATAGCAAAGTTATATTTGCAATTTGAATATATATATATATATATATATATATATATATATATATGTTTTTTCGGTTTCATTTTTCTAAATTTGAAACCAAAGTAAAAAATCAAACAAAGTAAATTATAAATCTAAAATCAAATTAAAAAAAAATCAATCTAAATTAAAATTCCATTTGATTTGATTTAATTTGTTCTTTTGGTTTAATCCAAATAGTGCACCATGATGTATTATGCCACTCTAATTACTAGAATTAAATTTAAATGTTGTTTTTGTAGTTATTGAGAGTCTAGTTGTAATTGGAAACTGTGAGACCATTCTATGTCCCCTTTTATTTAATTGAACAAACTGATTCTACTTTTCTTAATTTTCTTGTTTGGTACTCTCTCAGTCCTTTTTTAGTTATCATGTTGTGTTTTTTGATAGACAATTTAACTAATTTTCAAAGTTAAATTATATTACATTAATTTAATAGTTTAAAGTAAAAAAATTAGATGGTTAAAAATTATATAAAAAATACTATAAGTTGCAATTGTTTTCATATCAATATGATAAAGAAATACATTTTAAAATATTTGTCAAAATTCATATCATATGACTCTAAATGGGTTAGTTTACCAAAAGCAAGTGACACCAATTTCTACCAAAAGTTAGGTTTGTATATCCAAGGGGTTAATTTGGTGATTTAGACATGAACCGCATGTGTCACAGAATTTTCAAACAGAAATTTGGTTCCTATGTTGAAAGGGCACATTATCGAATTTTCTCATTGTAAATTTTGAAACCGCTCTTTATTAAGTATGTTGTGAAAAATCTGTATTGTATGTGGGTTTAATATCTGTTCATAAATTTATTTTTGTAAGTGACGTTGATTGTTGATTTTTTATTTAAAGTAATCATAAAATTTACATAAATATTAACATCATTTAAAGTAATAATGTTATAACTAAAAGATATCAATTTAAAATCAAAGGACATAGCTAAAGTGAGTCCCATAATTTCTAAAAAAATTGTACAATAGTTAATTAAAGTACAATAAAAAAAAATGTTTCAACTCTCTCTTATATAATAAGAGAAATTCTGAGTAGAAAGAAAATGTATTTCCATTTCCCTCCCTCTTAAATTAGTTTTTGCTTCTTAAAAGTTAAACACAATGAATTTTGTTCAATATTTTAAAAAATATATTTTCTTTGAATATACATAAAAAAGTTACATAACTTTTAGTATTCTTTTATATAGTTTCTAAATTTAATTTTTAAATATTTAAATTTTAATTATAAATTATTAAATTTATCTAATATAATTTCATTCAAAGGAAAAGAACACTTATACCCCAAAAAAGTAAAATATTTTCCCTTAAATGTTTAATTACTTTCATACCCACTTTTTATTTTAAAATGACATCTATCTATTTTTATTTGCGTGTTGACGTCAGCGCCCACCCTTTTTTTCTCTCTAATACCATCACAATATATTACAATATATGAATATACTTTGATGGTTTCTAAGAGTAGCTGAGCATTGTCTTCATTGAAGGATCGTTTCTTCCTCCTTGATACCATCAAAGTGTAATATACTATGGTGGTATCAATGAGTAACTGAATAGTGTTTTCATTGAGGTTTGTTCAGTACTTCAACGAGATTAGTCGATCATCTATGATACCATTACAAATATCTACATATTATCGTGGTATCATTGAGGTACATTTTAATTCTTCCATATTTTAATTTAAAAACAATTTAAAAAAGAGTCATAATTTAGATACAATTTTTAATTTTTTTTGGCCAAATGAGAAAAAATAATTAAAAAATATTTTCTATTAATATAGAGTTTAATAAATTAAATTATTGTCACGCCCCAAGGCAAACCCCTTGACGTAAACACGGGACCTAGGATCACAGTGACCCCAAGCTGACATATCATAAGCATACTAAGATAAATTAAAATAAGAGATACTGTGCGGAAGCTTAAAACATGAGATAAACTGAAATGATGGGGAATACCCAATCTAAGTCTGAATATATGAAATGTACTAAGAGTTCAATAACAAATGAAACATCAAACTCAAATCTAAAGTTGAATCTAATACTATGTCTACAGTAAGCCTCTAACTGACTAGAGATACTGGGACATGCCCCCAGCTAACTTTAGCAAAACTGAAATTGAAATGAAAGATTGATGTAAAAGAACATGCCTATCGTCCTCGAAGAATGAGGACTCACCACTGATACTACTGAATGCGTATCGGGAACCGATCTACACGTGATCTGAATGATGAGGACATGAACCTACATCATGAAAAAATGTAGCGCAGAGTATGTGTCAGTACTTGAAAGGTACTGAGCATGTAGGATAGGATAAAACTGAACAAACATATAACTGAACAAAGCATACTAAGCAATGACATAATATGAACATGATAGAGATACTGAGATATACTGAAAATGAACTAAAGTAAATGCAATGACCAAGTACATAACACGTTGAAAATGAATACTGAAATATAATTGGTAACTTGGTCAATACACTAGATTCTGACTGTGGGAGCTACTACTAACCGACATAAAACCATGTGAGCTAAACATGGAATCCGATGTATACGCCCCATCGAGAGGACCCAATAAACCTTGCTAGAGGTATAAAGGCATGACTGGCGTGATCACTAAATCTGATGCCCATAGAGAGGACTTATAAACCTACGAGGGCACGTAGTTTTGGGACTATGAGGGTGACTGGCCCTAGTCCAACTCGGTGTTAAGCCTACTCCCAAATGGAAATGTGTACAATACATTGAAATGAAAGACTAAATGTAAAAGAACATGCCTATCGTCCTCGAAAAATGAGGACTCATCACTGATATTGCTGAATGCAGATCGGGAGCCGATCTACACGTGTTCTGAATGCTGAGGAAATAAACCTACATCATGAAAAAATGTAGCGCCGAGTATGCGTCAGTACTTGAAAGGTACTAACCATGCAGGATAGGATAAAACTGAATAAACATATAACTGAACAAAGCATACTGAGCAATGATATAATATGAACATGATAGAGATACTGAGATATACTGAAAAATGAACTAAAGTAAATGCAATGTCCAAGTACATAACATGTTGAAACTGAATACTGAAATATAATTGGTAACTTGGTCAATACACTAGATTCTGACCGTGGGAGCTACTACTAATCGACATAAAACCATGTGAGCTAAACATGGAATCCGATGTATACACCCCATCGAGAGGACCCCATAAACCTTGCTAGAGGTATAAAGGCATGACTGACGTGATCACTAAATTTGATGCCCACAGAGAGGAATTATAAACCTACGAGGGCACGTAGTTCTGGGACGATGAGGGTGACTGACCCTAGTCCAACTCGGTGTTAATCCTACTCCCAAATGGAAATATGTACAATACAATATAACTAAAATATACTGGATAGCTCAAGATTCTGACATGCGAACTGAAAATGCAACATTAAGTACTGGTAATGAAACATTCTTAATTGGAGCGTGTATATCTATATAAACTGACCTAGCTAGTGTAATTTATGAACTAAACGAATCTACACAACTAGGTTCTGAATTTCATGCAAGGATTAAGCAATATGGTTACAAAAACATAATAATCTGATTAGGATTACTTTAACAACTAAATCACAATAATTATTTGATGTTCTAGAAACCCTAAGTATAAATATGATATAGAGAACCAAGAATCTGACTGAATTCTTGGGACTTAATGGGTGAAAGGAACCCACTAGTGAAATCCCACATACCCGGTGACGAATTCCACGGAGAAATCTTTTGATTTCGGGGTTGGAACTGAAGGAAAGTTGCTGCGTTCTTGGAGAGGGTTTGGTCGACTGCTTTCTCTTCTTTTCGTTCTAATTGGATGAATTTTGGAGAATGAATCATGTAGGTTAAGTTCTGATTTAGTTACTAGGTTTAAACTGACCAAAATGACGTAGTTTAGGTATCCAAAGCATAGGGGAAAAGACCAAATAACCCAACTTAAAATCTATTGGGGCTAATGACGGGCCTGCCCGACGGACCGTTGATGGACCTACGGTCCATTCTGGTCAGCCGTCGTTCAACTTTAGAGGATGGCTTTTGGGTGTCATGATCCATGGACCTGGACCATGGCCCGTGGTCTGACCTACAGTCCGTAGGTTCGGCCGTGCGTTGTGCCTTGGTTGAAATTTTTGGGTTCTGGGAGGGAGTTGCAAGTAAGCAACCACGGACCCCACTTACGGTCCGTGGGTCAACCTACGGTCCGTAGGTGGCCTCCGTTGGTGGCACCTATAACTTCTAAAAATATTTATTTTGTCTCTTTTAGAATTTGGGGTGTTACATTATCTCCTCCTTGGGAACATTCATCCTCGAATGAAGATTAAACTAGCTGGGTATGGAGGGAAAGAGTTGCAAACCCTACCACTAAGTACTAGAAACTGAAATCTGACTGAACTAAGTTCCAAGAACATGCAAATACGCTAAAAATGCAATTATAACTGAAGGAACATGATACTAAGACTGAATATATGCAAGAGTAACTGAAAGACATGAGAGGAACTATTACCTCAAGCTGGAATCGAATCGGAAGGAAAGAGATGAGGATACTTGGCTTTCATGGCTGCTTCAGCTTCCTAAGTAGCTCTCTCTATGGGCTGATTCCTCCAAAATCTTAACTGAAGTAACTTCTTTGTTTCTCAACCTTCGAACCTGACGATCAAGAATTTCAACTGGAAACTCTTCATAAGTGAGACTATCCTTCACAACCACACTTTCTAATGGTACAATAGATGTTGGATCACCCATACACTTCTTCAACAAGGAAATGTGAAAAATTGGATGCACTGCTACTACTTCTGTTGGCAACTCTAACTCATAAGCCACTTTACCAACCCTTTTCAAGATCCTGTAAGGGCCTACATATCTAGGATGGAGCTTCCCTTTCTTGCCAAATCTTATCACCCACTTCATAGGTGATACTTTCACAAAAACCCAATCATCGATCTCAAATTCTAAGTCCCCTCTCCTTACATCTGCATAGGACTTCTGGCAACTCTGGGCTGTCCTAAGTCTATCTCTGATGACCTGAACTTTATCCATAGCATCATGAACCGAATCTGGCCCTATCAAGGCTGCTTCACCTACTTCAAACCAACCAACTGGAGGTCTGTGTCTACGCCTATACAACACCTCATAAAGGGCAATCTGAATACTGGAATGGTAGGTATTATTGTAGGCAAGCTTTATGAGAGGTAGATGATCATCCTAACTTCCTTTAAAATCGATCACGCAAGCTCTAGCATGTCCTTTAAAGTCTGAATGGTACGCCTGACCATCCGTCTGTGGATGAAATGATGTGCTAAGATTTACCTTAGTACCAAGACTTTTCTGAAATGAGTTCCAGAAATGAGAGGTAAATTGAGGACCTCTATCTGAGATATGTAACACCCGAAAAATTAATAGGTGAAACTAGAGCCTAACGTTTGAGTCTTGAAATTGTACACATGATTTAGAGTTGTAAAATATCCCCTAAATATGACTAAGTGTAAGTTCAAGTGAGGGTTTAAGGAAGGTGAAAGGCATCACTGCCCATATAAGCTCCCATGAACTTTGCCTTAGCCGTGTGGGCAAAAGGCATTGTTCAAGTAATGCTTCAAGGCACGTGAAAGCCTTCACTTCCCTTAGAAGCCTCCGTGAACTTTGCCTTAGCCATTTTTTTGGCAAAGAGGTAGTCCACGTGAGGGTTCACAAGCCGTGAAAGCACTTCACTGCCCGTGAAGACCCTTTTGTGAAAACTGCCTAAGTCGCGTGGGAAGTAACACACTCCACGATTGGGTCCACGGCAAGTGGACAAGTCCACTACCCACGTGAAGCCCTCGTGGACAAATAAATTAGCTTTAAAAGCCAAGGGCACAGTCCACATGAGGGACCACGGTAGGTGGAGCAGTCCACTGCCTGTGGAAGCTCCCTTGGACTTTGCCTTAGCTTTTTTAAGGCAAGTCCACTTGGGTAAGGGGCAATTTTGTAAATTCCAATTTTTAGTCCAACTTAAATGGGTATATTTTATATTATTTTTAAATATATATCTATATAAGGTATTTTAAGTCATTAAACACCTACTTAAAAGAATTTTCACTAAGACCCAAATCAAAATCAAAAGTTCAACTTCCTCACAATATTTCTCTCTCTAAAAACACAAGAAGAAGAAGAGTAAAATTGAATCTTGGACTTGAATAAATCAAGAGGTTTTCATCAAATTCTTCAAGGATACATCATCAATGTATTGTAGTTTTCATCTTTGGGTAGATTCCACCCATAGAGCCCCTTCAAAACTTGATTTCAAAACTTACAATTTTCCCCAATTTCAAGGGTTTTGTTCGAAATTCATGGGTTCTCTTTAAAAATGATTTCAATGGTTTAATTATGTTGGGTTATGATTGAATTGATGATTTATGGTTGAATTTTGGTGAAATTCCCCCAAGAACCCATGGATCCCCTCTATTGCTAAATTGCGATCTTAATGTGGGTTAATTGATTTTAGAAGCTTGTAAATGGGTCTTGTAGGAATTAATTGAATTTTTTTATTACCCATATCTAATGTAGAAATTCTAGATGTTGGGTTGAATGTGATTCATGATTCTTGATGGGTAAATTATGAGAATTTGTACATGAATATGAGAATTATGCATGTGCTTCAAGATTTATGTTGAGAATGAAGATCCTATGACTATGATATAAATGTGGTATTGATTGAAACATTCTCCTATATACCCTTACACTTTATTATACATGAATTAATTATGACTATGATGATCTTGTTGTCGAAAGGCTATTCTCAACTATACACTTGTGAATGATGATGACATGTTGTAAATGGGTTTTCTCAATGTATATTGTACCTTGAATTGGTAGGCTTAGGGCATCCTCTTCTTGTGTAACGAAAAGGATCTTGACTTAATGAACCTTGTATCGGTAGACCTAATGGTGGTAGCCCTTTCATAAATGATTAATGAAGTATTCTAAGGCTATGTCTTGAATCGGTAGACCTAATGGTGGTAGCCCTTTCATGAGGAGTCTATGAACTACTATAATGATAAACCTTGAATCAGTAGACCTAATGGTGGTAGACCTTTCATGTGTATAATTATGAAACTTGAATTGGTAGACCTAATGGTGGTGGCCCTTTCTTGAGGATTCAATGAGCTATCCTAATAATGTACCTTGAATCGGAAGACCTAATGGTGGTGGCCCTTTCATGTGTTTAATAATGTACCTTGACTTGGTAGACCTAATGGTGGTAGCCCTTTCATGTGTAATAATGTTAATGAGAATGAACTACTCTATAGGAATTTAAAGCTTAGCAACGAGTGGATATGATAGGGTGGAATCTCTCCCCATGATAGGCTGGGTTTCTATGAACAACTTTTTTATCCTATAGCTATGTGCCGACGTAGGTTAATAGCTAATGGATCCACCTAAGCTAAAATGTTACCGATCCTACCTTAGGCAAGTAGACCAACCCTTTACGGTATGGGATAGACACCGATTTCCATGATTTTCTCACATGGTCTATGTCGGTTAATGCTTATTCCCATCATGTGAGTTATGTGCTATGGTTACTCAAGAGGTTCTATGAAGTTTAGGTGGTAGTATGGGATGTCATTCATGCATTGCACGAGTAGGCTTTGAGAGGGCTATGGTGTGATTCTCTAATGTCATAATGTCTAATGAAATGAATGTGCTCATAATGATGCTAATGAGAATGTTGACTTAAAGGTTAATGTAAAGATGAGTGTTTAACTTGTAATGTTATTATGAGTTGCTTTCTAGTAGAGTCTTTTTCATGAGTGTGAAGCACGCCACATTTATGAATGAGAGGCTATAAGATGTTAGGAAACTACACTTCTTTCATTTATCTTTAAGTCGTGCCATAGAGTTTAGGTTTATAAAGTCCCTTTCTTAACCCTTCTCTTGTGTCTTCAGGAAATGAATACACGAAGGGAGAATGCTAGAAGAGTGTAAGAGGAGAATGTGAATCAAGGAGTTCCTCAAAGTAATCAAGCTCCTCAAGGCAACTAAGCTCATATTAATCCTCTGGCTATGTCAGATGAGAAATTTAGGTCGGCTCTTCTAATGATGGTTCAAGCTGTAACAACTCTAGCTCAAGCTATGACGGCCCAAGCCAATAGGGGTGTTGAGAATCATGTGAACCCTAATGTGAACACCGTGGCTTCTAGAATGAGGGATTTTGTTAGAATGAATCC
This sequence comes from Solanum pinnatisectum, assembly GCA_035578085.1. NCBI lineage: Eukaryota > Viridiplantae > Streptophyta > Magnoliopsida > Solanales > Solanaceae > Solanum > Solanum pinnatisectum. The sequence continues at coordinate 37,051,468 of CM069076.1, read as the reverse complement.
TCCCGTGTTTCTTGGTTCCAAGGTGGGAGAGGATCCCCAAGAATTTATGGATTAGGTGTATAAGGTAGTTGATGCTATGAGGGTGACTTCGGTAGAGAAAGCGGAGCTAGCTGCTTACCAATTAAAGGATATGGCTCAAGTTTGGTTTAATCAATGGAAGAGTAATAGGCCGGTAGGAGTGGGTCCCACAGATTGGGAAGTGTTTAAGAAAGCATTCATTGATAGGTTCTTTCCCCGTGAGAAGAGGAAAGATAAGGTTGAAGAATTTATCAACCTTAGGCAAGGTAGCATGAGTGTTCAAGAGTATTCTTTGAAATTTACCCTATTGTCTAAGTATGCTCCATCTTTAGTGTCAAATCCGAGGGATGAGATGAGTAGATTTGTGACGGGTCTGTCCGACGTAGTTGAGGAAGAATGCCATACAAAAATGCTCCATGATGACATGAATATCTCTAGGCTTATGGTTTATGCTCAATGAATTGAGGAATCTAAACTTAAGAGAAAGAATAGGAAGATGAAGAGAGCTAGGTCCGATGAGCAAGGTCAACCAAGGTTCAAAAAAAGATCTTCCATCCAAGAGTCTTCAAGCACTCCTAGGGTTAACTAAGAGAAAGGTAGTGGACCTCCATTTACTAAACCTACTTGCACCAATTGTGGAAAGAAGCATCATGGGAAGTGCCTAGCCGGTACAAATGGGTGTTATGGTTGTGGAAAGAGTGATCATCAAGTGAAAGATTGCCCTACACTCACGGACAAAGAAAGGGAGGACAAGCAAGATTCTCTTAATGGTATGGTTCCTATTCCTCCAAATTATGGTTGTTTTTATGCACTCCGGTCTAGAGAGGACAAAGGAGCCCTTCCCGATGAAGGCACCGGTATGTTGATAGTTTCTTAAAGTTGTAAATATTTTATTAAGGTCCCTATGCCATTTTGATGTTAGCCTTATTATGGGTTTACTCCCAAGGGGGAGATGGTATGTTTAGAAGGCAAGGTTGTTGAGATTTTCGATATCCTTATCTCTTCCTTCTATTTATATTCAAGCTTAAGACAAAGAGTTCCTTGTGGCTTGTTTCATGTTTTAGAGTCACGTGTGATTATGTGTTTTCATGGTCTCCATATGATATACATATTCTTGATTAATTCTTGCTTAATGAGAAAATGAGTTTTTATGATTTTTATTCCTCATGTTGATGTGCATTTAGTATGAGTTGCCTACATGATTCATGAGTTGAATTGTTGAACATGCTTAAATGTGCTTTTGAGACTAATTGCATAATTTTATTCATGATGTTATGATGAGCATGCTTGGAGTTGGAGAAGGTAATTCCTCCAATGATATGAGAAATGTTGAAGTTTTCATGCATAATGGGTTCATAGATGTAGTTCCTACTTCCTTGATTTGCATTGAGTATATTGATATGGAGTTGATGTTTCCTCCTTGTTTTGTGCATTGTTATGATGTTTCATGCATGATGGGCTGCTAGTCTTGAGTTTTTAATTCCGTAAGGTGTTTGAAGTGTCATTCGAGGACGAATGTTTCCAAGGGGAAGATAATGTAACACCCGAAAAATTAATAGGTGAAACTAGAGCCTAATGTTTGAGTCTTGAAATTTTACGCATGATTTAGATTTGTAAAGTAGCCCCTAAATTTGACTAAGCCTAAGTTCAAGTGAGGTTTTAAGGAAGGTGAAAGGCATCACTGCCCATACAAGCTCCCTTGAACTTTGCCTTAGCCGTGTGGGCAAAAGGCATTGTTCAAGTGAGGCTTCAAGGCACGTGAAAGCCTTCACTACCCTTAGAAGCATCCATGAGATTTGACTTAGCTATTTTTTTGGCAAAGAGGCAGTCCACGTGAAGGTTCACGAGGTGTGAAATCACTTCACTTCCCGTGAAAACCTTTCCATGAAAACAGCCTAAGTCATGTGGGCAGTAGCACACTCCATGCTTGGGTCCAGAGCAAGTGGACAAGTCTACTACCCGTGTGGAGCCCTCGTGGACAAATGCCTTAGCTTTAAAAGCCAAGGGCACAGTCTACGTGTGTAACACCCCGGAAATCTAATGACCCTAAACTAGAGCCTAACATGTGGTCTAGTACCCTAAAAAGGATTAACATGGGATTTGAGTCCTAAAAGAACTTCCCAAAGTTAGTACTAAGGTGTTAGTCCCTTAACGTCAATGCATGACCCCCCAAGGACCAACCAAAGGTCCTTGAGGAGGTCCTTAACTTGCAGCCAAAAATCTACCTGAAGGCAATCACCTACAAGAGGGGCACCACACCTCGTGGGTGGAATCATGCCCTGTAGGTGGGGGTCGTGAGTCAAGACTTAGTCTTCCCCCAAACTCCCCCAAATCTCCAAGTTTTAGTCACAAACCACGCTTGTACAGTATTGTCCGTAGACCAACTCACGCCCTATAGGTGTGGGCTCGTGAGTGAGGCCTGGACCAAGGCCAAAAGACTATCCTTAGACCCAAAAGATGAGTGACCAATATGGTCCATGGGTCCATCCACACCCCGTAGGTAGGGGGTTGTGGATGGGGTCTGCAAAAGCTGTCTTGAGCTAGACCAAATGGGGGGTAGTTTCGTAAATTCTAAATCAATTAATTAAGTGTGGGGATGGTTATTATTAGTTATTTTAGACCTATACAAATACTTCTAAGTCATTAAACTCCACTTAACACCTCATAACTCACAAGACTCAAAGCCAACTCTCCTCTCCCAAAAATTCTCTCTCTAGGACTCCATTGAAGAACCGAGTCAAGGTCAAGCTAGGGGATCCAAGAACCCGCCTTTCCTCTCCAATTTCTTGTGGAAATCAAGCTAAGGTATGGATGTTTTTCATCCTTGGGTAGCTATCACCCAATGAGCCCCTTCAAACTATGTTTTTAAGAATTCAAAACCTAGGGTTTTCAATCTACATCACGGGTCGTCTTCCAAAATGATTTCAATTGTTTAATTATGGTTTATTATGATTGATTAAGATGATTTCTGGTTGTATTAATGGAGTATTGATGGATTTTGATGAAAATATCCTATTGACCCATGATTCCCCTTTCTTCCTAAATTGTGAACTAAGGTGTGACTTGATTGATCATGGAAGCTTGACAATTGATATGTTTACATGAATTATGTTATTGAATCATGATTTCCCCTATATAATTTAGTGATTTCAAGAATTTAGGGTTGAATATGATTTATAGCCTTGAAGGGCAAATTGCTAGGGTTTGTATATGTTGATGAAGATTCTATATGAACTCATGATTCACCTATGTAATGATGATCCTATGAGTACTGTGTATTAGTGGTATTGATGCAAGATCCTTCTCCCCTACACCCTTATACATGACCATGCTTGAAAGGACTATGATTATGATACTAATGTTGTGTTGATTGAAAGGTCATTCTCATGAAACACTATGAATATGAACTATGAACTAAAACATGAGTCTTGTGCTATGATTACTTAAGGGGTTTTACTTAGTGTGAGTGGGGGTATGGGACTTCACTTATGCAATGCACAAGTAAGCTTTGAGAGTGATTGTGGTATGTGCTTTATGTGTTAATGTATGCTTTACATAAATATGTACCATGACTAGGAACCATGAACATGAACCATGAATAAGAACATGAACAGGAATATGAGCTATATCCATGACTTCTTAGTAAGCTTGCTTAGTATGAGTGGGGGGTATGGGACTTCACTTGTACAATGCACAAGTAAACTTATAGAGGGGTTATGGTGTGGTTTACTTATGACATGATGATGGATGAATCTATGCATGCATGATATGAATTGATGTAAGAGTGAATTCCTTTATTGTGAACTATGAACATGAATGCCTCTTTGACTATGAGTCTTGACTATGGATGATGTCAAGATAAGTTATGCATGATTATGGTAGCCTAGGGTTGCTTATGGTATGATTTGACCCTGTAATTACTCTTAATATGCATGATAACTTTTAAACTTGAAAAAGGCATGATTTCAACTAAATGTCCCTTTTATGCATGTTTTAAGGATTTTTATTCATGGCTCTATACTTAGTACAATTAATTGTGCTAACCCATGTTCTCTACATTTTCTTATAAGTGTAGGTTCCGGTCGTTGAGACACATCTCTCCTTTCAAGTGAAGCTTGGGTTGACTATTCCCTAAGCTTGGTGAGTCCTCAAGTTTGAAGATGGATTATCCATTTCCAGTTTTCTATTGTACTTTCTATTTTCAAGACTATTGATGTAAAAGGTTATGTCCTTAAGATTGTACTCTATTAGTTTAGATGGTGTATGAGACAAGGTCTAGATTCTTATGATTTTCTTTTATGGAAAGACTTCTATTATAAAAGTTTTAAATTTTTCCGCATCATTACCATGTCTTATGTTATGAATATGCTAAGGGCTTGTATGAGACCCCTTCGGGGTTAAGTATGCCGTGTTATGTCCGGGGGTACCCCCGGGTCATGACAAACTTGGTATCAAAGCATAAGGTTATGAGATGATTTTTAGGTTGATGTCTCATAAACCACGTCTAGTAGAGTCTTGTTGATGAGTGTGAAGCGCGCCACACTTATGAATGAGAGGCTATAATATGCTTAGGAACTTTCACTTCTTTGATTATTCTTTAGTCGTGCCTTAGAGTTTTAACTCTATGAAGTCCTTTTCCTAACCCTTTTCTTGTGCATATAGGACATAACTAGAAGAAGGGCGGCCGCAAGAAGGATGGAAGAGGAGATTGAGAATGAGGGAGTTCCTCCCCAAGATCCTCAAGAGCCTCAAGATCATCTAAATAAGTTCAAATATATACTGTGGTGTAGTTTGTGGATTTAGTTGTTGGAATTAAGTCAAAACTAGTTAGAGTTAAAAAAGTGTTAAGTTGTTTAAATAAGTTCAAATAAATAATGTGGTTTATTTGATGGATTTAATTGTTGGAATTAAGTCAAAACTAGTTAGAGTTAAAAAGTTGTTTAAATAAGTTCAAATAAATAATGTGGTTTAGTTGATGGATTTAGTTTTTGAAATTAAGTAAAATCTAGATAGAGTTAAAAAGTTGTTAAAATAAGTTCAAATAAATAATGTAGTTTAGTTGGTGGATTTAGTTGTTGGATTTAAGTCAAAACTAGTTAGAGTTAAAAAGTTGTTAAGTTGTTTAAACATAACTAAAAAGGGGTCCAAAAAACACCAAAGCAATCAATGCATATAAAACTATGTTTTGCGCCACCCAAGAGCATTCTAAGTATCTGAAATGACAACCGAAAGCTTTTTGGGTTTGGCCAGTTATTATAGAAGGTTTGTTGAGGGTTTTTCCTCCATTGCTTCTCCATTGACGGATTTAACTCAAAAGAAATCTATGTTTGTGTGGTCGGAGGCTTGTGAGAAAAGCTTCCAAGAATTGAAAGATAGACTTACCTCCGCTTCGGTGTTGACCTTACCAGAGGGTACCGATGGGTTTATAGTGTATTGTGATGCTTCTTGAGTAGGTTTGGGATATGTCCTTATGCAACATGGTAAAGTGATTGCCTATGCTTCAAGGCAACTCAAGGTTCATGAGAAGAATTACCTGACTTATGAGCTTGAACTAGTGGCAATTGTGTTTGCTTTGAAAATATGGAGACATTAATTATATGGGGTCCATGTAGATGTATTTACTGACCATAAAAGTCTTCAATATGTGTTTAGCCAAAAAGACTTGAATCTCCGACAAAGAAGATGGTTAGAGCTTTTGAAGGATTATGACATGAGTGTCCTCTACCACCCCGGCAAAGCTAAGTTGCCGATGCCCTAAGTATGTTGTCCATGGGTAGTATGGCTCATATAGAAGATGAGAAGAAGGAATTGGTTTGTGATGTGCATAGGTTGGCCCGGTTAGGTGTCCAACTAGTGGATTTCACTAAGGGTAGATTCATGGTCCATCATAATTCCGAATCGCCCTTTGTGGTTGATGTGAAGTCTAAGCAACACCTAAATCCTATATTAATGGAGTTGAAAGAATCGATTCTCAACAAGTCTGTTGAGGCTTTCTCCCAAGGGAGAGATGGGGTGTTTAGGTGCCAAGGTAGATTATGTGTTCCAGATGTTGATGGCCTAAGAGAGCGAATATTAGAAATGGCTTATGGTTCGTGGTATTCTATTCATCCAGGAGCCACCAAGATGTACCGTGATTTACGGGAAGTCTATTGGTGGAATGACATGAAAAAAGATATAGCGGGTTTTGTGGCCAAATGCCCGAATTGTCAACAAATTAAGGCCGAACACCTAAATCTAGGAGGTTTGTTCCAAGATATAAATATTCCCACTTGGAAGTGGGAGGAGGTGAATATGGACTTTGTTGTGGGTTTGCCTCGTACTCGAAGGCAACATGATTCTATTTGGGTCATCTTTGATAGGATTACTAAATCAACCCACTTTATCCCCATTAAGGTTTCTTTTTCGGCGAAAGACTATGCCAAGTTGTACATCAATAAAATAGTGAAGTTGCATGGGGTTCCTTTGTCTATCATTTTGGATCAGGGTACTCAATTTACTTCACATTTTTGGAAAGCATTCCAATAAGGGCTTGGTACAAATGTTCAACTTAGTACCGCTTTCCGCCCTCAAACGGATGGCCAAGCGGAACGCACCATTCAAACCTTAGAGGATATGTTGAGGGCGTGTGTGATTAATTTCAAAGGTAGTTAGGATGATCATCTCCCATTGATAGAATTTGCCTACAACAATAACTACCATTCCAGCATTGCCATGGCTCCGTTTGAAGCACTATATGGTAGGAGGTGTAGATATCCGGTTGGTTGGTTTGAAGTAGGTGAGTTTGCCGTAATTGGTCCCGAACTAGTTTATGAGGCCATTGAAAAAGTTCGAATCATTAGAGAGAGGTTGAAAACAACCCAAAGTCAGCAAAAATCTTATGCCGATGTTAAAATAAGGGATCTTGAATTTGAGATTGGTGATTGGGTCTACTTGAAAATCTCACCTATGAAGGGTGTGATGAGGTTTGGTAAAAAGGGGAAGCTTAGTCCCCGGTATGTGGGCCCATATCAAATCTTGAAACGTGTTGGGAAAGTTGCATATGAATTGAACTTGCCAAATGAGTTGGCTCCGGTTCACCCGGTGTTCCATGTTTCCATGCTTAAGAAATGTATTGGTGATCCAGTATCCATACTTCATTTAGAGGGTTTAGGATTTGATGAAAGCCTTTCTTATGAAAAGGTCCCGGTAGAGATTTTAGACCGGCAAGTCAAGAGGTTAAGAAACAAGGAAGTAGCTTACGTTAAGGTTCTATGGAGGAATCACTTAGTTAAAGGTGCTACATGGGAGGCCGAGGCCGATATAAAGTCCCGTTATCCTCATCTTTTTCCTTCTACTCCTATTCAAGCTTGAGGTAAGTAGTTCATCATAAGTTTTGATGTTTTAGAGTCATGTGTATTGTGTAAGTTTCCCATGATTTCCTTATTTTGTGCATGTTCTTATGAGAATTCATGTTTAGCATAAAATGAGTTTTCATGGTTTATATGTTCCTCATGTTGAATTGCATTTTAGTATGATGATTGTATTTTTTACTTTATGGGGTGAATTGATGAGCATGCTTAGTTATGTTTTGAAGAAATGACATGTTGGCTCCATATTGTTGTGTTGAGCTTGTTTGAGTTGGAGAAGGTAGTTCCTCCCATGTTTATGTGAATTGATGAGTTTCATGCATATTGGGTTCGTAGATGTAGTTCCTACTTACTTATATTGCATTGGCCATGTTGTGAAATGGAGTTGAAATTTCCTTCTTTTGAATAGTGCATTGTGAATTTTGCACATTTTTGATATTTCATGAATAATGGGCTGCTAGTCTAGAGTTTCTAACTTGGTTTGGTGTCTAGATTATCATTCGGGGACGACTGTTCCTAAGGGGGAGATAATATAACACCGCAGAAATCTAATGACCTAAACTAGAGCCTAACATGTGGTCTAGTACCCTAAATAGGATTAACATGAGGATTTGAGTCCTAGAAGAACTTCCCTAATTTAATACTAAGGTAATAGTCCCTAAACGTCAAGGCATGACCCCCTAAGGACCAACCAAGGGTCCTTGAGGAGGTCCTTAAATTGAAACCAAAAAGCTGTCTGAAGGTAGTTACCTACGAGAGGAGAACCCATGCCTCGTGGGTGGACTCACACCCCATAGGTGGGGTTGTGATCAAGACTTAGCCTTCCCCAAACTCCCCCAAATCTCCAAGTTTCAGTCACAAACCATGCTTGTACATTACGGTCCATGGACCAACTCACGCCCCATAGGTGGGGGCTCGTGAGTGAGGCCTGGACCAAGGCCAAGAGACCAGCCTCAGACCTAACTCATGAGTGACAGTACGGTCCGTGGGTCCATCCCTGCCCCATAAGTGGGGGGTCGTGGATGGGGTCTGCAAAAGCTGTCTTGAGCTCGACCAAGTGGGGGGTAGTTTCGTAAACTCTAAATTAATTAATTAAAGGTGAGGACGGTTATTATTATTTATTTTAGACCTATACAAATACTTCTGAGTCATTAAACTCCACTTAACACCTCATAACTTACAAGACACAAAACCAACTCTCCTCTCCCAAAAATTCTCTCTCTAGGACTCCATTGAAGAACCAAGTCAAGGTCAAGCTAGGGGATCCAAGAACCAGCATTTCCTCTCCAATTTCTTGTGGAAATCAAGCTAAGGGATGGATTCTTTTTATCCTTGGGTAGCTATCACCCAAGGAGCCCCTTTAAACTATGTTTTTAAGACTTCAAAACCTAGGGTTTTCAATCTACATCATGTGTCTTCTTCCAAAACGATTTCAATTGTTTAATTATGGTTTATTATGATTGATTAAGATGATTTATATTTGGATTAATTGATTATTGATGGATTTTGATGAAAATCTCCTATGGACCCATAATTCCCCTTTTTTCCTAAATTGTGAACTAAGGTGTGACTTGATTGATCATGAAAGCTTGACAATTGATTATGTTTACATGAATTATGTTATTGAATTATAATTTACCCTATATAATGTTGTGATTTCAAGAAGTTAAGGTTGAATGTGATTTATAGCCTTGAAGGGCAAATTGCTAGGGTTTGTATATGTTGATGAAGATTCTATATGAGCTCATGATTCATCTATGTAATGATGATCCTATGACTATTGTGTATTGGTGGTATTGATGCAAGATCCTTCTCCCCTACACCCTTACACATGAACATGCATGAAAGGACTATGATTATGATACTAATGTTATGTTGATTGAAAGGTCATTCTCATGAAACACTATGAATATGATTAGAAAGGTTCACTCATATACTAAGGATTCTAAGGGTGAAAGGCCATTCTCACCTAAAGAATCCATGAGCTACCATGATACTATGATAGTTTGAATGCTAGGTATTCATCCATGAACATGAATATAAAGTAAATACTTAACATGATTATTAAAGGGAATTAAGCTTAGCACCGAGTGGATAGAAGCATGAGATGACAACCTTATACCTTAGTTAGTGCGGGTTTCTAGTAGCAATCTCCCTATCCCATAACTATGTGCCCACTTAGGTCCTTATCTAGTGGATCTACCTATAAGCTAAACATGTTAGTTCTACCTTAAGCAAGTAGAACACCTCTTTTCGGTGTGAGTTCTTGACACCGGATTCCATGTAGCTCACATGGTTTATGTCGGTTAAGGCTATATTTCCCTACATGACAAGAACATGATCCATGATATGACAAGAACAATAATATGAACTATGAGCAAGAACATGAGTCATGTGCTATAATTACTTAAGGGGTTTTACTTAGTGTGAGTGGGTGTATGGGACTTCACTTATGCATTGCACAAGTAAGCTTTGAGAGTGATTATGGTATGTGCTTGATGATATGATGCTTTATGAGTTAATGTATGCTTTACATGAATATGTACCATGACTTGGAACCATGAACATGAACCATGAATAAGAACATGAACATGAATATGAGCTATATCCATGACTTCTTAGTAAGCTTGCTTAGTATGAGTGGGGGTATTGGACTTCACTTGTACATTGCACAAGTAGACTTATAGAGGGGTTATGGTGTGGTTTAATTATGACATGATGATGTATGAATCTATGTATGCATGATATGAATTGATGTAAGAGTGAATTCCTTTATTGTGAACTATGAACATGAATGACTCTTTGACTATGAGTCTTGACTATAGATGAGGTCAAGATAAGTTATGCATGATTATGGTCGTATAGGGTTGTTTATGGTATGCTTTGACCTTGTAATTACTCTAAATGTGGATGATGGCTCTTAAACTTGAAAAAGGAATTATTTCAACTAAATGTCCCTTTTATGCATGTTTTAAGGATTTTTATGCATGGCTCCATACTTAGTACAATTAATTGTGCTAACCCATATTCTCTACATTTTCTTATAAGTGTAGGTTCTGGTTGTTGAGACACATCTCTCCTTTCAAGTGAAGCTTGGGTTGACTATTCCCTAAGCTTGGTGAGTCCTCAAGTTTGAGGACGGATTATCTATTTCTAGCTTTCTATTATACTTTCTATTTTCAAGACTATAGATGTAAAGGGCTATGTCCCTAAGATTGTACTCTATTGTTTTAGATGGTGTATGAGACAAGGTCTAGACTCTTATGATTTTCTTTTATGGAAAGACTTCTATTGTAAAAGTTTTATATTTTTCCGCATCATTACCATATCTTATGTTATGAATATGCTAAGGGCTTGTATGAGACCCCTTCAGGGTCAAGTACATCGTGTTACATCTAGGGGGTACCCTTGGGTCGTGACAACATGAGGGACCACAGAAAGTGGAGCAGCCCACTGTCTGTGGAAGCTCCCTTGGACTTTTCCTTAGTTTTTTTTTTTAAGGCAAGTCCACTTAGGCAAGGAGCAATTTTGTAAATTCCAATTTTTAGTCCAAATTAAATGGGTATATTTTATGTTATTTTTAAAGATATATAAGGTATTTTACGTCACTAAACACCCAATTAAAAGAATTTTCACAAAGACCCAAATCAAAATCAAAAGTTCATCTTCCTCGTAATACTTCTCTCTCTAAAAACACAAGAAGAAGAAGAAGAAGAAGAAGAGTAAAATTGAAGCTTGGGCTTGAAGAAATCAAGGGTTTTTCATCAAATTCTTCAATGATTCATCATCAAGGTATGGTATTTTTCATCTTTGGGTAGATTCCACCCATAGAGCCCCTTCAAAACTTGATTTCAAAACTTACAATTTTCCCCAATTTCAAGGGTTTTGTTTGAAATTCATGGGTTCTCTTTTAAAATGATTTAAATGGTTTAATTATGTTGGAATATGATTGAATTGATAATTTATAGTTTAATTTTGGTGAAATTCCCCCTAGAACCCATGGATCCCCTCTATTGCTAAATTGTGATATTAATGTGGGTTAATTGATTTTAGAAGCATGTAAATAGGTCTTGTATGAATTAATTGAATTGATTGAAGCGTGTTATTACCTATATCTAATATAGAATTTCTAGATGTTGGGTTGAATGTGATTCATGATTCTTGATGGGTAAATTATGAGAATTTGTACATGAATATGAGAATTATGCATGTGCTACAAGATTTATGTTGAGAATGAAGATCCTATGACTATGGTATAATTGTGCTATTTATTGAAAGATAATTCTCCTCTATACCCTTACACATTATTATGCATGAATTAATTATGACTATGATGATCTTGTTGTCGAAAGGCTATTATCAACTATACACTTCTGAATGATGATGACATGTTGTAAAAGGGTTTTCTTAATGTATATTGTACCTTGAATTGGAAGGATTAGAGCATCCTCTTCTTAAGTAACTAAAAGGATCTTGACTTAATGAACCTTGAACCATTAGACCTAATGTTGGTAGACCTTTCATAAATGATTAATGAAGTATTCTAAGGCTATGTCTTGAATTGGTAGACCTAACGGTGGTAGCCCTTTCATGAGGAGTCTATGAACTACAATAATGATAAAACTTGAATCAGTAGACCTAATGGTGGTAGCCATTTCATGTGTATAATGATGAACCTTGAATCGGTAGATCTAATGGTGGTGGCCCTTTCTTGAGGATTCAATGAGCTATCCTAATAATGTACCTTGAATCGGTACACCTAATAGTGGTGGCCCTTTCATGTGTTTAATAATGTACCTTGACTCGGTAGACCTAATGGTGGTAGCCCCTTCATGTGTAATAATTTTAATTAAAATTAACTACTTTATGGGAATTTAAAGCTTAGCACTGAGTGGATATGGTTAGGTGGAAGCTCTCCCCATGATAGGTCGGGTTTCTAAGAACACCTTTCTTATCCCATATCTATGTGCCCACATAGGTTATTAGCTAGTGGATCCACCTAAGCTAAAATGTTACCGATCCTACCTTAGGCAAGTAGACCAACCCTTTACGGTGTGGGATAGACACCGGATTCCATGATTTTCTCATATGGTCTATGCCGATTAATGCTTATTCCCATCACGTGAGTTATGTGCTATGGTTACTCAAGAGGTTCTATGAAGTGTGGGTGGTAGTATGGGATGCCATTCATGCATTGCACAAGTAGGCTTTGAGAGGGCTATGGTGTGTTTCTCTAATGTCATAATGTCTAATGAAATGAATGTGCTCATAATGATGCTAATAAGAATGTTGACTTAAAGGCTTAATGTAAAGATGAATGTTTAACTTGGAATGTTATTATGAGTTGCTTTCCTTATCATGAATTATTAAATGTGAATGTTCCTTATCCATAAGTTTGACTAAAGATGAGAATGAAGAATGGTAAGTATGTCTATGGTGGCCTCAAAGTGGTACTTAGTATGAATGGTATTATGGGATGCCATTCCTACATTCCACAAGCATAATTTAGGGTTACTTAAGATGATGGTTCCAATGTGTTAAAATGAATTACATGATGATTATGCTTGTATCTTATGCCTTTTATACTATAGTTCATGATGTTTCTCAAACTTGGCATATAGCATGGTTTTCAACCAAAATGTCCTTTTTAGTATGATTTTTGCATGACTATCATACTTAGTACATTTTTGTGCTAACCCATATTTCTTCTACATTTTTACTAAGTGTAGGTTCCGGATCTTAAGGTGACTTCTATTGTTCAAAGCTTGGATTGATTCTCTCCTTACTAGTTGGTGAGTCCTCATGGTTCGAGGATGAGAGTTGTTCATTTCTAGTTTCTTTTATGTCATTTTACGCTTCAGACTATGTTGAAGGGTTGTGACCCTATCTTTGATTCTAAAGTTGTCTTAGATGGCCATATGAGACAAAGTTAGACTTCTACTATTTTTAAATAAAGACTTCAATTGTATGGATTAAAGTTTTTAAATTCCATATCGTTTCTTATGTCTTATGTTATGAATGCTATGAGGCTTGTATGAGGCTATTTGGAGTCTTGTATGCCGTGTTACGTCCGAGGTGTAGGCTCAGGTGTAAAAAGATGATAGATAAAGGAAGCCCATGCAACCTGACTATCTCATTAATGTAAAGCTTAGCATAGTCCTCTGTCGAATCTTTAGTCTTGACAGCCAAAAAGTGCACGAACTTAGTAACTCTGTCTACTATCACCCAAATGGAGTCATGCTGCCTGCGACTACGAGGTAAACCCGTAATGATGTCTGTGTTTATCACTTTCCACTTCCATGTAGGAATGTTAATCTCTTGAGTTATACCTCATGGTTTCTGATGTTCTACCTTCACCTGTTGACAATTAGGGAACTTAGCCACAAAATTTGCTATATCCCTTTTCATTTTATTCCACCAAAAGACTTCCTGCAGATCACGATACATCTTAGTGGTGCCAGGATGAATAGAATACCTAGAGTTATGGGCTTCTGTAAGGATCTGCTGTCTCAACTCACCCACTTGATAAACGACCCTGGTAGCGAAGCACACCATCTCCCCCTTGGGAGAAAACCTCAGCTTTCTACTGACGAACTGCACCCTTCAGTTGAAGCAATATAGGATCACTGTCTTATTTTCGTTAACCTCCACTACCAATGAAGATTCTGACCCATTCTGAACTATCACATTTAAACTCCTAAGCGAGCAAGCTGGTGAACATCTTTTGCTAATTACTTCCTTTCTTCCTCAACATGTGTTACACCACCCATCAATAGTTTGCTAAGAGCATCAACTACTACATTAGCCTTACCAGGATGGTAAAGCACACTCATGTCATAGTCCTTGAGGAACTCAAGCCATCTCCTCTGGCGAAGATTCAACTTTTTCTGGGTGAACACATATTGAAGGCTCTTATGGTCTGTGAACACCATACAAGTAATGTATCTAAATCTTTATGGCAAATACCATGGCTGCAAGCTTGAGGTCATGTGTCAGATAGTTCTTCTCATGCACCTTAAGCTGTCTAGAAGCATAAGGTATAACCTTACCTCTCTACATCAACACACAACCTAGGCCGACTTTGGATGCATCACAATAGATCACATAATTGTCTGAACCCTCTAGTAAAGTCAAAACAGGAGCTGTAGGCATCCTAATTTTCAATTCTAAGAAGCTCTTCTCACACTCATCTGACCACTGAAACTTAACCTTTTTCTGAGTCAACTTAGTCAACGGAGAAGCTATGGATAAAAACCCTTTCACGAACCTTCTGTAATAATCGGCTAAACATAAGAAATTTCTGATATTTGTAAGAGAGGTGGCTTTAGGCTATTGTTTCACTACCTCTATTTTTTTGAGAATCCACTCAGATCCCTTCACTTGACCCTATATGCCCAAGAAAAGCAACTGATTGTAACCAAAACTCACATTTGATAAACTTAGCGAATAACTAGTTATCTTTGAGAGTTTGCAGAACAACCTCAGATGAGTCGTATGTTCTTCCTCAATCCTAGAGTAAATGAGGATATCATCAATAAAGATGATAACGAACAAGTCCAAATACTGCTTGAACACCTTGTTCATTAAATTCATGAAAGATGTAGGTGCATTGGTTAGTGCAAATGACATCACACAAATTCATAATGACCATACCGAGTTTTAAAGGCTATTTTTGGGATGTCACTATCTCTGACTCTGAGCTGATGATAACAAGATATGAGGTCTATCTTCTAAAAATGACTAGCACCCTGAAGTTGATCGAACAAGTCATCAATCATGGTGATAGGGTACTTATTCTTAATGGTGGCTTTGTTCAACTGACGGTAGTCAATGCACATTGATGAGTCCTCGATTTGGACTCATTTAGGGCTTTATTTTAATAGATTTAGTGTCCTTACATGCATATTTTTTTTGCCAATAACTGATGTAAATCCTTGATTTTCAGGTATTTGGATTGAGGGACAAAGCATGGACACTAATGAGCAAAAAAGGAACAAGACAGTTGAAAGAATGAAGAAAAGAGGTCCTGATGATCGCCTAACCCATTAGGCGAGTCTCCGAATGGCCATGATCTCGCCTAAAGTTCTAGTGTGCCAAGCCCTAAAGGAGAAAATGAAGTCGGTGATAGAAAAGAGTAGTCGGCGAGTCGTCAAACGGTTCCGCAATGTAGTGCTAGATCTTTCAAAGTTACAAAACTTGAAGATGCTGAAGGCCAAGAAAAAAGGCGATGGAATTGACCAAAGGGCGGATTGCCGAGTGGATCGGTGATCCCGACTTATTGTGCCGAATGGTCTTTCGCAACACATTTTTGGTGACTATAAATACATTTTTAAATTCTTAGAAAAGGAATCGAATATCAATTATCAATTTTCATTTTAGAATTTTGGAGTTTAGAACTTTGAGTTTGGACACAATATTTTCCTTAGCTTTGAAGAATTGAAGTTTTCTATTTTCGAGAAACTGGAAATGGATCTTTGAGATTCTTCAACCTTGACCTTTGTAAAGACAAAATTAATCGTACCCAATTGATGGAAACACAATTTGGTAACAATTTCTATCTTTTTATGATGTCTAGTTAAAACCCCAATTCTTAGGGTGTGATTATGTGATTATGGGTTGATTTAGCTGTTGGGCATTGTTAATTGATAGTTTGAATGCTGTTTAAAATTGATTTCAATAAGTAATTGTGGTTTAATTTAAAGGGTTGTAGTTGCAAATGCAATTCTAACTTCCTGTTTTTGGCTTGCTCGAGGGAGAGGTTTTAAAACCAAGATTACTGATTTGATGGTCTGTGGGTATTGGGTTATCATGGTTTCAACTTGAGAGAGTGAATCCTAAACCCTTTTCCATACATTCAACTCGAGAGAGTGAATGGACTAAAGCGTAGGCTGTTCTTAATTGATGTTTATTGGAGT
The DNA here is from genome assembly GCA_035578085.1 of Solanum pinnatisectum. Classification (NCBI taxonomy): domain Eukaryota; kingdom Viridiplantae; phylum Streptophyta; class Magnoliopsida; order Solanales; family Solanaceae; genus Solanum; species Solanum pinnatisectum. Next base: position 37,035,189 of record CM069076.1, on the reverse strand, counting down.
ACGAGAGAAACCAATTTGATTCGGGTTAAATTGTTCGAGAGAAAGTTTATCCCCACTAAAGTCCAACTTATTCACTGATTTATAGCTATTTACTATTAATTGCAATTACCCATTTGTCTACCTTAGCCTATAATCCAATCACATCCCAAGAATCCATCTCCTTACTTGTTTTATTCATGTTATTTGCTGTTGTTGTAGTTGATAATTACAATAAAACCCCCCCTGTTATTTGACACTTGTGTCACCTGAAATTTGAAACCATGCTTTTATTCGTAAATGTCTTCACCTATGATTGAGTTGAACTTATTTGCACTTGGCTCTTGAATGTTAAGCACGCACCACTCCCTATGGGATTCGACCCCAACTCACTTAGTTTAGTTATATTACTGACTAACGATCATTGGAACTTAGAATTGGAAGAAGTGTCCTGATACGTGAAACCACACATCCTGATTGAACCATTTTTTTTCACTAACAACACTAGTACACCCCATGGGGAAATACTGGGTTTGATGAAGCCCTTATCTAGAAGGTCTTTCAACTGCACTTTCAATTCCTTAAGCTAAGCTGGAGCGATTTTGTGAGGAGGAATAGAAATAGGCTGGGTATCTGGGAGGAGATCAATTTTGAGGTCAATTTCCCTTTCGGGAGGAACTCCGGGAAGATCTTATGGAAATACTTCTAGAAACTCATTTATTATAGGAATTGACTCAAGAGTTAGGGTTTCAGAGATGGAATCCTTAACCCAAACTAAATGATAGAGATACCCCTTGGAAATCATCTTTCTGGCCTTAAGGTTAGAGATAAATCAACCCATAGGCGCTAAGTTACTACCCTTCCATTTCTAAGATTGGCTCGTCTGGAAACTGGAAACAGGCGATTCTAGTTCTACAATCGAATGAGGCATAACAGGAATGTAACCAATCCATGCATAGAATGATATCAAAGTCTATCATTTCTAACTCTACAAGATATGCTAAGGTGATTTTCTGAGAGACTGTGACAGGGCAATTTCTGTATACCTGTCTAGCTATAACTGGGCCACCAACTGGAGTAGAGACTAAGAATGGTCCTGAAAGAGTTTATGGACTTACACCAAAATTTACTACTATATGTGGAGTGACAAAGGAAAGAGTAGCCCATGGATCTAACAAAGCATAAACATCTAAATGAAAGACTCGTAACGTACCAGTGACTACATAAGAAGAATCTTCATGGTCTTGCCGAGCCTGGAGAGCATATAACTTGTTCTAGCGCTAACCGTCGCCTATACTAGATGAAGCACCCCACTGAGTTGGGCGACCAACTGGTGTTGATGGAGCTATAGACTGAGCCCTACTATTGTTACCTCATTGTCCTTATTTAGAAGAAGGGCAATCCCTCAGCCTGTGACTAGTCTGACCAAAACCAAAACATCTTTCTTTGCCTGTTAGACACTCGCCCGGATGGTTCTTACCACACTTTGGACAAGGTTGGTAGGTCCTGTTACCTGACACATTGCCCTGAGACTTAGAGTTTGATGCCCTACCTGTCTGATCCTATCGAACATGGGGGATGGAGCACTAGTTGATGAAGGTGCTGGAGCTGAAGACCTTTGTTAAAACTACGAGCGATTTCCACCACCCGATTTCTGCTAAGAGTATTCATAGTTTCCTGTCCTAGCCTTCTTGTTGTCCTTAGACTGTTCCCTAAGCTTGTCTCCCTTAACCTTCTCAGCATGAGTCATGAGCCTAGAGATACTCATATCCTCCAACAACATAGCATTTTTGCACTCTGTCTTTACCAAGTTAGATACCCCAAATAGGAACTTACTCATTTGTGCCCTGGGATCGACAACCATATGTGGAGCATACCTAGAGAGTTGGGTGAACTTCAACCCGTACTCTTGGACTGACTTGGAACCTTGCCTCAAGTTTATAAATTTGCCTTAGCCTCCTTCAAATCTCTTGGGAAGAACCTATCCAGAAAAGCTCCGGTAAAACACTCCCAAGTCATATGAGCTGCATTCTCACCCCTATTGTCTTTCTACTGCGTGAACCATATCTGAGCCACATCCTTAAGCTGGTAGGAAGCCAACTCTACCCTATCATTTGTATTCACTTGCATCACTCCAAAGATCTTCTTGACCACATCAATGAAGTTCTGGGGTCTTCACAACTTGCGACCCTAGAAACTCAGAAGGATGCATCCCAACAAAATCATAGATCCTAGCTTCCATTGATCTACCAATAGTATTTTCAAGAACTTAAACTTGCTAATCGTTCTGGTTGGCTACACTCCGAGCCAAAAGTTGGATAGCATTCTGAAACTCTCCATTCGAAACCTCATGGTCTGGGACTTAAAGAACTGCTTCAACGTTTTAGGCATTAGCATTCCTTGCATAAACTCTATAAGGAGGCATGATTTGAAACACATAACATCAAATTAGAAATGAGATCATACTCACATACGATAAGAATAACAAGAAAGTGAAGTTTTTCCTAAAACATTTCATAGACTCCCCCTCATAGATGTGGCGCACTTCACACTCATGAAAGGGACTCTACTTAGTGCGTCTTTCCAAACATCCTAGGACACTTAAACCTAGTGCTTTGATACCAAGTTTGTCACGCCCCAAGGCTACCCCTTGATGTAAACACGGGACCTAGGATCACAAGTGACCCCAAGCTAACCCTGAGCTGGCATATCATAAGCATAGTAAGATAAACTGAAATAAGAGATACTATGTGGAAACTTAAAATATGAGATAAATTGAAATAATAGGGAATACCCAATCTAAGTCTGAATATATGAAATGTACTAAGAGTTCAATAACAACTGAAAGATCAAAATCAAATCTAAAGCTGAATCTAATACACTGTCTGAAGTAAGCCTCTAAATGACTAGAGATATTGGGACATGCCCCCAGCTAACTCTAGCAAAACTGAAATGAAAGACTGAATGTAAAAGAACATGTCTATCGTCCTCAAAGAATGAGGACTCACCACTGATACTGCTGAATACGGATGGGGAATCGATCAACACTTGATTTGAATGCCGAGGACCTAAACCTACATCACAAAAAGATGTAGCGCAGAGTATACATCAGTACTTGAAAGGTACTAAGCATGAAGAATAGGATAAAACTGAACAAACATATAACTGAACAAAGCATATTGAGCAATGATATAATCTTAACATGATATTGATACTGAGATATACTAAAAATGAACTAAACTGAATGCAATGCCCAAGTACATAACATGCTGAATCTGAATTCTTAAATATAGCTGGTAACTTGGTCAATACATTAGAGTCTGACTTTGGGAGCTACTATTAACTGACATAAAACCACGTGAGATAAACGTGGAGTCCGATGTATACACCCCATCGAGAGGACCCAATATACCTTGCCAGGGGTATAAAGACATGAGTGGAGTGATCACTAAATCTGATGTCCACACGGGGGATTTATAAACCTATAAGGGAATGTAGTTTTGGGACTATGAGGGTGAATGACCTTAGTCCAACTCGGTGTTAAGCCTACTCCCAACTGGAAATGTGTACAATACAATATATCTGAAATATACTGGATAGCTCAAGATTCTGACATACTAACTGAAAATGCAACATTAAGTACTGATAATGATATTCTCTTAACTGGAGCATGTATATCTGTATAAATTGACCTAGCAAGTGTTATTCATGAACTAAACGAATCTACACAACTATGGTTCTAAATTTCATGCAAGGATTAAGCAACATGGTTACGAAAACATAATAATCAGATCAGGATTACTCTAACAACTAAATTGCAACAATTATCTAAAGTTCTAGAAACCCTAAGTCTAAACATGATATAGTGAATCAAGAATCTAACTGAATTCTAGGGACCTAATGGGTGAAAGGAACCACTAGTGAAATCCCACATACCTGGTGACGAATTCCATGGAGAAATCTTTCTATTTCAGGGTTGGAATTGAAGGAACCTTGTTACGTTCTTGGAGAGGGTTTGGTCGATTGCTTTCTTCTCTTTTCATTTTAATTGGATGAATTTTGGAGAATGAATCACTTAGGGCGAGTTCTGATTTAGTTACTAGGCTTAAATTGACCAAAACGACGTAGTTTAGGGTTAAACGATGTAGTTTAGGCGTCCAACGCATAGGGGAAAAGACCAAATGATCCCTGACTTAAAATCTGTCAGGGGCAACAACGGGCCTGACCGACGGTCTATAGGTCCGGCCGTGGGTCGTGACTTGGTTGAATTTTCTGGGGTTCTAGGGATGGAGTTGCAGGTGGGCAACCACAGACCCCACCTACGGTCCGTGGGTCAACCTACGGTCCATATGTGGCCTCCTTTGGTGGCACCTACAACTTCTGAAAATTTGCATTTTGTCTCTTTTAGAATCTGGGGTGTTACGATTATGACTTGAATAATTTTATCTTAATTATTTATTAAAAAAGAGTTCAATCCTATATGATACCTATAGGGTATCAATATACCGACGGAGTATCACAGAGGAATAAGTTAAATCCTACATGATACTGATATGATATCAATTTACTGACGGGGTATCACAAAGATTATATTTTCTACTAATTTAGAGTTTATTAAATAAGATTGTGAATTTAATAATTTTATCTTAATTATTTCTTATTTATTTCTTTTAAAAAAACTCAATCCTATATGATACCGATAGGGTAACAATATACCGATGGAGTATCACTGAGGATTAAGTTCAGTCCTATATGATACGGACATGGTATCAATATGCTGATGGAGTATCACAATGGATTAATTCATAGTAGTGATGCTGACATGATGCGCAAAATAAGAAAGGAGAAAGTGGGATAAGTGGGTCAATAATTTGGGTCATGGATCCATTAAGCATAAATAATTTAGGTTGGATCCAATTTGAGTAAATAATTTCACAATTGGATCTATTTTGTATAATGTTCCCTCAATTCTAGAATAAATCAAATCGACTCTAAAAAACCTAAAGTAACAATTAATTTGAGACAAGGGAGTAGCTATTTAACTAGTGCATAGTTACTAATTTTGGAAAGGTGGTCTAACTTGATTGATACTTTACTATTATATTCAAGGCTAAAAAAATTATCAACAATTCTCCTCTTCCTACATCTTAACCGAAAATATTTAGTAGCATTTGATATTTGTATTAAGTTAAGTTATTGAACTATAACAATCATAAATAAAATTGAGAAAACATTTTATTTAATGAATGATTATGTGATAAAAAGTTTTCCATACCTCTACCCTGATTTGAAACCTCCACTCCTTTATATCTAGAGTCATGTCCCTGATATATAATATTGCATCATATTTTAGCTAATCACCTCTCTCGAATACTTGTTTAACCTATCTCTACCCCACCGCGAATCCCCTACAACTAACCTCTCGTACCTCCTCATTGGGGTGTCAACACACCTCCTCTATACAAGTCCAAACCATCTTAATCTCACTTTCCTCATCTTGTCCACCACCGAAGTCACTTCCATTTTCTCCTAGATAATTTCATTTCTTATTTTATCTTCATTTCTTATGTTATCGCTTCTAGTATTCCTACAAATCTATCAGCATATGCACCTCCACAATATGCATATTTTGAACATGTGAGAGCTTGACTGACCATCACTTCACCCAATACAACAAGGATGGTCTAACCACCACTCCGTAGAACTTACCTGTAAGTCTAGGTGGTACCTTCTTATCACAAAAAACTTCAGAAAAAGCCTTCACTTCATCCATGCTACACCAATGTGATGTATGACATCATTTATATATCCCCATTATCCTGGATTATTGTCCCATGATACTTAAAATTGTCACTCTTAGAAATAATCTGTGCGGCAAGTCTTACTTCCATGTCTACTTCATGTGACACACCACTGAAAATGCACTCCAAATAGTTTGTCTTAGTCCTACTCAATCTGAACCCTTTGGACTCTAGAGTCTGTCTCTAACCCTCCAACCTAACATTAACATTGACTCTTGTCTCATCAATCAGTAATTTTTCATCTCATACAACATACACCATGGTATATTTTCCTTAATAGACTGTATCAACTCATCCATCACAAAGACAAATAGGAAAGGGCTAAGAATCGATCCCTATTGTAGCCCCATCTCAATTAGAAAGTGCTCTGAGTCTCATCCAAGTCCTAATTACCGAGTCTTAACTCCATCATTTGTGTCCTTTATCTCCCTATTATAAAAATATAAAATATATAAATTTCATAAAACTTTAATTTGTACAGAAAATAAACTTTAACATGTCAAAAGCATAAAGAAAATCACAAACTTCCACTAAAGTGGCTCATCATTGAATCTGACAACACCCACATGAGTAACATGTAAATGAAACACTTAAGGCAGCAAATCTTTTGTGAGCAGATTCACAATTATCGAGTTTTTACTAAATGATCAATCGACATAAGACAACTCTAAACTCTTTCCTTCATAACTAGAAATTTATTGTCAATTTGATTTGACTTAAATGAGTTTTGATTATTTTTTTGAATATAACTCAACTGATTTACTATCTCATAAATTTTCAATGGTCTCTGTACACCACTGACTATTTGTATACGAGTGATAAAATACTCGGTCATATTATTTGATTTGATGCTTCATAGTATTGGAACATGTTGCACATCTCATGCGTTGACTATGATTCCTACTTTACCTAGTAATCCTAAGGACAATGGATAGATTATATAGTGTACATGACACGTCCCGAGCCTACACCCTCGATGTGGCCGACATTCGAGAATCATTTCTGGTCCCCAAGCGAACCATTGTTCTACTGGCTACTTAGCGAAAAACTTTCTCAAGTGATAATAGGGTTCCGAACAGAATTTAAAACATTCAAACTCAAAGTAAATACTCAACTCAAACTGTCTATAAAATACTCAATAATATAGGTATAATAGTTTGCAAAATATATTGAGAAAAAGTAAATATTAGAGACTTATCAACTCTATCTATTTATGAAGCCTCTATAGTTCAACATGGATGTCAGGACAAGACCCACGAAACCCTAAAATGACTAAACTGAAAAGAAAATTGTAGTCCTCCAGAATGTAATGAGGCTTACCAAAAGCTAACTGGAGTGCAAAGTGATCTCAATGAAGCGTCTATTGGTGATCCTAAACACCTGTATCTGAATCATATCAGTACATTAAATGTTCGAATATGTAATAAATGAATGAATAAGTAATTGAACTGATAAGGCTGAAGAACTACTCACCTCAACTCATCTCAACTTAACTCAAAGCATAAGTAAAACATAGATTGCTGAAAGCTTTAAAAGTTAAATAGCTAACTCAAGGATGTAAAATAAAATACGAGTTTATCTAATCGACAACCATCACTATGAGCAATGTGATGATACAACATCTCACCCATGCTGCCAGAACTGTCCAATAATTTGTCGGGATATAGGACACCTCAACTAAGTGGATCCACTACAGCTCTGCTCGAAAGCAACAAGGAGTCGTCTAAAAAGTACGATCTTTTACCCATGTTGGTTACATGGTTTATATGGATTTTGAGTTGTCTGAACTCATCCTCATATTGATGCTCAATACTACTCTCAATACATAAACATACTCATGCTCAAATGTATAATTCATATTGTTTCTCAATTTGAGATAATTGCTAAAATTATTGTCACGCCCTGAGCCAACACCCTGGGCGGGACTGGCACTCGAGAACCATTGCTGGCCCCAAGTTAACCCTTGGCCTGGCTTAACTCATAGAGAAAGACTTAATAACAAGAAAACAGTCTCAAAGGACAACTCATGCAATATCTTAAAGAAATAATAAACTAGCCGAAATGGCAACTTAAGTCTTAACATCAACAACTGAAAAGTAAAAGACTATAGAACTATAACTAATCCGTCTATGAAGCCTCTAAAACAAAGAGGGATGTCGGGACAAGTACCCCGATCATCCTAACAACTGAAAATACTAAAACAATGAGAAAAGGGGTTCCTCCTAATAGTAAGGAGGTTCACCAAATGACACTGAGTGCTCAACTGGATCAACGAGGCATTGGAAGTTGATCCTTGTTACCTGTGTCTGCATCATAAAATGATACAAGCCAAATATCATCAGTACATTGAATGTACGAGTATGTGAGGGAAAATCTAAACGAGACATAAGCTTGAAAGGAATGTGAAAAGAAATCTTACCTTAGCTTTACTCATCTCATGAATACTCAACTCAAATGCAAAGTAAAACAATAAAAATAAAGGTGCAGTTATACAAAGCAGTTAAAACACTAGGTGACAACTCAATGTGTTAAAGAAATGCAATAACAACTCAGTTTACATATAAAGTAACATAATACTATAGGAGTTTCTCTAACCGACAACCATCACTATAAGCTAAAGTGATGATACAATGTCTTGCCAATGCTGCCAGAACTGTCCTATACCTTGCTGTGATATAGAATGCATCAACTAAGTAGATCCACTAGTCTATGTTAAAAAGCACTAAGGAATCATCTAAAAAGTATGACTCTTCTTACCCACGATGGCTACAGGTTTATGGAGACTAGTGTTATTTGTGAACTTGTCCCCATATCGGTGCTCAATACTACTCCTAAAATATACTCAGCTCATATGTTTAAAAATAAAACTCTTCTGTGGTTTGAGATAATTACTCAAAATCTCTCTAGAAAATCGGTGTTTCCTATCTTGTTTAAATGTGAAAATACTTACTCTTTGGGAATACATAGTCCCATATACTCTTTTGAAGGAATTAACTTCACTTTTTACTCTTTACTCAACTCAAAACTCAAGTATTAAAACAAGTCTAAATCATTTGTAAAAGATTTTTGAAAAGACTCTAAGAACTCTCTAGACTTGGCTCTTAACTTTCCTTGAATTTGAATTTATGGATTCAAGGATTGTGATTAATGATAAGAAGGATCTCATGAGGTTTAGGAATGTTTTTAGATAGTTAAACATGAGAAACGATCAAGAAATCACTGTCTGGAAGTAAGTCCGCGATGCGGAGATGCATTTAAATATTTGATCAAAAAATTTAATTTTGAAAGAGAGGATTCTGCATCTTCTCCGCAATGTGGAGGTGATATTTGCACACTGGGGAGCAAGTCTGCTAAGCTTACTTGTGTGCCAATTCCTGCTCAACTTTTTCCTCCTTCATTTTCTAACCCTAGCTCTCTTAAATTTGATTCTTTTTGTCAATTCCTCTTTAGATTCAGCTACCCAGTATATGTACACATGATTCTAACTTAAAATGACTCTAAAATTGACATGATTTGATCACGAACTCAACAATTCCATCAAATCTCAATAAACCTAAGCCAATTTCAAGAACATAATTCAAGAACATCATACTTTCAACTCTTAGAATGAATTTTGCTAAAATCAACATGATTGGCACGTGGGTGAATGAACCCAAAGCTATAAAAGTCTCACATACCTCATAGGGATCAACCCTTGGTGAATTCCACAAGTTAAACTTCAACAACGACGAAATTTGGCTCTTTCTCCTCTTTTATGGGTGAAGGTGCACTTGCAGATGATGGAGCCACTCCCTTTTGCTTTTGATGAAATGACAAACGGTTCATATTATTTCTCTACTGCATAGACTCATTCCATGTCTTCGCTTTCTAGTTTCCAAACTCCTCCCTATCCCTAAGATTCTCTTCCTCAACCTGTTGCACATAAACCATCAACCTTGCTATATCCATGTCCCTTATTAGCATAGATTTCTTGCCCTCTTTGCTTGACAGACGGGACAACCCAACAACAAATAAACTCATCCTGCTCCTCATATCTACAACCATCTCCGGAGCATAGCAAGAAGGTTGGGTGAACTTCAAACTATAATCATGAACACTTAGTGAATACTGCTTAAGGGTAAGGAATTCTCGTTCCTTGGACTCTCTCAGTTCACTGGGAAAGAAACGCCCTAAGAAAGCCTCCTCAAACATAGCCCAAGTCAATATTGGTGCACCCTCTGCTCTACCCTTCTTCCACTGGTCAAACCAAGTCCTAGCAACATTCTTCAGTTGATATACAGCTAGTTCCACTCGCTCAGCATCGACAACGTGCATAACCTCAAATACCTTTTTTCAGTTTCTCAACAAAACTTTTCAGATCCTTGGTAGTTCTTGAACCAGTGAATCTTGGAGGATTCATCCTTAAGAACTCTTAGATCCTCGAAGTATTAGCCACTTCCTGTCTAGCCCCTCTTTGTTGACCAACTTGGTTAGTCACAACTTGACTTAGCATTCGATTGCTTCCCAAAATTCAGCATTGGTGACTTTTCCTTGGGGTTCCACTTCAGGTGCATTAGGTACCCCTTGATCCTCTACATTACGCCTAGCAGGACGACCTCTGACAACTCTTCGTGGAGGTATGATCTGAAAGACATGCACAAGCATGAGTTAGAAAGAAACTTTATAAAGATAAACTCTATCGCATGAAATGAGTATGAAAGAAGTGAAGAAATTTCCTAAATGTTACAGCCTCCTAATTATAGATGTGGCACATTTCACACCGATAACTAGGAATCTACAAACACGGCTTCATAGACTCCCTATGACACTTGAACTTTGTACTTTGATACCAAGTTTATCATGCCCGGAGCCTACACCCTGGGCAGGATTGGCACTCAAGAACCATTGCTGGTCCCAAGCAAACCCTTGGCCTGGCTTAACTCGTAGCAGATGACTTAATAACAAGAAAAGAGTCTCAAAGGAAAACTTATGCAATATCTTAAAGAAAATAATAAACTAGCCGAAATGGCAACTTAATTGTTAACATCAAAACTAAAAAGTAAAAGACTATAGAACTATAACTAATCTGTCTATGAAGCCTCTAAAACAAATAGGGATGTCGGGACAAGAACCCTGATCATCCTAACAACTGAAAATACTAAAATAATGAAAAAAAAGGTCCTCCTAATAGTAAGGAGGTTCACCAATTGACACTAAGTGCTCAACTGGATAAACGAGACGATGGATTCTGATCTTGGTTACCTGTGTTTGCATCATAAAATGATGCAAGCCAAATTATATATTTACATTGAATGTACGAGTATGCGAGGGGAAAACTAAACAAGACATAAGCTTGAAAGGAATCTGAAAAGGACACTTACATTAGTTTAACTCAACTCATGAATACTTAACTCAAATACAAAGTAAAACAACAATAAAAGGTGCAATTATACGAAGCATTTAAAATAGTAGGTGACAACTCAATGTGTTAAAGAAATGCAAGACCAAATTAGTTTACATATAAAGTAATATAATATTGTGGGAGTTTCTCTAACCGACAACTATCACTATGAGCTAAAGTGATGATACAACGTCTCGCCCACGCTGCCAGAATTGTCTTATACCTTGCCGTGATATAGAATTCCTCAACTAAGTGGATCCACTAGTCTATGCTAAAAAGCACTAAAGAATCGTCTAAAAAGTATGAACCTTCTTACCCACGATGGCTATATGGTTTATGGAGACTAGAGTTATTTGTGAACTCATCCTTATATCGGTGCTCAATACTACTCCCAAAATATACACAACTCATATGTTTAAAAACAAAACTCTTCTGTGGTTTGAGATAATTACTCAAAAACTATCTCAAAAGCTCGCTTGGAAATTGGTGTTTCATCTCTTGTTTAAATGTGAAAACATTTACTCTTTGGGAATACATCATCCCCATATGCTCTTTTGAAAGAATTAACTTTACTTTTACTGTTTACACAACTCAAAACTCAAGTCTTAAAACAAGTTTAATTCAGATGTAAAAGACATTTGAAAAGACTCTAAGAACTCTCTAGACTTGGCTCTTAACTTTCCTTGAATTTGAATTTATGGATTCGAGGATTGTGATTTATAATAAGAAGGACCTCATGAGGTTTAGTAGTGTTTTTAGATAGTTAAACATGAGAAACGATCAAGAAATCACTGTCTGGAAGCAAGTCCGCGACGCAGAGATGCATTTAAATATTTGATCACAAAATTTAATTTTGAAACAGAGGAGTCCGCGTCTTCTCCGTGAGATGAATGTGATTTTTGTACACTAGTGGAGCAAGTCCGTGATGCGGACATGCGTTCCAATTCCTGCTTGACTTCTTTCTCTATTTTCTCACCCGAATTTGCCTAAATTCGATTCTTTTTGGCAATTCCACTTTAGATTTAGATACCCAGTAAATGTACATACGATTCTAACTTAAAACAACTCTGAAATTGACACGATTTCATCAAGAACTGTAACGACCTGATTTCATCATTAGGGAAAAGCCAATGAAAGATGAATTGGGGCTAGAAAACTTTTTCGTAGTAACTTGAAATTTTCCAACCTAGTCCAGATTTGGACAAAATCAGAGTCAATAAGGTATAGGGAAATCTAGTAATTAATAAGAGATCTAATTATGATTTGGACAACATGAGTAGATAACTAAGACATAAAGGAACCCGTACGACTTACGGAATCGAATTTGGTTGAGTAGAACTCTCAAAAATGATCTTAGTGTGAACAGGTAACATTCTATCTCTATGTAGGCCGCCAAAGCGGGGCTACTGTAGTAGGATGGGTCTGCCATGGCAGGCCAGATGCGACTTAAAGTCGTTAATAAACCCCTAAATGACCTTATTTGGCACTTTTCAATTTTTAGAGCTAAGGAGATGACCCCAGATGAGTTCTTAAGCATTTTTCACCATTCTTGAGGCTAAAGGTAAGCTTTTCACTCCCTGAATCCATTTTTCGATTCGTAGAACGTAATAGAATGGATAAATATTAGTGAGGTAGAGTTTTGTTAAAGATTCTATGGTGGAAACAATCCTAAATTGGGTATTAGGATCTTGAGTTTGGTCTAGGGTTATTGGGTTTGTTATAATCCGGATATTAGACCTTTGATTGTTGATCCTTGCGTAAATTATATGCTTATAGCCCACGAACAAGTGGGAAGAATCTCGAAAGGGAATATTCAAATACCTTAAGGGATTCAAGCTTGGATTTGAGGTAGGTGATGGTTCTGATTCTATGATTGTGTGATGTATGTTTGTTCTTGCTTCATTCTGATACATGTATGTATGCAAATGCTTATTATTGATCACACTTGTTGTAATTGGGGATAATTGAATAATTGTATGCCATAAATCACCTCTTGTTGTATGATTGTGAGAATATACATTATGATAAATATGGGTGTCACGATCCAACACACTAACTGGGATCGGTTGCCACATTTCGGCATAAATATGGGATCCGCTGCCACGTTCTGGCATAACTAACTTGGATCGGATTGCCACATTCTGGCATAAATATGGGATCGAATTGCCACGTTCCGGCATGCTAACTGTTTGGGTTTGGGTTCTATAAGAGGACCATAAAATTGGGTTACGTGACAAGACCATTGAATTGTGTTGTGTATCTACTTGTGATAAGTTCATTCATATATAATGATGATTGATATTGGAAGACGGTATGTTGTTCTAAATTGATATAATTGTGATATGTGAGAATCATGAAGTTGTTCATTGTTCGTATATATTGATGATATTGTATATGTTCGATATGTGCATGTGATTATATTGTCTTATTGACTAATGTATGTTACACTTAGTGGGATAGCCGCGTGATCCTACCAGTACACGGTGGTTGTGTACTGATAATGTGCTTGCTCTTTCTTTGTTGAGTATAGGGTACCTTTAGGTGGCTATTGATAGACCTCAGCAAGGTGACTATGAGTGTGACCGGATTCAAGGGTGAGTCAGTACTTTCAGGCTGCCATGGATCTTCCTTGTTTAAGTCCACTATTTTCGGACTCAACTTTTGTTTAAGGTATTGTTTAGTTTCGGGGTTGTACCCCTTGTTCTTAGACTTGTCGTTAGTAGAGTTTTGATACATTGACTTTCAGATTCTAAGTTAATTCTTCCACATTTGTTAGTTATTGTTGGACTTTTGTTAGAGTTTATGGAAACTCTATTTTCTTTCCTTAGTATTTGACTTATATGCCTTAGTTTTTAGATTTATTGCTTGGTTGGGGTTGTAGTAGTTGTTCTCCCACCGGATTGTTAGTGTGGGTGCCAAGCATGACGGTCTGGGTGATGACAAAGTTGGTATAAGAGCCTAGGTTCGTTGATCTCATTGTACCAAAACAAGTCTAGTAGAGTCTTGCGGAACGGTACGAAGACGTCTGTACTTTTCTTTGAAAGGCTATAGGACTTTACGAAAAACTCACTTCTTTCTACTCCTTCGTGCTATGACTTGAATCCAATTGGTATCTTTCCTTCTTCACTCTATGGTTCGAACTAGAGAAACAAAAGTGGTAACACCATCGCTAGCAAGCTGGATGTGTATAGACTACCGACAATTGAATAGGGTCACCATTCAGAACAAGTATCCATTGCCATAGATAGATGACCTTTTTGATCAATTGCAAGGTGCATCGATTGTCTCTAAGATTGATTTAAGGTCTGGTTACCATCAGTTAAAGATTAAGGCGGTTAAGAATTGGGTTCGGCTAAGTTCTATGATTGAAATTAGCAGTTTTGTGGGGCTCACTAGTTACTATTGTCGTTTGTGGTATAAGTTGAGTCCAATCGTTATCTCCCGATTCCAATTGGTATCTCAACAAAGTGAACTAGACGTCGTGGTCACAATTGAGGGGCCACAAGCAAAGTAAATTGGAAACTAAGAAGGTTCCAATTGGTATCTAGCCCTAAGGGTGGTGTGAAAGCATGGATGATCAGGAATGGTCATCCATGGAGAGAAATAATTATTAAGAATTTGGACTTATCTGTAAATTATATCTTGGAAACTTTGGATGCGTGCTTCTGGTTGTCTGAATTAACTGCGAATGTGAAGTTGTAATTGCTTGAATATGATGAGGTAATTATGTGCACAATAAATGTGTGTCTGAACTTTGATATGTACAATATGTTGGCCTGGTCGTTGAAGTTATGCAAGTTGTAAATACTTGAGTATCGTGAAATTCATTGTGAAATGAAGATTTGACTAAGGATCGTGTGAGTGTCTGGGTGTATCCTGGGGATGTGTGGTGGTGCTAAATTGACAAGAATGAATTGGTTCGTATATCGTGGGATTGACTGGGGGTAGACAATGATTATCCTAGTTATGAGGATTATTCAAAAATGTCTGTGTTATAGTTGGGAACCTTTCGAGGAAATTAGAAAAGAAAAGAACCCCAGAAAAATTATTGGCAGGGGTTCTGTTTCCGTTTTGGCCGTTGGGGCGAGACTTTTCCCACTAAGGCGTGGCCACTAGTGTGGGACAGGGCGAGACAGAATCTCAGCCCTATCTCCCCTATTTTTCTAGTCATAATTATGGACCCCGAATCGTATCCGAACTAACCCCTGTGAACTAATTCAGTGTTCCGCAATCTAATATAAGTTATAAGGTGTGTTAAAATGGTAGAGGACCTGGGCATATGAGGAGGAAATTAGCGAGGCTATGGAGGTTGGGGAAATGGTAATGTAGGTAGAGGAGTAGTGCAGCCAGGCGAGGAGGTTGTCCGTCAAGATAACAGGGCTCAATTATATGCTTTTCTAGGCAAAATCGAGTTTGAGGTGTGAAGCAGTGGTCACTAGTGCTACTTTTGTATGTGTCCATATGACTATTGTTTTGTGTGATATGGGTTATTCTTATTCGTACGTGTCAGTTCGATTGCCTTGGGATTTGATGTGGTTTTTGATATACTTGATGCCCTCATCCATGTTTCTACCTTAGTTGAAGAGTCAGTCATAGTCATCCTTGTATATCGTGTTTGTCCTGTTGTGTTTATGGAATTTCAGATTTTGGTTGATTTGGTTATGCTGGATATGACTGACTTGATATAATCTTAAGCATGACTTGGTTGTCCCCCTATTGTACCGGGCTTAATTGTAATACTAAGTCGGTAACTCTAGAGATCCCAAGTAAGCAAAGGTTAGAGTGGGAAGGGGGTACAAGCCTAAGTCAGCTAAGGTCATATCCTTCGTGCGGGGTAGGAAACTGGTGGGGCAGGATTGGTTGACGTAATTGGCTCATATTCAAGATGTTGAGGTTGAATCCCCTTCTATTGAGTCTATTCCTGAGGTGTCAGAGTTGAGAGAGCTTAAGGCTCAAATCCAAGAGCGTCTTAATAAAGGATTCATCCGTCCTAATGTTTCCAAGTGGGGTGCTCCTGTCTTGTTTGGTAAGAAGAAGGAGGGTAGTATGAGGACTGATGATTTTATATTAATCCATAAGGGAGTGGATTAATACCGGAATGACAAGCTTATAGATAAAGAAAGTTCCATTAAGTATACTTGGGATAAGGAAATTGAAGATTTTAGTAAGAAAGTGCATACCAAGGTTGGGTTAGTCCTTTGAATTTGATGAGTTTACCTGAGGTTGAGGTGTCGTGTTGATAAAATGTTGGCTTCATAGTGATAGTCAAGGCTGACTGAGCGTAATAGTAATAAGAGTTCGTGATGGATTATGACGAGATGCAACTATAAAATAAAATTGTTAGTTAAAGAAAATTTTTGTATAGTAATTACGACGTCCGAGTATCTAAAAGTTGTGGTTTTCTAAAATTTTGTGAGTAACGTGGTTGTATGGAAAGTTTTAAGAGATGGTGGGACACCATTCGAATAGAAATTAAAGAACTAGATTCATAATGAAGAAAAATAGTGGGAGGTAGTACAACCTTTGGAGAGAGGCGAAAGCAAGAATATTTTATTTAATTACAAAGGATGAAGAAATATCTTCAGAGGGGTAGATAATTGGGTTCAGAGACACGCGATTTATTTCGTGATGATGTGGCAATGGTAATAGGGTCACAAGTCTGTCAGATTGGTTAAAAACTATTGAAAAAGGACTTGAGAAATGAGTGTACATACATTAGCTCGAGTGTGATGATAAGTGCTTTGTTTTTGTTTTGAGTTTAGTAATGAGTACGATTGAATTTTAGGAAAGGGGATTGTGTTATACGATTGAATTTACAATCCAAATTTTTCTTTAAAAGTTTACATTTGTGGTGATATGTTTTGTCAAGGTATGAATTTCAAGGTGAAGAATGATCAATTGTATCAGGTATTGAGCATTTGAAAGACTTACACCTGGGTTGAGTCGTAAAGTTGATTATTGTTGATTGTTAAAGTACCTTAGAAAGGTTTTCATTTACAAAGTGTTGGTTTAAAGTAAGGTCAATGGTCGGAGTGGTTATGATGGTTGTTAGTATTAAGAGTGTTGGCTTCAGTAGAAGGATGTGAAGAGTATGTTGATTCAAGTGAATGGAAATGGCTGGTATCGACTATCCAAAGGAAAACCTTTCGTGTTATTCAATAAATTCTTATGTGACCATCTATTTCATTTTGTACATGGTTGTGAGTGTGATGAACTAGAAATGGTCACGCGTGTTTTTTTTCATTTTGTGGGTGAATCTCTAGTGATGGATCAAGCTTACCAATCTTGCGACGCTCTCTTGGTTGAGTGGGAAGATTGGGAAGATTTGGTTATTTTGAATAACATAATTGGTGTTGTCTTGGAGTTGTTAAAGTATTTTAGTGGTTCTACATGTACCACCTTGCTTATGAGAATTATAGAAGAGCTACCGTGTGTATTTATGGTTGTCCGACAATCTAATAGTTCATCTTTTCGTCAAGGTCATGTATCGATTATGTGTGGTTGAATGTGGGGATCATTGGGTCCAATTCTACTGTTCTTAATAGGTAATCTATAATTACTAAATCTAGCATTTCGATAGTGTTGTTGGAGGGGTTGTATGCTTGGACATATCCCTTGATCAGTACCTAATTTCTAAAGATAAAAATTGTTGTAACTTAAGCTCATGGGAATTTATGTTGTGGGATGGAGATGTTGTTAAGAACTATGATTGTTTGGGTATTAAGAATGTGTGTTGGTTTGTTCAGGTTCACTTCTAATTGTAGCGAGTATTGATTTAGAATTTTATCATGGTTATGTGAGAAAGGATTCGTACTGATGTTGTGTCAAAGTCCTTGATAACATATGCAGACATCTGTGCGATCAACTTTAGGGGTTATTTAGAATCGTTTTTGTTGTTAGTTAAGTTTACATACAACAATATTTATCACTCGAGTGTTGAGATGACTTCATTGAGGCATTATAAGGGAGGATGTGTAGGTATTCAATTGGTTGATTTGAAGTTGGAGATGTGAAACCCTTAGGGGCAATGAGATTCGGTAAGAAGGGCATGCGAGACAAGTTCCCCACTAATTCGACGATTCAAATACTACTCTACCCTTACTTTAGCTAGTCTTCTCCTAGTTAATCACTCGGGTGATGGGTAAATTGGTATCCATTGTAATGACTTGATTCCGTCTATAGGGAAAAGGCAATGAAGAAAGAATTGGGGCCATAAAACTTTATCGTAGTAACTTGGAATTTCCCAACCTAGTTCAAATTTGGATGAAATCGAAGTCATTAAGGTGAAGGGAAATATGGTAATTAATGAGAGATCTAATTATGATTTGGACCACATGAGTAGATAGCTATGACGTTAAAGAACCTGTACGACTTTACGGAATCAAATTTGGGCGAGTAGAACTCCCGAAAATGATCTTAGCGTAAACAGGTAACATTCGGTCTCCATGTAGGCCACCAGAGCGGGGCCGCTGTAGCGGGATGGGTCAGCCGTGGCAGGCTAGAAGCGACTTAAAGTCATTAATAAACCCCTAAATGACCTTATTTGGCACTTTTCAATTTTTAGAGCTAAAGGGAGACGACCCCAGACGAGTTCTTGAGCATTTTTCACCATTCTTGAGGCTAAAGCTAAGCTTTTCACTCCCCGAATCCGTTTTTTGATAAATATTGATGGGGAAGGGTTTTGTTAAAGATTTTATGGTGGAAACAACCCTAAATTGGGTATTAGGATCTTGGGTTTGGTCTAGGGTTATTAGGTTTGTTATAATCCGAATAATTAGACCTTTGATTGTTGATTCTTACGTTAATTGTATGTTTTTAGACCACGAACAAGTGGGAAGAATCCGTAAAAGGAAGATTTAAGTGCCTAAGGGGATTCAAGCTTGGATTTAAGGTAGGCGATGGTTGTGATTCTATGATTGTGTGATGTATGTTTGTTCTTGCTTCATTATGATACATGTATGTATGTGCATGTTGCATTATTGATCACACTTGTTGTAATTGAGGATAATTGAATAATTGTATGCCATGAATCACCTCTTGTTGTATGATTGTGAGAATATACATTGTGATTGTGATTGTGGTTTGTTGAATGGGCGAGTGTTACGATCCGACACACTAACTGGGATCTGTTTCCACATTTCGGCATAAATATGGGATCGGCTGCCACGTTCCAACATACCTAACTTGGATCAGTTTGCCACGTCCCGACATAAATATGAGATCGGATTGCCACGTTCCAGCATGCTAACTGTTTGGGTTTGGGTTCCATGAGAGGACCATTGAATTGTGTTGTGTATCTACTTGTGATGAGTTCATTCATATCTAATGATGATTGATATTGGAAGGCGGTATGTTGCTCTAAATTGATATAACTGTGATACGTGAGAATCGTGAAGTTGTTCATTGTTCGTATATGTTGATGATATTGTATATGTTTGATATGTCCATGTGATTATATTATCGTATTGACTAATATATGTTACACTTAGGGGGATAGCCACATGATCCTACCAATACATGGTGGTTGTGTACTGATATTGCACTCGCTCTCTCTTTGTTGAGTATAGGGCATCTTCAAGTGGCTATTGATAGACCTGAGCAAGGTGACTATGAGAGTGACCGGATTCAAGGGTGAGCCAGTTCTTTCAGGCTGCCATGGATCTTCCTTGTTTAAGTCCACTCTTTTCGGACTTAGACTTTTGTTTAAGGTGTTGTTTAGTTTCGGGGTTGTACCCCTTGTTCTTAGACTTGTTGTTAGTAGAGTTTTGGTGCATTGACTTTCAGGTTCTAGGTTAATTCTTCCGCATTTGTTAGTTATTGTTGAACTTTTGTTAAAGTTTATGGAAACTATATTTTCTTTCCTTAGTATTTGACTTATATGCCTTAGTTTTTAGATTGATTGCTTGGTTTGGGTTGTAATTGTGGTTCTCCCACTGGATTGTTAGTGTGGACGTCAATCACGACGGTCTGGGTCATGACAAGAACTCAACAATCCCATCAAATCTCAATAAACCTAAGCCAATTTCAAGAACATAATTCAAGAACATCATACTTTCAACTCTTAGAATGAATTTCATTGAAACCAATATGATTGGCGCTTGGGTGAACGAAGCCAACGCTATGAAAGTCTCACATACCTCATAGGGATCAACCCTTGGCGAATTCCACAAGTTAAACTACAAGAACGACGAACTTTGGCTCTTTCTCCTCTTTTCTCCTCTTGCGTTCTTTCTCAAAAAAACCTAGCGTGAAATCTGAATGTGAAAAACTGATCCAATTCAGTTTAGACCCCTAATTAATTACCAAATGGGCATATCTCCCTCGTACGAACTCGAATTAGCGCAAACTTGGCGGCGTTGGAAAGATAATTCGAAGATCTTTCCTAAGGTATCTGAGCTAGGAGTTATGGTCGTTCGAAGTTGACCCTAAACACATACTTAGCTAAATTTGTCAAACTTTTCAAATTTGATTATTTCCAAAAAGATGATTTCCTTCTATTTCTAGTTCTTTCTAAAGGGGGATGTTACAATTATCCTCTTAAAAGAGGTAACTACTCTGAAATATTTCTGAAAACTCTTTATGAAAAACAAAGATTCTCTTTATTAATGTAAAAGTAATACATTTGGGAATCAATTAGTTCCCTTTAACTTTATTCAAAAATCTCTCATTAAACTCTACAAAACTCTTCTTTGCTTTCTCAAAAAATCATTTTAAGACAATTGTTTGGTTAAAAAGATTCTCAATAATAACTCTGTGAAGACTCAAATACTAGGGTTCATGCTGAATAATAGTAATGAACAATCAACTCAAGAATCTCAATGCATAGCATATAGAAACTCAAAAATTAGGAATAGAAACTCAGAATTCAACAACTCATCTCAAGAATTATCAAAACTAAGGATGTAACCCTAGATTATCTCTTACTGATAGAAATTAGATGTGGGGCATGAG
Source organism: Solanum pinnatisectum (assembly GCA_035578085.1). Lineage (NCBI taxonomy): Eukaryota > Viridiplantae > Streptophyta > Magnoliopsida > Solanales > Solanaceae > Solanum > Solanum pinnatisectum. The sequence continues at coordinate 37,014,081 of CM069076.1, read as the reverse complement.
GACTAACTTAGTCCTTCACTATGCATAGCCTTACATACCGGAGAGAAAAAAGTTCTTGGTGCAGCTGGAAGAACGCTGGAAAACCTAACTTTTTCTCCTCTTGAAACCTTGCTTTAATGACTTGAAGTGTTAATGAATATATAAGAACTAATTAACACTATATAAACCCTTAAGTAGGTGTAAAAAGGTTAGGGTTTAAGCTTAGAAGAGGTGTAAAAAGACTATACTGCCCCTCTTAAAAGCTAACAAAAACCTTTTATGGGTCCATCTAAGAATTGTGGGTTGTTCTAGGGACCGTAGATCCCATCTGTGGAATTTATATTGAATTTTATAGCTCAAAATTTCATTCTATGGGTCCAATCTATGACATGTACAAGTTTCTACGGCCCATAGAATGGATTTGTAGGAATTGTACCCCAAAATTCAAACTCTCTGAAATTTTTGACGAGTTCACAATACGGATGGTCAAAATTTTGATGGCATGTAGAAAGGATTCATAGGAATTGGTTCAGGAAACTCTGTTGTGGTAGTATCTAGTAAAATGGTCATAACTTCTTACTCTAAACTCCAAATGAGGCAAATTTGGTGGTGTTGGAAAGAGGAATCAAAGGCCTTTAATTTCGTAGGTCTTGCTCCACCTAATACATTATGTGGCAAGAGATATGATCATTTTAAGTTGACCTAAGTAGAATTTTATGTCAAAATCTAATCGGTATGGAAGCTTTCAACTCGACTTTGTGTTAGGGGAGACCTTAATTCATATCCAAATTCATTACAGTGCCTAGATATAGGTATATAGTGGCAAACATACAAAGCAAACAAAGTAAAACAGAGATATAATAAAAAGGCAGCAACTTCATTAACGTTGCAAGTTCTTACGGATTTCATCTATTCTTATTTATGTTCTATTACATAGCAACCCACAAATTCGGCTTCCATGGTAGAAAACACTATTAATGTTTGTTTCACACTCTTCCAGAAAATAGTTCCTCTGGCCAACATGAAAACATAACTTGATGTTGAGCTCCTACTATTAAGACATCCAACAAATTATATATATTTGTGTGGTAGTAAATCACTAGGGAATTTGGCCGCGCTTCGCGCAGTTATAAAATATATATATAAATATATTTAAGAAAATGATTATGATACAAGAAACAAAAAGATCAACTATAGAAGTAAGAAAATGATAAAATCACAATACAAATATTTTTGTAGAATTGGAGCTTAAATGAATTACATTTTTCTTATCAAATAATTTTCAAAATTAAAAAGGCTAATTTATTAAGAAAAAAATATGTATATTATAATGTTTTATATATATAATTCGAATAAACATATTTAAGGACTTGGATTTTTTTTCTTATTTTTGTTAAATGATAAATTTACTGTCCGGTGAATCTTCCTTTTATTCGAAAAAAAGTGATGAAACTAAAAATAGGAGGAAAAAGAGATAAGTATTTCTATTTCATTTCTTCGGTAATATTCAATTCTTTCATTCTCCTATTTTTTTTCTTATTTTTCATCATCATCTAAATAAATATTTTTCTCTTATTCTTACTCATTATCTAAATAAACCGCTATTGCTAATTTTCCTAGATATCTTATAGTATTTTTTGGTAATTCTTTAAAAGTAGAAGAAATGAACAAATTTAAAGAAAATGTAATGGATCTTCACCATAAGAAACACATAAGAACTACGTATTTCAATATTTAATATGCTTTTCTTTTGAGCCATGAGTAGTAAATTTGAACGTCTGTTGGTGTAGTTAACACTATGTTCTAACAAAGTTACAAATAACTAATTTGAGCTAAATAAAAATGCAATTTACTATAGTTAAAAAATTTATAAGAACCTAAATTTTAAAAAGTTACTGTATAGAGAGAACACATGAAAAAAGCAAAAAAAGAAAAATAACAACACAACTTTGTCAAGTCCTTAATCACAAAAATAAAGATAAAAATATATATATAATCAATGCAATTATTTTTGAACTTTTATCCAGCTCCCCTTCTATCCACATTAAAGAGTCTTTTCATAGAGTCAAACCGAAGTATAAATCTGATACTACAACAATAATATAGAATATTCACTATTTCAAATATGGAATAAAAATAATAATCTTGAGTAAGAATCTTATGAAACAAAAAATATGAATTGATATATATATATATATATAAAAATTGAAGGAATATCATATGGTGTCTTAAATTTTAAATAGTTGGGGGTTACAAATATGAATTTAAAGAAAATGAGTTAATAATATTAATTAAAGTAGAACTTGAATAGATATAAGTTAGGGAGGTAAATGTCATGACCCAGACCGTCGTGATTGGCACCCACACTAACCATCCAGTGGAGAACCACTACTACAACCAAACTAAGCAACTAAAACAATACTAATGCAATTAAGTTACGGAAGCAAGTTAATTAACTAAACAAATGAGGAAATTTAATACCTAGAACCTGAAAGTCCATGTACCAAAACATCTAAAGTTCAACAAGTCTAAACAAGAAGGGATGCAACCCCAAATCTAATGAACTAATCAACTAAGTAAAACAAATGTCTAAGTCCGAAAATGGTGGACATAGACGAAAGAGAATTCCATGGCAGCCCGGAAGAATTGGCTCACCCTTGAATTCGAATCGACGATCACTGATCTTTTAAGCGAGGTCTAGCAATAGTCGCGTGAAGACGCCCTGTACTCAACAAAAATAAGGCAAGTGCAGAATCAGTACACAACCATAGTGTACTGGTAGGATCACGCGACTATCCCACTAGTGCAACATAAACAAGTCAAACAACATTATAATCACATGCATATATATCAACATATACAACATCATCAACATTTATGAACAACCAACAACTTCACATTTTATAGCACATCATTGGTCCTCTCATGGAACCCAAACCCAAACAGTTAACTTGCCTGAACATGGCAATCCGATCCCATATTTATGCCAAAATATGGAAATCGATCCCATAATTATACTGGAACGTGGCAATCCGTTCCAATAGTTATGTCAGAACATGGCAATCCTATCCAATAGTTATGTCGAAATGTGGCAACCGATCCCATTCATACACCACAATCACAATCACAAGTACATCATCAAGATCATACATTTAAGTCATGATTTCATGGCATCAATAATTCATCTATCCCATTTACAACAAGTGTGATCAACATTGCAACATTCATACATATATAAGTATCATAATGAAGCAAGAACAAGCATACATCACACAATCATAGAATCACAACCATCACCTACCTCGAAACAAGCTTGAAACCCTAAGAAACTTGATCCTTCCCTTTCCGGATACGTTCAACTTGTTCTTGGTCTACAAACAATCACAATAACATGGAAATCAACAAACAATCACTAATTACCCTAAACTATAACAATTCTATGAACCCTAGATCAAACCCATGATCCCAATCATCCAAAGTAGGGTTGTTTCCACCATAGAATCTATGACAAAACCTTCCCCCATCAATATTTACCCATTCTAATACGTTCTACGGATCAAAAAATGGATTCGGGGAGTTAAAAGTTTACCTTTAGCCTCAAGAATGGTGAAAAACGAGTAGAAATCGCCTGGGGTCGTTCCTTAGCTCTAAAAGTCGAAAAGTACCAAATAAGGTCATTTAGGGGTTTATTAATGACATTAAGTCGCGTCTTGCCCGCCACAGCGGCCCTCATCCCACTATAGCAGTGGGGCCAAAGCGACACCAAATCCCGCCAGAGCGGCATTTTCGAAACAATGAGCTATCCATCATTTTCTACGATTTTATGTCCCGTCACGCCCGCCACAGCGGCTTCCTTCCGCTTTAGCGGCCCCGCAAGAGCGGCAATACTCCCACCAGAGCGGGACAAACGGGACCAGAGAGTCAATTGAAGGAATTCCAAAATCCCATTTCACAACGCACCTCTAACTCACGACGATAAAAAAATACCCTCACGCTAAGATCAATGCCTGGAGATCTACTCATTCAAATTCAATTCCGTAAAGTCGTATGGATTCGCTAACGAGTTATCTAACTACTCATGCAATCAAACTCAAAAACAACTCACCCGATTGTTACCAGATTTCCCCACACCTCAAGGACTCCGATTTCGTCCAAATCTGGACAAGGCTGGGAAAAATACAATTACTACGAAAATGTTTTTCCAGCCACAAATTTTCCCCGTTGGCATTTCTATACCGATGGAACCAGGTCGTTACAGTAAAAATTTAAAATAGATGAAAGAAAAAAAAACCATGAACTATTCAGCGTTTGTTGGGTGTTTAAGTTTTATTAGGAAAGCAAGCAAATCATTTTATTTATTTTTTTGTATTACTCCATTGTGTTTAACAAAATTGAAAGAGGAAAAAAATACAATAAAAAAGAGACAAATATCTTGAAAGATTAAAGTAGTAAATATTGAGACTTTTAATTTTTTGTAATAAAGAATAATAATGAGTGTATATAATTTTTGAGACATTTAAGTATAACAATACATAGAGGAGTAGTATTTGATATATTTATTTTTTATACAATAATAAGTAAGTAGAAAAATATGAAAAAATATTTTAAAATTGAGGAAAAAAGATAAATAGAATCCTTGGCCAAAGAGAGGTGCAACTTCACTTTTCTAACATGAAGCATATATTATATATAGATTTTAAAGCACAATAATATCAATAGCTATGAGAAATGTATCATAGTTAATATAGCTTTCAAGCATGGCAAAATTTTAGAATATTGAAATCAAAACAATACATTAATTAATCTCTAAAATATTGGAAACATTCAAACTTTATATTAATATGATCATCTCTCTTGATAAATCTTTCAACATAATTAAGCTTCCTTCTTCGTTTTGATGAACTTGTACTGAACTAATGTGAGCATCTCTTTGTAATGAATCTTTGAAGAATATATCTTTGATCTTCATCAAAGTGAAGGACATATCATGTCACTATCTTTTATATGATTTCTTATGGAAAAGATGAAGAATATTTTTTTTTAAAAAAAAAAAAAAGTGACAAAAACTACACAAAACTAATAGAAAGAAAGAATGAGAAAATGAATATTCAACATCTCCATGGATGATTGTTATTTATAGATTTTATAATCCATAGAATAGTTAGAAAGGAGATGAAGAGGCATGTTATTTTTTTTGAAATTGGTAACTTTGTCTTTTCCTCAAAAGTCAGTACTAAAACTGTACTGGTTAGTATTTACAACATGTACTTCAAATCTCACTATCTTTTACTAAATTGAGTCTAGTACATCAATTATGGAGATAGTATCATTTGAGTATAATTGATTACACCAAAAACATAGTAGCATAAGACAATTTAGTTTGACTTTTTGCATACTATTCTCAACACTATCAAAAGCTCTAGAGTTCCTTTCCTTCCATATTGCCCACCATATACTAGGTGGGACAATTCTCCATCTGTCGCTATTCTTGGATTGCTTTCCTGCTTCCTATCAGCTTTGGATTGCTTCTGTGATCTTGGCAAGTTGGCCAATGATCTGCAATGTAGAAAGAGATGATTGAAGAGACATGTTATTTAAGTAGAGAATATGAATTGATGGAGGTTTTTCTGTAACTCGTTAGAAATAATTAGAAATAGTAAATATGATTGAATTTCTTATTTAATAAACAATATTTAATGAAAAGAATTAAGAAAAAAATCTCAAAAAAGGAGAAAAATGATAAATATTAATGGAGGCAATAGAGAGGTGTCACATCACCTTGTCTATGTTTCTCCTTTATATTACATATAAATTCTTTATTTTTTCAATCTGAAGAGGCCCATTGGGATGTCCATAATTAAAGTATTTTTCTTCATTGACGTTGATTTTTTACTTTAAGTAGTTAAAAAATTTACACAAATATTAGCGTCATTCAAAGTAATAAAGCTAGAACTAAAGGATATGAATTTAAAACTAAATGTCATAGCTAAAGTGAGTTCCATTAATTCGAAAAAAATGTACACTAATTAAATTAAAGTAGAACAAAAAATATTTCAACTCTCTCTTATATAATAAGATAATAAGATAACTTTTGAGTCGAAAGAAAATGTACTCCCTCCCTCTTAAATTAGTTGTCGCGTCTCAACAGTCAAATACAATAAATTTGATTAATATTTTAAAATATATATTTTCATCGAATAGACATAAGAAAATATAATTTTTAAATATCTAAATTTTAATTAAAAATATTCAATTTATCCAATTTGATTTAATTCTAAAAAATAAGTCAAATCGACTCTAATAAGCGGAAAGTAACAATTAATTTGGGACAAGGGAGTAGTTATTCAGCTAGTGCATAATTATTAATTTTGGCAAGAGTGACCTAACTTGACTGATACTTCACTATTATATCTAAGGTAAAAAAATCTTATCAACAATTCTCTTCTTCGTACATCTTTAACTGAAACAATTTAGTAGCATTTTTGATATTTGCATTAACTTAAATTATTGAACTATAACAATCATAAATAAAATTGAGAAAACATTTTAACCCACATAATACATCTGAGAAACGCAACGTTCAAAATGAGTGATACAAAGTGGGAAAAGGTAAACAAAAGGAGAACTAAATCTAAAGAATGAAAAATATGAATTCCTAAGAGAAATTGGCTTTTGTTTAAACGGAGCTATTGCAACAAATACGACTTGATAGATATAAAATCTAACTTACGTACTGTCCAAAATAAAAATGTCTCAAAATCAAGATAGAGATATCTGATTGGCGGATGAGGAGGAGATCGAGGAAACACAATGATCATGAAAGGTTCATGTCGACAGATTGTGCACACCGATACTGTAACAACCTCATCAACAAAAAGGTAAAGTTGGAGAGAGGGATTGAAGAAAAGAGGTTGGTAGAACTTTTTCCGAACTTCTATGGCCATGAAGATGACAAAATGTAAAATCTACAACTACAACTGATGATCTAGTTAGAGAGAAAAGGGAGATATGAGCTGTGAACTAATTTCATTGATTGAGAAAAACTGAATCTTACAATGAACTATGTACATACATATATACTTGATGCTGCAACTCATACAATATATTCACAACCTATCACAATCCTACATCTGTCTATAATAATAGAAACAGTTACACCTAATTAATCTTAACAATAACTAACTGCTAAGGTAAGCTAGTAACAAATCAGTGCGGTCAAGTTACTCCACTACCCTCACTGTTACACCCCAAGCCTACACCCTAGGTGGGACTGGCACTCGAGAACCATTGTTGGCCCCAAGCGAACCCTTAGCCTGGCTTACTTACTCAACAGAAGACTTAAACATAAGAAATAATCTTAAATAAGAAACTTATGAATTAAAACTTAGAATGTCTTTAAGGAAACGTTCAAACTAGCCAAAATGACTACTCAAGTCTCATAGCAAAACATCTGAAATACAAGACTAAAGAACTATAACTACTCGTCTATGAAGCCTCTAAAACAAAGAGGGATGTCGGGACAAGACCCTCGATCATCCTAATGACTAAAGTACTAAATCAAAATAATAAGGGATCCTCTAGAAAGCAAGAAGGCTCACCAACTGACTCTGAGTGATCAATTGGATCAACAAGGAGCTGGATGTTGATCCTGGTTACCTGTGTCTGCATCATAAAATGATGCAGGACAAATGGCATCAGTACATTGAATGTACGAGTATGTGAGGGGAAAACTAAATATAACATAAGCTTGAAAGGAATCTGAAAGGAACATTTACCTTGGCTTTACTCAACTCATGAATAACTTACTCAAATGTAAGATACACAATAATAATAGTGTAGTTTATACAAAGCATTTAAAATGGTAGGTGACAACTCAATGTATTAAACAAAATTCAATAGCAACTCAATTACATAAAAAGTGATATAATACTGTGAGAGTTCTCTAACCGACAACCACCACTATAAGCCTAAGTGGTGATACAACGTCTTTCCCATGCTGCCAGAACTGTCCTATACTTTGCCGTCATATAGAATGCCTTAACTAAGTGGATCCACTAGTCTATGATAAAAAGCACTAAGGAATCATCTAAAAAGTATATTCCTGTCTACCCATGATGGCTACATAGTTTATAGAGACTTGAGTTATTATGAATTCGCATTCCCATATCGGTGCTCAATACTACTCCCAAAATATACTTAGCTCATATGTTTTTAAAGCAAAACTCTTTCTTTGGTTTGAGATAATTACTCAAAAATTAGCTTAAAAGCTCTTTTGGAAATCAGTGTTTCCTTTCTTACTCAAATGTGAAAACATTTTAACTATTGGGAATACTTAGTTCCCATATAATCTTTGAAGAAATAAACTCTTACTCTTATTCTTTAGTCAACTCAAATCTTAAGTCTTAAAACAAAGTTAAAACATCTGTAAAAGACTTTTTAAAAACTCTATGAACTGTCTTAACTTCTTAACTTGACTCTTAAATTTCCTTATGGATTCAAGGCTCATGATCTCATGTTTATGGTGATTTCATAATTTTTAGACGCACCTTGGAGTGTTGGAATCAACTAGGAAACATAGGTACGTTGCTAAGGAACTAGTATGGAAAAAAGAGGGAGACGTGGGAAGAACTAGCATCCCTGGCACTCTGAGAGGCGTGGGGCACCAGCCTTAAAACTTCAGAGGATGGGGTGGGGTGCACTGGCTAGAGCGGCGCCCCAGATCCCATACTTCAAAGCCCCACTGGGGATGTTATGGCTAGGGCGGTGTCCCATGCCCCTGCCCAGGTGAACTCTGACTTTTCTCTTTCGTTTTTCAACTCTAAACCCCCTATTTCAACTTAGTTCTTTCCCCAAACACTTAGAATAGACTATACCCTCAATATATACAAGATTCAACTTGAAATCATACCTAAATACATGAATCAACCTCAAGAAACTTCAACAACAAGAACCCAAATATTTCAAACGAATTAACATCAAAAACTCATAGGATTTGCTTTCAAACTATACAACTTCGCTGAATTGAATCATGATTGGTGCATGGGTGACCTAACCCAATGATCTCACATACCTCGTAGGGATTAACCCTTGGCGAAATCCACACGAAAATCTCCAAGAAATCGATGAATCTTGAACTTTCTTCTCCTTTCTCCTCTTTTCTCTTCTCTAAGCCCTTGCGTGAATTTCCAATTTTCTAAACTGATATAATTCTGATTAGACCCCAAATAAACTCCTAAAAACGAATTAAATTAATTGGGAAAGTAAAAGACTAAAATACCCTTCCAAAATTTGGTTTAGACTTTCCTTATTTGAACTGCACAACTTCAAATGGGCATATCTTACTCATACAAACTCGGAATCATGCAAACTAAGTGGCGTTGGAAAGATAATTCTAAGATATTCTATACGGTATCTGGAAGCACACCTAATTCATCCTAAGCTAAGAGTTATGGTCATTTCAAGTTGGCTCAAAACTCAAACTTAACATAACTTAACAAATTTCCATATTTTTCATTCTTTCCTAAAATGATTATTTCCAATTCTAACTCTTTCTAGATATTTCAAAAAGGCGAGGTGTCACACTCACTATCTTCAATACTTCTCCTCAAACTAGATGTGGTAAAAACATTCAGAACACCAAGTTTGGATAATAGTGAGTCATGTTGTAGTCTTCCCAATGCTTTGGTTTGTATGTCTGCTTATGGTGTTTTGGCATGTTGCCCATTCAGCATCACAAAAACCAGTAAGTTTCATTTTCTTATGTGAGGACATAAGAAATCCCACGCCTGGATGATTCTTGATGTATTTAAGAATTCTAATGGCAGTCTGCCAATCTGAGCTTTTGGTCTTTGTAGGAATTGATTGAGAGTTTGGCCTATGTAAGTAGTGTTAGGTCTAGTGATGGTTAAGTACAACAACTTGTCAATCATTCTTTGATACTGAGAAACATCGGATGGAACTTCTCCTCACTACAGCCTTCTTCAGATGTTGTAGTGAGTTTCATATTACATTCCAATGGGGTAATATTTGTCTTCCCTGCAATAAAGCCAGCTTCAACTAAGAGCTCTAATGTATATTTTCTTTGGTTCATAAGGGTTCCCCTTATGGATCTGCTGAATTCTATACCTAGGAAGAATTTCAACTCTTCTAAATCCTTGATCTTGAACCAATTATTCAAAATGTCTTCAGTGTCTTGAATTAGTGCGGCATTGTTCCCAATAATAAGAAGGTCATCAACCTAGACTAAAATAATAACAAAGTTAGTCCCTTTCTTCTTAGTGAATAATGAATAATCCAAATGACTCTGACTATATCCAGACTTCAACAAGGCCTCATTAAGTTTAAAATTCCATTGTCTTTAAGCTTGTTTGAGCCCATAAAAGGATTTCACAAGCTTATAGACCATAGGTTAAGTATGTGCAACCTGTTGACCTTTAGGTAATTCCATAAATACTTCCTCCGTGAGATCACCTTGTAGGAATGCATTCTAGACATCCATTTGGTATATGCACTAATTCTCTACCGCAACTAGTGCAATAACAGTCCTTATTGTCACTATTTTTACTACTGGAGAGAAGTTTTCTTAATAGTCTATCTCAACAGTTTGGCTATACCCTTTTGCCATTATTATGGCTTTGTACCTTTCCACTTCACCATTTGTCTTGTATTTTATCTTGAAAATCCACTTACAACCAATCACAGGCTTCCCTTATAACCAAGGAACCAAGTTCCAAGTGCCATTATTTTTAAGGACTTGTAATTCTTGTTGCATTGTTGTTATCCACTTCTCATCCAACAGGGCCTCTTTATAAGACTTGGGCTCATTAACAACTGAAAACTTGCTCAAGTAGGCTTTATATGTGGGAGATATGTGCTGATAGGAAACACAATTAGATAATGAGTGAGGTTGTTTGCCACTATTTCCAATAGTGATATAATCTTGATGGCATGTTGGTGTGATCACAATTCTACTAGACTTTCAAGCAACAATAGTGGCAAGTGGAGTAGGCATGTCTCTATTTTTAGGAATATCAACAATATCATTCAGTGAGTTTGTAGTATCATCCAATGTTATGGACACATCAGAAACCTAAAGTACATGATCAACAACAATCTATGCAGGGACTTAAGCTTGTTTTGTCTTTAAGGACTGAGTGATGTTTGGGAACAAGGGAACTGGATCATCATGCATTTTATTAAATGGAAACACATACTCTTTAAACATCACATCCCTACTAACCATGAAGTTCTTGTCAGCAATATTATAAAGGATATATCCCTTTTGAGTCAAAAAATAACCAATCATGATAACACAAATAGTGGCTCTAGGAGAAAATTTGTCTTTTCTAATAAATGTGGTAGCATAACACAAACATCCAACAGTCCTTAAATGATCCACCTTAGGCTTCATTTTATAGAAAACCTCATGAGGAGATTGACCTTCCAATGTAGTAGGTAACATGTTGATTAAGTATACAACTACTATAACACATACTTCCCAAAACCTAATAGGCATACCACCTTGAAACATAATACTTTTTGCTACTTCCAACACATGTCTGTGCTTTTTCTCCACCAGTCCATTTTGTTGTAGAGTGTGTGGACAACTACTTTGATGGACTATACCTAAAGAGGTAAGTAAGTCTTTGCATTCAATGTTGAAAAAATCAATCCTATTATGTAATCTAACATTCTTCACACAATGATCAAATTGAGTTTTAATCATTTGGAAAAAAAGACTTCAAAAAAGTGACAACATCAGATTTTCAGTCTGAGCAAATATAGCCATGTAGTTCTAGAACTTTCATCAACTAACGTGAGGAAATATTTGAAACCAGCATGAGTACTGATTCTATGTGGTCCCTAAACATCAGTATGTATCAAGTAAACTATGAAATTAATTCTAGTTGTTGACACAGGAAATGGCCATCTTGTTTGCTTAGCTAATGGACATACAATACAATCATTAATATGTCTAATTATTGGGAACGGAGTTCTTCAAAGTAGTAGATGATGGGTGGCCAAGTATATTGTGTCATAACATGCCCTCATCCTCAGTGGTCTTTATTTGCATCAACTTTGCAGTGGCTCCATTCATGTAGCTTCCATCTCTAACATCTTTATTCAATATAAAATACAAGTCTCATATCTCCTTACCAATCCCCTTGACCTTTCCAGGTCCTGAAATACACAAAACTCACGGAAAAATCTTATTGAGCTGTGTAATTGCCTAGTTAACTGAGAAACTGAAATAAGAATATATTTTAAATTACGAACCACTAATATATTAGTTAAAACATCACCATTATCCCGCCTATAACTGCCAGTATGTATTATTGATGTAGTACCTCCATCAGGCAATTATACAAGGTTCTGATTACTTTGTTCTAATGCAACTATGTCAAACAGGTTATCTAGTGATGTTGTCATATGCTTTGTCGCACAAAAGTCTACTACCCAATGTTAAGCTTAGTACTGAAAAAGAAGGAGTGATCTATACCTACCTGGTTGACTGTTGGGATCACATGATTCTCCTTGTTCAACAGCCTGAGAATTTGACCATATTGCTCCTTTGTGAATATAGGAGGTGTTGGGCCAAGTGAATCACTTTCAACAGCATTAACAGTTGCCATCCTATTTGCGTTATTCCCAAATTTCTTCCTAAACTTATAATCTAGTGGATTCCAACAACACGATAGCAAGTTTTCTTAGTATGGCCCTTCAGTTTGAAAACATCACACTGTAAAGTGTAGTCCCTCTTTGTAGAGTGCTGATTATTGGTTACCTCTACTAGAATATAATGTAGCAGAAGCAGAGGCACCTGCTTCTCCTTCTGAATAGGAACCTCCACTAATGTACTGCCTTTGATCGTTGCCAACATTCAGTGCAGTAGAAATACATAAATTTCCTCCTGAATATGAACCTGTTGTCACTCATTGACTCTTATCTGAAATGATCATCGAGTATGCTTTGTTTACGGAGGGAAATAAAATCATCATGAGGATTCGACTACATGTCTGAGTATATGACTCATTAAGCCCTATCATAAATGCAAATAACTACATATATTGAAAGTGACTCGCATAAACTATGGATTTATCACAGCCACAAGAAGGAGGGGCTACAAGAGCATCAAACTCATCCCAAAGAAGTCTCAGTTCCGTGAAATAGGCAGAAACAGAGTATGTATCTTCTGTGATAGTGCAAATCTCTTGATACAACTGGTAGCCTCGCGATCCACCAACCTTATCGAACCTCTCATTTAGTTCAGCCCACATAGTAGCAACATCGGTGGCATAGATGATTCCACTCATCAGTTCCTTCGAGACAGAATTTATAATCCATGATAATACAAGTGCATTTCATTTTTCCCATCATTATTCCAAGGCAGGACTATAATCACTCTTTTTACGAGTTCCAAAGATGAATCCAACTTTGCTCCTGGCTTGGAGAGTAAGGAGCATCGATCGGCTCCACAATGAGTAATTCTCCACACATGTAAGATGAATTGAAATCAATGTTGAATCTAGAGTGTCATATTGCAGAAGATACATGGGATGATTTTGATTCTTCTCAACGACTTCGATTGTATCAGTACTCACCATTTTTCCCAAAATTTGAATTGCAAGCAACACAACAATTGCAGGAAGTAGATCATCAACAATAACGAGTGAATCAATTGTGGATTCACAGCTCTGATACCATGACAAAATGTGAAATCTACAACTACAACTAATGATCTAGTTAAAGAGTGATGTGAGCTATGAACTGATTTCATTGATTGAGAAAAACTGAATCATACTATGCATTATGTACATACATATATACTTGCTGCTACGATTCCATTCACAACATATCACAATCCTACACCTATGTATAATAACAGAAATAGTTACACCTAATTGATCTTAACAATAACTAACTGCTAAGCTAAGCTGGTAACAAATCAGTGAGGTCAAGTTACTCCACAACCCTCACTATCTTCAATATTTAAGACCCCTGGCAGGACCTGCTTTGTACCCACTCCTTGCAAAACAAATGAATAAAGGGTGAGAGAGTTCTATGAAAATCTAAAGCATACGTACTTCAATGATCGCCAACTTACCATCCGAGGACAAATAGTGTGAATTAGCCCGAAACACATTAATGCATTCTATGGACTACCAAATCATCCAGATGAGCCAATGCAAAGTAAAGACACATGGTCTGTAGAGTGGTTAACCTAGAAGTTATGTTCACAAGGGAATGAGATCATGGGCACATAACAAGTGCAGAATATTGGATAGTGATTTCCCGATCAAAGAGAAAATGTGGATCAATATCATTAGTAGCTATGTGTCCTCACTTCAAATGTGAATGATATGCTCCGACTTTGAGCTCGCGTGATTAATTGTATACTTGATGATATTTCCTTGAATTTCAGTTAGTACATAGTAATAAGCTAAAGGAATATTTGTATCAAGACAGTCTAACGTTGATTAGAGCTATTTTAGCTGGCTGGTGTGGAGATTAAGCGTGATGATTATTAATTGAAGAAGCCTTACCATCCTTTGAAAGTAAATGGCCAGGGTGGTCCAAGAAGAGGAAGCTAGATGTACATAAATGTGGAACAAAGAAATTCTTTCCAAAATCCAAAACCCAATGGACCTTTTAGAGCATTCACTACATATATTGCTTGACACTATCCGAGAGTTGATGTCTCAGCTACCTAGAGGTCCACCATAGTGGGAGAAATTCACCAGAGATGAGATGAAGCCGTATTTAGATGCTCAAAAGTGGCACTAAAATGAAATCTTTAGTGAGTACGCTTGAAAAGGCCTATATGAACTTGGCTTTGGGAAGACTTATAACAAGTTTTCTAACTTGTAATCCATTTGAGAACACCATTCCTAGAGATTTAAGTTCACAGATAATTTTATTGAATCTCAAGAACATGTCTTCTACGTTTTCATTTTCGGCCAATTTGAACAATTCATATTCATTGACTAGTGAACTGATCTGAGCTTCCTTTACCTTGATAGTTCCATCATAAGTTACCTCTAGTTTGTCCCACATTTCTTTTACAGTTTCACATGTTAATATCTTATCATATTTAGCTCCACTCACTGCATAGTATAACAAACTTATTACTCTAGCATTAGTTTGAATTACCTTTTATTGCTCCTTCGTGATATAGAAAGATTCAGGATCAAATGGCTTCTCAGTGCCATCTTTTTCAGTCAGTCCAGGAATAGGCTTTGGACCCTTCTTGATCACGATCCATGCTTGATGGTCATTTAAAGAGACAGATTCTAAATCTGTCTTTCCAATGGGAATAATGTTGGTCGCTGAAATATGGTAGTCGAGTTGAGGAATGTCTATCTTGAATAAAGCACCAAGAATCTGATAGTGTGCCATTGGATCTTTGCTTCCGTGTGGTTAAACACTTTACTGGTGAGACCTGATCTGATACCAATTGATAGGATCAAGTGCTTACCATCATGCCAAAAGCTATAGCCGATAGCAAAGGCGCAACTTTATTTCTTAACTAAGTCCACCAAACAAGTGCCATGTTCAATCATGACTTGTTGAGTAATGTCAACATGCTTGTGTCCACCGATCACAATTTAAACATAGTTATTGTAACATCTAGCAAATTTAAAGAACTAGAAAGAGCTAGAAATAGAAAGGGTGATTTTTGGAAATAATAAAAATCTAGAAAATTGGTTAAGTTCGTAAAGTTTGAGTTTTTTGGTCAATTTCAAATGTCCATAACTCCTAGCTCAGGATGAGTTAGGTGTGTTTCCAGATATCGTAGGAAATATCTTAGAATAATCTTTCCAACGCAATCGAGTTTGTGCAATTCTGAGTTTGTATGAGTGAGTTACGCCCATTGGATGTTGGGTAGTTCAAATAAGAAAAGTCCAATACGAATTCTAGAAGGGCATTATGGTTTTTTCACCGCCCAATTAAGTAATTTCGTTTTTTCGCATTTAAGTTGGTGTCTAAACTGATTAGATTCAGTTTACGCTTTTGAGAAACAAGTTAGGGTTCTGAGAGAAGAGAAAAGAAGAGGAGAAAAAAGGAGAAGGAGCAAGGAATCGTCAAGTTCTTGAAGCTAGGCTCGTGCATTTCGTCAAGGAGTGATCCCTACGAGGTATATGAGTCATTCATAGTGTTGGGTTCATTTACCCTCGCGCCAATCACGTTTATTTCAGCGAAGTTCGTTCTAGAAAGTTGAAAGTTGATGAATCTTGAATGGTGTTCTTGAATTTATTTTCAGTCTTGAATTGAGATGTTTCTGAGATCTTTACATCGAGTTTTAGAGTTTTTTTGAGTTAGGTTCATGGGTACATATGTTGGGTATCTTAATCTAAAGAAAAATTGTGAAGACTAGTCGAGCTTAGGTGAATTAGGATTGGAAAACGAAAGAAGGAAAAAGTCGGGCAAATATGGAGCCCTAATCCACGTTGCGGACTTGTCCCATAATTTCGCAAAAAGTCTCTTTGCGTCGTGGAGTGGTCACGGACCGTTCTGCCTCAAAAATAATTTTCACGACCAAAAATTTAAATACACCTCCGCATCGCGAACTAGTTTCCAGGCAGTGATTTCTAGATCATTTCTCATGTTTAGCTATCTAAAATCATGAGATCTTTCCTATCACAAATCTCAATCCTTGAATCCATAATTCAATTCAAGGAAAGTTAAGAGTCAAGTCAAGAGAAGTTAAGAGGCAAGTCAAGAGAAGTCAAGAGTCAAGTTAAGAGAAGTTCATAACATTTTACAAATGTTTTAACTTTGTTTTAAGACTTGAGTTTTGAGTTGAGTAAAGAGTAAAGTTTGAAGTTCTTTTCTTCAGAAGAGTATATCGGGACTATGTATCCCAAAGAGTAAATGTTTTTCATATTTAAAGAAGAAAAGAAACGTTGATTTCCAAAAGAGCCTTTGAGCTAGTTTTCAGTAAAGAGTAAGAGTAAAGTTCATTCTTCAAATATTATACGGGAACTAAGTATTCCCAAGAGTTAAAAGGTTTTCACATTTGAGCAAGAAAGGAAACTGAGATTTCCAAGAGAGCTTTTCAGCTAAGTTTTTGAGTAATTATCTCAAACCAAAGAAAGTGTTTTGTTTTTACAAACATATGAACTAAGTATATTTCGGGAGTAGTCTTGAGCACCGATATGGGGATGACTTTGAGTTCAGATTACTCACACCTCCATAAACCATGTAGCCATCATGGTTAGTAAAGGATCATACTTTTTAGATGACTCCTTAAGATGCTTTTAGCATAGACTAGTGGATCCAATTAGTTAAGGCATTCTATATGACGGCAAAGTATAGGACAGTTCTAGCAGTGTGGGCAAGACGTTATATCAGCACTTAGGCTCAGAGTGGTGGTTCTCACTTAGAGAATCTCCCACATAAACTATATTACTTTATTATATGAGTAAAATTGATTTTCTTATTGCATTTTCTTTTACGAACTAAGTTGTTTTCTACTATTTTAAAGGCTTTCTATATATTGCATGTGGTTTATATTTTTAAATTGAGTTAAGTTATTTAGGAGTTAAGTAAAGCCAAGGTAAGTGTTTCTTTCAGATTCTTTTCAAGCTTAAGTTATGTTTAGCATTCCAACTCGCATACTCGTACATTCAATGTACTGATACCAATTGGCCTGCATCTTATTATGATGCAGACATAGGTAATCAGGATTAGCATCCAGTGCCTCGTCGATCAGTTGAGCACTCAGAGTCAGTTGATGAGCCTCCTAGCTTTCTGGAGGATCCTTTTTATTGCTATCAGTATTTTAGTTCATTAGCATGTCATGGGTCTTGTCCCGATGTCTATCACAGTTGTTTAGAGGCTTTATAGACAGAGTTAGTGATGTTAGTTCATGAGTCTTTACTTTCCCTAGTCAATTAAGTTGAGACTTGAGTTGCCACTTTGGTAGTAAATGTTATTTATTACATTCTGAGTTGTCTATTGAGCAGTTTAGTTTATTCTTTTAAAGTATATTTATCTTGAGTAAAGTCTTTCGCTGAGTAAGTAAGCCAGGCCAAGGGTTCGCTTGGGGCCAGCAATGGTTCTCGAGTGTCAGCCACGTCCGGGGTGTAGGCTCGGGGCGTGACAAACTTGGTATTAGAGCACAGAGTTCAAGAGTCTTATCGAGTCTATGAAGTCGTGTCTGCAGAGTCCTAGTTATCGGTGTGAAGCATGACACATCTATAATTAGGAGACTACAACATTTAGGAACTCCTTCACTTCTTTCATACTCACTTCGTGCGATAGAGTGTATCTCTATAAAAGTCTCTTTCTAACTGGTGCTTCCGCGTAACTAATTTTGAGTTGGCCTATGGTCGAGAGTGCCTTCATGAGGCGTTTCTTTTCTCATGAGCTAAGAGAAGCAAAGAGATGGTTGATTACATGATGAGAAGGATGAGTTTATTCGTAGTTGGGTTGACTCGTCTATCAAGTAAGGAAAGTAAGACAGCCATGCTAGTAGGTTACCTGGGCATAGCAAGGCTGATGATCCATGTGCAACAAGTTAAGAAGGACCAGCTGAATGATAGACAAGAGTCTGAGAATAAGAGAGCTAAGACATCAGGGAATGAATCCGAGCAGCAAAAGAGTAATGTAAACCGGTCATCTTTCCAATATAAGCATAAAGGACCTGCTCTATGATCTACTAGTGCACCTACACCAAGGGACAAATGTTAGTGTAATAGTTAGAATTCTCAGAACTTTAGAGCTAGACCTGCACATTCGCAAGGTAGTAAGGCACAAGGGGGTACTAAGACTCCTACATATGCTAAGTGTGGTAGGAGCCACTCAGGGATATGTCATGATGACTCCACAAGTTGCTATAAGTGTGGCCAGAACGGTCATTTTATAAGAGAATGTCCTAAGACCAGACAGAGTAATGGTAATGGGGGCAATAGAGCCTAGTCTTCTTCAGTTGCTACATCAGATAGAACTGCATCTAGGTGAGCTACTTCAAGGGCAGGTGGAGAAGGAAACCGTCTTTATGCTATCGCTAGTCACCAACAACAAGAGGATTCACCAGATGTTGTCACTAGCATGATCCAAGTCTTCAATTTTTTGTTTTTCCTGAGCAACTTCTTGAGCCCTATAGTGTTTCTACATCTGATGGCAAGTCTATTCTAGCAGAAAGAGTCTATCATGATTGTTCCATTTCCGTCAATCACAAGAGTACCATGGCTGATTTAGTTGAGTTTGACATGGTAGATTTTGATGTCATTCTAGGTATGGACTGGCTTCATGTCTCTTATGCATCAATAGATTGTAGAACTCAAGTAGTCAAGTTCCAGCTTCCAGTGAACCAGTTATAGAGTGGAAAAGCAATACAGTTGTGCCTAAAAGTCATTTTGTTACGTACCTTAAGGTGAGAAAGTTAGTTCCAAGGGATGTGTCAATCACTTAGTCCGAGTTAATAACTCTAGTATTGAAATCCTCCTATTCAGTCAATTTCAATAGTAAAAGAGTTTCCAGAAGTCTTTCCAGATGATCTTCCCAGAGTCCTTCCTGAGAGAGAAAAAGACTTCGGTATAGATATTATTCCTGATACTCGTCCTATCTCTTTTCTACCATATAGCATGGCACCAGCAGAGCTGAAAGAATTAAAAGAGCAGTTGAAAGATCTTTTAGAGAAAAGCTTCATTCGACCAAAAATCTCACCTTGGGGCATTCCGGTCCTATTTGTGAGAAAGAAATATGGTTCCTTTAGGATTTGTATAGATTACCGTCAACTGAATAAGGTTACCATCAAGAACAAGTATCCTCTTCCAAGAATTGATGATCCTTTCGATCAACTTCAGAGTGCCACCTATTTCTCTAAGATAGACCTCAGGTCTGGCTACCATCAATTGAAAGTAAGGGAATGTGATATTCCCAAGATAGCATTCAAGACCCGTTATGGTCACTATGAGTTTCTTGTCATGTCATTCGGTTTGACCAATGTGCCTGCAACATTCATGAATCTTATGAATAGTGTTTTCAAACCTTATTTAGATATGTTTGTTATCGTCTTCATTAATGACATACTAATCTATTCAAGGAATGAAGAAAATCATGCTAGTCATCTCACAATAGTTCTCCAAGCTTTAAAAGATAGAGAGTTGTACGCCAAGTTCTCTAAGTGTGAGTTTTGGATTAAATCTGTGGCATTCTTAGTCCACATTATGTCTGGAGAGGGAATTAAAGCTGATACTCAGAAAATAGAGGCAGTGCAGAATTGGCCAAGACCCACATCTTCAACTGATATTAGGAGTTTCTTGGGGTTGGCTGGATACTATAGAAGGGTCGTTGAGGGATTTTCATCTGTTTCATCTCCTTTGACCAAGTTGACTTAGAAAACAATTAAGTTTCAATAGTTTGAAGATAGTGATTGACTATTGCCCCAGTGTTGACCTTACCAGCTAGTACTCAAGGTTTTGTTGTATATTTTGATGCGTCTAGAGTAGATTTGGGTTGTGTGTTAATGCAGAATGGCAAAGTTATAGCTTATGCCTCCAGACAGTTGAAAGTTCATATGCTGAATTACCCAACCCATGATCTAGAATTGGCTGCCGTAGTATTTTCTTTAAAAACATGGTGCTATTATCTTTATGGTGTTCGTGTGGATGTGTTCACCAATCACAAGAGCCTTCAGTATGTGTTTACTCAAAAAGAGCTTAATCTCATACAAAGGGAGTGGTTAGAATTACTCAAGGATTATGACATGAGTATTCTTTATCACCTAGGTAAGTCTAACGTTGTTGCGGACGCCTTGAGCAGGTTGTCTATAGGTAGTACTGCCCATTTTGAGAAGATAAGAAATAGTTGGCAAAAGAGGTGCATAGATTTGCAAAGCTAGGAGTTCGACTAATGGATTCCACAGAAGGAGGAGTAGTGGTGATGAATGGGATTGAATCATCATTGGTGTCAGAAGTAAAATATAAGCAAGTCCAAGATCCTTTATTGCTGAATTAAAGGGAAGTGTTCATAAGAAAAAAGTGATGGCTTTTGAACAAGGGGAAGATAGTGTTTTGAGGTGTCAAGATGGACTGTGTGATTAATTTCAAGGGTAATTGGGATGATCACCTACCTCTCATTAAGTTTGCTTACAACAGTAGTTACCATTCTAGCATCCAGATGGCTCCTTACGAAGCTCTTTATGTGAGAAGATGCAGATCTCCTATTAGATGGTTTGAAGTTGGTGAGGCTGGGTTAATAGGACCAGACTTAGTTCGTCAAGCTATGGAGAATGTGAAAGTTATTCAAGAGAGATTGAAAACAGCCCAGAGTCGTCAGAAATCCAACACTGATTGATAGGAGAAGGGAGTTAGAGCTTGAGGTAGATGATTGGGTATATCTTAAAGTTTTACCCATGGAGGGTGTTATGAGATTTGGTTAGAAGGGGAAACTCAGTCCCCGGTATAATGGCCCTTATTGAATATCAAAAACGATTGGTAATGTAGCTCACGAGTTGGAGCTACCATAAGAGTTAGTCGAGGTTCATCCGGTATTTCGCATCTCCATGTTGAAGAAGTGCATGGGCGATCTTCCATTGATTATACCAACTGAAGATATTGGAATCAAGGGTAGCTTATCTTATGAGGAGATTCCACTTTAGATTCTAGACCGTTAAGTTCCCAAGTTGAGGACTAAGGAAGTAGCATCAGTCAAAGTTCTTTGGAGGAACCAATTTGTTGAGGAAGATATGAAGAACAGATATCCACATCTCTTCGAATCCGGAGAAGTTCTAAATTAAGGTACTAATCCTTTTCAGTGGCTTTTATTTATAAGATTAGCATGTTGTAATTGCATTGCTTGTTGGGTGTTTGAGTTTAATGTTAAATGTTACACCCTTAGCCTTCTAAGAGTAACCTCATTCGAGGATGAATGTACCCAAGGGGGAGATGTTGTAACATCTCGCTAATTGAAAGAACTAGAAAGAGCTAGAATTAGAAAGAGTGATTTTTGGAAATAATAAAAATCTGGAAGATTGGTTAAGTTAAGTTTGAGTTTTTTGGTCAACTTCAAACAACCATCACTCCTAGCTCAAGATGATTTAGGTGTGTTTCCAAATCTCATAGGAAAGATCTTGGAATAATCTTTCCAACGCTTCTGAGTTTGTACAATTCCGAGTTAGTATGAGTGATTTATGCCCATTGGAAGTTGGGTTGTTCAAATATGGAAAGTCCAATCCCGATTTTAGAAGGGCATTATGGTCTTTTCACCACACAATTAAGTAATTTCGTTTTTTGGTACTTATGTTAAGGTCTAAACTGATTGGATTCAGTTTACGCTTTTAGAGAAACAAGTTAGGGTTTTGAGCGAAGAGAAAAGAAGAGAAGAAAAAAGGAGAAGGAGCAAGGAATCGTCAAGTTCTTGAAGCTAGGCTTGTGGATTTCATCAAGGGGTGATCCCTACAAGGTATGTGAGTCTTTCATAGCATTGGGTTCATTCACCCTCGCACCAATCACGTTTATTTCAGCAAAGTTCGTTCTAGAAAGTTGAAAGTTGATGAATCTTGAATGGTGTTCTTGAATTTGTTTTTCGTTCTTGAATTGGGATGAATTGAGAAGTTTCTTAGATCTTTGCATCGAGTTTTTGAGTTATTTTGAGTTAGGTTCATGGGTAAATATGTTGGGTATCTGAATATAAAGAAAAATTGAGAAGAATAGTCGAGTTTAGGTGAATTGGGACTGGAAAACGAAAGAAGGAAAAAGTCGGCCAAATTTGGAGCCCTTGTCCGCGTCATAGACCTGTCCCATAATTTTGCAGAATCTCTTCACTTCGCGGAGCAATCACGGACCGTTCTGCCTCACAAATTATTTTCGCGACCAAAAATTTAAATACACCTCCACGTCGCAGACTAGTTTCCAGGCAGTGATTTCTTGATCATTTCTCTTGTTTGGCTATCTAAAATCATTCCTAAACATCATGAGATCTTCCCTATCACAAATATCAATCGTTGAATCCATAATTCAATTCAAGGAAAGTTAAGAGTCAAGTCAAGAGAAGTTAAGATTTAAGTCAAGAGAAGTCAAGAGTCAAGTCAAGAGAAGTTCATAAAGTTTTCGAAAATTCTTTTACAAATATTTTAACTTTGTTTTAAGACTTGAATTTCGAGTTGAGTAAAGAGTAAAGTTTGAAGTTCATTTCTTCAAAAGAGTATATCGGGACTATGTATTCCCAAAGAGTAAATGTTTTTCACATTTAAAGAAGAAAGGAAACCTTGATTTCGAAAAGAGCCTTTAAGCTAGTTTCCAGTAAAGGGTAAGATTAAAGTTCATTCTTCAAAGATTATATGGGAACTAAGTATTCCCAAGAGTTAAAATGTTTTCACATTTGAGCAAGAAAGGAAACTGAGATTTCCAAGAGAGCTTTTAAGATAAGTTTTTGAGTAATTATCTCAAACCAAAGAAAGAGTTTTGTTTTTATAAACATATGAGTTAAGTATATTTTGGGAGTAGTATTGAGTAACGATATAGGGACGAGTTTGAGTTGAGATAACTCACGTCTCCATAAACCATGTAGACATCATAGGTAGTAAAGAATCATACTTTTTGGATGACTCTTTAAGATGCTTTTAGCATAGACTAGTGGATCCACTTAGTTAAGGCGTTCTATATGACAGGAAAGTATGGATAGTTCTGGCAGCGTGGGCATGACTTTGTATCACCACTTATGCTCAGAGTAGTGGTTGTTGGTTAGAGAATCTCCCACAGAAACTATATTACTTTATTATATGAGTGAAGTTGAGTTTGTTATTGCATTTTATTTAATGAACTAAGTTGTTTTCTACTGTTTTAAAGGATTTCTATATATTGCATGTGTTTTATTGCTTTATATTGAGTTAAGTTATTCAGGAGTTGAGTAAAGCCAAGGTAAGTGTTTCTTTCAAATTATTTTCAATTTTAAGTTAGGTTTAGCATTCCAACTCACAAACTCATACATTCAATGTATTGATGCCAGTTGTCCTGCATCTTATTATGATGCAGACGCATATAATCAGGATTAGCATCCAGTGCCTTGTTGATCCAGTTGAGCACTCAGAGTCAGTTGGTAAGCCTCCTAGCTTTCCGAAGGATCCTTTTTATTGCTTTCAGTATTTTAGTTCATTAGGATGTCGTGGGTCTTGTCCCGATGTCCATCTCAGTTATTTAGAGGCTTCATAGACATAGTTAGTGATGTTAGTTCATGAGTATTTACTTTCCCTTTTCAATTAAGTTGATACTTGAGTTGCCACTTTGGAAGTTAATGTTATTTATTACATTCTAAGTTGTCTATTGAGAAGTTCAGTTTATTTTTTTAAAGTATATTTATCTTGAGTAAAGTTTTCCGCTGAGTAAGTAAGCCAGGCCAAGGGTTAGTTTGGGGCCAGCAATGGTTCTCGAGTGCCATCCACATCCGGGGTATAGGCTCGGGGTGTAACAAACTTGGTATTAGAGCACAGATTTCAAGACTCCTAGGGAGTCCATGAAGTCGTCTCTGTAGAGTCCTAGGTATCGATGTGAAGCGCGCCACATCTATAATTAGGAGACTGCAATATTTTGGAACTCCTTCACTTCTTTCATACTCACTTTGTATGATAGAGTGTATCTCTATAAAAGTCTCTTTCTAACTCATGCTTACGCATAACCGATTTTGTGCTGGACTATGGTCGAGAGTGCCTTCATGAGGCATTTCTTTCCTCGTGAGCTAAGAGAAGCAAAGAGATGGTTGCTGACATGAAGAGCAGGATGAGATTATTCGTAATTGGGTTGACTCATCTGTCAATGAAGGAAAGTAAGGCAGCCATGCTAATAAGTTACATAGGCATAGCAAGGCTTATGATCCGTGTGCAATAAGTTGAGAAGGACCAGTTGAAGGATAGAGAAAAGTTTGAGAATAAGAGGGTTAAGACATCAGGGAATGAATCCGGGCAGCAAAAGAGTAATGCGAACCGGTCTTCTTTCCAACATAAGCAGAAAGGACATGCTCCATCCTCTACTAGTGCACCTGCACCAAGTGACAAATGTGTGTACAATAGTCAGAATTCTCAGAACTTCAGAGCTAAACATGTGCATTCACAAGGTAGTAAGGCACAAGGGGGTACTATGACTCCTACATATGCTAAGTGTGGTAGGAGCCACTCAGGGATGTGTCATGATGACTCCACTAGTTGATTCAAGTGTGCCAGAACAGTCATTTTATGATAGAGTGTCCTAAGAGCAGACAGAGTAATGGTAATGGGGGGCAATAGAGCCCAGTCTTCTCCAGTTGCTCCACCATATAGAGCTACATCTAGATGAGCTACTTCAAGGGTAGGCGGAGAAGGAAACCGTCTTTAAGCTATTGCTAGTCACCGAGAACAAGAGGATTCACCAAATGTTGCCACTAGTATGATCTAAGTCTTCAATTTTGATGTTCTTCCTGAGCAACTTCTTAACCCCTTCAGTATTTCTACACATGATGGCGACTCTATTCTAGCAGAAAGTGTCTATCGTGATTGTTCCATTTTCTTCAATCACAAGAGTACCATGGTTGATTTAGTTGAGTTAGACATGGTAGATTTTGATGTCATTCTACGTATGGACTGGCATCATCTCTGTTATGCATCAATAGATTGTAGAACTCGAGTAGTCAAGTTCTAGCTTTCCGTGAACCGGTTATAGAGTGGAAGGGTAGTTCAGTAGTGCCTAAAAGTCATTTTATTTCATACCTTAGGGCGAGAAAGTTAGTTCCAAGGGGTGTCTTTATCACTTAGTCCAAGTAAATGACTCTAGTGTTGAGATACCTCTTATTCAGTCACTTTTAGTTGTAAAAGAGTTTCCAGAAGTCTTTCCAGATGATCTTCTCGGAGTCCCTCCTGAGAGAGAAATAGACTTCAGTATAGATACTATTCCTTATACTCATCCTATCTCTTTTCCTCCATATAGCATGGCACCAGTAGAGTAGAAAGAATTAAAAGAGAAGTTGAAAGATATTTTAGAGAAAGGATTCATTCGACCAAGTATCTCACCTTAGGGCGTTCCATTCGCATTTG
Source organism: Solanum pinnatisectum (assembly GCA_035578085.1). Classification (NCBI taxonomy): domain Eukaryota; kingdom Viridiplantae; phylum Streptophyta; class Magnoliopsida; order Solanales; family Solanaceae; genus Solanum; species Solanum pinnatisectum. Next base: position 36,988,094 of record CM069076.1, on the reverse strand, counting down.
TGAGAAAGAAAGATGGTTCCCTTAGGATGTGTATAGATTACCGTCAGTTGAACAAGGTTACCATCAAAAACAAGTATCCTCTTCTAAGGATTGATGATCTTTTCGATCAACTTTAGGGTGCCACCTGTTTCTCTAAGATAGACCTCAGGTCTGGCTACAATCAGTTGAAAGTAAGGGAATATGATATTCCCAAGACAGCATTCAGGACTCGTTATGGTCACTATGAGTTTCTGGTCATGTCATTCAGTTTGACTAATGTGCCTGCAACATTCATGGACCTTATGAATAGAGTTTTCAAACCTTATTTAGATATGTTTATTATCGTCTTCATTGATGACATACTAATCTATTCAAGGAATGAAGAAGATCATGCTAGTAATCTCAGAATAGTTCGCTAGACTTTTAAAGATAGTGAGTTGTATGCCAAGTTATCTGAGTGTGAGTTTTGGCTTGAGTCTGTGGCATTCTTAGGCCACATTTTGTCTGGAGAGGAAATTAAAGTCGATACTCAGAAAATAAAGGTAGTGCAGAATTGGCCTAGACCCACATCTCCAACTGATATTAGGAGTTTCTTGGGGTTGGCTGGATACTATAGAAGGGTCGTCGAGGGATTTTCATATATTTCATCTCCTTTGACCAAGTTGACTCAGAAAATAGTTAAGTTTCAATGGTCTAACTTGTGAGAAAAGCTTTCAGTAATTGAAGAAGAGGTTAACTAATACCCTAATGTTGACCTTATCAGCCGGTACTCAAGGTTTTGTCGGATATTGTGACGCGTCTAGAGTTGGTTTGGGTTGTATGTTAATGCAGAATGGCAAAGTTATAGCTTATGCCTCCATACAGTTAAAAGTTCATTAGAAGAATTACCCAACCCATGATCTAGAATTGGTTGCCGTAGTATTTGCTTTAAAAACATGGCGCCATTATCTTTATGGTGCTCGTGTGGATGTGTTTGATGAGTCCACAAATTTGATTCATTTAGGGCTATATTTTAATAGAAATTGTGTCCTCAAATGCTTATTTTATCTCAATATCTGATGAATTCCCTTAAGTTTCAGGTATTTGAAGATTGAAGGAAAGCATGGACACTTAGGCGCAAAAAGGACCAAAAGGGCTTAAAAGAATGAAGACGCTGAAGCCTGAGCGTCGCCAAGCATGCTTGGCAATTCGCTGAAGGGACGCACTCCACTCTTTGTTCCAGTACGCGAAGTCCTGAAGGAGAAGGATCAAAAAGGCGATGAAAGGAGCAGTCGGCATTTCGCCGATCAGTTCTGCGAAGCAGAAGTATACCTCCCAGTGATCTAGAAAGCACAGATGCTAAAGGAAAAGCACAAACGGTGATGAACTAGAAGAAGGGCGAATCGCCGAGTCATTCGGCATTCGCGACTAACCTCGCCGAGAGATCCGCCAGCACTATTTTCTGAAGTCTATAAATACTGAACTCTTTACTAGTTTTTGGGTGGAACATCTGGAAAATAAAAAAAAAAACATAATTGTAATTTTCACTTTAGCTTTCTTATTTTCTCTCAAGTTTGGAGAGGGTTTTTGGGAGACTTGAAGAGAGAAGGAGTTTATCTTCCCCAAATTGGAAGTGGGTCTTCTCCATTCTTCTTCCTTTGCTTATATTAAGGTTTCATTTCTTATACCCATTTGATTTATCTATCATTTTAGGTATAATTTCTTATTTCTTGATGTGTGGCTAAAAACCCCATTCTTGGGGTATGATTTAGCAAATATGTGTTGATATTATTGTTGGGTTTTGCTTGATGATAGGTTAGATGTATTTTAATGGTTATTTCACCTAGTGGTTGTGGTTTAATTTTATGGGTTTTTAGTTGCAAATACAAAACCACTCATGTGTTTTCGGCTTACTCAAGAGAGAGGTCGCGAAACCAAGACCGCTAGACTGATGGCCTAAAGAGTGGGTCGACATGAGGTTCAGCCCAAGAGGGTGAGCCCTAGTCCCATATCCTAACACTCAGCTAGAGAGAGTGAGTGGGGTAAGGTGTAGGCTGGCCTTCATGCCACAAATGGGTGTTCGAGAGAAACCCATTTGAAACGGGATAAGTTGCTCGAGAGGGAACTTATTTCCATCTAAAGCTTAGCCTAGTCACTATTATCTTACAAATTTCCTATCGAAAGCAAGTACCCAACGATTTATATCAATATATATTGCGGTCACACCCCAAGAACTTCTCCCCATACTTGAATTTTCTCTTTATTTTTGTTTTCTTAGCTATACTTGTGATAAATCCCCATTGATATTTGACACTTTGGTGTCACCCACTTGAATTTACTTTGTTTTTATTCGATAATTTCTCAAACTACTGCTAACTAGAACAAAATTCTTGCCTAACTACTATTTTCACTACCACTCCCTTGGGACACGACCCTAACCCTTGGTTGGGTTACTATATTATCGATGATCATTGGCACTCGAACCATAGGTTAGTGTCATTGGTCATGATAAGTATCAAAATGGCGCTGCTGCCGGAGAGTGGTGTTACTTGAGAATTTTTAGTTAAGTTGAATTTTGTTCTTGTTAGTTATAGTGATACTTCCTTAATTTTTAGTTTTGTTTTGCTTGTTTGTGTGTTGAAACAGGAAGAATGAGTGTGAATGATGACAAAGGTCCCAAATAGACCATGTGCTTTTTTTCTCTCTACCCAGAGCCAAAAGAGGGGTGGCCTTATGAAAATGAGGCAAACCTCACTAATGGAACTTGAGTGAGGAGTTGCATCGTGCCACCATGTTAAATAAGGCGCTTCTTGGGAGGCAACCCAAGGTTTTATCGCTTTATATTTATTTTAGAAATAATGGTGTGTTGATCATGTAGGTTAAAGTGTGGAAAGTGTTTGAAAAATGCAGATTGGCGAACTAGAGGTCCAGTCGGTGAATCGCCAAAGAGGTCGGTGAATCGCCGAAGAGGTCGGCGACCCCGACCCAGACCGTCGTTGGACTTAAGACAATTTCAAAGTGGAGTCTGTAAAACTCCGCGAGCCTAGAAAATTATTGGCGAATCGCCGACCTGGTCCGTGATTGCGATCTAGTCCGCCGTTCGAACCCCAGTTTAACTGGAGGTCCGATAAAACTTGGCAAGGTAAGTGATCATTCGGTGTGTCACCGAGTGGTTCGGCGAGCATGACTAATGTCACCGAATGGGCGAGAATTGGACGGTTTTTAAAAGGCCAATGGTTTAAACTTTCAAACTCTTCACTTTCCCTCAGTTTTGAACTTCACAAGCTCACACCCGCACCTTAGTTTCTATATTTTTGCAATTTTAAAGTATTTTAGTCATTGATTTGTGTTCGGAGTGGATTACATTGCCACCTAGCATTTCAAAAGTATTTTAATCGGCATCTAAGGTTGGTTTTCCGAACCCCAAATTTATTTTTAGCAATTTTGTACTCATTTTCAATGATCTTATCTTAGTGATGTGTACTGGGCCTCTTTTATCTTAATTGTTTTTGCTTATGCCTGTGAAAATCTTGCCCGTAGTGTTTATATTGTTAAAATCCTGTATTTTTGTGCCTTAAAATTGGTTAAATCTTGTGGGGTTGTGCTTGCATGTTTTTGAGTCTAGCAGGGAGAAGTCTAAGTATCCTGAAGATATGGTAAAGACCAATATTGTCATGCCACCCCGGAAAAGAGTGCAGGGTATCACTATAAATGAAAGGGGATCAAATCCTCCAAAGAAGGGCAGACAAGAACCTCCAACTGGAGATAAAAGCAAGGATATAAGGGTCTTACTGAGACAGAGGAGGCCATGGTAGATGTTGTTGTGCAGGCTTCTTTGATAGATACATCCATAATAGCTCCTAGTGGATCCGGTACTGCTGGTCCTTCTAAGGTTAACTGGGTATAGAGGCCCGAGTCCAGACTTATGCACCGGGCACTGATGCCCAGACAGATGGAGTGACTGCGTAGACAAGACCCCCTCTTTACCCCTCTCTCTGAATTTCGTTACTTTTACTGCTACTTATTTGTAGACAAACGCTTTTATTTGTGGTGGGGTGGCGCCCACCTTGTTTGCTTGATTATAGTTATTTGTCTTTTTTGTATATATTTGGGTAGTCTGTTTTACACTGTGTTTTAAAACTGCTTTGTGATTGTTTGAGCTTATGGCTCATTTATGTTTTTAAATTGCAAAACGATTTTACGATTTGGACCCTTCCAAAAAATTTCATTTTTCAAAAATTTTTGCCATCTCTGGTGTTGAAAGTGGTTGTTCTTGTACAAATTCAAGTCTCGATTTTGCTCAATACCGATGACTTAAATAGTGCTCTCAATTGAACGAACATGAATGTGAGGCTACGACGAGACCAAATGAAGTTGCATAGAAAATATATGAACTCTTTGCATCTCGTTGTGATTAGCCATGTATCAAATTTATTCTCTTGTGATGACCGTTGCACACTAGCGAAAGTGTGTAGGCTAGTTTGACTTTAGTGTCGATGCCTTGTGTGATAAACTTACTTTGAACCATGCATGAATAAACCTAGAATTTGCCCCGTTAGTCCAATTGATCAAGTAAGGTTTGCTCTTGAGATGATCTTAGGCAACTTTTGAAAAGTGTGAGCCAATTTGACATTTACCTCTTTTGTGGCCTACCCTGTGAGCGTGTGAACCTCTCTTGAGCACCCCTTGAGCCTATCCTCCTATGGAAGAAACTTGATGAAACTTAGACCTTTCTTCATCCACTACCTATAATCCTCTTGAGATGTGTTTAGTGAATAGCCAACTTAGGCCAAAAGCCTAAGTTGGGGGCGTGGTGAAAAGGAAAAAGAAAAGTCAAGAAGTGCAAGAAAGTCTCCTGAACCTATTGTATTGCAAAACAAAATGGAAACCCTCCATATAAAAAAAAAGAGAAAAAGAAAGAGAAAGGAAAAGAAAGAAAAAGAAAGTTGTGGAATAAAAGTACAAAAGAAACTGGGTTTCCAAGCAATACGTAGAGAGCAAATAATAGGATGACTTATGAACACTAGAAGAAGAATTGAGAAAGGAAGGGAAGAGGATGTTTTGAGAACATCACATCTCACGAGGATGAAAGTCACTGAGCCTAAATGATCATACCTTTGCACTCAGCCCCATTACAAGCTTTGTAAACACCTTTTTTTATCTTGAGTGAGCCGAACCGAAGGTTGATTGGAAAATAAGGGCAAACTTATGGGTGAAAGCATGCATTGTGTTCCTCTTTTTTAGTGTGAGCGTTGCATCTGATTCCTGATCTTAAATTGATTAACATCTGTGTGTGAATATGGAATCATTCTTTGTGTGAGGGCATTTAGATACTTTAGTTGAGCTTGAACTTGCATTTGAAGCAAGTATTGTAAACATGAGGTACTTTGATAATGGTGAGTCCCAACTTGAATCTTTGAGTACACATTTGATCTTTACATAAGTAAATTGAGTCTTATTGTGTGTATTCATGATTGAGTCTTGTGTAGCACTGTTCGAGACACCCTTTTTGAATGACTGAACTTGAGTTTGCATGAGGACAAGCAAAAGTTTAAGTTCGGGGTGTTGATGAGTCCACAAATTGGACTCATTTAGGGCTATATTTTAATAGAAATTGTGTCCTCAAATGCTTATTTTATCTCAATATCTGATGAAAACCCTTAAGTTTAAGGTATTTGAAAATTGAAGGAAAGCATGGACACTTAGGTGCAAAAAGGAACAAAAAGGCTGAAAAGAATGAAGAAGCTGAAGCCTGAGCATCGCCAAGCATGCATGGCGATTCGCCGAAGGGACGCACTCCGCCCTTTGTTCCAGTACGCGAAGCCCTGAAGGAAAAGGATCAAAAAGAAGATGAAAGGAGCAGTTGGCGTTTCGCCGATCAGTTTCGCGAAGTAGAAATATACCTCCCAATGATCCAGAACGCACAGATGTTGAAGGCAAAGCATAAACGGTGATGAACTAGAAGAAGGGCGAATCGCCGAGTCATTCGACGTTCGCGACTAACCTCGCCGAGCGATCCGCCAACACTATTTTCTGAAGTCTATAAATACTAAACTCTTTACTAGTTTTTGGGTGGACCATCTGAAAAAAAAAAAAAACATAATTGTAATTTTCACTTTAGCTTTCTTATTTTCTCTCAAGTTTGGAGAGGGTTTTTGGGAGACTTGAAGAGAGAAGGAGTTCATCTTCCCCAAATTGGAAGTGGGTCTTCTCCATTCTTCTTCCTTTGCTTATATTAAGGTTTAATTTCTTATACCCATTTGATTTCTCTATCATTTTAGATATAATTTCTTATTTCTTGATGAGTCGCTAAAAACCCCCATTTCTTGAGGTGTGATTTAGCAAATATGTGTTGATATTATTGTTGGGTTTTGTTGTGGTTTAATTTAATGGGTTTGTAGTTGCAAATACAAAACCACCTATGTGATTTCAGCTTGCGAGAGAGAGAGGTCGCGAAACCAAGACCGCTAGACTGATGGCCTAAGGAGTGGGTCGACATGAGGTTCAGCTCGAGAGGGTACACTCAGCTCGAGAGAGTGAGTAAGGTAAGGCGTAGGCTGGCCTTCATGCCGCAAATGGGTGTCCGAGAGGAACCCATTTGAAACGGGGTAAGTTGCCTGATAGGGAACTTATTTGCATCTAAAGCTTAGCCTAGTCACTATTATCTTGCAAATTTCCTATCGAAAGCATGTACCCAGTGATTTATATCAATATATATTGCTGTCACACCCCAAGAACTTCTCCCCATACTTGAATTTTCTATTTATTTTTGTTGTTTTAGCTATACTTGTGACAAACCCCCATTGATATTTGACACTTTGGTGTCACCCACTTGAATTTACTTTGTTTTTATTCAATAATTTATCAAACTACAGCTAACTAGAACTAAATTCTTGCCTAACTACTATTTTCACTACCACTCCCTTGGGACATGACCCCAACCCTTGGTTGGGTTACTATATTATCGATGATCGTAGACACTCGAACCATAGGTTAGTGTCGTTGGTCACGATAAGCATCAGTGTTCATCGATCACAAAAGCCTTCAGTATGTGTTTACTCAGAAAGAGCTTAATCTCAGACAAATGAGATGGTTAGAATTACTCAAGGATTATGACATGAGTATTCTTTATCACCTAGGTAAGGCTAACGTTGTTGCTGACGCCTTGAGCAGGTTGTCTGTAGGTAGTACTACCTATTTTGAGGAAGATAAGAAAGAGTTGACAAAAGAGATGCATAGACTTGCAAGGCTAGTAGTTCGACTAATGGATTCCACAGAAGGAGGAGTAGTGGTGATGAATGGGGCTGAATCATCATTAGTGTCAGAAGTAAAAGATAAGCAAGACCAAGATCCTTTAGTGCTGAATTAAAGGCAAATGTTCATAAGCAAAAAGTGATGGCTCTTGAACAAGGGGGAGATAGTGTTTTGAGGTATCAAGGTGGTTTGTGTGATTGATTTCAAAGGTAATTGGGATGATCACCTACCTCTCATTAAGTTTGCTTACAACAATAGTTACCATTCTAGCATCCAAATGGCTCCTTACGAAACTTTTTATGGGAAATGATGCAGATCTCCTATTGGATGGTTTGAAGTTGGTGAAGCTGGGTTAATAGGACCATACTTAGTTCGTCAAGCTATGGAGAAAGTGAAAGTTATTCAAGAGATTGAAACAACCCAGAGTCGTCAGAAATCCTACGTTGATATTAGGAGAAGGGAGTTAGAGTTTGAGGTAGATGATTGGGTATATCTTAAAGTTTCACCCATGAAGGGTATTACGAGATTTGGTTAGAAGGGGAAACTTAGTCCCCAGTATATTGGCCCTTATAGAATATTGAAAAGGGTTGCTAATGTAGCTCACGAATTGGAGCTACCACAGGAGTTAGTCGTGGTTCATCCGGTATTTCGCATCTCCATGTTGAAGAAGTGCATGGGCGATCCTCAATTGATTATACCAACTGAAGCTATTGGAATCAAGGGTAGCTTATCTTATGAGGAGATTCCACTTCAGATTCTAGATTGTTAAGTTCGCAAGTTGAGGACTAAGGAAGTAGCATCAGTCAAAGTTCTTTGGAGGAACTAGTTTGCTGAGGAAGATATGAAGAAGAGATATCCACATTTCTTTGAATCTGGAGAAATTCTAAATTAAGGTACTAATCTTTTTCTTGGCTTCTATTTATAAGATTAGCATGTTGTAATTGCATTGCTTGTTGAGCGTTTGAGCTGAATGTTAAATGTTACACCCTTAGCCTACTAAGAGTAACCTCATTCGAGGACGAATGTTCTTAAAGGGGAGATATTGTAGCATCTCGCAAATTGAAAGAACTATAAAGAGCTAGAATTAGAAAGAGTGATTTTTGGAAATAATAAAAATCTGGAAAATTGGTCAAGTTTGAGTTTTTTGGTCAACTTCAAACGACCAAAACTACTAGCTCAGGATAATTTAGGTGTGTTTCCAAATATTGTAGGAAAGATCTTGGAATAATCTTTCCAACACCACCGAGTTTGCGCGATTACGAGTTTGTATGAGTGAGTTATGTCCATTGGAAGTTGGGTTGTTCAAATAAGAAAAGTCCAATCTGGCTTTTAGAAGGGAATTATGATATTTTCACCACCCAATTAAGTAATTTCAATTTTTGGTACTTAAGTTGGGGTCTAAACTGATTGGATTTAGTTTATGCTTTCGAGAAACAAGTTAGGGTTATGAGCGAAGAGAAAAGAAGAGGAGAAACGAGGAGAAGGAGCAAGGAATCATCAAGTTCTTGAAGTTAAGCTCATGGATTTTGTCAAGGGGTGATCCCTACGAGGTATGTGAGTCTTTCATAGTGTTGGGTTCGTTCACCCTCGCACCAATCACATTTATTTCAGTAAAGTTCGTTCTAGAAAGTTGAAAGTTGATGAATCTTGAATGATGTTCTTGAATTTTTTTCGTTCTTGAATTGGGCTGAATTGAGAAGTTTTTGAGATATTTACGTCGAGTTTTTGAGTTGTTTTGAGTTAGGTTCATGGGTACATATGTTGGGTATATGAATCTAAAGAAAAATTGAGAAGAATAGTCGAGTTTAGGTGAATTGGGACTGGAAAACGAAAGAAGGAAAAAGTCGGCCAAATCTGGAGCCCTTGTCCGCGTCGCGGACCTGTCCCATAATTTCGCAGAAAGTCTCTTTGCTTCACAGAGCGGTTACGGACCATTCTTCCTCAAAAATTAACCAAATATTTAAATACACCTCCACGTCGCGGACTAGTTTCCAAGCAGTGATTTCTTGATCATTTCTCTTGTTTAGCTATCTAAAATCATTCCTAAACATCATGATATCTTTCCTATCACAAATCTCAATCCTTGAATCCATAATTCAATTCAAGTAAAGTTAAGAATAAAGTCAAGAGAAGCTAAGAGTTAAGTCAAGAGAAGTCAAGAGTCAAGTTAAGAGAAGTTCATAAAGTTTTCCAAGTCTTTTACAAATGTTTTAACTTTGTTTTAAGACTTGAGTTTCGAGTTGAGTAAAGAGTAAAGTTTGAAGTTCATTTCTTCAAAAGAGTATATCGGAAATATGTATTCCCAAAGAGTAAATGTTTTTCACATTTAAAGAAGAAAGGAAACCTTGATTTCCAAAAGAGCCTTTGAGCTAGTTTTCAGTAAAGGGTAATAGTAAAGTTCATTCTTCAAAGATTATATGGGAACTAAGTATTCCCAAGAGTTAAAATGTTTTCACATTTGAGCAAGAAAGGAAACTGATATTTCCAAGAGAGCTTTTAAGCTAAGTTTTTAAGTAATTATCTCAAACCAAAGAAAGAGTTTTGTTTTTACAAACATATGAGCTAAGTATATTTTTTGAGTAGTATTGAGCAGCGATATGGAGACGTGTTTGAGTTCAGATAACTCACGTCTCCATAAACCACGTAGCCATTATGGGTAGTAAAGGATCATCATAGTTTTTAGATGACTCCTTAAGATGCTTTTAGCATTGACTAGTGGATCCACTTAGTTAAGGCGTTCTATATGACGGCAAAGTATAGGACAGTTCTAGCAGCGTGAGAAAGACATTGTATCACCACTTAGGCTCAGAGTGGTGGTTGCCGATTAGAGAATCTCCCACAGAAACTATATTACTTTATTATATGAGTAAAGTTGTGTTTGTTATTGCATTTTCTTTAACGAACTAAGTTGTTTTCTACTGTTTTAAAGGCTTTCTATAATGTGTTTTATTGCTTTATATTGAGTTAAGTTATTCAGGAGTTAAGTAAAGCCAAGGTAAGTGTTTCTTTTAGATTCTTTTCAAGCTTAAGTTATGTTTAGCATTCCAACTCGCATACTCGTACATTCAATGTACTGATGCTAGTTGGCCTGCATCTTATTATGATGCAGATGTAGGTAATCAGGATCAGCATCCAACACCTCGTTGATCCAGTTAAGCACTCAGAGTCAGTTGGTGAGCCTCCTAGCTTTCTGGAGGATCCTTTTTATTGCTATCAGTATTTTAGTTCATTAGGATGTCGTGGGTCTTGTCCCGACGTCCATCTCAGTTGTTTAGAGGCTTCATAGACAGAGTTAGTGATGTTAGATCATGAGTCTTTACTTTCCCTTTTCAGTTAAGTTGAGACTTGAGTTGCCACTTTGGCAGTGAATATTATTTATTACATTCTAAGTTGTTTATTGAGCAGTTCAGTTTATTCTTTTAAAGTATATTTATCTTGTGTAAAGTCCTCCGCTAAGTAAGTAAGTCAGGGCAACGGTTCGCTTGGGGCCAGCATTGGTTCTCCAGTGTTATCCACGTCCGGGGTGTAATCTCGGGGCGTGACAGTTATCTCTTTTATCTTATTTTATGAACCATAATAAGTAAGTTTATGTCATACAATATCTTTTTCAAGTTAGTAAGCTTAACATACAAAAGATCAAAATTAAAATCTAGTTGAATCTTCTATCCTTAACTATATATAAAAAAAAAATGAATTGTCTCTCCCTAACCCTATTTCCTCTCTTCCAGAAAAAAAAATTCTTGATCCAAGAAATGTTATATATGTGGGGATAACTTTTTCTTTTCTTTTACTATTTGTTTTCATATATATTATATTTTTCAAGAAAAAACCGTTAAATTGGGAGAATAACTTTTTTTATATAGCATTTGAATATAACGAAGAAACAAGTAGCACTTATGATAGTTAAACCACATAAATAAAAATCTTAAGCGAAGAAATTTCAACCTGCCTAGCAATATTTGGATTAAATATCTTCTTTAATTTTCTTAAGAAAATAATAATCTTCTCACCTAAACATTCATTCATCATCATTTTATTTTTATTTTTATTTTTCTATCATAATTATAAATTTGGCAATAATACAACTAGATTCAAAGAAATTTTGATCAATTAAACATCAGAGTCATAGTAAAAGCTGAGAAGCAATTTAGAACTTATCCAATGTTCTAATAGTAAAACACATAAAATGAAGACAAGTACTATATATTTGTGTTTATTATAATGTTCTCATAGTTTAATTAACATTACACAAAAAAGTACTACTGTCATGCTTAGAAATCTATATAAAATCAAAGTACAGACATTTCTACTAATAATTAATCCTAGATCCTTAGAAGTAGTTGTGGTGATGATTTGGATCTTGAACATTAATTAATGTCGAAAGATGTATCATCAAGTAAAGTCATTATCTCATCATCATTCAAGCTCAGCAACTCAGAAAATGAAGGACTTTGTGGAATGCCAAATGAGCTATTAATATTGTTCTCCATTGGCATTGATGCACTCATTGAGGGGATATGCGTCGAAGGGTCTATTGTGGTGCCGCTGGAGGAAACACTAAATTAGACATTGTAGGAGTAATCATCGATGAAGGCATTGGATAAGCCATTGTTGTTGAAAGGATTGGATAGGCCATTTCAGGATACCTTTGTGAAGATGATGATGAAGAAACCTGCGAAAGATCAACAAATGGAACCATTTGAGGAGGAGTCCTCAAAGGAAACATGAATTAAGGCACTTGAGCAGGAGCCCTTGAAGGACCCATTAATGGAACTGTCAGAGGAACCATCGATGTTGGAGTTACATCAGGAACCAAATTAAGAGGAGCCCTTGGCCTATCGAAGTTGGTTCCACTAGGTACAGAAGATGGAACCAAAAAAGGAATCTTGGAAAGTACTGGAGCATCAACATAAGCCAAAAGAGTAGCCCATGATATGTCGAAGCTGGTCCCACCAGAATCCATCAGTCCAACAGTAGGTTGAGGAGTGTTCGATGTAGAACCTTCTTCGTGAGTTTTTGCTTTGATCCCATCATTTATCAGTTTGAGGTTCTTATTGATCACATAACAGAGATCGTTGAGATCTTCTGGGTGCATACTATTGGGCATCTCTTCACCATTCAACAATCCATACATCTGGTTTGTATACTCCATTTTCTTGTTTTCCTTCCTCACCTTCTAAATTTTCTCGATCCTTTTCATAGTTATCTTTTCTTGTGTTTTCATGTTTTTTGATTTATCCTCCTCTGAAAGATCTATAAACTTTGTAAAGATGTCGGTAGCATCTTCATGATTGGGAAACACCTCACGTTCATTGTTGTAAGGGTTATTGACTAAGGTAGCCAATTCAACATCGCAAAGGGTTTTGAGTTCACGAGCCTTGGTTAAGAATCCCTTTATCGTTTTCTATATGAGACTCTCCTCTCAATGTTATTTTCAATGAACGCAAACTTCACTTTCGTTCTAACCATTGTCAAAAATGAGGAAGAGGAGGAGAGATGTATTTATTAGGATATGGGGGATGAAATGGATTTATTATTCTTATTGTTGTTGTGTGTTTCTTTGCTAAGAATTGTCTCGTATTTATAGGGTGGAAATTAAGTTTTTGAATTAGAGGATACTTAGTTGTCAAGGGTACTATTTCGTCATGAAAATAAATGAGGGTAGATTTCATATCAAATTAGATTTTGCCATCTTGACATAAATGTAGTTATGACTCTAGTCTTATGCTGAACAAATCTTTTTGAGTCAAACTTTTCTTATTAGGAAAATAATTTAATTAATTTAGATCTAGGTAAGTATTATCCATCAGAGATGGCCATAGAGTGTTAAAAATGTTTTTTTTTTTTTTGTAAAGGAAGTCTGAAAAATTGTATATTTTATTTATGAATGTAAAAAAAAATATTGAAACAAGTGAAAATTTCAAATATTGGCCAAAAATTTTGAAATATTAATTTTTAAAAATATTTCAATAATATAATAAAATTAATTTAATGATTAATAAAACTTAAATATTTATTGAATATTAAATAAAGATATGTGTATGATTATACCAGTTGCAGTGCTATAAAAGAACAATATAATTTTCCCCGATTTTGGAAGAAATCATATATAGTAGAAATTTTATATTGCTTTCAATAATATTAAAAACCAAATCATGCTCAAATTTTAATTTTGTTACATTAAAAAAATTTCTAAATTAGTTTCGAGAAAAAACAATACATAAAATAATTGCACAAGACACTTATCAGACTAATGTGTTTGTTTACACACATTGAGGAAAGAAAAGAGAATTTTGTTTCATTTTAAGAATAATATTCAATTATATTAAAAAATCAAATTATGCTCAACTTTTGTTTTGCTTAAATTAAAAAAAAAATTCTAAATTAGTTTCGAACAAAAGCAATGCATAAAATAATTGCACAAGACACTTACCAAACTAATATATTTACACATATTGAGGAAAGAAAAGAGAATTTTGTTTTATTTTAAGAATACTATTCAATTATATTAAAAATCAAATCATGCTCAATTTTTATTTTTGTTATATTAAAAATATTTCTAAATTAATTAGTTTCGAGCAAAAGCAGTACATAAAATAATTGCACAAAATACTTACCAAACTAATGTGTTTACACTTATTGAGGAAAGGAAAAGAGAATTTTGTTTCATTTTAAGAATAGTATTCAATTATATTAAAAATAAATCATGCTCAATTTTTTTGTTACATTAAAAAAAATTCTAAATTAGTTTCGAGCAAAAACAATACATAAAGTAATTGCACAAGACACTTACCAAACTAATGTGTTTACATATATAGAGGATAAAAAAGAGATATTGTTTCATAAGACCCCGCAAAGTTGATATGTGTAACAACAATTTCGTACTTAAAGTGTGTTTTGTACCCTTTTCCCTTTTAAGAATAGTACGCAAAAAGAAGAGGAGGAAATACATGTAGACAGTCTTACTAATATTTTATGAAATGAAATAGATATTTTATGATGATTTTTTTCTCCCCTATGGTAACTAAGTTAAATTTTAATTAACTTTGGCTCTATATTTAAGTTTATTCAATCTTTTCTAGCTATTGTCTATCTGTATAAGCCAAAGCGAAAGAAAAAGAAAAAATATATATTGAATTTATGTCGTAAGTTATGATTTTGTCGCATGTAGTTTAACAGAAGGTCATAATATAAACTTAATTAGTAAAATTTTCTATCTCCAAATCAATTTTACAGTTTCAATCAATAACGTTTCGCTATAAAAAAAAAATAAGAAAGTCTTAACTTTTGGGCTAGGTTAATCTCTTCATTCACACAAGTTTCATGTTCCTTGTCATGTCTTTCCCTTATCTACACTATAAGAAAGTCTACTAGTATTGTAAGTAAAAATAAAAGAACAAACAATAATCACATATAGAGTGTAATTATCACATACAATGTTTTTGTGAGATAAATTTAATGGGTTAGTAAGGTCACAATTTAAACCTAGTTGAATCTTTGTTCTTTCCAAATTCATGACACAGTTATGAGAAAAAATATGTCATATTATAACATAGCAAATGGATATTTAATGGCTAAAAGGTCACAAGTTAAACCTAGTAAAATCTTCCGTCATTTTTTATCAACAATAGAAGTAAATATGTCATACCAAATATATTCTTTGCGAGTTAAAAGTTTAACAAACAAAAGATCACAACTTAAGCTTAGTTGAAGTTCAATCATCTTTTATTTAAAACCTATATGTAAATTATATCATATTGCAAGTTTAAAAATATAACGGTGAGAAGGTCACAATTTAAATCTAGTTATATTGTTAATCATTTTTAATGAATCATACAAGTAAATTTATGTTATACTATAAATATTACTTGCATGCTAAAAATTTAACGGCCAAAATCTCACAATTTAAACCGAATTATCTCTTTTATCTTATTTTATGAACCATAGTAAGTAAGTTTATGTCATACAATATCTTTTGCAAGTTAGTAAGCTTAACATACAAAATATCGCAATTAAAATCTAGATGAATCTTCTATCCTTAACCATATACGAAAAGGAAGTTAATATCTCCAAAGGTCACTCAACTTTGAAAATTTATCTAGTAAAATCATTATACTTTGTTTTATATCAATAAAATCACTCAACCTACACATTTGTATCAAAAAAATCACTCTTAATGCTTTTTTGACTTGTCTACCACAATATACCCTTAAATGTGAATTTAGTCATCTTCTTTCTTTTCTTCTCCCACAATTCTCGTCAAAGCTAATAAACTGACTAAATGAATTAACTTTTAACAAACATAAAAATCAAAACAGTTCTATTCATACCAATCAAAGACTATTCAAGTTAATAATTTGACAATCTATGACGAGATCCAATTCCATCAACAAACACCATCTCCAAGACAAGCCAAATAAAGTTCTTATATATTATTCTTAATTTTAATCCCAACACATTTTAGCTGAACATCACAATATCTTTTCTTTTCTTTTTTGGGTCTCTTAATTATTTTATTTTATTTTTGAAACAACTCTTTATAACTAAAATAATCATAAGCAAACAAAAAATATTAATTCCATGAGTTGCTAGAGTGAGGTAAAGTTTAAACTAAAATACATTGTAACAAATTCACGGGATTAAGAGTGATTTTATTGATACAAAGATCAAAGTTGGGAGATTTTATTGATATAAAGGTCTAAGTTGAGTGATTTTTTTATACAAAATAATGTTCAATGACTTTGCTAGATAAATTCTTAAAATTTTAAAATTTAGTGATCTTTAGAAATATTAACTCTAAGAAAAAGCAAGTTGTTTTCACCCCTGAACTCATTAAAAAGAGAAAAATAAAAAATGAATTTTCTCTCCCAAATCCCATTTCCTCTCTTCCAGAAATTGGAGTGATTACACTTTATTTAAGGAGGAAAATAATTAATAAGCTTGATCCAAGAAATGTTATATATGTGGGTATAACTTCTTCTTTTCTTTTTCATATATATTTTTCAAAAAAAAAATGTTATCCGAGAAAAATAACTTTTTTTTAAAGCATTTGAATATAACGAAGAAACAAGTACGCCCTTCAATATATAGTTAAACCACATAAAGAAAAAATCTTAGTTGAGTGAAGAAATTTCAATCTACCTAGCAATATTTGGATTAAATATCTTCTTTAATTTCTCAAGAAAATAATATCTTCTCCCCTAAACATTCATTCATCATTATTTTGTTTTTATTTTTCCATCATGATTATAAATTTTGGCAACAATACAACTCGATTAAGGATATTAAAATCAAAACATAAATGAAGGCAAGTAATATATTTAGTGTTTGTTATAATGTTCTCATACTTTAATTAACCACACAAAAAGTACACTACATCAAAAATGATCTTTAGTGGCAATTAATTAACGATAATAACTCAATTACCTCTATGTATGTATTTTTAGCGGCAATGAACACACTTTGTAGATGTCCATAAAGGCTTTAGCGACATTGGATTTGATGGCTCTGAACTAATGTCATGCTTAGAAATTTATTTTGAAACTGAATTGCAGACATATCTACTTATAATTAAACTCTTACTAGCAAGATTAGATCAAAGGAGATGACAATAATTGGATTGATCAAGGAGGCTCTATTGCCTGATAATTCGATACATAAAAAGTATTTTCTTAGAGTAAATATGAAGAATAACTTTAATTAACCTTCTATGCGAAAAAACTAGACAAAGCATATTCAGTAAGCAAAATAAATTACAGCCTTTTTGACAAAGCAAGAAATTAAAGTTGGAAGTATAAATATACTCCAATAAGATGGATCTTAACAGACTTATAAAACAGTATAAATAGTAGACATTGATCATATATCCTTATAAGTTGTTGTGGTGGTGGTGATTTGGATATTGTACATTAATATCGAATGATGTATCATCAAGTAAAGTCATTATCTCATCATGATTCAAAGTCAGCAACTCAGAAAATGAAGGACTCCGTGGAATGCCTAATGAGCCATCAATATTGTTATCCATTGGCACTGATGCACTCATTGATGGGATATTCATCAAAGGGTCTATTTGTGGTGCCGTTGGAGGAAACACTAAATTAGACATAGGAGGAGTAGTCATCGGTGAAGGCATTGGATAAGCCATTGTTGTTGGAAGGATTGGATAGGCCATTTCAGGATACCTTTGTGAAGATAACAAAGAAGGAACCTGCGAAAGATCCACAAGTGGAACCATTTGAGGAGGAGTCCTCAAAGGGAACATGAATTGAGGCATTTGAGCAGGAGCGTTTGAATGAACCATCCATGGAGCCGTCAGAGGAACCATCGATGTTGGAGTTACATCAGGAACCAAATTAAGAGGAGCCCTTGGCCTCTCGAAGTTGGTCCCACTAGGTACAGTAGATGAAACCAAAAGAGGAATCTCGGATAGTACTGGAGCATCAATAGGAGCCAAAAGAGGAGCCCATGACATGTCGAAGCAGGTCCCATCAGAATTCATCGGTCCAGCAATAGGTTGAGGAGCATTTGATGTAGAACCTTCTTCGTGAGTTTTTTTTTTTATCCCATCATTTATCAGTTTGAGGTTTTTATTGATCACATAAGAGAGATTGTTGAGATCTTCTGGGTGCCTATTATTGGGCATCTCTTCACCATTCAACAATCCATACATCTGATTTGTTTACTCCATTTTCTTGTTTTCCTTCCTTACCTTCTCAAGTTCCTTCTCAATTTTCTCGATCCTTTTCGTGGTTATCTTTTCGTGTGTTTTCATGTTTTTTGATTTCTTGTCCTCTGGAAGATCGATAAACTTTGTAAAGATGCCAGTAGCAGCTTTATGATTTGGAAACACCTCAAGTTCATTGTGGTAAGGGCTATTGACTAACGTAGCCAATTCAACATCGCAAAGGGTGTTGAGTTCACGAGCCTTGGTTAAAAATCCCTTTTGTCGTTTTCTATATGAGACTCTCCTCTCAGTGTTATTTTCCATGAAAGCCAACTTCACTTTATTTCTAACCATGGCTTAAAATGAGGAAGAGGACGAGAAATGTGTTAATTAGGATATGGGGGATGAAATGGATTTATTATTCTTATTGTTGTTGTGTGTTTCTTTGCTAAGAATTGCCTTCTATTTATAGGGTACAAATAAATTTTTAAATAATTTGAATAGAGAATACTTAGTTGTCATTGGTACTATTTTGGCATAAAAATAAATGAGGGTAGATTTGATATCAAAATAGACTCCATCATCTTGAGATTAATATAGTTATGACTCTAGTCTTATGTTGAACAAATATTTTTGAGTCAAAATTTTCTTATTAGGAAAATAATTTAGTTGATTTAGATTTAAGTAAGTACTATCTATTAAAAAATAAAACTGACCATAGAGTATTAACAAATGTTTTTTTAAAGAAAGATTGAAAATTTGTATATTTTAATTTATGAATGTAAAAGGATAAATATTGAACCAAGTGAAAATTTGAAATATTGGCCAAAAAATTTGAAATATTAATTTTAAAAATATTTTAATAATATAATAAAAATTAATTTCATTATTAATAAAATTCAAATATTTATTGAATATTAAATGAAGATATGTGTATGATTATTGCCATTGCAATGCTTATAAAAGCATATTGTAATTTTTTCCAATTTTTGAAGAAACCATATTTAGTAGAAATTTTATATTGCTTTCAATTATATTAAAAATCAAATCATGCTCAATTTTTAATTTTGTTAAATTAAAACAAATTCTAAATTTGTTTCAAGGCAAATCAGTACATAAATAATTGCACAAGACACTTACCAAACTAATGTGTTTACACAAATTGAGGAAATAACAAAGAATTTTGTTTCATTTTGAGAATAGTATTCAATTATATTAAAATTCCAATCATTCTCAAATTTTGTTTTTGTTACATAAAAAAAATTCTAAATTAGTTTCGAGCAAAAGCAATACATAAAATAATTGCACAAAACACTTACCAAACTACTGTGTTTACAGATATTGAGGAAAGAAAAATGAATTTTGTTTCATTTTAAGAATAATATTCAATTATATTAAAAATCAAATCATGCTCAAATTTAGTTTTTGTTACATTAAGAAAGAACTCTAAATTAAGGTTTGAGCAAAAATAGTACATAAAATAATTGGACGAGATACTTATCAAACTTATCTGTTTACACATATTGAGGAAAGAAAAGAGAATTTTGTTTCATTTTAAGAATAGTATTCAACTATATTTAAAATCTAATCATTCTCAAATTTGTTTTTGTTACATTAAAAAAATTTCCAAACTAGTTTCGACCAAAAGCAATACATACAAAATATCGCAATTACAATCTAGGTAAATCTTTTATCCTTCACCGTATAGGAAAAGGAAGTTAATATCTCCAAAAGTCACTCAACTTTGAAAATTTATCTAGTAAAATCATTAAACTTTGTTTTGTATCAATAAAATCACTCAACTTACACATTTATATCAATAAAATCACTCTTAATGCTTTTTTGACTTGTCTACCACAATATACCCTTAAATATGAATTTCGTCATCTTCTTTCTTTTTTTCTCCCACAATTCTCATCAAAGCTAATGAACTGACTAAAAGAATTAACTTTTAACAAACATAAAAATCAAAACAGTTCTATTCATACTAATTAAAGACTATTCAAGTTAATAATTTGATAATCTATGACGAGATTCAATTCCATCAGGCATCAACAAAGACCATCTCCAAGACAAGCCAAATATAGGTCTTATATATTATTCTTAATTTTAATCCCAACACATTTTAGTTGAACTTCACAATATCTTTTCTTTTCTTTTCTGGGTCTCTTAATTATTATTTCTTTTGAAAAAACTCTTTATAACTAAATTAATCATAAGCAAACAAAAATATATTAATTCCGTGAGTTGCTAGAGTGAGGTAAAGTTTAAACCAAAATACATCGTAACAAATTCACGAGATTAAGAGTGATTTTATTGATACAAAGATCAAAGTTGGGAGATTTTATTGATATAAAGGTCTAAGTTGAGTAATTCTTTTTTATACAAAACAAAGTTCAATAACTTTGCTAGGTAAATTCTTAAAATTTAGTAATCTTTAAAAATATTAACTCTAAGAAAAAGCAAGTTGTTTTCACCACTAAACTCATTGCAAAGAGAAAAATAAAAAAATGAATTTTCTCTCCCAAATCTCATTTCCTCTCTTCCAGAAATTTGAGTGATTACACTTTATTTAAGGAATATAATAATTAATAATCTTGATCCAATAAATGTTATATATGTGGGTATAACTTCTTCTTTTCTTTTTCTGTTTTTGGTTTTCTTTTTCATATATATATTTTTCAAAAAAAAAAATGTTATCCGAGGAAAACAACGTTTTTCTAAAGCATTTGAATATGGCGAAGAAACAAGTACGCCCTTCAATAGTTAAACCACTTAAAGAACAAATCTTAGTTGAGCGAGAAATTTCAACCTGCCTAGCAATATTTGCATTAAATATCTTCTTTAATTTCTCAAGAAAATAATATCTTCTCCCCTAAACATTCATTCATCATCATTTTGTTTTTATTTTTCCATCATGATTATAAATTTTGGCAACAATACAACTCGATTAAGGATATTAAAATCAAAACATAAATGAAGGCAAGTAATATATTTAGTGTTTGTTATAATGTGCTCATACTTTAATTAACCACACAAAAAGTACACTACATCAAAAATGATCTTTAGCGGCAATTATTTAACGATAATAACTCAATTACCTCTATGTATGTATTTTTAGCGGAAATGAGCACACTTCGCAGATGTTCCTAAAGGCTTTACCGACATTGGATCTGATGACTCTGAACTAATGTCATGCTTAGAAATTTATGTTGAAACTGAAGTGCAGGCATATCTACTTATAATTAAACTCTTACTAGCAAGATTAGATCAAAGGAGATGACAATAATTGGGTAGATCAAGGAGGCTCTATTGCCTAATAAATTTGATACATAAAAAGTATTTTCTTAGAGTAAATATGAAGAATAACTTTAATCAACCTTCTATGTGAAAAACTAGACAAAGCATATTCAGTAAGCAAAATAAATTACACCCTTTTTGACAAAGCAAGAAATTAAAGTTGAAAGTATAAATATACTCCAATAAGATGGATCTTAAAAGACTTATAAAACAGTATAAATAGTAGACATTGATCATATATCCTTATAAGTTGTTGTGGTGGTGGTGATTTGGGTCTTGTACATTAATGTCGAATGATGTATCATCAAGTAAAGTCATTATCTCATCATCATTCAAACTCAGCAACTCAGAAAATGAAGGACTCCGTGGAATGCCTAATGAGCCATCAACATTGTTATCTATTGGCACCGATGCACTCATGGAGGGGATATTCATCAAAGGGTCTAGTTGTGGTGCCGTTGGAGGAAACACTAAATTAGACATTGGAGGAGTAATCATCGGTGAAGGCATTGGATAAGCCATTGTTGTTGGAAGGATTGGATAGGCCATTTCAGGATACCTTTGTGAAGATAACAAAGAAGGAACCTGCGAAAGATCCACAAGTGGAACCATTTGAGGAGGAGTCCTCAAAGGGAACATGAATCGAGGCATTTGAGCAGGAGCGTTTGAATGAACCATCAATGGAGCCGTCAGAGGAACTATCGATGTTGGAGTTACATCAGGAACCAAATTAAGAGGAGCCCTTGGCCTCTCGAAGTTGGTCCCACTAGGTACAGTACATGAAACCAAAAAAGGAATCTCGGATAGTACTGGAGCATCAACAGGGGCCAAAAGAGGAGCCCATGGCATATCAAAGTTGGTCCCACCAGAATCCATCAGTCCAGCAATAGGATGAGGAGCATTTGATGTAGAACCTTCTTCGTGAGTTTTTGCTTTGATCCCTTCATTTATCAGTTTGAGGTTTTTATTGATCACATAACAGAGATTGTTGAGATCTTCTGGGTGCCTACTATAGGGCATCTCTTCACCATTCAACAATCCATACATCTGGTTTGTATACTCCATTTTCTTGTTTTCCTTCCTTACCTTCTCAAGTTCCTTCTCAATTTTCTCAATCCTTTTCGTTGTTATCTTTTCTTGTGTTTTCATGTTTTTTGATTTCTTCTCCTCTGGAAGATCGATAAACTTTGTAAAGATGATGGTAGCAGCCTCATGATTTGGAAACACCTCAGGTTCATTGTGGTAAGGGCTATTGACTAACGTAGCCAATTCAACATCGCAAAGGGTGTTGAGTTCACGAGCCTTGGTTAAAAATCCCTTTTGTCGTTTTCTATATGAGACTCTCCTCTCAGTGTTTTTTTCCATGAAAGCCAACTTCACTTTCCTTCTAACCATGGCTAAAAATGAGGAAGAGGAGGAGATATGTGTTTATTAGGATATGGGGGATGAAATGGATTTATTATTCTTATTGTTGTTGTATGTTTCTTTGGTAAGAATTGCCTTTTATTTATAGGGTACAAATAAATTTTTAAATAATTTGAATCAGAGAATACTTAGTTGTCATGGGTACTATTTTGGCATAAAAATAAATGAGGGTAGATTTGATATCAAATTATATTTGATCTTCTTGAGATTAATATAGTTATGATTCTAGTCTTATGTTGAACAAATCTTTTTGAGTCAAAATTTTCTTATTAGGAAAATAATTTAATTGATTTAGATTTAAGTAAGTATTATCTAAAAAAAAAAAAAAAAAAAAAAAAAAAAAAAAAAACTGACCATAGAGTATTAACAAATGTTTTTTTAAAGAAAGATTGAAAATTTGTATATTTTAATTTATGAATGTAAAAGGATAAATATTGAAACAAGTGAAAATTTGAAATATTGGCCAAAAAATTTGAAATATTAATTTTAAAAATATTTGAATAATATAATAAAAATTAATTTCATTATTAATAAAATTTGAACATTAAATGAAGATGTGTGTATGATTTATTGCCATTGCAATGCTTATAAAAGCATATTATAATTTTTTCCAATTTTGGAAGAAACGATATTTAGTAGAAATTTTATATTGCTTTCAATTATATTAAAAATCAAATCATGATCAAATTTTAATTTTGTTACATTAAAAAAAATTCTAAATCAGTTTCAAGGCAAATCAGTACATAAATAATTGCACAAGACACTTATCAAACTAATGTGTTTACACATATTGAGGAGATAACAAAAAAAATTGTTTCATTTTAAGAATAGTATTCAATTATATTGAAATTCAAATCATTCTCAAATTTTGTTTTTATTACATTAAAAATTTTCTAAATTAGTTTCGAGCAAAAGCAATACATAAAATAACTGCACAAAACACTTACCAAACTAATGTGTTTACACATATTGAGGAAAGAAAAGTGAATTTTGTTTCATTTTAAGAATAATATTCAATTATATTAAAAATCAAATCATGCTCAAATTTAGTTTTTGTTACATTACGAAAGAATTCTAAATTAGTTTCGAGCAAAAACAATACATAAAATAATTGCACAAGATA
This sequence comes from Solanum pinnatisectum, assembly GCA_035578085.1. Taxonomy (NCBI): domain Eukaryota; kingdom Viridiplantae; phylum Streptophyta; class Magnoliopsida; order Solanales; family Solanaceae; genus Solanum; species Solanum pinnatisectum. The sequence goes on along the minus strand of CM069076.1, from coordinate 36,964,368 downwards.
CTTATCAAACTTATGTGTCTACACATATTGAGGAAAGAAAAGAAAATTCTGTTTCATTTTAAGAATAGTATTCAACTATATTTAAAATCAAATCATTCTCAAATTTGTTTTTGTTACATTAGAAAATTTTCCAAATTAGTTTCTAGCAAAAGCAATACATAAAATAATTGCATAAGACACTTACCTAACTAATGTGTTTACACATATTGAGGAAAGAAAAGTGAATTTTGTTTCATTTTAAGAATAGTATTCAATTATATTAAAAATCAAATCATGCTCAAATTTTGTTTTTGTCACATTAAAAAAGTTTGTAGATTAGTTTTGAGTAAAAGCAATACATAAAATAATTGCACAAGATACTTACCAAACTAATGTGTTTACACATATTGAGCAAAGAAAAGAGAATTTTGTTTCATTTTAAGATTAGTATTCGATTATATTAAAAATCAAATCATGCTCAAATTTTATTTTTGTTACATTAAAAAAAATTCTAAATTAGTTTCGAAGAAAAGAAATACATAAAATAATTTCACAAGACACTTACCAAACTAATGTGTTTACACATATTGACGATATAAATGAGATTTTTATTTCATTTTAAGAATAGTACTCAAGAAGAAGATGAGGAAATAGACGTAAAGTGTCTTACTAATATTTTATGAAATGAAAATAGATATTTTATGATGATTTTTTCTCCCATATGTTCACTAAGTTAAATTTTAATTATCTTAGGCTCTATATTTAAATTTATCAGTTCTTTTCTATTTAATGTCTATCTGTATAAGTCCAAGAGAAAGAAGAAAACATAAATATATTTAATTTATATCGTATATTATGATTTTGTCACATTAGGTTTAACAGTTAAAAGTTCATAATTTAAACTCAATTAGTGAATTCTTCTTTCTCCAAATCATTTTTTAGTTTCAATCAAGAAATAAAAAGGTCTTGACTTTTGGGCTTAGGGTAATCTCTACATTCACGCAAGTTTCATGTTCCTTTTCATGTCTTTCCCTTATCAACGCAATAAGAAAGTCTACTAAGTGTAAGTAAAAATGAAAGAACAAACAGCAATCACATATAGAGTGTAATTATCACATACTATATTTTTTATGAGTTAAATTTAATGGGTTGATAAGGTTACAATTTAAACCTAGTTGAAACTTTGTTCTTTCCATATTCATGCTACAATTATGAGAAAAAATATGTCATATTATAACATTGCAAATGGATTTTAATGGCTAAAAGGTCACAATGTAATTTAAACCTAGTCAAATCTTTCGTCATTTTTTATCAACCCTGTGAGTAAATATGTCATATGATGTGTCCGAGATTTTGACTCATTCAGGGCTTTATTTTGATAGTATAAGTGTCCTCAAATGCCTATTTTATGCTCTAAACTGATGTTAAAGTGCTGATTTGTAGCTATGCAGGCTAAGGAGCAAGGCAAGGACATTACCAGACAAAAAGGAACTAAAAGGCTGAAGAAGTGAAGAAAAACGATCTTGGTCATCGCCAAGACCACTTGGCACACCACCTAGTGGTGCTTTAGCTCGACCAAAGTTCCAACGTGTTAGCCTTAGAAAAAACCAAGTTGGCAAAGTAATGGGCAGTCGGCGAATTGCCGATCAATTCCGCGACAACAAACTGGATCGTCCAAAGTTACAAGACTTGGGGTGCTGAGGACCAATGCAAAATGGCAATGGAAGAGAACAAACGGCGGATCACCGAACCACTCGGCGAGGCGCGACTTATTCCGTTGAGTGGACTTTTTGGCCAAAATGCTGGCAACTAATAAATTGGATTTTAAAAGAAGTTCTCAGGAGATTTTAGTTTTTGGATCCCCAAGTTTTAGAATTAGAGTTTTCTCTTAGTTTTGAAGTTTTTATTATAGACTTTGAGGATTTGTAAGCTTAATTTTGAGGATTTGAAAGCGGGTCTTTGAATTTAACCCTTGGAAAATATTGTAAAGGCTTAGAGACTCTTGCCTAGCTGATGGCTAATCGAGTTGGTAATTGTTTTTACCTTTTTATGATGTTTAGTTAAAACCCAAATTCTTGGGTTGTGATCATGTGATTATGGGCTGAATTAGCTTATGGGTATTGTGAAGTACTAATTTAAATGCTTAGCTGAAGTGGGTTTAATTGATAGTTATGTTTTAAACTAAGAATTGTTGTTGCAAATGTAATTCAAACTTAGAATTCTGGGCTTGCTTGAAAAAAGAGGTTTTATAATCAAGGCTTTCAATTGATGATTGTAGTTATTGGGTTGATATGGGTTTAGCTCGAAAGAGTAAATTCTAAATCTGATTTCACCCATCTAGCTCGAGAGAGTGGATGAATTAAGATGTGGGTTGTTCTTATTTGCTAAGCTTGTTGATATTCGAAAGAAATCACCTGATTCGTAATAGTTGTTCAACAGAAAGCTATTGTATCTATAGTTTAGCCTACCCGTAGCTATTTATTAGTAATTTCAATTACCTATTGAGTGAAATTTGCCTATAATCGATCACATCCCAAGAATCCCTCTCTAAATTATTATTTCCTTAGTGTTTGTTTGTATTGTAGCTGATAACTGCAAATCCAAACCCCTCATCTGACATTCGTTGTCACCCTTTTAGATTTGTTTGTTTGTATGTTTTCGATAATATTTATTCCTATAACTGATTAGACCACATTTGCACTTTATAATTGAATTTGAACACGTACCGCTCCCTGTGAGTTCAATCCCAACCTTTCGTTGGGTTTTATACTAGTTAACGATCGTTTACACCTAAAATTGGATGAGGTGTACTTGAAACGTTTATCATTATACTAAATATATTCTCTACGAGTTAAACAATTTAACATACAAAAGATCACAACTTAAGCTTAGTTGAACTTCAATCATCTTCTATCTAAAACCTATATGTAAATTATCCGATATATATTCTTTGCAAGTTAAAAAAAATAACGGTGAGAAGGTCACAATTTAAATTTAGTTGCATTTTAATTAGTCCTATACGTAAATTTATGTTATACTATATATATTACTTGCGAGATAAAAGTTTAACGGCCAAGCCAATTGATTTGATTTTCTCGAAATCAACGAGAGGACTTAAAATCATAGATCTATTTTGTGATCCATGCGACTCAGACAAGAATCCTATATCTTACTCACCCAGTGTTGTTCTGATTGAATTTCAAAGATATCGCTCACTGTCAAAGAGCATTTTGTGAAGTGTTCTCCTGCCCTTGTCACCTGAGATAAAGTCAACTGGAAATCGTGATCAGAGTCGTGGTGTGAACATGATGATTTGAAGATTCATTCGACAAAGAAGGGTGTCTTGGTTGCCGATACCGAGGTTGATGAATCATTCCACCTGGCAACAGCAAAAGTGGAGTTTGGCACAAGACAAAGGCGAAAGCAAGGAGGAATTCCACTTAGGAAAGGAAAATGGCAGTTCCAAATGGAGGACCCTCGGATAAGCTTCCCGGTGTGCAAGTTTCATAAAATTAGGGAGGTTAAAATCAAAACATAAGTGCTAACTTAAATGAAGACAAGTACTATATATTTTGTGTTTCTTATAATGTTCTCATACTTTAATTAACATTACACAAAAAAGTACTACTGTCATGCTTAGAAATCAATATGAAACCAAAGTACAAACATTTCTACTAATAATTAATATATCATAAATCCTTATAAGTTATTGTGGTGGTGATTTGGATCTTGAACATGAATGTCGAAAGATGTATCATCAAGTATAGTCATTATCTCATCATCATTCAAGATCAACAACTCAGAAAATGAAGGACTCTGTGGAATGCCAAATGAGCCATTAACAGTGTTCTCCATTGGCGCTGATGTACTCATTGAGGGGATATTCATCGAAGGGTCTATCTGTGGTGCCATTGGAGGAACAAGCATTGGTGAAGACATTGGATAAGCCATTGGATAGGCCATTTCAGGATACCTTTGTGAAGATAACAAATAAGGAACTTGCGAAAGATCCTATCAAGACCTAATCCACCGGGTCGTGCAGGCACCTACATATTAACATCTAAGTAGGAGAACCCTCATATCGCAATAATCAAATATGCGGAAAAATTAAAGAAAATGGAGATAAATATACTAACAAGATTTTATAAATAAGAACCTTTAAAACAATTGCAGTTAATACTTGTAAAGTAATTAACACCCCAGGATCTAGTCTAAAAAAGTACAAGAGCTACTAAGAGTACAAAGCCAGACATGATAATGAAAAGACACAACTCCCACCATGCAGAAGGAAAAATAGAAGCTGCTAGATATTTATCTTCGTCTTCACCTATGAAACATCACTGATCCTGCAACCAGACTATGCAAAAAAGGCATAGCAAATACTGGTAGGCATCATCGGTCATCCCGACGCCCACCGCATAATATAAGAATTCAACTAGCAAGAACATGAAATAAACCACTCGCTCCTCCACCTTTACTCTCTCTTGCATACCTCCAAATTACACTAGTACCCTTACTACTAACCACCATCTCAGTCCACCTACTTACTAGGTTCTTGATCATAGTCTAACCGTTCTACCTCAAAGAAGAGTCCACCATTGCAACTACTAACATCCCGACTAACCACACATAACATACCCTTACCTTCTCTTCATCTTACCTAGTCCTTTCCACGTGGCTCCTTTTATCAAGGCTTCCTAACCACTAACCACGAATTCCTTGCAACACCCGGACAACCTTTCACTTAAACATTAGAGACTCTTGAACCCCTGCCGCTTCCAACATACCGTATTTCATCCCGTTTTAGGGCTTGCCCTTCCCGGTTCATTCACCAATGAGATACATAACAATTTTACTCAACATAGTAGAACAATGAGATATAAGTCCTCATAATCATTTAACAATTCCGGAGAGATACAATATCAATTATCATTTACGAACAATATACAATTCCACAATTATCAAGATATACAATTATGTCAAGTCAATGGTCCTCTTATGGAACCCAAACCCAAACTATTAGCATACCGAAATGTGGTACCCGGTCCAATTTTTATGCCGGAATGTGGCAACCGATCCATATAATTATGCTGGAAGTGGCAACCGATCCATATAATTATGCCGGAACGTGGCAACCGATTCATATAATTATGCCGGAATATGCCAACCAATCCATATAATTATGCAGAACGTGGCAATCGATCCATATAGTTATGCCGGAACGTGGCAACCGATCCATATAATTATGCCAGAATGTGGCAACCGATCCCAGTTAGTATGTCAGAACGCAACACCCGATCCATTCAACAAACCACAATCACAATCATTTATATTGTCACAATCATACAACAAGAGATGATTCAAGGTATGCAGTTCTTCATTCATACTTATTTACATTAGGTTTGATCACAATGCTTTATTCAAGTACACCCACGCATCATAATGGAATAATCATCAACATATATCACGTAACCAAGAAATCAAACCCTCACCTAGCCCTAGTTCATCGTCTAAGGCTTCTTCCTAGGATTTAATCATCTCTTATTAGGTGCACGAAGGCCTATGCCTAAATCTTACCAGTTATCACATTATACTACGCAGTGAGCATAGATTTATAACTACTCAATTAATAAACATGCCCTACATGGACGCCAAGCAACTGCACGGGGTTTTTGGCTTCAATTCTTGTTTTCGGACTTCGTGACAGTGATCTTGATCGGAAATCTGAAATCCATCAATCTCCTTACGCTAGAAATCTCATTTTCCTTCCTTCCCAAGCTTAGAGCAGCTTTTTGGGGGTTTCTAAGGTGGTTTACGTCTAAATTAGGTATTTTAGGAAGAATGAGAAAATAAGATTTCACGTTATGTACATTCTATCTTGCCTATCCTGCTCTGGTGCTAGCTTACCCTATCGTGGCGTCGCCGCCCTAGCGGCATCTGGTCCACCCTAGCTGTAACACCCCAGAAAATTTTTGAACTAAGACTCGAACCATTCTTAGTTATGAGTAGGATTTTACCAAGGCATTTAAAATTTCTTAAGTATTAAGGTTAGGTCACTAGATGTAGCACCTTGAGTTCCAAAAAGAACTAAATTAGAAATAGCAAAATCTGAAATTTTGCAAGTTATGCTTAAGTTATGAGTTTTGGGTCAACTTCAAACGACCGTAACTCTCAGTATAGAATGAGTTAGGTGGGCTACAACATAAATAATGAAAGGTCTTTGAATTATCTTTCCAACGTCACCGTGTTTGCTAAATTTCGAGCTCATATGAGGGAGATATACCTGTTTGAAGTCAGGCAGTCCAATTAAGTAAAGTTACCCGAAAATATGAGGGGTATTTGGGTCTTTTCCTTATCAAATCAGATTTAATTCATTTTTAGTAAGGTTTTAAGGTTCTAATCCTATTAGGTTCAGTTTTATAATCCTAACATACGCCTAGGGTTTTAGTTGAGAGTTCAAGAAGAGAAAGGAAGAGAAAAGAGGAGAAAAGAGGAGATGATCAAAGCCTTCATCCAAGAAATTCAAGATTTTGTCAAGAACCTAGTTCTTTGACGTATGTAAACTACCATAGTGTTGGGTTTGTTTACCCATACTCCAATCATGAGTTTCTTTTGTGAATCTATCTATAAATATTGAGAAATTTAATTTCTTGATAAGTTCTTGATAAGTGTTCTTAAAGTTTCCTTATCGATTAAGTTTTGATGTAAGATTCTACTTAGTCAACTTCAAACGACCATATCTCTTAGAATATAAAGAGTTACGTGAAATATAACCTATTAAATTAAATTTATTTAAATCTACTTTCCAACACCACGAATTTTGCATCAATCCAATTTCTGAGTAAAAAGTTATGACTATTTTAGTAACCTATACAGTGCTGTTACGAATTTAGCCGACGGGAAAACATTAAAAAGGGTTGTTTTTGTTTTTTTACCTCCAAGAAAACCTTAAAGGAATTTCTTGACTAATAAAAAGCTCAAAACAATCAGATTTTCATGTTTTTATCCATCATTCTCTTCTCTCTCAAACCCTAGGGCAAAACCCTAAGGAAAAATTAAAGTAGAAGACTCCATTCAAGATTCTTTCAGTCTTTTTCAAGATTCTTCTTCAAGGTAAGTTTTATCTAAGATTAAAGTTCCTCCATACAATTATGAATCACTAATGAAAATAATAAATCTTGGCCATAGAGATTTCAAGAATCTCAAGAAAAGTTTTCTTGATTGTTTACCTTCAAGCTAGGGTTTCAAGGCTTCTAATCAAGTTCTTCTTCAAGATTCTTCAAGAACTTTATTTTTTTTCAAGTATGTAAGGCTATCATAGTGTTGGACTAGTTCGTCCTCACGCCCTACATCTACTTTCAAATCAGTAAAAGAGAAATCTAGGATTCTACCCCTAGATTTGAGTATTCTTGAGCTAAGTTGATTTTGAGTTCTTGAATTCCCGATTCTTTTAAAAATTCTCTATTCCTAATTATTGAGTTTTTATATTTTTATTGAGATCCTTGAGTTTATTTGCTCATGTCTATAATTCAGTATGAACCCGATTTTGAGTTATATATCTTGAGAAGTTTTTCAAAGCCAACACTTGAGTTTTAAACTGAGTTTTGAGGAAGTAAGTATGAGAATGAGAATATTCGTATACATGAGTTTCATAATGTTCTTTAGACCCTTGAGTCGAGTCGTTGATGCTCATAAATTCCGCATGAACACCATATATTGTGTATCTTCGAGAGGAGTAGTATCTTTATGTTCTAAGTCTTTGAGCATTGAGTTCCTAATCCTTTTGAGATTATATTCCTACTGATGGGACTACTATATGTTACCCATGAAGCCCTTGAGTTGAGTTGTTCATGCCCATAATTCCGCATGAACCCTATGAGTCGAGCAGTCAGAGATGAGTAGTATCATTGAGTCTTAAGTTCTGAGTACTGAGGTTCTGAGGTTCTTTATTTCTATTAAGATTCCTAAGTTGAGTCGTTCATGTTCATAATTCCACATAAACCCTATGATTTGAGTTATAAATTTTAAAAAGTTTTTTAAAGCCAACACTTGAGTTCTTAAACTGAGTTTTGAGAAATTAAAGATGAGTTTTGAGAAAAGAGTTTTCTAAAACATGATTAGTATGACAATCGAGTATGTCATCAATGTATGAGCAGTATGGTATCTAGATATACCATCAATGTTTATGTAGTACGACTTCTCGAGTCATCAATGATCATATTATAATATTATTTTGAAATGTTTTTGAGAAAGAGTAAAGTTGAGTTCATTTTCTTTAAAAATGATATATGGGAACTAAGTATTTTAAAGAGTGAATGTTTTCACATTTAAGATTAGAGGAAACTAAGATTTCCAAAAGAATTTTAACTGTTTGAGTACCATCTCTTTTAAGAGAAAGATTTTGAGTAATAATCTCAAACCACAAAAAAAAGTTTTTTTTTAAACATATGAGCTAGTATATTTTGGGAGTAGTATTGAGCACCGATATGAGGGACAGTTCAGATAACTCACAGCCCCATCAACTATATAGCCAACGTGGGTAAAAAGGGTCATACTTTTTAGATGATTACTTAATGCTTTTTAGCATAGACTAGTGGATCCACTTAGTGAGTAGGTCTTATACCCTGGCAAAGTATAGGACAATTCTGGAAGCATGGGTGAGACGTTATATCATCACATAGCTCATAGTGATGGTTGTCGGTTAGAGAAACTCTCACAAAGATATTTGTATTTTTATATACACAAAGTTTACTTGTATTTCATATATAAATAGAGTTTATATTGTATCCTTGCATACAAACTAAGTATATTGTATTCTTAAATACATTGAGTTGTTTTCTACTGTTTTAAAAGCTTTCCATAGATTGCATCTCTTATTGTTGCTTTATATTGAGTTAAGTATCCAGAGTTTGAGTACCAAGAGTCGAGTGTCTTATCATTGAGTTGAGCCTTATTTCACTGAGTTGAATATTTTATCTTTGAGTTGAGTATCTTATTCCTGAGTTGAGTTTGTTGAGTGAGTTGAGAAGAAGTAAGTATGTTTCCTTTTTATCAAGTTCAAGCTTATGTTATGCTTTAGAATTCCCCTTACATGCTCGTACATTCCACATACTAAGTCATTTGGCTTGCATCATTTCATGATGTAGATATAAGTAAGGGTCATCAATAGGCGCTTCGTTGATACCACATGCAGTTCGAGTTAGCTATGGTGAGCCTCCTTGCTTCCGGAGGATTTCATTTACTTTTCAGTTTTGTCAGGATGTTGTGGGTCTTGTTTCGACTTCCATCTTTGTTAGTTAGAGGCTTCGTGGATAGACAGTAAAGTTTGAGATGCTTGTTTCATTTATCTTATTAAATGTATTAAAAGACTCGGGTGCCTATTGTTGGCTAGTTGAATGCTTTTTTTTTTTTGAGTTGTTCATTTGAGTTAAAGATTTGCAAAGTTGAGATTTATTGAATATTATTCAGTTCTTAAGCTTTGTTTGCTTGAGTTAGTCTTCCACCTGTAGTAAGCCAGGATGACAGTTCGTTTGGGGACCACTAATGGTTCTCGAGTGTCGGCCACGTCCAGGGTGTAGGCCCGGGTCGTGACATTGGCGGGACAGTGGCCTAGTAATTTCCCGAAGTTTTGTTTTTCCTAAATAACAACGGTTCGGGTTGTTACAGATCCACAAGTGGAACCATTTGAGGAGTCCTCAAAGGGAACATTAATTGAGGCACTTGATCAGAAGCGCTTGAAAGAGCCATAAATGGAGCCGTCAGAGGAACCATCGATGTTGGAGTTACATTAGGAACCAAATTAAGAGGATCCATTGGCCTCTTGAAGTTGGTCCCATTATGTACAGTAAATGGAACCAAAAGAGGAATCTCGGATAGTACTGGAGCATCAACAGGGGGCCAAAAGAAGAGCCCATGACATGTCGAAGCTGGTCCTATTAGAATCCATCGGTCCAGCAATAGGCTGAGGAGCATTTGATGTAGAACCTTCTTCGCGAGGTTGTGCTTTGATCCCATCATTTATCAGTTTGAGGTTCTTATTGATCACATAACAGAGATCGCTGAGATCTTCTGGGTGCCTATTATTGGGCATCTCTTCACCATTCAACAATCCATACATCTAGTTTGTATACTCCATTTTCTTGTTTTCCTCCCTTACCTTCTCAAGTTCATTCTCAATTTTCTCGATCCTTTTTATGGTTATCTTTTCTTGTGTTTTCATGTTTTTTTATTTCTTCTCCTCTGGAAGATTGATAAACTTTGTAAAGATGCCGGTAGCAGCTTCATGATTTGGAAACACCTCAAGTTCATTGTAGTAAAGGCTATTGACTAAGGTAGCCAATTCAACATTGCAAAGGGTGTTGAGTTCACGAGCCTTGGTTAAGAATCCCTTTTGTCATTTTCTATATGAGACTCTACTCTCAGTGTTATTTTCCATGAAAGCCAACTTCACTTTCTTTCTAACCATGGTTAAAAATGAGGAAGAGGAGGAGAAATGTGTTTATTAGGATATGGGGGATGAAATGGATTTATTATTCTTATTGTTGTTGTGTGTTTGTTTGCTAAGAATTGCCTCCTGTTTATAGGGTACAAATAAATTTTTAAATAATTTGAATTAGAGAATACTTAGTTGTCATGGGTACTATTTTGGCATAAAAATAAATGAGGGTATATTTGATATCAAATTAGATTCCATCATCTTGAGATTAATGTAGTTATGACTCTAGTCTTATGTTGAACAAATCTTTTTTAGTCAAACTTTTCTTATTAGGAAAATAATTTAATTGATTTAGATTTAAGTAAGTAGTATCTATAAAAAAAAAAATGTCCATAGAGTATTAACAAATGTTTTATAAAGAAAGATTGAAAATTTGTATATTTTAATTTATGGATGTAAAAAAGATAAATATTGAAACAAGTGAAAAATTGAAATATTGGCCAAGAAAATTGAAATATTAATTTTAACAATATTTAAATAATATAATACAAACTAAGTTAATGATTTATAAAATTAAAATATTTATTGAATATTAAATGAAGATATGTGTATGATTATTGTCGTTGCAGTGCTTATAAAAGCACATTATAATTTATTCCAATTTTGGAAGAAATCATATTTAGTAGAAACTTTATATTGATTTCAATTATATTAAAAATCAAATCAAGCTCAAATTTTAGTTTTTATTTTTTACATTAAAACTATTTCTAAATTAGTTTCAAGGCAAATCTGTACATAAAATAATTACACTAGACACCTACCAAACTATTGTGTTTAAAGATATTGAGGAAAGAAAAATAGAAAATTATTTCATTTTAGAATCGTATTCAATTATATTAAAACCTAAACCATGCTCAGATTTTGTTTCTTGTTACATTAAAATTAATCCTAAATTATTTTGGACGCAAATTAATCTATAAAATAATTGCACATGACACTTACCAAACTAATGTGCTTTTGTTTCATTTTAAGGATTGTACTCAAGAAGAAGAGGAGGAAATAGTCATAGACCGTCTTACTAATATTTTATGGATTTAAAATAGACATTTTATGATGACTTTTCTCCATTATGTTGTGGTTGAATTATGAAATTATGCAAAAATTATGTTGGCTCTGTTACAAGAGCTGAAATATATCATTACTTTATGGCCTTAGATTAGCATGGAAATATGGAGGTTATACAACATATCAAAAATAGCAACTCTCGATACACTAACATCTTAAATAAGTGCACAGAATTGATCTGCCCTTATCATGTTGTTTTATTAATTTGTTGGATGTTGTATCCTAGTCGGACTGTTTTGTGATTGTATCGAATTTGTGATGCTTAAATTGTGTTTAAATCAGTCTTATTTTTTCTTCTCACTGTGCCCGATAGATAAAGTGACAACTTTCGTAAGGACAAATCGTCATTTGGTTGAGAGTATATATTGTGAGGGGTTTGTGTGGTGAAGCCTGAGTAGTCATATCTTAAAGGGATGTATGAACTTGCTCGGTGATGAATATGGTGACATTTTTTTCAGGGTGAATAAGCGTCTTTTTGGGAGGATATGATTTGTTTGGTACTAATAAATAGTCTTGCAATGAAGAAAGAAAAAGTGAGCAGCCCCTCAAAATTATTGAAAATGAATGCATGATGGGAATAATCTTGTGACAACTCTTTAATTGACTATCTTTGTGATTTTTGACTCATTGGTGGTTATAAAGCATGATGTCATTTTTTCTTGTGAGGAAGTAAAAATTCAACTATCTTGATTAATTTGCATGGAATATGTGGTGAGGTTGTTGAATAAACTCTTGTATTTACTTGTTCCATCTAGAACTTGTCCGGTTGGTCTTGATTGCTTTTAATTGGAGAAATGACCTTAGCCTTTCTTTGTGATTTTTGAGAAGCCCACTTTGCCTAAAAGCCCTACCATTGCACTAAATGTATCCCTAGTTGATCCCTTTTGAGCCTAATAGTGTTTCTTTGACAACCACATTACAAGTCTTACTTTTTTGAGAAGGCCGGTAAAATAGTAGCCTAATCTTTTACGGGTGTAACTTTTAAGAGTTTTATTCTATTTTCACAAGGGATCCTCCTAAGTATGTCATAAGTCATATTTTGAGCGAAAAAGAGGAGATATTCTTTGCAAAACCAACTCTAAGTCTTTCTTTCACTAAGCCACTGGACTATCTAATAAAAGCAAAGGTCCATGGAAATTGGGTAAAGACTCGACTTCGAGGTAGGTTAGGATTTACTCCTCTTAGACTTAGTGATATGTTCTATGTCACATAATTGGGAGGAATAGTATGTTTAGGCCTACGGATATGAAAATTTAGGTGTCTACCTTAAAAATAACAGAAGCCGAATATTGTAGTTCATTTGTGATCTATATGTGGTGTTAATTGTATAATTTAACCTCGGGATAGTAATACGAAGGAGTTTCTTGAAAATTACATAGAGTTTAAAGACTAGAACAAACTTAGAAATTGATAGATCGAACTGGTTGTATTTGATAACTGAAGGTTATTTGAAGTTAAATATGAGTTGTATGACATGTTGATTGGTCTTTAAACATAGTTGTGTTTGTGAATGGTGGAAACTGGAATTAATGATTACTTATGATTATTATATATTTACTGAGTTGCCCTAAGAGATTATTGGAGAGGCTAGCAAATGAGATATGTAGATACGGTAACAATACACTTTCTATTTTGATGATAATTGGTTAGAGTTCGATGTGAGCTTAGAGATAAGTGATTATGAGTGTAGTTGGATCAGGCACCACCTCGGTACGGTACATGGACACCTAGGGTTCTCTGCAGGTCATGACTAGATGGAAAAGATTAAGACCTTTTATCATGTGTATACAGATGAGACAAAATTGTGATTTTGTTGAGTGAGTGCTAGAGATAACTCGCAAGACGTAGGATTTATACAGTTGCAAGTCCACTGTGAATATTATTGCCATGACCGATTGATTTGTTGAAGTTGATGACCATGTTGATGATTATAAAATATACACGATGAGTAAAAAATGATTATGATGATTAAGTTGATAGTTTAGCTAAATAGTAACTTGAGGAAATGAGTGGTGGAGAATAATATTAATAATGATATCTTGATAGTGATATATCTGAAGATATTCCATTTAATATGCGAATGGTGGTAGTGATAAATTAGTATTTGAGTTTAGAATTGTATAATGAATTTATAATCTTTTGAGAAGGGCTAAGACAATAGGGTAATGTGTAATTTAGAAAAAAAAAATCATAATGTGTTATATTTATGATTGTTGTTTTAATTAATTTTGTGATGTTTATATGGATCTAATTCAGTATCTACTTAATACGTTTGGTGTACTAATACTACCTTTGTTGCACCTTTTGGAATAGGTTTGTTTCAGATTGTTTGAAGCGTGGAAATGACGGGTACTTATCATGAACTTCTATCTACTCCATCCTCAAGTAAAATATATGTTTGTCTTTTATGTTATTTTATCTTTCTTTTGTCTATATTCTATTAGAAGCTTTTGTACCTATCTAAAGTAGGTCATTGGGAGTTGTTAATGATTTTGTAAGAGATAAATGAATTGTTCTCACATTTGTTTTTTACTTATTGATTCAGATGCTTTTCATTTAAAGATTTTCTATTAAATGGGAAAGGTGGTAAAGATTCTCCTATCTAGCTAAAATAGAGTAGGTGTCTGCACAACTCATTTGTTTGGATCGTGACAATTGTATCAGAGCCCTGTTACCGGTCTCACTAGTATAAGAGTAATGTGAAGTGGAATCTTGTGGATTGATGTGCTAACGTCCACATCAAATCTTTGGGAGGATATGAGGCATCTAGGAAGTTCCCCTTTTGTTCTCAACTATCGTGTTATTTCAGTGTGTTAATCTTTCGAGTTAAGCCCAATTGATATCTCAACTAGTTTGGGGTAGCCGTATGAACCTTCCATTTAAAGGGGTGAGATGTATCCAATTGGTACACGAGGATTTCAATATGTATTTGGCAATAACGATTAAATATTGAGCTCGATTTTTTACACCTGTAAATCACAAAAATTGTTTTTTGAAGTTAAAACACCGTAAATGTCTCTCTCTTTTTTCTCTGAAAATGCACAATAGCATAAGCTTAAAGACCAGATAAATCGGTAAATAACAACTTATTACTATCTTTATTGCACCCATTTTTTAAAAAAAAATAAAATTATGACATGACAATAATTTATTTCAATAGAAACTTAATATCACGATTCAAACCATCGTGATTGACGTCACCCAATTTTAAAGGTTGAAATCATCAATATATTCTCATAATGAAGATCATTAAGGCTATATCAATTGTCTTCTATATTTGTTCATGAGAAGATTGAATTTTTTTTTGAGATATAATATTATTATTTTCAGCATAATCTACATGCTCGAATGCTACTATAGACACATAAATTTTATTGTATGAAATTCATATGAAATTTGGATTAAAAATCCATATTCATTATGGGTTGAAAGATTAATTTAGGCGTTAAAAATCCATATTAAGTTCAAGTCCAAGATTTATTCCACCTTGAAATTCAAACTCATGCCATGTGTCATATATAGTGACTAGGCATCTAAGACAACTAAGGTGATGCCACATGTCCAAATGATGTGGTAGTCCAGTCAAATTCAAGAACCAATTAATCACAATTCGTTAAGTGTCAAAATGATATATTTTGGCCAATCATAAGTAACTTTGTCAACCTCCTACAATTATAAATAAGGGATAGACATGACATTCAAGGGAGTTCTAAAAACTCTTCAACAAGCATTTTGCAAGGAATGGAGAAAGCTACAACATCTACTACATAGTTTTTCGAAGGAGTGGTCAACCGAATTTTTCGAGAAGATTGACTTGAAACGACGAAGTGCTTCCTGATGTTTCTAGAGATCAAACACATCTTAAGAAGGTCTACATCATCCAATAATTCGAAAAGTACGCTACTGAAGGCTCTCAGATCTTGAAGAAATTTAGGAGAGAAGAATCAAGAGATTATATTTCTTCATGATTTGAGGGCTGTCAGTAACTTATTTCTCAAATGTAGGATGATGCAGACCTTCTTGAGATGTGTTTGATCTTCGAAAACGTCAAAAATTACTTCGTCATTTCAAGTCGATCTTCGGAAAGAACTCTATAGTTGATGTTGTGGCTTTCTCCTATACTTGTTGAAAGTTTGTTGGAGTGTTTGTAGAATCCTTGTTGAAGTGTTTTTCTGGATCCCCTTGAATATCATCTCTATCCCTTAATTATAGTTGTAGGGGGTGGACAAGGTTGTTTATGATTGATCAAAAGATGTCATTTTGATAGTTGGCAAATTGTGATTGGTTTTTGAATTTGATAGAGACTACCACATCATTTGAACACGTGGCATCACCTTGTTGGTCTTGGATGCCTAGTGATTATGATAAGTGACATGAGTTTGGGCTTTAAGGTGGAATGAAATTTCGATTTGAGCTTAATAAAAATTGACTTATTTACTTTTTAAAGCCCAAATTACTTATACTTGAAGTATTCACAAATGTATTTTCATTTTGAGACTTCAAAAGTTCTTGTTTCTTGTCGCTGCATCCTAGCTAGTCCACTTCTTGAGAGTTGTTTACCATTAAAATTCTTCTGTACATTTTCACCGGGTGAAAATACTTCATCAAGGTGACAAATTACTTCTTGTAGTGATCCCGAGTAATAATTTATTTCTTTTTTTTTTTTAAAAAAAAAAAAAAAAAAAAAAAAAAAATATATATATATATATATATATATATATATATATTCTGGCTCGACAACAATGTGAACCGTCTATATTTATTTGAAAGAGAAGGATCACAAGTGATCACATTTCCTTAACGTGACCTTCTGTCATCAGAGAAAAAAAATTATTTAGAACTTTTGAACCCAAAATAAAATATTAACTTTCCTTTGGTATTCAAAAAGGATAAAAAAAAAAATCCAAAAAGATTTTTCTCAAGATGGTAATTCCTTTGATCAAAATTTTCTCTATAGAGATCTTTCTCAATATGGTAAATTTTTTACTGATCTTTCTCAATATGGTACCGCGAATTATGAGAATTTCACAAGAACTTACTTCTACATAAACTTCTCCATTATACAAAAGATTCACCAAGAAATTCCTAAGCTGTAAAGATTCATCAGAGATCATCAGAGAATTCTACATAAGCTTCTATATTTCCCACAAGTGTGTTTAACTGCTTAGCTGTTACATAAGTTGGTCTTGTCGAATGGAGAGACGTAGCCTCCATCGTATCTCAAAAACTTAGAGCAAAAGTATCCTCTGTACTTTTTTAGATAACTTCAAAGTTGGTTCAGCAGTAACCCGTTTTTTGATGGTCCAGATTTGCGCGCCGCGTCTATAGTGTAAAATTCATATCTCATTGTAGAAAAATTGAAATCGCAAATCGTTTGATTTTTGTGAAACTAGAAACATGGACCTATAATGAAGCAAA
The DNA here is from genome assembly GCA_035578085.1 of Solanum pinnatisectum. Lineage (NCBI taxonomy): Eukaryota > Viridiplantae > Streptophyta > Magnoliopsida > Solanales > Solanaceae > Solanum > Solanum pinnatisectum. The sequence goes on along the minus strand of CM069076.1, from coordinate 36,947,411 downwards.
GATTTGCATCCAAATTCCTCTTCCATCGCTACAGTTTTGTTTTTTAATATTGAACTCAACTTCAGATTTTTTTCATTTCTTGATTTCTCCAATTTACGTTTTCACCAAGCTGGATCTCTGTTTATTGTTATTATTATTTTTTGAACAATTTTTTTTCTCTTTATTTCCAGTAATGACGTGTTTCAACGATTGTGAGACGTCATACCCTTGCCTTGAGATCATGTATGACAAACAAAATTCTAGTGCCAAAGCTCATTTTGAAAGTTCATCCTCCGGTGATTGGTGTCTTCCGCTTGTTAGAAAGCAGCTGGACATTCCCATTCATCTCACAGAATGGTCGATGATAGAAACGAAGGTTGTCATGTACAACTTCTCCGGAAAAATTGTGACTGAAAAAGTTCTCCTTGTGAAGTCATCCACCCATCAAAATATTGTTGCTTCTAGTCCTCTTCGCCGTGATGAGAACCTTACCAGTTGGCATGTTCCTCCTTCCAGTGTTGGTGAAGTTCGCTACATGTCTGGATATTGGGAATGGATAAAAGATGTGCTTACCCACAACAAGAAGGTTTTGGACTGCAACAAAACGGATGATGCTATCTTTGCTTCGATGTTCACATATGACCATAATGAGAATGTTCTCCAGGCCTTTTGTGAAAATTGTCGTCCATTCACCAACATGATTTCTTCTTTCATAGGAGAATTATCCCTATCTTTGTGGAACTTGAGAACCATTGGAGGTCTTCCTGTTCACAAGACTTTTTATGATGAAGTTGTTCCCTCAGCTAAGGAGTTGGCGCACGTAGATGATCAAGGGAAACCTTTCCTCCCTAGAAGTTCATACTTATTTTCGGCTTAAAAAAGGTGTCATCAATGAAATCTTCTTTCGTGATTGGACCATGTTTTGATTTCGAGGACCAAACAAATATGATGAGCCTTCACAAAAGTCATCGAAGAATCGGACGACGCCAAGGATGAATCACGACCCTTCAGGGAATATTGACATGATTTCTTTTACCATGAATTGAAGAGGAGAATGCCCCTTTATCGAGCTAGGCGTGGAAGAATCACTGAAAGATGAGACTTATTTGGTAGCTTTTATTTCATGTTGGCTCTGAAAATTCGTGCTTCCTAAAAAAGAAGGTTGATTGTGTTCGTGTTAGCGTCTTCCCAACATTGAAGAGAAGGTTGGTTGTGTTCGTGTTAGCGTCTTCCCAACTTTGAAGAGGCAACACGAACACAACCAACCTTCTTGTTGGGAAGCAGAAATTTACAAAGCCAACATGCAAGAAAAGCTACCAAATAAGTCTCATCTCTCAGTGATTCTTCCACGCTTAGCTCGATAAAAAAGGCATTCTCCTCTTTGGTTCGTGGTAAAAAAGTCATGTCAATATTCCCTGAAGGATCGTGATTCATCCTTGGCTTCGTCTGATTCTTAGATAACTTTTGTGAAGGCTCGGCATGTTATTTTTTTCCTCGAAACTAGAACTTGGTCTAATCACGAACGAAGTAGACTTCATCGATGACACCCTTTATATGCCGATAGAATGCCGAAAACAAGTATGAACAACTTCTAGGGAGGAAAGGTTTCCCTTGGTCGACTACATACGCCAACTCCTTAATTGAGGGAACAACTTCATCATAAAAAGTCCTGCAAACAGGAAGGCCTCCGATGGTTCTCAAGTCCCACAAAGATAGGGATAATCCTCCAATGGAAGTAGAAACTGTGTTGGTGGATGGACGCCAATTTTCACAAAATGCCTGGAGCAAATTCTCATTATGGTCATATGTGAACATCGAAGCAAATATAGCATTATAAGTTTTATTGCGGTCCAAAATTCCCTTGTTGCGGACAAGCACATCTTCTACCCATTCCCAAAATCCAGACGTCTAGCAAACTTCACCTAAACAGGAAGGAGGAACGCGGCAACTGGTAAGGTTCTCACCACGGCGAAGAGGACTAGAAGCAACAACGTTTTGATGGGTGGAGGACTTCAAGAGGAGAACTTTTTCAGTCATAACTTTACCCAAGAAATCGTACATAACATCCTTTGTTTCGATCATCAACCATTCTGTGAGATGGATGGGAATGTCCAGCGGCTTTCTAACAAGTGGGAAGACATCAATCACAGGAGGACGATGAACTTTCAAGATGAGAGCTTTGGAACACGCGAGTTTTGTTTATCATCCATGATCTCAAGGCAACGGTATGGCATTTCACGGTCATTGAAAAAAGTCATTGCTGGAGATAAAGAGCGAAAATATGTTGTTAAAAAAATAACAATAATAGACGCGGAATTTGGCTTCAAATCTTTGCTACATTATAGTTCCATGTTTCAGAAAAATCAAACGGCTTGCAATTTTGTATTCTCTTTAATGACATGAACTTTACACTATAGACGCGCAAATCTAGACCATCAAAAATGGGTTCAATATTAAAAATAAAAAATGTAGCAATGGAAGAGGAATTTGGCTGCAAATCTCTGCTATGTTGTAGTTCCATATTTCTAGTTTGGGAAAAATCAAACGTCTTGCGATTTTGATTTTTCTACAATGAGATATGAATTTTACACTACAGACGCGCACATCTGGACCATCAAAAATTGGCTACTGCTGAACAAACTTTGAAGCTACCTGAGAAAGTAGTTGGAGTACTTTTGCTCTAAATTTTTTTTTTGAGACACGATGGAGGTGACGTCTCTCAACTCGATAAAATCAAGTGATGTAGCTAAACACACTCGTGTAAAATGGAGAAGCTTATGTAAAATTCTTTGATGAATCTTTACAGCTTATGAATTCTTTGGTGAATCTTTTGTACAATGGAGAAGCTTATGTAGATGTTCTTGAGAAAAATCTCATTCTCCATGTGATTTTTAGACATGTTGTATTTAGTTGAGTTGTCTTTCTTACGAAATAAGAAACTCGTGATTTCAATTTTTCTACTCCCAGTTATGAATTTTCTATCACAGCTTCGCAAGCTGCGAAACAGACATATCAGAATTAGAAACCGACTTCAGAAATTAATTCTGATAAATCCGGGCGTCATTTACATCTTCTTGAAAAGATATCGAGACTATTGGCATTCCTTTGTTAACCTGCAAAAAGAAAAATTAAAAAAGTGACGGAGCCCATGGTAGCAATTGTCGAAAGCTTCTCGATTCTACAAGATTGATCGCTTGGTCGGCCACAATAACATTAAGGTTCAAATCAACAGTATGTCGTAGGGCCAAACGGCACAATGTACTCTTCATTGTAAATATTGTGCCAGACATTGGCATACATCATACTAAAGAGTAAAGAGGAAGATCTTCTTCTTCTTTTGCATTTTTCTACTAAAGGAGGGAGATCTTCTTTATATTTTTTCCTTCTTCTATGGGTTTTAATGATTTGACCTATACTACTTCTCTTTTATAAAATTTAAAAGGTGATGTTGTGGTAGCTAGTAAATGGTCACAATAATTTGACTCTTGGGGGAATTTTAAATGGTTGCACATACAAAGTAAAGATCTTCATTGTTCAATTTTTAAGAGAACTATGCAAAGGATGAGTTAGAATCTCAATCATTGGTAAAGAAAGGAGGAGTTAATAAGAATGATCTAAACTTGTGTCAATATTCTATAGTTAAAAGAAAAATTATATTTGGCCAATGTTATGGTTTAGCTTGTTTTTTTTCTACCCTAAAGAAATGATGCTCATCAATGTGATTTGCATCCAATAAGAAATTGGGTCAAGCACGAGTTTTCGCACAAACTGTTGGCTCTAATGATACTTCAAGATTCGACAAATCTCCACTTCGCAAGCCTTGAAGTAGGAGCATCTGTAGACACACAAATTTTATTGAATCAAACTCATACGACATTTGGATTAAATTTGTGGTAATTTGGGTTGAAAATTAATTTGGGTTTTATAAATAAATAAGTTCATTTTATTAAATTCAAGTTCAAGGTCAATTTCACCTTGATGCCAAACACATGCCACGTGTAACGATGACTAGGCATCCAAGACCAACAAGATGATGTCACGTGTCCAAATGATGTGGTAGTCCCAGCCAAATTCAATAACCAATCACAATCTGTCAAGTGTTAAAATGACATCTTTTGGCCAATCATAAGCAACTTTCTCCACCTGTACAACTATAAATAGAGAATAGATATGACATTCAAAGGATCCGGAAAAACACTTCAACAAGGACTCTGCAAACACTCCAACAAACATTCAACAAGCATTTGAGAAAGCCACAACATCAATTACAGAGTTCTTCGAGGGAGTGGTCAACAGAGTTCTTCCCGAAGATCGACGAAGTATTTTTTGATGTTCTTGGAGATCAAACACATCTCAAGGAGGTCTACGTCATCCTATATTCGAGAAATATGCTACTAAAAACCCTCGAATCACAGAGATATATCAGGAGAGAAGAATCAAGAGAACAACATAATTGTACTCACACGATTCATCAAAAAAAATTCACATTTTCTTTTATTTATTTTTTATTACAGTTAATTTTTAGCGCTACAAAAATTTATTGCGAACAAATACATTACATGAACCATCTATTTAGTTATTTTTATAAATATAATTAATATATTTTTGTGAATGCCTTCTTTTGTTTTGAAGAAAAGTCAGGATTAATTACTTTAGATCAAGTTAATTTCCCTCGAGAAATTCTCATTCATTAAATGATCATCCCTCGAGAGAAATAATACACTTTCTCTAAAATATTATTTTTATTTTATTATTTTATAAGATTTAGGCGTTAGAGTAGCTCACACAATCCGGTGGGTTGGATCATGACATGGATGCCCGTGAATCATGAAATGGGAAAGTGCCGTTGAGACGCCTTCTTGCACAATTATAGCTCGAATTAGTTCTATCCATGGTTGTACTTTGTTGGATTCTTGTATAGAAATGGAAATGGGAAGATAGGGATGTGTAGCGGCTGAAGTGATTAGAAATAAGTTTTAGAAGGGTTTGAGATGTTAAATGAATTGGATAGTTGGGATGCGATGTTTGGGCAAAGAATTTGGGTGTAAATCTGATGGAATTTTCCCCTTTTTTTAAAAATAATTCTTTTGAGCTTCAAATTTAATAACTAGTGTAATATATAATATGGAAAACGTTTAGTAGGTAAGAAACTTAAGTAAAATAACGACAATTAATATTAAAGAAGATGACAATAAAGTAATAGTAGTAATGTTTATGATAAAAATGTAATTTTAAAATAGTGATAATGATAATTAAATGATGATAATCATAAAAAAAAATAAAGGTTAGAGCAATAGAACTAATAATATCTAATAGAGAATTACGATAACATTAGTAATAAACTAAAATAGTCGTGAAGTATAAAGTATTCACCTTATTAATAATTTAGAAGCTCAAGAAAATGAATTAGAAGAAAGGAGGAACAAAATTGGGTGTCAACATGGTGTACTAATACAACTTTTGTTACACCTTTTGTTGGTGTGCGTTTGTTTCTGGTTGTTTGAAATGTGGGAACGACGGGTACTCATCATCAACTTCTACGCACTCCATTCTCAAGTGAAAGTTGTGAATGTTTTTATGTTAGTTTATCTTTCTTCCGTCTGTACCCTATTAGAAGCTCTTGTATCTGTCTAGACTAGGTCCTTGAGAGTTGTTAATGATTTTGTAAGAGATGAATGAATTGTTCTCACTTATTGATTCAGATGCTTTTCATTTAAAGATTTTCTATTAAATGAGAAAAGAGTGGTAAGGATTTGTCTATCTAGTTAGAATAGAATAAGTGCCTGCACAATTCGATAGTTTGGGTCGTTACAGTTGTATTATAGCTCAATTAATAGTCTCACAAGTATAAGAGAAATGTCAAATAGATTCTTGCGGATTGATGTGTTAATGTCCACATCAAATCCTTGGGAGGATATGAGGCATCTCATTGATTGCGAATGGCGATATCCGCCGGGTTCGCCAACGGAAGGTTCAAGCATCTAAAGCCTGAAGTTAAAGATAGAAATGCGAGAAGATGTGTTCGTCAGTGACTCGTCGAGTAGGTCGGCGAGCCCGACTAACATCGCCTATTGGGTCTCAAAATATAAATAGAGATGTCATTCATCATTATGAGATACACTTGAACACTTTGAAGAATAAAAAAACTCCCCACTCTTGTCTTTCTATTTCAATTGCTTTCATCTATTTGTATTCTTGACTTATCAACTTTGATCGTACAAACCTACAATTAATATTGCATTATCCGCTCAATACTTGCTTTATTTCTTTCATTCAAGGAGATAATATTTAAAATTGACAATCAGCATATGTTAATACAACAAACTACACAAAAAATCCCTTAGTAAACTAATAAGAACCTCCAAAAAAACAAACTAAACTAATATAGTAGCTTTTAACAATTAAAAAAAAAAAACCAACGAACTAATAGCTTTGTCATTTTCCTAAGCAAATAATCCTTTTCGCAAGATCAAGCATCTTTCTCACATCATTAAATTGTGCATCTCAAAACTAAAATTTTCCCCACAAATAAAAACGTACATCCCTAATTCTTCGTTCTTTCCACTTATTATTGTTGCACTTCCACTTCTCTACTGGGCTTTCAACTTTAGAAAACAAACAAAACTAGCATTTTATGTCCATGATTATTTAAGTGGACATGACACATCTGCACTAACTGTGGCTGGTAAAGATGGGCCACAAACAAGTGTACTTTCTTTTGGTACAATTGTTACTGTTGATGATCCAGTAACTGAAGGCCCAGATCCAAACTCAAAATTAATGGAAAAATCACACCACACATCTATTTAAGGGTTAATATTACAACTTTTAGATCTACTTTTTTATATTACTACTTATAACATTTTAATTACAAGTATTAACAAATTAGTTTTAATTTATAAATTAATTATTATATAATGTTATATAATTAGTAGGTGAGAGAAATAATATTAATGAGAGAGAATCAATTTGTAATTATCTATTACACCTTTAAAGGGATTTTTTAACTTATCACATGTTAACTCACACCCCACCCTAACGTTACTCTCAAAATATATTTTGCATAAATATAGTAATTTATAATTGACAAGATAAATCTTTCCCTTGATATTCTCCTAATTAGTTGATTCTTATTTTAATTATTTTATTATTCCCCAGATAAATATTGATCACTATTCAAATACTTTTTATTATTAATGACTATTGGGGCCTTTATTTTTATTTTTTAAAATAAATTTATCACCGTATATTGTAACATTTAATTTTCTCTCTCTTCAATTTAACTTTTTTGCTTTTCTTGATTTTTTTTTATTTTAAATTTTGAATATTGTTTTTTATTTTTTTTAATTTGATTTTTTTAGAATTAAGAATTCTATATTTTGAAAATTTGATTTCAGTTTTTATTTTAATTAATCTGAAACTTGATTTTTTGAGAAAAAAAATCGTTTTACTGAAATTTTGAACTCATTTTTGGTGTGTTTTTCTATATCTAAAATACTATTTTGTGGGTGAAATAAGTATATTTAATTCTGAAATTTGTTGATATATATAGATAATATGAGATCATAAAATCTTTAATAAGGAGTTTCTAAGTTTTAGTCAATTAAAAAAAATCACACTTAAATACGAAATATAAATTGAAGAGAGAGGAAAATATAGAACTTGTATTAATTATTGCAGTTTAGACTTTTAATTACATGTTTTGATTTTTGGGTGATGTATATTTCTTTTGCTACAATTTCTGACAACAATATATAATATGCATTGTTTTACAGTCAAACTTATTCTTCCCAGATTTATATCTGTTGGATATCAATTTCATACATTTTTATTTTTTGTCTTTGTTATAAAATTTCAAGTTGGATACCAAGTGTATATACATTGGATACAACATTCACTTGTTTTAGATTGTCTAATTTGGTTGAAATATCAATTACATTTTGTTTTTTCATTTTCAAGTGGGATATCTGTTGGATACCAAATAGATACCAATTGAATACAACATTAACTTGTTTAGGTTGTCTAATTTGGTTGAAATCTCAACTACATGTTGATTTTTCAATTTTCCAATGAGATATCAATTCGATACTAAATTTATACAAATTGGATACAATCTTAACTAGTTTTACTTTGGCTATTTCAATTGAAATCTCAATTATATGTTTTTTTTTTCAATTTTACCTCTGGGACGTCAGTTGGATACCAAATGTATACCAATTTCATACTAAGATTTGACTTAATTTTTGCAGTCAATATCAATCGCATATTGACATTACCTATTTTTTGAGTATACATTTGAAAAACACTGAATACACAAATGATTAACTAGCACACATAATAAATATTCTGAAATTATAATTCATTAACTTAAATGACAAAATAAATCAAAACATGAGTTTGACACAATAAAACAACCAAATAAAAATAAAAATAAATTATGTCTTTTTTCAGAAAAGTAATTTGAACATGTCTTCCTGTTGTGTCCCTCCTGACGACAGTACTGCACGTAATCTTAGACCTCTTGAATTTTACATCAGCAAATCATTTACAACGTTCAAGTTGTGGTCTCCCTATAGTTCTTTTTGAACCAGACGACAATAATTTATGCTTCGACACTTTTTGAATCGCATATTTTCCTGTTTCATCATAAATTAGTACTTTTGTATGATGTAATACTGACACAATAATTTATGCATACAAAATTCATATAAAAGTAAAAATACATATGCTATTTTAAAACAATTTCATATGTTATTACAAAATACAAAAGTAAAAACACATCTGTTATATTAGTATACAAATTTCATACAATTCTTATTCACACATTTCTTACCTATTTCATGCCAAAAGTTATCAATTATTCATACCAAGATCATGCCACTAGAATACCAAAATAATTCCAACTTAGAAATATTAATTGTCATTTCTTTAATAAACAGTATACCAAATTCATTACATTATTATTCTCAAAATTCATTACAATATAATGCCAAAAAAAAAATCCAATCAAACCAGAAATCGTACCAAAAAACATTATCGATTGTCATACATGTCTGGTAGTATTAGTATACAAAAAGAAAAAATTATCTATTTCTTTAACCAAATATATACCAAAAAATAAAAAATAGGCAGACAAATAATGAACAAATTCAATGTTCATACCAAAATATAACATTATACATTTTTTAAAAAAAAAATTAAATGCCATAATTCAAATTATTATAGACAACAAAAAATCTGAAATCAGTATACAAATTTCATACAATTATTATGCAAACTTTTCATACCTATTTCATGCCAAAATTATACATATTTCATGTCATAAGTCATCACTTTTTCACAGCAGAATCATGCCACTATAATATCAAAATAATACCACTTCTAACTATTAAATGTCAGTTATTAGACAAATAGTATACGAAATTCATTCAAATATAATTCTAAAATCGTACCAACATGGTATAACCAATATACCAAATTCAAATAAATTTTATGTAATTTTTTAACCAGAAACATACAAAAAAATGAATGTTCAAACCAAAATTTATACCAATTTCAAACAAATTTTATGTAATTTCAAAAGTGAATATTCATACCAAAAACGTCATAATTAAAACTATTATACACAAACAAAATTTGACTATTTTTTTTTCCAGAATCACTGTTCATATTTTTTTTAACGTTTGATTTGTATTACAAGACAAATAAAAAATCGCAAAGAGCACTAATCTGAAGGATCCCATCAACCACCATGCTTTATTAATACTATAAGAAGCCGTTCATTACAAGAAAATAAAGATTATATGAATAAAAATGAATATGAATTAGATGAGAGTGACAATTTATAGATAAAATATTGAGAAGAGAGAGAAACCTTCCAACAAAAGAAAAGAAATATGTTTGAACGAATTTTAACTGCTTTGAGCTAAACAAGGAAAACAAGTATTTTTTTTTTTGAATTAATTTTAACTGATTGAGTAAAAAAAGGAAAACAAATATTCTTATTTTGTTTTGAATCCCTAAATTTATGGCATTATTAATTATCCTTAACGCATTCAAATTAATGACATATTCGTTTTTTTCTTTTTATGATTTTCAAAAAAAAAAATGTTTTTTTACTATTATTTTAAAAATCTTTTTTTTTTTAATAAAATGTTACAACTTGAAATTTTTTATTGTTACAACTTGAAAATTTTATTATACCGTCATAACTTGAAAATATTAGTCTTATATATCTCATTTATAAAAATTTTCACAAAATTAATTGGTAGAGCCCAAGGCATGTATATAAATTCACAATTGGATGGTAAAGGACTACATTTGATGTTTTCTATTATTTTTACTGATGGGAAATATAAAGGGAGTACTTTGGAGATTCAAGGTGCTGATTTATTTGCAATGAAAGAAAGGGAATTTTCAATTGTCTGGGACTGGTTATTTTAGATTTGTTAGAGGGCATGGTATAATGACTACTCACTTTATTGATATTTCTAATTTGAAAGCTATTCTTAAGCTTGATGTTACTGTTAACCACTATTGAATTTTATTATTAAAGTGCTGGATGTATTATGCCACTCAAATTACTACAATTGAATTTAAGGAAAAAAGGACAAATATATCCTCGAACTATCGTAAATAGTATACAGATACCCTCCGTCATACTTTTGGGACATTGGTGCCCCTGCCGTCCAAAAACTAGAGCATATATACCCTTTATACTAACGAATATACACGTGTCATAATCTTATCCACCAACCCGACATTTATTAAATATTGAATCGACGGATAAGATTGCGCCACATGTCCCTATTTAGTCTTCCATTAGAATGAAGGGCATGTATGCTCTAATTTTTGGATGACAGGGGCACCAATGTCCCAAAAGTATAACGGAGGGTATCTGCATACCATTTATGATAATTCGGATATATTTATCCTTTTCCCTTAAATTTAGTGGTGTTTTTCTAGTTATTGAGAATCTAGTTCTAATTGGAAACTGTGAGATCATTCTATTTCTCCTTCTATTTAATTGAATGAACAAAGTGATTTTACATTTCTTAATTTTCTTGTTTGGTACTCATCGTGTCCCTTTCTAATTTTCATGTTTTGCTTTTCTATAGTCAATTAGACTAACTTTTAAAGCTAAATTATATTACATTAATTTAATATTTTAAAAATTAAATAATTAAAAATTATATAAAAATACTATAAATTGTAATTGTTTTCATATCAATATGATAAAGAAATACATCTTAAAATGTTTATTAAAATTCATATCATTTGACTCTTTAGTTTACCAAATGCAAGTGACACCAATTTCTACCAAAAATTAGGTTTGTATATCCAGGGGGCTAATTTGGTGATTTAGACATGAACCGGATGTGTCAGAATTTTCAAATAGAAATTTGGTTCGTATGTTAAAAGGGCACATTATCGAATCTTCTCATTACAATTATAAATTTTGAAACCAATAAAGTATTAAACTAGTTGTGAAAAATATGTATCGTACACAGGTTTAATATTTGTTCATAAATTTATTTATATAAGTGACGTTGATTGTTGATTTTTTATTCGAAGTAATTATAATTTACACAAATATTAACGTCATTTAAAGTAATAAAGCTATAACTAAAGTATATCAATTTAAAATCAAAGGACAGAGCTAAAGTGAGTCCCATAATTTCTAAAAAAAATGTACAATAATTAAATTAAAGTACAATTAAAAAAAAGTGTTTCAACTCTCTCTCATATAATAAGAGAAATTCTGAGTAGCAAGAAAATGTATTTTCATTTCCCTCCGTCTTAAATTAGTTATTGCTTCTTAAAAGTTAAACACAATAAATTTTGATCAATATTTTAAAAAAATATATTTTCTTTGAATAGACACAAAAAAGTTACATAACTTTCAGTATTCTTTTATATAGTTTCTAAATATAATTTTTAAATATCTAAATTTTAATTATAAATTATTAAGTTATCTAATATAATTTTATTCAAGGGAAAATTTATATAGTTTCTAAATATAATTTTTAAATATCTAAATTTTAATTATAAATTATTAAGTTATCTAATATAATTTTATTCAAGGGAAAAGAACACATATGCCCCAAAAAAGTAAAATATTTACCCTTAAATGTTTCATTACTTTCATACCCCCTTTTTATTTTAAAATGACATCTATCTATTTTTATTCGCATGTTGACATCATCGCCCATCCTTTTTTCCTCTCTAATACCATCACAATATATTACAATATAGAGAAAAGACATAAAATCACCACTGATGTTGTCCCGGATTTTCAAAAAGACACCTTAATTTTGCAGGCGTCCTATTACCCCACAAAAGTATTGAATATCTTTGTAAAATGACCATTTTGACTCATTTTCTCACTATGTTTGTGACCACGCACATGACACGCATGAAGGTCCTTTTTTGCTGTCAAAAACCAATTGAAAAGTGCCATGTTTCAATTATTTTGTTTATTAATTATTTGCCTCATCATTTATATTCATCATCTTCTCCAAATTGGGCTACAATTGCCTCAAATGTGTTGAACTTAGTTAATGGCAGAGCACGTAAACACTAGCACGAGCAAATAATCATTAACACAAACTTGGAAAAAATCATTATTCACAAAACAATCACAACATACTATCTATAATAGATGCTTTAGCAGGGAATAACTCATTAAATTGAAACATCTCAAAAGAATTTCAAACAAGTAATACCAAGTTCAAATCTCCATTAACTAATCAAAAACAGTAACTTTAACATAAAAAAAAAGTAACTAACAATTCAAATCTAAGCGGTAAGAACAACTGCTCCACCATTTTCTTTAATCTTCTTCTCTGCGTTCTTCGACACCAACTTAGCCTTCACAACAACAGGTTATTATGTATGCAAAACACCTTTGCCTAAAATCTTGAAGTACCCAAGCTGGGTAATCTCAATCAATGGAGCAGTACCCTTATTGGTAGTATCATTGTTCTTCACCTCTTGAGGAATGAGAGACCATAGAGTGTTGATGTTGACACTGTGGCAATAAAATTAAAAGGGGTCAAAAGGGGTGAAAATCACGCGCAACTTAATTGATGAGACAATGGGTCAAAATGATCTATTTACAAAGGTATATAATGCTTTTGTGGGGTAATAGGACGCCCGCAAAGTAAATGTGTCTTTTTGAAAATTTGGGACAACTTTAATGGTGATTTTATGTCTTTTCTCTACAATATATGAATATACTTTGATGGTATCTACGAGTAGCTGAGCATTGTCTTTATTGAAGGATTGTTTCTTCCTCCTTGATACCATTAAAGTGTAATATACTCTGGTGATATCAATGAGTAATTGAACAGTGTTTTCATGGAGGTTTGTTTTAGTACTTCAATGAGATTAGTCGATCATCTATGATACCATTATGGTATATCTACATATTATCGTGGTATCATTGAGGTATGTTTTAATTCTTCAATATTTTAATTTAAAAACAGTTTTAAAAAGAGTCATAATTTAGATGCAATTTTTAAATTTTTTTTTTTTTGCCAAAAGAGAAAAAAATATTTTCTACTAAGTTAGAGTTTAATAAATAAGATTATTGTCACGCCCCGAGGCTACCCCTTGACGTAAACACGGGACCTAGGATCACGAGTGACCCTAAACTAACCCTGAGCTGGCATATCATAAGCATACTAAGATAAACTGAAATAAGAGATACTGTGCAGAAGCTTAAAACATAAGATAAACTGAAATGATAGGGAATACCCAATCTAAGTCTGAGTATATGAAATGTACTAAGAGTTCAATAAAAACTGAAAGATCAAACTCAAATCTAAAGCTGAATCTAATACTATGTCTGAAGTAAGCCTCTAATTGACTAGAGATGTTGGGACATGACCCCAGCTAACTTTAGCAAAACTGAAACTGAAATGAAAGACTGAATATGAAAGAACATGTCTATTGTCCTCGAAGAATGAGGACTCACCACTGATACTGCTGAATACGGATTGGGAACCGATCTACACGTGATCTGAATGCTGAGGACCTGAACCTATATCACAAAAATATGTAGTGCAGAGTATGCGTTAGTACTTGAAAGGTACTAAGCATGCAGGATAGGATAAAGCTGAACAAACATATAACTGAAAAAAGCATACTGAGCAATGATATAATCTGAACATGATAGAGATACTGATATATACTAAAAATTAACTAAACTAAATGCAATGACCAAGTACATATCATGTTGAAACTGAATACTGAAATATAACTGGTAACCTGGTCAATACAAAGAGTCTGACTGTGGGAGCTACTACTAACCGACATAAAACCACGTGAGCTAAATATGGAGTCCGATGGTGACGAATTTCATGGAGAAATCTTTCGATTTCGGGGTTGGAACTAAAGGAAACTTGCTGTATTTTTGGAGAGGGTTTGGTCGACTGCTTTCTCTTTTTTTCGTTCTAATTGGATGAATTTTGGAGAATGAATCACTTAGGGTAAGTGTTGATTTAGTTACTAGGCTTAAACTAACCAAAGCGACGTAGTTTAGATGTCCAAATCATAGGGGGAAAGACCAAACGAACCCTAACTTAAAATCTGTCGGGGCCAATGATTGGCCTAACGGATGGATCGTGGATAGACCTACGGTCTGTCCTGGTCAGCCATTTTTCGTCTTTAGAGGATGGCTTTTGGGGGTCACGATCCACGAACCTGGACCACGGCCCGTGGTCTGACTTACAGTCTGTAGGTCCAGCCGTGGGTCGTGCCTTGGTTGAATTTTCTAGGGTTCTGGGGAGGTAGTTGCAGGTGGGCAACCACAGACCCCATCTACGGTCCATGGGTCAACCTACGGTCTGTAGGTGCCTCCATTGGTGGCACTTGCAACTTCTGAAAATCTTCATTTTGTCTCTTTTAGAATCTAGGGTGTTACATTATCTTCTCCTTGGGAACATTCGTCCTTTAATGAATACTAAACTAGCTGGGTATGGAGGGAAAGAGCTGCAAACCCTACCACTAAGTACTGGAAATTGAAATCTGAATAAACTAAGTTCCAAAAACATGCAAATACGTTGAAAATGCAAGTATAATTGAAGGAACATGATACTAAGACTGAATATACACAAGAGTAACTGAAAGACTAGAGATGAACTATTATCTCAAGCTGGAATGGAATTGGAAGGAAAGATATGAGGATACTTGGCTTTCATGGTTGCTTTTGCTTCCCAAGTAGCTCGCTCTACAGATTGACTCTTCCACAAAACCTTAACTGAAGCGACTTCTTTGTTTCTCAACCTTCGAACCTGACGATCAATAATTTCAACTGGCACCTCTTTATAAGTGAGACTATCCTTCATAGCCACACTTCCTAATGGTATAATAGATGTTGGATTACCCACACACTTCTTCAACAAGGAAATGTGAAAGACTGGATAACAACTGCTAGTTCTGCTGGCAACTCTAACTCATAAACCACTTTACCAACCCTTTTCAAGATCCTGTAAGGGCTGACATATCTAGGACTGAGCTTTCTTTTCTTGCCAAATCTCATCACTTCTTTCAAAGGTGATACTTTCAGAAAAACTCAATCATCGATCTCAAATTCTAAGTCCTTTCTCCTTTCTTCTGCATAGGACTTCTGGCAACTCTGGGCTATCCTAAGTCTATCTCTGATGAATTGAACTTTTTCCATAGCATCATGAACCGAATCTAGCCCTATTAAGGCTACTTCACCTACTTCAAACCAACCAACTGGAGATCTACATCTACACCCATACAATGCCTCATAAGGGGCCATCTGAGTACTGGAATGGTAGCTATTATTGTAGGCAAATTCTATGAGAGGTAGGTGATCATCCCAACTTCCCTTAAAATCGATCACGCAAGCTCTCAACATGTCCTCTTAAGTATGAATGGTACGCTCTGCCTGACCATTCGTTTGTGGATGAATGTTACGCTAAGATTTACCTAAGTAGTAAGACCTTTCTAAAATGACTTCTAGAAATGAGAGGTAAATTGAGGACCTCAATCTGAGATGATAGAGAAAGGAACCCCATGCAACCTGACTATCTCAGTAATGTAAATCTTGGCGTAGTCCTTCGCCAAATCTGTAGTCTTGACAACCAAAAAGTGTGCAGACTTAGTAACTCTGTCTACTATTACCCAAATGGAGTCATGCTACCTGCGAGTACGAGGTAAACGTGTAATGAAGTCCATGTTTATCACTTCCCACTTCCATGTAGGAATGCTAATCTCTTGAGTCATACCTCCTGGTTTCTAATGTTCTACCTTCACCTGTTGACAATTAGGGCACTTAGCCACAAAATCTGCTATATCTCTTTTCATGCCATTCCACCAAAAGACTTCCCGCAGATCACAGTACATCTTAGAGGGGCCTGGATGAATAGAATACCCAGAGTTATGGGCTTCAGTAAGGATCTGCTGTCTCAACTCACCCACCTTAGGAACACATAAATGACCCTGGTAGCAAAGCACACCATCTCCCCCTTGGGAGAAAACCTCAACTTTCTGCTGACGAACTGCACCCTTCAATTGAAGTAGTATAGGATCACTGTCTTGTTTTTCATTAACCTCCGCTACCAATGAAGATTTTGACCCATTCCGAACTATCACATCATCACCTGATATGTTCATAAGGCAAACTCTTAAGCGAGCAAGCCGGTGAACATCTTTTGCTAATTCTTTCATTTCTTTCTCAACATGTGCTACACTACCCATATATAGTCTGCTGAGAGCATTAACTACTACATTAGCCTTACCAGGATGGTAAAACACACTCATGTCATAGTCCTTGAGGAACTCAAGCCATCTCCTCTAGAGAAGATTCAACTCTTTCTGGATGAACACATACCGCAGGCTCTTATGGTTTGTGAACACATCTACGTGAACGTCATACAAGTAATGTCTCCAAATCTTTAGGTCAAATACCACCGCTGCAAGCTCGAGGTCATGAGTCAGATAGTTCTTCTAATGCACCTTAAGGTGTCTAGAAGCATAAGCTATAACCTTAGTTGCTGCATCAACACACTACCTAGGCCGACTCTGGATGCATCACAATAGATCACATAACCCTCTGAACCCTCTGGTAGAGTCAAAACAAGAGCTATAGTCAACTTAGTTTTCAGTTTCGGAAAGCTCTTCTCACACTCATCTGACCACTGAAACTTAACCTTTTTCTAAGTCAACTTAGTCAATGGAGAAGCTATAGATGAAAATCCTTCCACGAATCTTCTTTAATAACCAGCTAAATCCAAGAAACTTCTGATATTTGTAGAAGAGGTGGGTCTGGGCCATTGTTTCACTACCTCTATTTTCTGAGAATTCACTTGGATCCCTTCACTAGACACTATATGCCTAAGGAAAGCAACTGATTGTAACCAAAACTCACATTTGCTAAACTTAGCGAATAACTGGCGATCTTTGAGAGTTTACAGAACAACCCTTAGATGAGTCGCATGTTCTTCCTCATTCCTAAAGTAAATGAGGATATCATCAATAAAGATGATAAGGAACAAGTCCAAATACTACTTGAACACCCTGTTCAGTAAATCTAAGAAAGCTGTAGGAGCATTGGTTAGTCTAAATGACATAACTACAAATTCATAATGACCATACCAAGTTTTGAAGGTTGTTTTTGGAATGTCACTATCTCTGACTCTGAGTTGATGATAATCGGATCTGAGGTCTATCTTCAAGAAATGACTAACACTCTGAAGTTGGTCGAACAAGTCATCAATTATGGGGATAGGGTACTTATTCTTGATGGTGACTTTGTTCAACTGATAAGTCAATGCACATCTTGAGATAACCATCTTTCTTTTTCACGAACAACACTAGTGCACCCCATGGGGAAATACTGGGTGTGATGAAGCCCTTATCTAGAAGGTCTTTCAACTGCTCTTTCAATTCCTTAAGCTTAGCTGGAGCCATTCTGTGAGGAGGAATAGAAATAGGCTGGGTATCTGGGAGGAGATCAATTTCGAAGTCGATTTCCCTTTCGGGAGGAACTCTAGGAAGATCTTCTGGAAACACATATGGAAACTATTTACTACAGGAACTGACTCAAGAGTTGGGGTTTCAGAGCTGGAATCCTTAACCCAAACTAGATGATAGAGACACCTCTTGGAAATCATCTTTCTGGCCTTAAGATTAGAGATAAATTGACCCATAGGCACTGAGATACTACCCTTCCATTCTAAGATTGGCTCGTCTGAAAACTGGAAACGAACGATCCTAGTTCTACAATCGACTGAGGCATAATAGGAATGTAACCAATCCATGCTTAGAATGATATCAAAGTCTACCATTTCTAACTTTACAAGATCTGTTGAGGTGATTTTCTGAGAGATTGTGACAGGGAAATTTCTGTATACCCATCTAGCTATAACTGGCTCACCAACTGGAGTAGAGACTGATAAGGGTTTTGAAAGAGTTTATGGACTGCTACCGAAGTTTACTGCTATATATAGAGTTACAAAGGAAAAGAGTAGCCCCTAGAGCTAACAAAGCATAAACATCTAAGTGAAAGACTCGTAACGTACCAGTGAGCACATCAGGAGAATCTTGCGAGCCTAAAGAGCATACAACATGTTCTGGCATTGATCGCCACCTGTACCAGATGAAGCCCCTGCTGAGTTGGGCAACCTTCTCGTGTTGCTGGAGTTGTAGAGTAAGCCCTAATATTGTTACCTCCTTGTCCCTGTATAGAAGAAGGGCAATCCCTCAACCTGTGACCAGTCTGACCAAAACCAAAACATCCTTCCTTGCCTACAAGACACTCGCCCGGATAGTTCTTACCACACTTTGGGCGAGTTGGGTAGGTCTTGTTACCTGAAACACTCCACTGAGACTAGAGCCTGATGCCATACCTTTCTGATCCTGTCGAAACCTGGGGGATGGAGCACTAACTGATGAAAGTGTTGGAGCTAAAGACCTTTTCTAAAACTACGAGTGATTTCTACCACCCGATTGCTGCTGAGAGTACTCATAATTGCCTATCCTAGCCTTCTTATTATCCTTAGCCTGTTCCCTAAGCTTATATCCCTCAATTTGCTGAGCATGAATCATGAGCCTAGATATACTCATATCCTTCAACAATATAGCATTTCTACACTCTGTCTTCACCAAGTCAGATACCCCAAATAGGAACTTACTCATTTGTGCCCTCGGATCGGCAACCATATATGGAGCATACCTAGAGAGTTGGGTGAACTTCAGCTCGTACTCTTGGACTGACATGGAACCTTGCCTCAAATTCATAAATTCCTGAGCCTTAGCCTCCCTCAACTCTCTTGGGAAGAACATGTCCAGACAAGCTTCGGTAAAACACTCCCAAGTGACATGAGCTGCATTCTTAGCCCTATTGTCTTTCTACTGCGTGAACCATATGTGAACCACATCCTCAAGCTGGTAGGATGCCAACTCTACCCTATCATTTCCACTCACTTGCATTACTCCAAAGATCTTCTTGACCTCATCAATGAAATTCTGGGTGTCTTCACCAACTTGCGACCCTAGAAACTCAGGTGGATTCATCCTAACAAAATCATGGACCCTAGTTGCCACTGATCCACCACTAGTATTTGAAGGAACTGGAGCCTGCTGATTGTTCTGGTTGGCTACACTTTGAGCCAAAAGTTAGAAAGCATTTCAAAACTCTGCATTCGAAACCTCATGGTCTGGGACTGGAGGAACTGCGTCAGTGTTATAGGCATTAGCATTCCTTACGTAAGCTCTACGAGGAGTCATGATCTGAAATGCATAACGTTGAATTAGAAATGATATCATACCCACTCATGATAAGAATAACAAGAAAGTGAAGTTTTTCCTAAAACACTTCGTAGCCTTTCCCTCATAGGTGTGGCACGCTTCACATTCATGAAAGGGACTCTACTCAGTGTGGCTTTTCAGACATCCTAGAACTCTTAAACCTAATGTTTTGATACAAAGTTTGTCACACCCCGAGGCTACCCCATTAACGTAAATACGGGACCTAGGATCACGAGTGACCCAAAGCTAACCTTGAGCTGGCATATCATAAGCATACTAAGATAAACTAAAATAAGAGATACTGTGCAGAAACTTAAAACATGAGATAAACTGAAATGATGAGGAATGCCCAATCTAAGTCTGAATATATGAAATGTACTTAGAGTTCAATAACAACTGAAAGATCAAAATCAAATCTAAAGCTAAATCTAATACACTGTTTGAAGTAAGCCTCTAACTAACTAGAGATGCTGGGAAATGCCTCGAGCTAACTCTAGAAAAACTGAATTTGAAATGAAATACTGAATAAGAAATAACAAGACTATCGTCCTCGAAGAATGATGACTCACCATTGATACTACTGAATATGAATGGGGAACCGATCTACACGTGATGTGAATGCTGAGGACTTGAACCTACATCACAAAAAGATGTAGCACAAAGTATGCATCAATACTTAAAAGGTACTAAGCATGTATGTATGATAAAGCTGAACAAACATATAACTAAAAAAAGAATACTGAGCAATGATATAATCTGAACATTATAGAGATACTGAGATATACTGAAAATGAACTAAACTGAATGAAATGACCAATTACATAACATGCTGAAATTGAATTATGAAATATAACTGGTAACTTGGTCAATATACTAGAGTCTGACTGTGGGAGCAACTACTAACTGACATAAAACCACGTGAGCTAAACGTGGAGTCCGATGTATACGCCCCATTGAGAGGACCCAAAACACCTTGCCAGGGATATAAAGGCATGACTGGAGTGATCACTAAAGCTGATGCCCATATAGGGGACTTATAAACCTACGAGGCACATAGTTCTAGGACTATGAGGGGGACTGACCCTGGTCCAACTCGGTGTTAAGCCTACTCCCAACTAGAAATGTGTACAATATAATATAACTAAAATATATTGGATAGCTCAAGATTCTGACATACTAATTGAAAATGCAACATTAAGTACTGATAATGAAACATTCTTAACTGGAGCATGTATATCTGTCTAAATTGACCTAGCAAGTGTAAGTCATGAACTAAATGAATCTACACAACTAGAGTTCTAAATTTCATGCAAGGATTAAGCAACATGGTTACGAAAATAGAATAATCTGATTTGGATTACTCTAACAGCTAAATCGCAACAATTATCTGATGTTCTAGAAACCCTAAGTCTAAACATGATATAGAGAATCAAGAATCTGACTGAATTCTAGGGACCTGATGGGTGAAAGGAACCCACTAGTGAACTGGTGATGAATTCTATGGAGAAATCTTTCAATTTTGGGGCTGGAACTAAAGGAAACTTGTTGCGTTCTTGGAAAGGGTTTGGTCATCTGCTTTCTCCTCTTTTCATTCTAATTGGATGAATTTTGGGGAATGAATCGCTTAGGGTAAGTTCTGATTTAGTTACTAGGCTTAAACTGACTAACACAACGTAGTTCAGGGGTTAAACGACGTAGTTTAGGTGTCCAACGCATAGGGGAAAAGACCAAACGACCCCTGACTTAAAATCTGTCGGGGCTAACGATGGACCGTGGATGGACCTACGGTCCATTTTGGTCAGCCATCGTTCGGCTTCATAGGATGGATTTTGGGGGTCAGGATCCACCGACCTGGACCACGACCTGTGGTCTGACCTGCGGTCTATAGGTCTGGTTGTGGGTCATGCCTTGGTTGAATTTTCTGGGGTTCTGGGGAGGGAGTTGCAGGTGGGCAACCACGGACCCCACCTGTGGTCCGTAGGTGGCCTCCGTTGGTGGCACCTGCAACTTCTGAAAATCTGCATTTTGTTTCTTTTAGAATCTGGGGTGTTACAATTATGACTTGAATAATTTTCTCTTAATTTTTTCTTATTTATTTCTTAAAAAAGAGTTCAATCTTATATGATACTCATAGGGTATCAATATACCAACGGAGTATCACAGAGAACTAAGTTCAATCCTACATAATATTGATATGGTATCAATATTCCAATGGAGTATCACAAAGATTTTATTTTCTACTAATTTAGAGTTTATTAAATAAGATTGTGACTTTAATAATTTTATCTTAATTGTTTCTTATTTATTTCTTAAAAAAAGCTCAATCCTATATGATACCGATAGGGTATCACTGAGGATTAAGTTCAGTCCAATATGATACTGATGGAGTATCACAGTGGATTAATTCATAGTAGTGATGTTGACATCATGCGTGAAATAAGAAAGGAGAATGTGGGATAAGTGGGTAAATAATTTGGGTCATGGATCCATTAAGGATAAATAATTTAGGTTGGATCCAATTTGAGTAAATAATTTCACAATTGGATCTATTTTGTATAATGTTCCCTCAATTCTAGAGTAAATCAAATCGACTCTAAAAATCCTAAAGTAACAATTAATTTGAGACAAGGGAATAGTTATTTTGCTAGTGCATAGTTATTAATTTTGGAAAGGTGGCCTAACTTGATTGATACTTTACTATTATATTCAAGGTTAAAAAAATTATCAACAATTCTCCTCTTCATACATCTTAACCGAAAATATTTAGTAGCCTTTAATATTAGTATTAAGTTAAATTATTGAACTATCACAATCATAAGTAAAATTGAGAAAACATTTTATTTAATGAATGATTATGTGATAAAAAGTTTTCCATCCCTCTACCCTAATTTGCAACCTCCACTCCTTTATATCTAGAGTCATGTCCTTGATATATAATATTGCGTCATATTTTAACTAATCACCTCTCCCCAATACTTGTTTGACCTATCTCTACCCCACGACGAATTCCCTACAACCAACCTCTCGCACCTCGTCACTAGGGTGTCAACACACCTCCTATGTACAAGTCCAAACCATCTTAATCTCACTTTCCTCATCTTGTCCCCCACCGAAGTCACTTCCATCTTTTCCTAGATAACTTCATTTCTTATTTTATCTTTATTTCTTATGTTATCGCTTCTAGTATTCCTACACATTTATCAACATATGCACTTCCACAACAACATATTTTGAACATGTGAGAGCTTGACTGACCATCACTTCACCCAAAACAACAAGGATGGTCTAACTACCACTCCGTATAACTTACCTTTAAGTCTAGATGGTACCTTCTTATCACAAAAAACTCCAGAAGAAAGCCTTAACTTCATCCATGCTGCACCAATGTGATGTATGACATCATCGTTGATATCCCATTATCCTAGATTATTGTCTCACGATACTTAAAATTGTCACTCTTAAAAATAGTCTGTGCGGCAAGTCTTACTTCCATGTCTACTTCATGCGACACACTACTGAAAATGCACTCCAAATATTTTATCTTAGTCCTGCTCGATCTAAACACTTTGGACTCCAGAGTCTGTCTCTAACCCTCCAACCTAACATTAACTTTGAATCATGTCTCATCAATCAATAATTTTTCATCCACATACAACATACACCATGGAATATTTTCCTTAATAGACTGTATCTACTCATCCATCACAAAGACAAATAGGAAAGGGCTAAGAATTGATCCCTGTTGTAGCTCCATCTTAATTAGAAAGTGCTTTGAGTCTCCTCCAATTGTCCTAATTACCCGAGTCTTAACTCCACCATTTGTGTCCTTTATCGCCCTATTATAAAAATATAAATTTATAAATTTCATAAAACTTCAATTTGTACAGAAAATAAACTTTAATATGTCAAAAACATAAAGAAAATCACAAACTCCCACTAAAGTGGCTCATCATTGAATCTGACAACACCCACATAAGTCACATGTCCATGAAACACTTAAGGCGGCAAATCTTTTGTGAGCAGATTCACAATTATCGAGTTTTTACTAAATGATCAATCGACATAAGACAACTCTAAACTCTTTCCTTTATAACTAGAAATTTATTGTCAATTTGCTTTGACTTTGATGAATTTTGATTATTTATTTGAATATAACTCAACTGATTTATCATCTCATAAATTTTCAATCGTCTCTCTACACCATTGACTATTTGTACACTAGTGATAAAATTACTCGGTAATATTATTTGATTTGATGCTTCATAGTATTGGAACATGTCACACATCTCATGCGTTGACTATGATTATTTTTTGTGTGTGGTGAAATAAATCAACATGCTCCTTATGTGAAGAAGATCCAGAGAAATGATAATCCCGCTAAGTAAAAAATAAATGTGACTAAGCGGATGATGTAAATTGTTGTGGTCATTTCTCAAGTGAATTTTATGGCTAGTATGTGAAAGGGAAGATTGGGTATTAGATAATTTTGGTGCTACTAAGCAATTTTGTGCTAACTAACATTATTTTGTGTTCTACACCCAAATTGAAAACTGAAGAATGTTTTTATATATGTTAGTGATTCTTGAACTACTTAAACTCTTAGAATGAAAAACTATTCTTAAAATTTCACATCAATCGACTAGAATTATATTTTGTTTCATGTTTGCAACTGACACATTGCCTAATGTTAGTGAATTACCTTTTCTGAATTTGACTTGAAGCACTTTATGTTTGTACATATTAATGGACATGAGTTTTATGCTTCTTGTTTGACCGAATGCTTCTATTAATTAACAATTTATTGAATTAGCTAAGTTATCATATATAGACTGTTTTTGATGTATAAATTGGTATGCTGCAATAAAATAAAAACTTTATGAAAATTTTTAAAGTGCAAGGGTTTTTTGCTTAGGTTATGAATGGTATTCCTCTATTATGAAATATTTGAAAGTGTAGGGGTATGTTGCTAATGTTCTGCTACATGACCCTAAAGAAAAGTGTAAAGAAAAACATGATCTAAGTTTTTTAACTGTATGTTAATAAATGTTGCATATACATATTTGTGGTAATCAATTGTGATTTGATTGAATGCAATGTTAGAGTAGGGAAAAATAAAATAAAGTATTGTTTAGTTTTTAAAAGTGAAAATACTTCCAATGTTCTTGTTGTTGAAAATGATATTGATTCTCGATACAAAATCTTGAAAAAAGTCTTTGGTAATACATGAGAGGTACGATAAGTACAATACTTAATAAATTGAATATTTTTCTGTACAAAAAGGGTACAATATATGATGAAAAAGGTAAAAGAAGTTGGCACATTTTTGTGAATGCCATAATATAAAAACAACTAATTAGAATTAGTTGTTGTGGAGTTGATTGGTGATGAGACTAAGTGGTTAAGATAACTCTTAGTGTGTATTCCAATTGGAATAAAACCAAGTGACTAAATTAGATACATGTATTTGAGACACAATGTGATAAAAATACTGCAGTGAGATGAATTATTTGCGTAAATTAATAATGTGTAGTCGAAGGTGAATCTAATCAATTCACTGACTAATGAAACATCGAGGGGAGTAAGACTTTTGTCATTTAAGAAGATCAACAATGATGGTAACCTAACCTATATGATTGGAGATCACATGAATTAGGTTCCTATGGGTAAGAACAAGTCATTAGTTGATCAAGTAAGCACTATAAAGTTATGTCCCTCCTATGATGTGTGAATATAGTGCAACAGTCTGTAAGGCAAAGTGAGTCTGAGTTAAGCTCTTAATCCAAGTCATATCCTTTATAGGTGGTGTATTGCTCTGCAGAATACACTTGATGATTGGTCCTATATGAGTGTTAAGTGGTGCCACTTCTATGAAATTGTGACAGATTTCTAGAGCACTCATGAATACCAGGACACACACACGGCCTCTAAGCGCAAAATCGCGATAACGACAAAAATTGTGTGAGTATAATGTGATAGAATAAGACGCTGGACTTACAAAAGAATTATTGGTTCATAGAAGTTCTAAACTTCACCAAATTATTCTGTAAGTTTATTCTTGTTTTATCTAGGTGTGGTTCATAGTCTAAGGACACCAGATTCGATGCATTAGACTCATAAGTGAAAACCCAGCAAAACTTCTGATTTCATTTTATTCATTGACATTCTTTTTGAAATATGTAGGGGATTGTTGGAAAAATGATTCCTAATATCTCAAAAAGACTTGTTAATATTATTGTCTAAGGTTTATTCCTTCATTCCTTATTAATGAGTATGTTATTTAACATATTTCTATCATAAATATTTGAGAGAGCTATCTTACCATTGAATGGTTTTGACTTGGTCTCATTGCAATAAATTAGCTGTTACCGTTCTCAAATTGCCAACTATATCACACCTTTTTATTATCCTAATTAATTCTCCCATTAATCATTAGCCAATTACTTACTAGGACCATTGGAGGCCTTGTGGAATTGACATATAAATGTGGTCTTCCTCTATCACAATGCTAAGTGAACAATATACATTCAGAGGGTAAATCTTTCCTCCTATATTCTGTTGTTGTGCTGGTGTTGTTCTTTAAATCTTTGTTAGTTTCTGGCTCCTAGTTTTATACTAGAAGAGCTTGTTGAATCTTGGGGGATACACCTATACCGGGTGAAATATCCTTAAGGACAGTGTCTTTCGACACGTCTCAAGCTTGAAGAAGTCCCTACAAAGTTCATGGTGAAGTCTAAGTCTTGGTGAACTCCATATGATAAAGTGTTCTTCAATAAGGTATTTTTCGTAAGATTTACAACATAAATTAGTTGTCGCTTCTCAAAAGTCAAATACAATAAATTTGATTAATATTTTAAAATATATATTTTCATCGAATAGACATAAGAAAATATAATTTTTAAATATCTAAATTTTAATTAAAAATATTCAATTTATCCAATTTGATTTAATTCTAAAAAATAAGTCAAATCGACTCTAATAAGCGGAAAGTATCATGGGACAAGGGAGTAATTATTCAGCTAGTGCATAGTTATTAATTTTGGCAAGAGTGACCTAACTTGACTGATACTTCACTATTATATCTAAGGTAAAAAAAAATCTTATCAACAATTCTCTTCTTCGTACATCTTTAACTGAAACAATTTAGTAGCATTTTTGATATTTGCAATAAGTTAAATTATTGAACTATAACAATCATAAATAAATTTGAGAAAACATTTTAACCCACATAATCTCAAATGAGTGATATAAAGTGGGAAAAGATAAACAAAAGGAGAACTAAATTTAAAAAATAGGAATTCCTTAGAGAAATTGACTTTAGTTTAAATGGAGCTATTGCAACAAATACGACTTGATAGATATATAATATAACTTAGGTACTTTCCAACATCAAAATGTCTCAAAATCAACATAGAGGTATCTGATTGGCGGATGAGGAGGAGATCGAGGAAACACAATGATCATGAAAGGTTCATGTCGACAGATTGTGCACACCTATACTATAACAACCTCATCAACAAAAAGATAAAGTTGGAGAGAGGGATTGAAGAAAATAGGTTGGCAGAACTTCTTTCGGAATTTTTATGGTCATTATGATGACAAAATGTAAAATCTACAGCTACAACTGATGATCTAGTTAGAGAGAAAAGGGAGATATGAGCTGTGAACTGATT
Source organism: Solanum pinnatisectum (assembly GCA_035578085.1). Lineage (NCBI taxonomy): Eukaryota > Viridiplantae > Streptophyta > Magnoliopsida > Solanales > Solanaceae > Solanum > Solanum pinnatisectum. The sequence goes on along the minus strand of CM069076.1, from coordinate 36,919,980 downwards.
TCATTGATTGAGAAAAACTGAATCTTACAATGCACTATGTACTTACATATATACTTGATGCTACAACTCATACAATATATTCAGAACCTATCACAATCCTACATCTATCTATAATAACAGAATCAGTTACACCTAATCGATCTTAACAATAACTAACTGCTAAGCTAAGCTGGTAACAAATCAGTGAGGTCAAGTTACTCCACTACCCTCACTATCTTCAATACTCCTCCTCAAACTAGGTGTGGTAAAAACATTCAGAACACCAAGTTTGAATAATAGTGAGTCATGTTGCAATCTTCCCAATGCTATGGTTAGTATGTCTGCTTATTGGTGTTGTGTAGGGATATAGATAGTACTAATCAACCCTTGTTTAATCTTCTCCCTAATGAAGTGACAGTCAATCTCTATGTGTTTGGTTCTTTCATGGAACATAGGGTATGCTGCAATTTGAACTGTTGTTTTACTAACACAAAACACAGATACTGGTTCCTCAATTTGAATGTTCAATTCTTTAAACAAGTTTGTCGCCCAAACAATTTCAACTGTTAGACAAGCTAAGCTTCCATATTCTGCTTCAGCAGAACTTTTTGAGACTGTAGCCTGCTTCTTGGATTTCCAAGAGATGAGGGAATCTCCCAACTTAAGTAAATACCATGTCACTAATCTCCTGGTCTTTTGGCATGTTGCCCAGTCAGCATCACAAAAATCAGTTAGTTTCCAAGTGCCATTATCTTTAAGGACTTGCAATTCTTGTTGCATTGTTGTTATCCACTTCTCATCCAGCAGAGCCTCTTCATAAGACTTAGGCTCATTAACAGCTGAAAACTTGCTCAAGTAGGCTTTATATATGGGAGATATGTGTTGATAGGAAACACAATTGGATAATGAGTGAGGTTGCTTGCCACTCTTTCCAGTAGTGATATAATCTTGATGTCATGCTAGTGTGATCACAGTTCTACTAGAATTCCTAGCAATAATGGTGGCAAGTGGAGTAGGCATGTCTATATTTTTAGGAATATCAACAATATTATTCAGTGAGTCTGTAGTATCATCCAATGTTGTGGACATATCAGAGACCTAAAGTACATGATCAACAATAATCTATGTAGGGACTTGAGCTTGTTCTGGCTTTAAGGACTAAGTAATGTTTGGGAACAAGGGAACTGGATCATCATGCATTTTCTTAAATGGAAACACCACATCCCTACTAACCATGAAGTTCTTGTCAGCAATATTATAAAGGATATACCCCTTCTAAGTCAAAGAATAACCCATCATGACAACACAAACAGTGGCTCTAGGAGAAAATTTGTCTTTTCTAACAAATGTGGTAGCATATCACAGGCATCCAACAATCCTTAAATGATCCAACTTAAGCTTCCTTTTATAGAAAACCTCATGAGAAGATTGACCTTACAATGTAGTAGGTAACATGTTGATTAAGTATACAACTACTATAAGACATTCTCGCCAAAACCTAACAGGTATGCCACCCTGAAACATAATACTTCTTGCTACTTCCAACACATGTATGTGGTTTTTCTCCACCACTCCATTTTGTTGTGGAGTGTGTGGACAACTACTTTGATGGACTATACTTAAAGAGGTAAGTAAGTCTTTGCATTAAATGTTAAAAAACTCACCCCCATTATCTAATCTAACATTCTTCACACAATGATCAAAATGACTTTTAATCATTTGGAAAAAAGACTTCAAAAAAGCGACAACATCATATTTTCAGTTTGAGCAAATATTGCCATGTAGTTCTAGAACAGTCATCAACTAAAGTGAGGAAATATTTGAAACCAGCATGAGTACTGATTTTATATGGTCCCCAAACATCAATATTTATCAAGTCAAATAAACAATTACTTCTAGTTGTTGACACAAGAAATGGCCATCTTGTTTGCTTAGCTAATGGACATACATACAATCATTAATATGTCTAAGTATTGGGAACTAATTTCTTCAAAGTAGTAGATGATGGGTGGCCAAGTATATTGTGTCATAACATGCCCTCGTCCTCAGTGGTCTTTATGTGCATCAGTTTTGCAGTAGCTGCATTCATGTTGCTTCCATCTCCAACATCATTATTCAACATAAAATATAAGTCTCATGTCTCCTTACCAATCCCCTTGACCTTCCCAAGTCCTGAAATACACAAAACTCAAGGAAAAATCTGACTGAGCAGTGTAATTGCCTGGTTAATTGAGAAACTAAAATAAGATTATATTTGAAATTAGGAACCACTAATACATTAGTTAACACATCACCATTGTCCCGCCTATAACTGCTAGTATGTGTTATTGATGTAGTACCTCCATCAGGCAATTGTACATGGTTTTGATTACTTTGTTCTAATGTAACTATGTCAAACAGGTCATCTAGTGATGTTGTCATATGCTTTGTCAGACCAGAGTCTACTACCCAATGTTTAAGCTTAGTACTAAAAAAGAAGGAGTGATATATACCTGCCTGGTTGACTGTTGGGATCACATGATTCTCCTTGTTCAGTAGCTTAAGAATTTGACCATATTGCTCCTTTGCGAATGTAAGAGGTGTTGGGCCAAGTGAATCATTTTCAACAACAATAACAATTGCCATCCTATTTGTGTTATTCCCAAATTTCTTCCTGAACTTGTAATCTGGTGGATATTCAACAACAAGATAGCAAGTTTCCTTACTATGGCCCTTCAATTTGCAAACATCACACTGCAAAGTGTAGTCCATCTTTTGCTTGTAGAGTGCTAATTATTGGTGACCTCTACTAGCATATAAAGTAGCAGAAGTAGAGGCAAATGCATCTCCTTCTGAATAGGAACCTCCACTAATGTACTGCCTTTGATCCTTGCCAATATACAGTGTAGTAAAAATCCCTAAATTCCTCCTGAATATGAACTTGCTGTCACTCGTTGACTCTTATTTGAAATGATCATCGAGTATGCTTTGTTCACAGAGGGCAATAAAATCATCATGAGGATTTGACTACGTGCCCGAGTATATGAGTCATTAATCCCCATCAGAAATGAAAATAACTTCAAATATTGCAAGTGTCTTGCATAAACTATGAATTTATCACAGCCACAAGAAGGAATTTAGAATCCATGATAATACAAATGCATTGCATTTCTCCCAGTACTCTTCCAAGGCAGTACTATAATTACTTTTTTTACAAGTAACAAAGACGAATCCAACTTTGCTCTTGGCTTGGAGAGTAAACAGCATCGGCTCCACAGTGAGTAATTATCCACACATATAAGATGAATTGAAATCAATGTTAAGCCTGGAGTGTCAGATTCCAGAAGATACAGGGAATGATTTCGATTCTTCTCAATGACTTCGATTGTATCAGTCAGTACTCACCATTTTGCCCAAAATTTGGATCATAAGCAACACAAAAAATTGCAGGAAGTAGATCATCAACAATAAAGAGTGAATCAATTGTAGATTTGAAGCTCTAATACCATGACAAAATCTGAAATCTACAACTACAACTAATGATCTAGTTAAAGAGAAAAGGGAGATGTGAGCTGTGAACTGATTTTATTGATTGAGAAAAACTGAATCATACAATACACTATGTACATACATATATACTTGATGCTACAATTCCATTCACTATATTCACAACCTATCACAATCCTACACCTATCTATGTCATGACCCAAGGGTACCCCTAGACGTAACATGGAGTAGTTGACCCCGGAGGGGTTTCATACAAGCCCTTAGTATACCATAGCATAAGTATTAAAACAATAAGAGTAAAAATGCATTTAAGACCAAATGAAATCTTTATAAAAGTGGAAGTCTAAACTAGTCTCAATAAGCCATCTATAACAATTCAAGAGTCAAAACAGGGTCACAGCCCCAAACAACATAGTCCGAAAATAGAAAGTACTAAAAATGAAACTCCAAGTGAGGTTCTCGTCCTCGAATCATGAGGATTCACCCGAAGCAAGGAGAATAGTCAAATTCAGCTTAGTTGAATACATGCCATTTACTAGTTTAAAAAATCAATTCATAGATAATGAAAGATCATAAGTCATAAGAATATTCATATCATGAATAATCACATAACAAGAGAACCATACCATTTGTAACCTCAAAGCATACTTGTGCAATGCATGAATAAGATACCATAATCCTACCCAAAGTAAAGATTATTGAGTGACCATCATTCATAATTCATGTTCTTGTTCATATTCTTGTCATAGTGGGAATAAGCCTTAGCCGGCATAGACCAGGTGAGCTTAACATGGAATCTGATGTCATGCCCCACACCGAAAAGAAGTGTCCTACTTGCCTAAGGTAGAACTAACATGTATTAGCTTTTAGGTGGATCCACTAGCTAAATAACCTATAGGGGCATATAGTTATGGGATAAGGAGATTGTTACTAAAAACCCCAATCTTACTTAACGGGGGAGCCTCCATCTCATGAGATTTCTTTAGAAACCCGACCTTACTTAACGGGAGAGCCTCTATCTCATAGTCAATATCCACTCGGTGCTAAGAATTACTTCCCACAATTACATGTTTAGCCTTGAATTAAGTTCACATGCATGAAAGAGTGCTTTGACACTCTATCCATCAAAACTCATAAAATAGCTCATAGATTTAACAGGTGAGAATGGCCTTTCAACCTTAGAATCATCATATTGTGAGAAAACCTTTCACATCATGTTCATTATGTGTTTATGAGAATGACCTTTCAATCAACACAACAATTAGATTATAATCATGTTCATAAAGCATATACAACGAGTCCACAATCATGTATAATTCTCATGGTTCACCCCTCTTGGGTCAAGGATCACATTCCATCCAACACATCTATATTTACTACATTAGATATGGATAATAACATGATTTAATTAACTAAATTACCACAAGCACAATCTCATAGTATTCTTCCTTCATCAATTCACCCACATCACAAAAGCATAAATTGGGGAATATGGGGTTTCATGGGTTCTTGGGGGAATTCATCATAAATCAACAATAAATCATCAATTAATCATAATCTATCATAGATCAAGCATTAAAAACGTTTTTGGAAAGAATCCATAAGATTGAAGTCAAACCCTAACTTTAGCGGAAGTCACTAGTTTAGAAATTGAGTTTGGAGGGGCTCCATGGATGAAAACTATCCATGGATGAAGGACTACCATACCTTAGTTATGATTCACCAAAGAAATTGAGTGGAAAATCCTTGTTCCTTCAAGCCCTAGCTCTAATTCTACTCTTCTCTTCCTTGAGTTCTAAAGATAGAAATTTTGTGTTGAAGATGAACTTTTGTGATTTTGATTTGGGTGTTGGGAATTAATGGAGTGAGTGGGTGTATTTTGACTTAAAAAGACTTATATAGTTGTATAAAAATAATACAAAATGACCTCACTTTGATAGGACTTAAAAAGGAAAAGATCCATTTAACCCTCATTTATGCTGGGCTATCCAAGGGTCATGACCCCCCCCCCCATCACGAGCCGTCAAGGGCACCACGACCCGTGGTGGTGTCCATTGTCCCTTGACCAATAGCTATGCTACTCCCCCCTTACACCCCCAGACTTGAAGGCAAGTCTACGGCCACTCCCAGGAGTTATCAAGGCCTTCACGAGCCGTGAAGTGGCTCGTGTAGAGGAGGCCATTTTGGACAGCTTGAGGGGCTCACTACCTCACCCACCACGGTTGGCACCACGGGTTATGGTGGCCACCATGGGTCGTGAAGACCCTCGTGGTCATAGTGGGCAGTGTCTAGGCACATTTTGGGCAGCCTTGGCTCCATACCCATAGCCCTCACCCAATTCCCTTGGCCCTTGCCCTTTACTCTTGACGTTACCCTCACGTTTAGCTCTAGTTTAGCCTACTAGTTTTCGGAGTGTTACAATCTATAATAACAAAAATAGTTACACCTAATTGATCTTAACAATAACTAACTGCTAAGCTAAGCTGGTAACAAATTAGTGAGGTCAAGTTACTCTACTACCCTCACTATCTTCAATATTGGAGACCACTGGTTGGACCTGCTTTGTACCCACTCCTTGCAAAACAAATGAATAAAGGGTGAGAGAGTTCTACAAAAATCTAAAGCGTACGTACTTCAATGATCGCCAACTTACCATCTGAGAACAAATAGTGTGAATTAGTCCAAAACATATTAATACATTCTATGGACTACCAAATCATCCAGTTGAGCCAATGCAAAGTAAAGACACGTGGTCTGGAAAGTGGTTAACCTAGAAGTTATGTTCAAAAGGGAATGAGATCAATGGGCACATAACAAATGAAGAATTGTGGATAGTGATTTCCCGGTCAAAGAGAAAATATGGATATCATAGGTAGCTATGTGTCCTCACTTCAAATGTGAATGATCTGCTCCGACTTCGAGCTCACGTGATTACTTGTATACTTGATGATATTTCCATGAATGTCGGTTAGTACATAGTAATGATCTAAAGGAATATTTGTATCGAGACAGTCTAACGTTGATTAGTAGCTGTTTCAGCTTGTTGGTGTGGAGATTAAGCGTGATGATCATTAATCGAAGAAGCCTTACCATCCTTTGAAAGTAAAAGGTCAGGGTAGTGCAAGAAGAGAAAGCTAGACGTAAATAAATGTGGAACAAGGAAATTCTTTCCAAAATCCAAAGCCCAATGGACCTTTTAGAGCATTTTCTACATATGTAGTTTGACACAATCTGAGAGTTGGTGTCTCAGCTACCTAGAGGTCCACCATAGTGGGAGAAATTCACCAGAGATGAGATGAAGTCGTATCTAGATGCTCAAAAGTGGCACTAAAATGAAATCTTTAGTGAGTATGCTTGAAAGGCCTATACGAACTCGGTTTTGGGAAGACTTCTAACAAGGTTTCTGACTTGTAATCCATTTGAGTACACCATTCCAAGAGATTTGAGTTCGCAGACAATTTTACTAAATCTCAAGAACATGTCTTCTACATTTTCATTTTTGGCCATTTTGAACAATTCATATTCATTGACTAGTGAACTGATCCGAACTTCCTTTACCTTGGTGGTTCCTTCATAAGTTACCTCTAGTTTGTCTCACATTTCTTTGGCAGTTTCACATGTTGATATCTTGTCATATTCAGCTCCACTCACTGCATAGTATGACAAACTTATAGCTCTAGCATTAGTTTGAATTACCTCGTGTTGCTCCTTTGTGATATTGAATGATTCATGATCAAATGGCTTCTCAATGCCATCTTTTTCGGTCAGTCCATGAATAGGCTTTGGACCCTTCTTGATCATGATCCATGCTTGATGGTCATTTGAAGAGACAAATATTCTGAATCTATCTTTCCATGGGAGTAATGTTGGCTGTTGAAATATGGTGGTCGAGTTGAGGAATGTTCATCTTGAAGTAGAGCACCATGAATTTAATAATGTGCCATTGGATCTTTGCTCATGTTTGGTTAAATACTTTACTGGTGAGACCTTCTCTGATACCAATTGATAGGATCAAGCGCTTATCATCATGCCAAAAGCTATAGCTGATAGCAAAGGCACAACTTTATTTCTTAACTAAGTCCACCAAGCAAGCGCCATGTTTGATCATGACTTGTTGAGTTATGTCAACAGGATTGTGTCCGTCAAGCAGAATTTAAACATAGTTATCTCTTTTATCTTATTTTATGAACCATAATAAGTAAGTTTATGTCATACAATATCTTTTGCAAGTTAGTAATCTTAACATACAAAAGATCAAAATTAAAATCTAGTCGAATCTTCTATCCTTAACCATATATAAAAAAATGAATTGTCTCTCCCTAACCCTATTACCTCTCTTCCAAAAAAAAAAAATAATCTTGATCCAAGAAATGTTATATATGTGGGGATAACTTTTTCTTTTCTTTTTCTTTTTTTTTCATATATATTATATTTTTCAAGAAAAAACTGTTATCCAGGGAGAACAACTTTTTTATATAGCATTTGAATATAACGAAGAAACAAGTAGCACTTATGATAGTTAAACCACATAAAAAAAAAAATCTTAACCAAAGAAATTTCAACCTGCATAGCAATATTTAGATTAAATATCTTCTTTAATTTTCTTAAGAAAATAATAATATTCTCACCTAAACATTCATTCATCATCATTTTAATTTTATTTTTCTATCATAATTATAAATTTGGCAACAATACAACTCGATTCAAAGAAATTCTGATCAATTAAACATTAGAGTCATTGTAAAAGCTGAGAAGCAATTCAGAATTTATCCAATGTTTTAATAGTAAAACACATAAAATAAAGACGAGTACTATAAATTTGTGTTTATTATAATGTTCTAATACTTTAATTAACATTACACAAAAAAGTACTATTGTCATGCTTAGAAATCTATATGAAACCAAAGTACAGACATTTCTACTAATATTTAATCCTAGATCCTTATAAGTAGTTGTGGTGGTGATTTGGATCTTGAACATTAATTAATGTCGAAAGATGTATCATCAAGTAAAGTCATTATCTCATCATCATTCAAGCTCAGAAACTCAAAAAATGAAGGACTCCGTGGAATGCCAAATAAGCTATTAACATTGTTCTCCATTGGCACTGATGCACTCATTGAGGGGATATTTGTCGAAGGGTCTATTTGTGGTGCTGTTGGAGGAAACACTAAATTAGACAAAGAAGGGTGTCTTGGTTGCCGATACCGAGGTTGATGAATCATTCCACCTGGCAACAACAAAAGTGGAGTTTGGCACAGGTCTAAGGCAAAAGCAAGGAAGAATTCCACTTTGGAAAGGAAAATGGTAGTTCCAAATGAAGGACCCTCGAAAAAGCTTCCTGGTGTCCAAGTGTCAAGTCCCGAGGGCTTGTGTCCGCCGAAGACAATTTAAACATAATTATCTCTTTTTATCTTATTTGATGAACAATAATAAATAAGTTTATGTCATACAATATCTTTTGCAAGTTAGTAAGCTTAACATACAAAAGATCACAAGTAAAATCTAGTTCAATCTTCTATCCTTAACTATGTATAAAAAAATGAATTGTCCCTATTTCCTCTCTTCCAGAAAAAAAAAATAATCTTGATCCAAGAAATGTTATATATGTGGGGATAACTTTTTCTTTTCTTTTTCTGTTTTTTTTTTTTTTCATATCTATTATATTTTTCAAGAAAAAATGGTTATCCTAGGAGAACAACATTTTTTTTTATAGCATTTGACTATAACAAAGAAAGAAGTAGCACTTATGATATTTAAACCACATAAAAAAAAATCTTAAGCGAAGAAATTTCAACCTGCCTAGCAATATTTGGATTAAATATCTTCTTTAATTTTCTTAAGAAAATAATAATCTTCTCACCTAAACATTCATTTATCATCCTTTTTTTTTCTATCATAATTATAAATTTTGGAACAATACAACTCGATTCAAAGAAATTCTGATCAATTAAACATTAGAGTCATAGTAAAAGCTGAGAAGCAATTCAAAACTTATCCAATGTTCTAATAGTAAAACACATAAAATTAAGGAGGTTAAAATCAAAACATAAGTACTAACTTAAATGAAGACAAGTACTATATATTTTGTGTTTATTATAATGTTCTCATACTTTAATTAATAGTACACAAAAAAGTACTACTATCATGCTTAGAAATCTATATGAATCCAAAGTACAAACATTTCTACTAATAATTAATATATCATAGATCCTTATAAGTTGCTGTGGTGGTGAATTGGATGTTGAACATGAATGTCGAAAGATGTATCATCAAGTAAAGTCATTATCTCATCATCATTCAAGCTAAGCAACTCAGAAAATGAAGGACTCCGTGGAATGCCAAATGAGCCATTAACATTCTTCTCCATTGGCACTAATGCACCCATTGAGGGGATATTCATCGAAGGGTCTATTTGTGGTGCCATTGGAGGAACAAGCATTGGTGAAGACATTGGATAAGCCATTGGATAGACCATTTCAGGATACCTTTGTGAAGATAACAAAGAACGAACCTACGAAAGATCCACAAGTGGAACCATTTGAGGGGGAGTCCTCAAAGGGAACATTAATTGAGGCACTTGAGCAGGAGCGCTTGAAAGAGCCATCAATGGATCCGTCAGAGGAACCATCGATGTTGGAGTTACATCAGCAACCAAATTATACTACAATAAAATACGCAATTTATGGCGGTTAATTTGTGAGAGTTTTAAGAAACCCCACTATTAATTCATTTTGTGGCGTTTTATTCTAACTCCCACAATATAAATCTTTTTATGGCAGTTTTATTATAAAGGTTAGAAAAACTCCACAAGTTAGTATAATTTGTGGCAATTATCAACCCCAAAAATATATTTGTTGCATTCGTTACGCTTAATATATATATGTGTGTGTGTGTGTGTGTGTCAAATAAATAATCAATAGTCATATTTACTTTTTATTTATTTTATTTGTATTTAAGGTTTCTTTAAGCTCTTGTAATACTAATTAATTTTGTAAGATAAAATAGTTTAATTAATAGTTACTAGTTAATTAAAAAAAAAAGGAAAATAAAAAGAAAAGCTAGTTCCGTGCACTAAAAATTATTCTCTCATTTTTCATTTAGACCCAAAAGCAACCAAGATTTCAATATGTTTCCCTCTAAAATTGTAAAAATAGTCTAAGGTCATGATTTCCCCCTAAAATATTAATCCCAATTAAATAACCACCCCCACTTTCCCCCTTCCCACGTATGTAACACACCAAATTCAAGACATCTTCCCTTTAATCCATTAATTCTATCACCCTCTCTCTCCCTTCTCCCCTTTTTACCCCCAATACCTTGTTCAATTCTTTGTTAGTGTTTTTTGCTAATTGGTTTTTTCTTTTGTAGGTTCAACAAAGGAGAATAGATAGTAAACATATTTTAGAAATATAAGGGTAATATTCTGTTCTATGGGTTTGATGATTCACATCAAAATTCAAAGATTATGCTATTATTTTTATTATTTTAATCTATAGTCATTTTATATTTTGGAAGTTGTTAAATTTAATGCATTAATGTCTTATAAAGTTCAGGATGTGTTTGTATTCTCACCACATCATTAAGTCTCCCATATTCTATTTTTAATTTATTTTTGGTAAGCCTCTATAAAGATATGTGTTATATATATATATATATGTGTGTGTGTGTGTGTGTGTGTGTGTTTATTTAATTATGTATGATATTTTCATGATTTTCATTGTTTCTGCCTGATGCAGAGATTGAACTTGCTTCACCTTTGAATACATGATTGGATGACAACAACTCAAATTAGCAAACAAATGCTATATGTTTATTTTATGTGGATTTTAAAGGATTTTAAATTGTAATGGTCGATTTGTTATACACAAGTTTGTATTACTTTAATTTGATTTTAATTTAAAATTATGGAGCTTATTAATATGAGTTTGTTTAATGAAATTTGATTTGTATTTAATGTGTTATTTAGTAAAATTATTTATTCATATTATTTTGAAGGTTTGATGTAATCCATATTTATTATTAAGATGAGAATAATTTTGTAAGAATCCACAAATTAAACAATGTAAAATGTTGATTTTATATCACGATATTTTAAATTAACACAAATTTAATTCTTAAAAGATTCAGATCAAATTGTGAAGGTTCTAAACCATCACAAATTGAAACTAAAAAACCTCCACAAATTAAATAATCATTTTGTGGAGGACGTCGTGGAGGTTTGTTAAAAGCACCACAAATATGCTCATGGCAACAGTAATTGTAGCATTTTTAAAAACTGCCACAATTCAATTTGTGGAGTCCCTAAACCGCCATAAATAGACAAAATAACCCCCATAAATTGAGTGTTTTCTTGTAGTAATTAAGAAGAGCCCTTGGCCTCTTGAAGTTGGTCCCACTAGGTACAGTAGATGGAACCAAAAGAGGAATCTCGGATAGTAATAGAGAATCAACAGGGGCCAAAAGAGGAGCCCATGACATGTCGAAGCTGGTCTGTAACGACTCAGAAAATGATAGGTTGAACTAGAGCTTTAACGTGAGGGTCAACGTCCAGGTACGTGTTAGACTCCGTAGTTGAAAGACCTTTTTTGAGTTTTTCCTTTGATCCCATCATTTATCAGTTTGAGATTTTTATTGATCACATAACAGAGATCGTTGAGATCTTCTGGGTGCCTACTATTGGGCATCTCATCACCATTCAACAATCCATACATCTGGTTTGTATACTCCATTTTCTTGGTTTCCTTCCTTCCCTTCTCAAGCTCATTCTCAATTTTCTTGATCCTTTTCATGGTTATCTTTTCTTGTGTTTTCATGTTTTTTTATTTCTTCTCCTCTAGAAGATCGATAAACTTTGTAAAGATGCCGGTAGCAGCTTCATGATTTGGAAACACCTCAGGTTCATTGTGGCAATTAAGGGCTATTGACTAAGGTAGCCAATTCAATATCGCAAAGGGTGTTGAGTTCACGAGCCTTGGTTAAAAATCCCTTTTGTTGTTTTCTATATGAGACTCTCCTCTCAGTGTTATTTTCCATGAAAGACAACTTCACCTTCTTTCTAACCATGGTTAAAAATGAGAAAGAGGAGGAGAAATGTGTTTATTAGGATATGGGGGATGAAATGAATTTATTATTCTTATTCTTGTTGTGTGTTTCTTTGCTAAGAATTGCCTCCTATTTATTGGGTACAACTTTTTTTAAAATAATTTGAATTAGAGAATACTTAGTTGTCATGGGTACTATTTTGGCATAAAAATAAATGAGGGTAGATTTGATATCAAATTAGATTCCATCATCTTGAGATTAATATAGTTATAACTCTAGTCTTATGTTGAACAAATCTTTTTGAGTCAAAATATTCTTATTAGGAAAATAATTTAATTGTTTTAGATCTAAGTATTATCTATATAAAAAAAATGGCCATAGATTATTAACAAATGTTTTACTAAAGAAAGTTTGAAAATTTCTATATTTTAATTTATGAATGTAAAAGGATAAATATTGAAACAAGTGAAAATTTGAAATATTGGAAAAAAAATTTGAATAATTAATTTTAAAAATATTTGAATAATATAATAAAAATTAATTTCATTATTAATAAAATTCAAATATTTATTGAATAGTAAATGAAGATATGCGTATAATTATTGCCATTGCAATGCTTATAAAAGCATATTATAATTTTTTCCAATTTTGGAACATATTTAGTAGAAATTTTATATTGCTTTCAATTATATTTTAAATCAAATCATGCTCAAATTTTAATTTTGTTACATTAAAAAAAAAAATCTAAATCAGTTTCAAGGCAAATCAGTACATAAATAATTGCACAAGACACTTACCAAACTAATGTGTTTACACATATTGAGGAAATAACAAAGAATTTTGTTTCATTTTAAGAATTGTATTCAATTATATTAAAATTCAAATCATTCTCAAATTTTGTTTTTGTTACATTAAAAAATTTCTAAATTAGTTTCGAGCAAAAGCAATACATAAAATAATTCCACAAAACATTTACCAAACTAATGTGTTTACACATATTGAGGAAAGAAAAGTGAATTTTGTTTCAATTTAAGAATAATATTCAATTATATTAAAAATCAAATCATGCTCAAATTAAGTTTTTGTTACATTAAGAAAGAATTCTGAATTAGTTTCGAGCAAAAACAATACACAAAATAATTGCACAAGATACTTATCAAACTTATGTGTTTTCACATATTGAGGAAAGAAAAGGGAATTTTGTTTTATTTTAAGAATAGTATTCAACTATATTTAAAATCAAATCATTCTCAAATTTGTTTTTGTTACATTAAAAAAATTTCCAAATTAGTTTCGAGCAAAAGCAATACATAAAATAATTGCATAAGACACTTACCTAACTAATGTGTTTATACAGATTGAGGAAAGAATAGTGAATTTTGTTTCATTTTAAGAATAGTATTCAATTATATTAAAAATCAAATAATGCTCAAATTTTGTTTTTGTTACATTAAAAAAATTTCTAGATTAGTTTTGAGTAAAAGTAATACATAAAATAATTGCACAAGATAATTACCAAACTAATGTGTTTACACATATTAAGCAAAGAAAAGAGAATTTTGTTTCATTTTAAGATTAGTATGCGATTAAATTAAAAATCAAATCCAAATTTTATTTTTGTTACATTAAAAAAATTTCTAAATTAGTTTCGCAGAAAAGAAATACATAAAATAATTTCACAAGACACTTACCAAACTAATGTGTTTACACATATTGACGATACAAAAGGAATTTTTATTTCATTTTAAGATAGTACTCAAGAAGAAAATGAGGAAATAGACGTAGACTGTCTTACTAATATTTTATGAAATGAAAATAGACATTTTATGATGATTTTTTCTCCCATATATTCACTAAGTTAAATTTTAATTATCTTAGGCTCTATATTTAAATTTATCAGATCTTTTCTAGTTAATGTCTATCTGTATAAATCAAAGCGAGAGAAGAAAACATAAATATATTTAATTTATGTCGTATATTATGATTTTGTCACATCAGGTTTAACAGTTAAAAGTTCATAATTTAAACTTCATTAGTGAATTCTTCTTTCTCCAAATCATTTTTTACTTTCAATCAATAAAGTTTCTCTATCAAGAAATAAAAAAGTCTTGACTTTGTTACCCATTCAGTGTTTAAAACTGTACTACCGATTACAACAAACTTTGCAACAATCTTAAGGAAATTATTTTTATTTTTTTTTAATTTGTGTTTCTAGTGGAGACAAAAACCTTCATCGTTTTATACTCCTATTAAGTTTGCAATTTAAGTTATTGCTTACTTAGCCATTTGTATCGAGTTTTGTTTATTACAAATTCTGATTATGATTCTGAAATGGCAAGCAATAATGTTACAGTGGTTGTTGCTGCACCAACTTGAACTATTGTACCACCAGCAGAGAAATCGGAAAAATTCTCTGGTCTGAATTTCAAAGCATGGCAGCAATGGGTATTTTTCTAGCTTACCACTCTTGGTCTGTAGAAATTTACCAATGAAGAAACTCCAGTGCAAGACAGAGAAAAGTTCATGATTATTGAAGCATGGAAACAGACAAACTTCCTATGTAAAGGCTACATTCTAAGTGTTTTAGAGGATGACTTATATAATGTCTATAGTGTAATAACAACTTCAAAAGAATTGTGGGATGCACTTGAGAAGAAATATAAGACAGAAGATGCATGCTTGAAAAAGTTTGTGGTCGCAAAGTTTTTAGACTATAAAATGTTAGATAGTAAAACTGTTGGATCACAAGTGCAGGAACTTCAACTTGTTTTCCATGATCTTATTGCTGAGGACATGATAGTTAATGAAGCGTTTCAAGTGGCTGCAATGATTGAGAAGTTACCTCCTTCGTCGAACGACTTCAAGAATTATCTAAAGCACAAACATAACAAAATGAAGCTTAAAGATCTTGTGATTCGGCTCAAGATTGAGGAAAATAACAAGACCGCCGAAAAGAAGTCTCGTAAGAGTTCGACAATAATTGGAGTTAATATTGTTGAAGAAGCTCCTACCAAAGGCAAGAAGAGAAAGAAGTCCAACGGACAGAAGTCAGAACAGGCCAAGAAGAAATTCAAGGGCAACTGTTACAACTGTGGTAAGGCTGGTCATAAGTCTTCTGACTGTCATGCTCCAAGAAAGGACAAAGACAAAGACAAAGGCAAAAGTCAAGCAAACATCGTGGAAGATATGGAAGATGCATATGACCTATGTGCAATGATCTCAGACTGCAACATAGTTGGAAATCCTAAGGAGTGGTTTCTCGACTCAGGTACCACTCGACATATTTACTCTGCGAAAGAAGCCTTTGTAACGTACACTCCTGCTGAGTTCGATGAAGATTTGTTCATGGGGAACACAGCAACAGCAAGGATTGCAGGAACTCGAAAAGTAATGTTGTAAATGACATCCAGCAAGGTGTTGACTTTGAACAAAGTTTTGCACGTTCTAACTATTAGGAAGAATTTAGTTTCTGCTACACTGCTCGTTAAGAACGGGTTTAAATATGTCCTAGTTAGTGACAAAGTTGTAATAAGTAAGAATGAGATGTTCTTAGGAAAGGGCTACCTCACTGAGGGCCTCTTCAAAGTGAATGTAATGATTGTTGACAGTATTAATAAGAATTCTGCTTCTTTTTACTTATTGGAGTCAAATGATTTATGGCATGCCTATTTGGGACATGTAAATTACAAAGCCTTGCAAAAATTGATTACTTTAAAAGTATTGACTGATTTCAAATGTGATAAATCAAAATGTGAAATTTGTGTGGAAAGTAAGTTTGTTAAACATCTTTATAAGTCTGTTGACAGGAATTCAAAACCTTTAGACTTAATTCACACAGATATATGCGATATGAAGTCAATAACATCTCATGGTGGGAAAAAGTATTTTATAACTTTTATTGACGATTGTACTCGATTATGTTATGTATATTTGCTTAATAGCAAGGATGAACAAATTGATACATTTAAGCAATACAAAAATGAAGAGGAAAATCAATTGAATCTAAAGGTAAAAATGATTCGGAGTGATAGGGGTGGAGAATATGAATCTCTTTTTGCAGACATATGTTTGGAATATGGTATTATTCATCAAACTACTGCACCCTATACACCACATTCAAATGATTTGGCGGAACGGAAAAACAGAACATTAAAGGAAATGATGAATGCCTTGATAATCAGTTCTAGTTCACCGCGAAACCTGTAGGGGGAAGCCATCCTTACGATTAACAAGATACTCAATAGGGTACCCCATAGCAAAACACAATAGATTCCATATGAGCTATGGAAAGGAAGGAAACCCAACTTGAAATATTTCAAAGTGTGGGGTGTCTAGCCAAGGTAGAGGTTCTTTTACCTAAAAGAGTGACAATTGGACCCAAAATAGTGGATTGTGTATTTATTGGATATGCTGTGAACAGTAAGGCCTGTCGGTTTTTGGTTCACAAATCTAATAATCCTGAAATTCATGTTAATACAATAATTGAGTCAGATAACGTTGAGTTCTTTGAACACATTAATCTGTATAAAACTGAATGTGAGTTGACAAGTGAAAGACCTAAACGACCACGGGAAGAATCAACGAAAAATACACTACCTAATGAGGATCCTAGGTGTAGTAATTGCCAACGGAAATCCACTTCTTTAGACCATATTTTGTGGCATTCTTGCTTGAAAATGAACCTCAAACATTTAGAGCAGCTATGTCTTTGTCTGAGTCAATTTATTGGAAAGAAGCAGTCAATAGTGAGATCAAATAAATTTTAAGTAACCATACTTGGAAATTGGTTGATCTTCCTCGACGAAATAAACCTTTAGGATCAAAGTGGATCTTTAAAAGGAAAATGAAAGCCTATGGGACTATTGACAAGTATAAGGCTAGACTTGTAGTCAGAGGATACAGACAAAAGGAAGGTCTGGACTACTTTGATACATACTCTCCAGTAACAAGGAAACATCAATTAGTATGTTAATAGCACTAGCGGCAGTGCATGATATTAAAATCCACCAAATGGATGTAAAGACAACATTCTTTAATGGAGAGTTGGAGGAAGAAATTTACATGGAACAACCTGAAGGGTTTGTAGTTCCTGGTAAAGAAGAGAAAGTGTGCAGGCTTGTGAAGTCATTTTATGGGCTCAAGCAAGCACCCAAACAATGGCATGCTAAATTTGACCAAACAATGTTGGCAAATGGATTCAAGATTAACGAATGTGATAAGTGTGTATACATTAAAAACGTTCTGAATCATGAAGTCATTGTTTGTCTGTATTTGATGACATATTGATAATGAAAAAAGATATTGACGATATAAATGCTACTAAGTGCATGCTGTCCAGCAAGTTCGATATGAAGGACTTAGGAGCTGCTAATTTGATCTTAGGGATCAGGATAATCAAAACTCCTCAGGGACTAGCATTGTCTCAATCTCATTATATTGAAATAGTATCGCATAAGTTCAAGTACTTGAATTTCAACGTTGTCAAAACTCCAATATATTTAAGCTTTACATTTCAAAAGAATGAAGGTGAAAGCGACTCTCAATTGGAATATGCCAGAGTGTTGGGAAGTTTGATGTATATTATGAATTGTACGCGACTAGATATAGCATGTGTTATTAGCAAACTAAGTCGTTTCACTAGTAATCCCAATCAAACTCACTAGATAGCAATGAAGCATGTGTTGGGGTATCTGAAATATACACAACACTATGATTTACATTATAATAAATATCCTGCAGTGGTTGAAGGATATAGTGATGCAAATTGGATCACCGGATCAAATGAAGTAAAATCCACAAGTGGTTATGTGTTTACACTTGGTGGAGGAGCAGTCTCTTGGAAACCGTCCAAACAGACATGTATTTCTCTCTTTACAATGGAATCTGAATTTATTGCTTTAGATAAGGCCGGTGTAGAAGTTGAATTGCTCCGGAATTTCTTAAAGGATATTCCATTCTGGCCCAAACCTATGGGACCTATTTGCATACATTATGATAGTCAAGCAGTAATAGGTAGGGCAGGGAGCGTCATGTACAATGGAAAGTCTCATCATATACGATAGAGACGTAATAATATCGTAAGACAACTGCTCTCTAGTGGAATCATCACAATTGACTATGTGAAGTCAAGCGATAATGTGTCAGATCCACTAACGAAAGGCCTAGTAAGAGAGGCAGTTGAAAGATCATCTAAGGGAAAGGGCTTATGGCTTAGGACAAGTCATCATGGCGGTAACTCTATCTAGCAGACTAGAGATCCCCAAGAGCTAGATTCAAGGAAAAAACAAAGTTGTGACTGATGGTTTGACATTGTCAATCAACTCAATCCATTCTCATGATGAAGACAAAGTTCAGGAACGAGGTTAAAACATTAAGGCTTGTTAATGAAGTTAATAAAGCTTAAAGTTTTTAATGATTTGTTAAGTTTGGCAGATTTGACCAGATAGTGTATCTACGATATGACACAGTTAGAAATCACATATGTGAGTATGAAGTGTATGCCGCTTTAAAGAGATTTTTTGTCAAAAGCCTATTCTCTATAAACTCATGAAACTAGGAGATGTTCATGGCTGAAACGAACACAACCGTAAGAATCATAAACGGTAAAGGGTTAATTGTGTGACATATGGTTGTCTAGGCATACACCAAAGCTCGACGGTTCAAAGATATCGCATCCACTGACTGACCGAGTATATCCGACATATGTTCACTATGGAAAGTCCAAGGGGAAACCTACTTATCCAGATGCAATTGATCCTTGCTTGTAAAGTATACACTTGTTCGTCCATTCCTTTATGTTATGATCATTCCCCATTAATGTGGGAGATTGTTAGGTATAGCAAGAGTTAATGGAAATGGAAGGAAGATGAAAAGAGGAATTGGAAAAGATTCTCTTATGCTTTAAGAAAAGGCATTTCTCCCTCATTGGTGGTGGAAAGAAAAATAGAAGTGTTTAAATAAAGAAACACTTCTATTAGTTGTTAAAAGGGTTGGAAAGAGGGACCCCCCTCACGCTGTCGTCGTCGTCTCTTGCTCGGCTTCGGCTTCGGCTTTGGCTTTGGCTTTGGCTTTGGAAAATGATCGATCAAGAGATTATTTTTGGACAAAGTTTTGTTTTAATTATTCATTTAATTAATTAAATTAAATTAAATGGAAAAAATGTTTCAATTATTTAGTTAATTAACCGAAATGTTTCGACCCGACCCGGATCCACGCGACCCATTTTATTTAAAATACTTTCCCATTTTATTTGAATTTCCCGCCGTTGGAGATGACTATTCTAAAAGGTTGCAACTTTTAGGAATAGCCATGACTGTTTGAAAGGTTGCAAACTTCCATTAATGGTCGTGTGGATTCTGAAAGGTTGCAACCTTTCGAAATCAGTTCCTCTTGGCTATAAATACCCGTAATTCTTCAGACTTTTCACTAACGAAAATTTCTGATTTCTTCTTCTTCTTCTACACAAATTTTCTTCATGTAATTAACTGTCGTTGAGTGGCTCGCTGACACCAGCGGTTTGGGTATCAATACACTGGTGATTGAGATCATTCTATCCTAGGAGGACATATTTCAAATCAAATCTCGAATACTAGAAGGGAATAGTTTCCTTAAGGGGACATTGTGCATTCAGTGGGCTTGATCTTCTTTCCATTCTGTTTTTCCAGATTCTGCTGCGTTCTTACAGATTTTCATTTTGTGAATTAATTTATGTTCTTCTGTTCTTCATGGGTTCATTAAACTTTGGTAACTTCGTGTTTCTACAAAGTTTGTTGTAATTAGTAGTACTGTTTTAAACACGGATTAGGTAACAATCTTGGGCTTAGGTTAATCTCTACATTCACGGAAGTTTCATGTTCCTTGTCATGTCTTTCCCTTATCAGCTCAATAAGAAAGTCTACTAGTGTAAGTAAAAATGAAAGAACAAACAACAATCACATATAGAGTATAATTATCACATACTATATTTTTTGTGAGTTAAATTTAATGGGTTGATAAGGTTACAATTTAAGCCTAGTTGAATCTTTGTTCTTTCCATATTCATAATACAATTATGAGAAAAAATATGTCACATTATAACATTGCAAATGGAGATTTAATGGCTAAAAGGTCACAATGTAATTTAAACCTAGTCGAATCTTTCGTCATTTTTTATTAACCCTGTCATGACCCAGACCGTCATGATTGACACCGACACTAACCCTCTGGTGGGAGAACCGATACTACAACTCAATTAAGCAGCCTTAACCCAGATACTACGCATTTAAAGATACGGAAGCAGCTTTAAATGCAGAGATTACATAGAGTTCCCATAAACTCCAAAGGTTTAAATAAACTAGCCAAACTAATGCGGAAGAACAACCCCTAGGACATGAAAGTCATTGTACCAAAACTCTATTAATGACAAGTCTAAGAACAAGGGGTACAACCCCACAACTAAACAAAAACCTAAAACAAATAGTCTGAATCCGAAAAGAGTGGACTTAACCAAGAGAGATCCATGGCAGCCTGAATGAACTGGCTCACCCTTGAATCCATTCACGCTCAATAGTCACCTAGCTGAGGTCTATCAATAGCAGCCTGAAGATGCCTTGCACTCAACAAAGAATAAGCAAGTGCAGTATCAGTACACAACCACAGTATACTTATAGGATCACACAACTATTCCAGTAAGCACAACATACATCAGAACTATAATGTAAACACAAATATGTACATAATATATATATATAACATCGATTATCAGTTATGAAAAACACACAATTTCACAAGTCTCAAGATATACATTTATGTCAAGTCAATGATTCTCTCATAGAACCCAATTCAATGGTCCTCTCATGGAACCCAAACTCAAACTGTTAGTGTATCTATTCGTGGTACCCGACCCAATGTTTATGCTAGAACGTGGCAACCGATCCAATATTTATGCCAGAACGTTAAAACCAATCTCATGTTTATGCCGGAACTTGGCAACCGATCCAGTTAGTGTGTCAGAACGCAACACCTGATCTATTCAACAAACCACAATCATAATCACAATGTATATTTTCGTAATCATACAACAAGAGGTGATTCATGGCATATAGTTCTTCATTCATACTTATTTACATTATGTGTGATCAATAGGCTTCATTCACATACATCAATTACTAACATACATCACGCAAAACATGAAATCACAGCCATCACCTGCCTCACATCCAAGCTTGAATCCCCTAAGGCACTTGAATCTTCCCTTTACGGACTCTTTCCCCTTGTTCTAGGTCTACAAATAATAATTCACACACAACGATCAACAATCAAAGGTCTAATTATCCGGATTATAATGAACTCAATAACCCTAGACCAAACCCATGATCCTATAACCAGATTAGGACTTTTACACCATAAATTTTAGATCAAAACCCTCTCCAATAAATAATCACCCACAAATTTACACTTTACGGATTAGAAAATGGATTTGAGGAGTTAAAACCTGATCTTTAGCCTCGAGAATGGTGGAAAACTATCAAGAAAACATCTGGGGTCGTCTCCTAGCTCTCAAAGTCGAAACTTGCAGAGTAAAATGATTTTGGGGTTTATTTCTGACTTAAATCGTGATTGTCCCGCTATGACAGCCCCCAGCCCGCCACAGCGGCCCTGCCCTGGCAAAAATAATCCTACCACAACGGTTTGCACGGAAGAAGAATGTTGAATTAAGAGCTCTGAACCCCCATTTCACAACACACATTCATCCCACAACACTTAGAAAGCACCTGTTCCCGCTAAGATCAATTTGAAGAGTTCTACTCGCTCGAATTCAATTTCGTAAAGTCCTACGGGTTCCTTAATGTCTTCGTTATCCACTCACGTAATCAATTTCATTATGACACTTCTCATTCATTACCAGATTTCCCTAGACTAGCCTGACTCTGATTTCGTCCAAATCTGGACTAGGCTAGGAATATTTTCTGACCCCAATTCTTTCCCCATTGGCTTTTCCCTAACGACAGAATCAGGTCATAATAAACCCTATAAGTAAACATGTGATATGATGATTCTGAGATTTTGACTCATTTAGGGCTTTGTTTTGATAGTATAAGTGTCCTCAAATGTCTATTTTATGCTCTAAAATGATGTTAAAGTGCTGATTTGCAGCTATAGAGGCTATGGAGCAAGGCAAGGACATTACCAGACAAAAAGAAACTAAAAAGATGTAGAAGTGAAGAAAAGTGATCTTGGTGATCGCCAAGACCACTCAGCGCACCGCCTAGTGGCGCTTTAGCTCGCCTAAAGTTCCAGCATGCCAACCTTGGAAAAAACCAAGTTGGCGAAGAAATGGGCAATCGAGGAATCGCCAATCGGTTCCACGACAACAAACTGGATGGCCCAGAATTACAGGACTTGGGATGCTGAGGGCCAATGCAAAATGGTGATGGAAGAGAGCAAAAGACGGATCGCCGAACCACTCGGTGAGGCACGACTTATACCGCCGAGTGGACTTTTAGGCCAAAATGCAGGCAACTATAAATTGGATTTAAAAATATGTTCTCAGGAGTTTTTAGTTTTTAGATCCCCAAGTTTTAGAATTAGAGTTTTCTCTTAGTTTTTGAGTTTTTATTGTAGACTTTGAGGATTTCTAAATTTAATGTTGAGGATTTGAAAGTGGGTCTTTGAATTTAACCCTTGGAAAACATTGTAAAGGCTTGGAGACTCTTACCTAGCTGATGGCTAATCGAGTTGGTAATTGTTTTTACCTTTTTATGATGTTTAGCTAAAACCCCAAATCTTGGGGTGTGATCATGTGATTATGGGCTGAATTAGCTTATGAAAATTGTTAATTACTAATTTAAATGCTTAGTTGAAGAGGGTTTAATTGATAGCTATGTTTTAAACTAAGAATTGTAGTTGCAAATGCAATTCGAACTTAGAATTATGGGCTTGCTTGAAAAAGAGGTTTTATAATCAAGGCTTTCAATTGATGATTGTAGTTATTGGGTTGATATGGATTTAGCTCGAAAGAGTAAATTATAAATTTTATTCTACCCATCTAGCTCGAGAGAGTGGATGAATTAAGGTGTGGGCTGTTCTTATTTGCTAAGCTTGTTAATGCTCGAAAGAAAATCACCTAGTTCATAATAGTTGTTCAAGAGAAAGTTATTGCATCTATAGGCTAGCCTACCTACTGATATTTAGCTATTTATTAGTAATTTTAATTACCCATACAATGAAATTTGCCTATAATCGATCACATCCCGAGAATCCCTCTCTAAATTGTTATTTCCTTAGTGTTTGATTGTATTGTAGCTGATAATTGCAAATCCAAACCCCCATCTGACATTCGTTGTCACCCCTTTAGATTTGTTTGTTTGTATGTTTTTGATAATTTCTATTCCTATAACTGATTAGACTATGTTTGCACTTCGTAATTGAATTTGAACATGTACCACTCCCTGTGGGTTCGACCCCAACCTTTCGTTGGGTTTTATACTAGTTAACAATCGTTTACACCTACAATTGGATGAGGTGTACTTGAAATATTAATCATTATACTAAATATATTCTCCGCGAATTAAAAAAATTAACAGACAAAAGATCACAACTTAAGCTTAGTTGAACTTCAATCATCTTCTATCTAAAACCTATATGTAAATTATGCCATATATATTCTTTGCAAGTTAAAAAATATAACGGTGAGAAGGTCACAATTAAAATCTAGTTGTATTTTTAATTAGTCCTACACGTAAATTTATGTTGTACTATATATATTACTTGCTAGATAAAAGTTTAACGGCCAAGCCAATTGATTCGATTTTCTCAAAATCAACGAGTGGACTTAAAATCATAGATCCATTTTGTGATCCACGCGACTCAAACAAGAATCCTATCTCTTACCCACCCAGTGTTGTTCTGATTGAATTTCAAAGATATCGCTCGCTGTCAAAGAGCATTTTGTGAAGTGTTCTCCTGCCCCTGTCACTAGAGATAAAATCAATTGGAAATCGTGATCAGAGTCGTGGTTTGAAGATGATGATTTGAAGATTCATTCGACAAAGAAGGGTGTCTTGGTTGCCGATATCCAGGTTGATGAATCATTCCACCTGGCAATAGCAAAAGTGGAGTTTGGCACAGGTTAAGACGAAAGCAAGGAGGAATTCCACTTTGGAAAGGAAAATGGCAGTTCCAAATGAAGGACCCTCGGACAAGCTTCCCGGTGTCCAAGTGTCAAGTCCTGAGGGCTTGTGTCCGCTAAACACAATTTAAACATTGCTATCTATTTTATCGTATTTTACTAACCATAATAAGTAAGTTTATGTCATACTATATCTTTTGCAAGTTAGTAAGCTTAACATACAAAAGATCACAATTAAAACCTAGTTCAAGCTTCTATCCTTAACTATATATAAAAAAAAATAAAAAAAATTAATTATCTCTCCCTAACCCTATTTCCTCTCTTCCAAAAAAAAAAAAATAATCTTGATCCAAGATATGTTATATACATGGGGATAACTTTTTCTTTCCTTTTTCTGTTTTGTTTTTCACATATATTATATTTTTAAAGAAAAAATTGTCATCCAGGGAGAACAACTTTTTTATAGCATTTGATTATAACGAAGAAAGAAGTACCACTTTTGATAGTTAAACCACATAAAATAAATCTTAAGCAAAGAAATTTCAACCTGCCTAGCAATATTTGGATTAAATATCCTCTTTAATTTTCTAAAGAAAATAATAGTCTTCTCACTTAAACATTCATTCATCATTATTTTGTTTTTATTTTACTATCATAATCATAAATATGGCAACAACACAACTCAATTCAAAGAAATTCTGATCTATCAAAACATTAGAGTCATAGTAAAAGTTGAGAACCAATTCATAACTTATCCAATGTTCTAATAGTAAAACACATAAAATTAAGGAGGTTGAAATCAAAACATAAGTGCTAACTTAAATGAAGACAAGTACAATATATTTTGTGTTTATTATAATGTTCTCATACTTTAATTAACATAACACAAAAAAGTACTACTGTCAAACCAAAGTACATACATTTCTACTAATAATTAATATATCATAGATCCTTATAAGTTGTTGTGGTGTTGATTTCAATCTTGAACATGAATGTCGAAAGATGTCTAATCATGTAAATTCATTATCTCATCATCATTCAAGCTCAGTAACTCAAAAAATGAAGGACTCTGTCGAATGCCAAATGAGCCATTAATATTTTTCTCCATTGGCACTGATGCCCTCATTGAGGGGATATTCGTCGAAGGGTCTATTTATGGTGCCATTGGAGGAACAAGCAATGGTGAAGACATTGGATAAACCATTGGATAGGCCATTTTAGGAGACCTTTGTGAAGATAACAAAGAAAGAGCCTACGAATGATCCACAAGTGGAACCATTTGAGGAGGAGTCCTCAAAGGGAACATTAATTGAGGTACTTGAGCAGGAGCGCTTGAAAGAGCCATCAATGGATCCGTCAGAGGAACCATCGATGTTTGAGTAACATTAGGAACCAAATTAAGAGGAGCCCTTGGCCACTTGAAGTTGGTCCCACTAGGTACAGTAGATGAAACCAAAAGAGGAATCTCAGATAGTACCAGAGCATCAACAGGGGCCAAAAGAGGAGCCCATGACATGTAGAAGTTGGTCCCACCAGAATCCACCTATCTAGTAATAGGTTGAGGAGCATTTGATGTAGAACCTTCTTCGTGAGTTTTTTCTTTGATCCCATCATTTATCAGTTTGAGGTTTTTATTGATCACATAACAGAGATCGTTGAGATCTTCTGGGTGCTTACTATTGGGCATCTCTTCACCATTCAACAATCCATAATCTGGTTTGTATACTCCATTTTCTTGTTTTCCTTCCATACCTTCTCAAGTTCTTTCTAAATTTTCTCGATCCTTCTCATGGTTATCTTTTCTTGTGTTTTCATGTTTTTTTATCTCTTCTCCTCTGGAAGATCGATAAACTTTGTAAAGATGCCGGTAGCAGCTTTATGATTTGGAAACACCTCAGGTTCATTGTGGTAAGGGCTACTGACTAAGGTAGCCAATTCAACATCGCAAAGGGTGTTGAGTTCACGAGCCTTGGTTAAAAATCCCTTTTGTCATTTTCTATATGAGACTCTCCTCTCAGTGCCATTTTCCATGAAAGCCAACTTCACTTTGTTTCTAACCATGGTTAAAAATGAGGAAGAGAAGGAGAAATGTGTTTATTAGGATATGGGGGATGAAATGGATTTATTATTCTTATCGTTGTTGTGTGTTTCTTCTCTAAGAATTGCCTCCTATTTATTGGGTACAATTTTTTTAAAAATAATTTGAATTAGAGGATACTTAGTTGTCATGGGTACTATTTTGGCATAAAAATAAATGAGGGTAGATTTTATATCAAAGTAGATTCTATCATCTTGAGAGTAATATAGTTATGACTCTAGTCTTATGTTGAACAAATCTTTTTTAGTCAAAATTTTCTTATTAGGAAAATAATTTAATTGATTTAGATCTAAGTAAGTATTATCTATTAAAAAAAAAATGGCGATAGAGTATTAACAAATGCTTTTTTAAAGAAAGTTTGAAAATTTGTATATTTTAATTTATGAATGTAAAAGGATAAATACTGAAACTAGTGAAAATTTGAAATATTGGCCAAAAAATTTGAAATATTAATTTTAAAAATATTTGAATAATATAATAAACATTAATTTCATTATTAATAAAATTCAAATATTTATTGAATATTAAATGAAGATATGTGTATGATTATTCCCATTGCAATGCTTATAAAAGAATATTATAATTTTTTCCAATTTCGGAAGAAACCATATTTAGTAGAAATGTTATATTGCTTTCAATTATATTAAAAATCAAATCATGCTCAAATTTTAATTTTGTTACATTAAAAAAAATCTGAATCAGTTTCAAGGAAAATTAGTACATAATTAATTGCACAAGACACTTACCAAACTAATGTGTTTACACATATTGAGGAAATAACAAAGAATTTTGTTTCATTTTTAGAATAGTATTGAATTATATTAAAAATTCAAATCATTCTCAAATTTTATTTTTGTTACATTAAAAATTTTCTAAATTAGTTTCGAGCAAATGCAATACATAAAATAATTGCACAAAACACTTACCAAACTAATGTGTTTACACATATTGAGGAAAGAAAAGTGACTTTTGTTTCATTTTAAGAATAACATTCAATTATATTAAAAATCAAATCATGCTCAAATTTAGTTTTTGTTACATTAAGAAAGAATTCTAAATTAGTTTCAAGCAAAAACAATACATGAAATAATTGCACAAGATACTTATCAAACTTATGTGTGTAAAAGAAAAGAGAATTTTGTTTCATTTTAAGAATAGTATTCAACTATATTTAAAATCAAATCATTCTCAAATTTGTTTTTGTTACATTAAAAATATTTCCAAATTAGTTTTGAGCAAAAGCAATACATAAAATAATTGCATAAGACACTTACCTAACTAATGTGTTTACACATATTGAGGAAAGAAAAGTGAATTTTGTTTCATTTTAAGAATAGTATTCAATTATATTAAAAATCAAATCATGCTCAAATTTTGTTTTTGTTACATTAAAAAAAATTCTAGATTAGTTTCGAGTAAAAGCAATACATAAAATAATTGCACAAGATACTTACCAAACTGATCTGTTTACACATATTGACGATAGAAAAGAGATTTTTATTTCATTTTAAGAATACTAATCAAGAAGAAGATGAGGAAATAGACGTAGACTGACTTACTAATATTTTATGAAATGAAAATAGATATTTTATGATGATTTTTTCTCCTATATATCCACTAAGTTAAATTTTAATTATTTTAGGCTCTATATTTAAATTTATCAGATCTTTTCTAGTTAATGTCTATTTGTATAGGTCAAAGCTAAAGGACATAGCATAAATATATTTAATTTATGTCGTATATTATGATTTTGTCACATCAGGTTTAACAGTTAAAAGTTCATAATTTAAACTTAATTAGTGAATTCTTCTTTCTCCAAATTAGTTTTTAGTTTCAATCAATAAAGTTTCTCTATCAAGAAATAAAAAAGTCTTGAATTTTGGGCTTAGGTTAATCTCTACAGTCACGCAAGTTTCATGTTCCTTGTCATGTCTTTCCCTTATCAACGCAATAAAAAAGTCTACTAGTGTAAGTAAAAATGAAAGAACAAACAACAATCACATATACAATCACTATATTTTTTGTGAGTTAAATTTAATGGGTTTATAAGGTTACAATTTAAACCTAGTTGATCTTTGTTCTTTTCATATTCATGCTACAATTATGAGAAGAAATATGGCATATTATAACATTGCAAATGGATATTTAATGGCTAAAAGGTCACAATGTAATTTAAACCTAGTCGAATCTTTCGTCATTTTTTATTAACCCTATAAGTAAATATGTCATATGATGAGTCCGAGATTTTGACTCATTTAAGGCTTTGTTTTGATAGTATAAGTGTCCTCAAATGCCTGTTTTACGCTTTAAACTAATGTTAAAGTGCTGATTTGCAGCTATAAAGGCTAAGGAGCAAGGCAAGGATATTACCAGATAAAAAAGAACTAAAAAGTGGAAGAAGTGAAGAAAAGCGATCCTGGTGAATGCCAAGACCACTCGGCGCAACGCCTAGTGGTGCTTTAGCTAGCCCAAAGTTTCAGTGTGTCAGCCTTAGAAAAAACCAAGTTGACGAAGAACTAGCAGTCGACGAATCGCCGATCGGTTCCGCAACAACAAACTGGATCGCCCAAAGGTACAGGACTTGGGATGCTGAGGACCAATGCAAAATGGCGATGGAAGAGAGCAAAAGGCGGATCGCCGAACCACTCGGTAAGGCGAGACTTATTCCGCCGAGTGGAATTTTAGGCTAAAATGCAGGCAACTATAAATTGGATTTAAAAAGAAGTTCTTAGGACTTTTTAGTTTTTGGATCCCCAAGTTTTAGGATCAGAGATTTCTCTTAGTTTTTGGGTTTCTATTGTAGACTTTGAGGATTTCTAAGCTTAATTTGAGGATTGGAAAGTGGGTGTTTGAATTTAACCCTTGGAAAACATTGTAAAAACTTGGAGACTCTTACCCAGCTGATGGCTAATCAAGTTGGTAATTGTTTTTACCTTTTTATGATGTTTAGCAAAAACCCCAATTATTGGGGTGTGATCATGTGATTATGGGCTAAATTAGCTTATGGATATTGTTAATTACTAATTTAAATGCTTAGTTGAAGTGGATTTAATTGATAGTTATGTTTTAAACTAAGAATTGTAGTTGCAAATACAATTCAAACTTAGAACTTTGGGCTTGCTTGAAAAAGAGGTTTTATAATCAAGGCTTTCAATTGATGATTGTAGTTATTGGGTTGATATGGGTTTAGCTCGAACGAGTAAATTCTAAATCAGATTCTACCCATATAGCTCGAGCGAGTGGATGAATTAAGGTGTGGGTTATTCTTATTTGCTAAGCTTGTTGATGTTCGAAAGAAATCACTTGATTCGTAATAATTGTTCAAGAGAAAGTTATTGCATCTATAGTCTAGCCTACCCGCTAATATTTAGCTATTTATTAGTAATTTCAATAACCCATACAATGGAATTTGCCTCTAATAGATCACATCCCGGGAATCCCTCTTGAAATTGTTATTTCCTTAGTGTTTGATTGTATTGTAGGCGATAATTGCAAATCCAAACCCCCCATCTGACATTCGTTGTCACCCTTTTAGATTTTTTTGTTTGTATGTTTTCGATAATTTCTATTCCTATAACTGATTAGACCACGTTTGCACTTCATAATTGAATTTGAACACGTACCACTCCCTGTGGGTTCGACCCCAACCTTTCGTTGGATTTTATACTAGTTAACAATCGTTTACACCTAGAATTGGATAAGCTGTACTTGAAACGTCAATCATTATACTAAATATATTCTCCGCGAGTTTAAAAAAATTTTAACATATAAAAGATCACAACTTAAGCTTAGTTGAACTTCAATCATCTTCTATCTAAAACTATATGTAAATTATGTCATATATACTCTTTGCTAGTTAAAAAATTCAACGGTGAGATGGTCACAATTTAAACGTAGTTGTATTTTTAATTAGTCTTATATGTAAAATTTATGTTATAATATATATATTACTTGCAAGCTAAAAGTTTAACGGCCAAGCCAATTGATTTAATTTTCTCGAAATCAACGAGTGGACTTGAAATCATATATCCATTCTGTGATCCATGGGACTCTGACATGAATCATATATCTTACCCACCCAATGTTGTTCTGATTGAATTTCAAAGATATTGCTCGCTATCAAAGAGAATTTTGTGAAGTGTTCTCCTGCCCCTGTCACCTGTGATAAAGTCAACTGGAAATCGTGATCGAAGTCGTGGTTTCAAGATGATGATTTGAAGATTCAGTCGACAAAGAAGGGTGTCTTGGTTGCCGATACCGAAGTTGATGAATCATTCCATCTGGCAACAGCAAAAGCGGAGTTTGGTACATGTCAAAGGCGAAAGCAAGGAGGAATTCTACTTTGGAAAGCAAAATGGCAGTTCCAAATTAAGGACCCTCGAACAAGCTTCCCGGTGTCCAAGTGTCAAGTCCCGAGGCCTTGTGTCCACCGAACACTATTTAAACATAGTTATCTCTTTTATCTTATTTTATGAACCATAATAAGTAAGTTTATGTCATACAATATCTTTTGCAAGTTAGTAAGTTTAACATACAAAAGATCACAATTAAAATCTAGTTCAATCTTCTATCCTTAACTATATATAAAAAAAAATGAATTGTCTCTCCCTAACCCTATTTCCTCTCTTCCAGAAAAAATAATAATCTTGATCCAAGAAATGTTATATATGTGGGGATAACTTTTTCTTTTCTTTTTCTATTTTTTTCATATATATTATATTTTTACAGAAAAAACCGTTATCCGGGGAGAACAACTTTTTTTATAGCATTTGATATAACGAAGAAAGAAGTAGCATATGATAGTTAAACCACATAAAAAAAAACTTAAGCGAAGAAATTTCAACCTGCCTAGCAATATTTGGATTAAATATCTTCTTTAATTTTCTTAAAAAAATAATAATCTTATCACCTAAACATTCATTCATCATCATTTTGTTTTTATTTTTCTATCATAATTATAAATTTGGCAACAATACAACTTGATTCAAAGAAATTCTGATCAATTAAACATTAGAGTCATAGTAAAAGTTGAGAGGCAATTCAGAACTTATCCAATATTCTAATAGTAAAACACATAAGATTAAAGAGGTTAAATCAAAACATAAGTGCTAACTTAAATGAAGACGAGTACTATATATTTTGTGTTTATTATAATGTTCTCATACTTTAATTAACATTACACAAAAAAGTAGTACTATCATGGTTAGAAATCTATATGAAATCAAAGTACAGACATTTCTACTAATAATTAATATATCATAGATCCTTATAAGTTGTTGTGGTGGTGATTTGGATCTTGAACATGAATGTCGAAAGATGTATCATCAAGTAAAGTCATTATCTCATCATCATTCAAGCTCAACAACTCAGAAAATGAAGGACTCCGTGGAATGCCAAATGAGCCATTAACAGTGTTCTCCATTGGCACTGATGCACTTATTGAGGGGATATTAGTTGAAGGGTCTATCTGTGGTGCCATTGGAGGAACAAGCATTGGTGAAGACATTGGATAGGCCATTTCAAGATACCTTTGTGAAGATAACAAAGAAGGAACTTGCGAAAGATCCTATCATGACCCAATCCACCGGGTCGTGCGGGCACCTACATACTAACACCAAAGTAGAAGAACCCTCATATCGCAATAATCAAACATGCGGAAAAATTAAAGAAAATGGAGATAAATATACTAACAGGATTTTATAAATAAGAACCTTTAAAACAATTTCGATTAAGACTTGTAAAGTAATTAACACCCCAGAATCTAGTCTAAACAGGTACAAAACCTACTAAGAGTACAAAGCCAGACATGATAATGAAAAGACACAACTCCCACCATGCGGAAGGAAAAATAGAAGCTGATGGATATTTATCTTCGTCTTCACCTATGAAACATCACTGATCCTACAACCACACTATGCAAAAAAGGCATAGCAAAAGTAGTATCAGTACACAATGACACGTACTGGTAGGCATCATCCGTCATCTCGACACCCACCACATAATATAAGAATTCAACTAGCAAGAACATAAAAAAAAACCACTCGCTCATCCACCTTTACTCTCTCTCGAATAGCTCCAAATTACACTAGTACCCTTACTACTAACCACCATCTCAGTCCACCTACTTACTAAGTTCTTGATCATAGTCTAACCGTTCTACCTCAAAGAAGAGTCCACCATTGCAACTACTAACATCCCGACTAACCACACATAACATACCCTTACCTTCTCTTCATCTTACCCAGTCCTTTCCACGTGGCACCTTTTATCTAGGCTTCCTAACCACTAACCACAAATTCCTTGCAACACCCGGACAACCTTTCTCTTAATTATTAGACACTCTTGAACCCCTGGCGCTTCCAACATACCGTATTTCATCCCATTTTGGGGCTTGCCCTTCCCGGTTCATTCACCAATGAGATACATAACAAGTTTACTCAACATAGTAGAACAATGAGATATAATTTCTTATAATCATTTAACAATTTCAGAGAGATACAATATCAATTATCATTTATGAATAACATACAATTCCACAATTATTAAGATATACAATTATGTCAAGTCAATGGTCCTCTTATGGAACACAAACCCAAACTATTAGCATACCGAAATGTGGTACCCGATCCAATATTTATGTCGGAA
The DNA here is from genome assembly GCA_035578085.1 of Solanum pinnatisectum. Classification (NCBI taxonomy): domain Eukaryota; kingdom Viridiplantae; phylum Streptophyta; class Magnoliopsida; order Solanales; family Solanaceae; genus Solanum; species Solanum pinnatisectum. Next base: position 36,886,618 of record CM069076.1, on the reverse strand, counting down.
TGTGGCAACCGATCCATATAATTATGCCGGAAGTGGCAACCGATCCATATAATTGTGTCAGAATATGGCAACCAATCCATATAATTATGCCGGAACGTGGCAACCGATCCATATAATTATGCCGGAACGTGGCAACCGATCCATATAATTATGCCGGAACGTGGCAACCGATCCCAGTTAGTGTGTCAGAACACAACACCCGATCCATTCAACAAACCACAATCACAATCATGTATATTGTCACAATCATACAACAAGAGATGATTCATGGTATGTAGTTCTTCATTCATACTTATTTACATTAGGTTTGATCACAATGCTTTATTCAAGTACACCCATGCATCATAATGCAATAATCGTCAACATATATCACGTAACCAAGAAATCAAACCCTCACCTAGCCCTAGTTCATCGTCTAAGGCTTCTTCCTAGGATTTAATCATCTCTTATTCGGTGCATGAAGGCCTATGCCTAAATCTTACCATTGATTACATTATACTACACAGTGAGCACAGATTTATGACTACTCAATTAATAAACGTGCCCTACATGGGCGCCAAGCAGCTACACAAGGTTTTTGGCTTCGATTCTTGTTTCCGAACTTCGTGATAGTGATCTTGATCAGAAAACTGAAATCCATCGATCTCCTTATGCTAGAAATCTAATTCTCCTTCCTTCCCAAGCTTAGAGCAACTTTTTGGGGGTTTCTAGGGTAGTTTACGTCTAAATTAGGTGTTTTAGGAAGAAAGAGAAAACAAGATTTCATGTTATGTACATTCTTTCTTGCCTATCCTGCTCTAGCGCCTGCTTACCCTGTCGTGGTGCCGCCGCCCTACCGGCATCTGGTCCACCCTGGCTATAAACCCCAGAAAATTTTTGAACTAAAACTCGAACCATTCTTCATTGTGAGTAGGATTTTACCAAGACATTTAAAATTTCTTAAGTATTAAGGTTAGGTCACTAGATGTAGCACCATGAGTTCCAAAAAGAACTAAATTGGAAATAGCAAAATCTGAAATTTTGCAAGTTATGCTTAAGTTATGAGTTTTAGGTCAACTTCAAACGACGGTAACTCTCAGTGCAGGATGAGTTAGGTGGGATACAACATAAATAATGAAAGTTCTTTGAATTATCTTTCCAACGTCACCGAGTTTGCTAAATTTTGAGCTCATATGAGGGAGATATGCCTGATTGAAGTCAGGCAGTCCAATTAAGGAAAGTTACCCGAAAATATGAGGGGTATTTTGGTCTTTTCCTTATCAAATCAGATTTAATTCGTTTTTTGTAAGGTTTTAAGGTTCTAATCCTATTAGGTTCAGTTTTATAATCCTAATATACGCCTAGGATTTTAGTTGAGAGTTCCAGAAGAGAAAGGAAGAGAAAAGAGGAGATGATCAAAGCCTTCGTCCAAGAAATTCAAGATTTCGTCAAGAACGTAGTTCTTTGAGGTATGTAAGCTATCATAGTGTTGGGTTCGTTTATCCACACGCCAATCATGAGTTTCTTTTCTGAATCTATCTATAAATATTGAGAAATTTAATTTCTTCATAAATTCTTGATAAGTGTTCTTAAAGTTTCCTTATCGATTAAGTTTTGATGTAAGATTCTACTAGGTCAACTTCAAACGACCATATCTCTCAGAATATAAAGAATTACGTGAACCATAATCTATTAAATTAAATTTATTTAAATCTACTTTCCAACGCCACAAATTTTGCGTCAATCCAATTTCTGAGTAAAAAGTTATGACTATTTTAGTAACCTATACGGTGCTGTTACAAATTTAGCCGGCAGGAAAACATTAAAAAGGGTTGTTTTTGTTCTTTTACCTCCAAGAAAACCTTAAACGAATTTCTTGACTAATAAAAGGCTCAAAACAATTAGATTTTCATCTTTTAATCCAACATTCTCTTCTCTCTCAAACCCTAGGGCAAAACCCTAAGGAAAAATTAAAGTAGAAGACTCCATTCAAGATTCTTTCAGTCTTTTTCAAGATTCTTCTTCAAGGTAAATTTTATCCAAGAATTCCATTACTTCTAACTAAAGTTCCTCCATACAATTATGAATCACTAGTGAAAATAATAAATCTTGGCCATAGAGATTTCAAGAAACTAATTCAAGAATCTCAAGAAAAGTTTTCTTGATTGTTTACCTTCAAGCTAGGGTTTCAAGGTTTCTAATCAAGTTCTTCTTCAAGATTCTTCAAGAACCTTATTTTTTTTTCAATTATGTAAGGCTATCATAGTGTTGGACTAGTTCGTCCTCACGCCCTGCATCTACTTTCAAATCAGTAAAAGAGAAATCTAGGATTCTACCCCAAGATTTGAGAATTCTTAAGCTAAGTTGATTTTGAATTCTTGAATTCCCGATTCTTTTAAAAATGCTCTATTCCAAATTATTGAGTTTCTATATTTTTATTGAGATCCTTGAGTTTATTTGCTCATGTCTATAATTCAGTATGAACCCTATTTTGAGTTATATATCTTGAGAAGTTTTTCAAAGCCAACACTTGAGTTTTAAACTGAGTTTTGAGGAAGTAAGCATGAGAATGAGAAGATTTGTATACATGAGTTTCATAATGTTCTTTAGACCCTTGAGTCGAGTCGTTCATGCTCATAAATTCTGCATGAACACCATATATTGTGTATCTTCGAAAGGAGTAGCATCTTCAAGTTCTAAGTCTTTGAGCATTGAATTCCTAATCCTTTTGAGATTATATTCCTACTGATGGGACTACTACATGTTACCTATGAAGCCCTTGAGTTGAGTTGTTCATGCCATAATTCTGCATGAACCATATGAGTTGAGCAGTCTAGAGATGAGTAGTATCATTGAGTCTCAAGTTCTGAGTACTGAGCTTTTTTAATTCTATTAAGATTCCTATGTTGAGTCGTTCATGTTCATAATTCCACATAAACCGTACAATTTGAGTTATAAATTTTAAAAAGTTTTTTAAAACCAACACTTGAGTTCGTAAATTGAGTTTTGAGAAAGTAAAGATGAGTTTTGAGAAAAGAGTTTTCTAAAACATGATTAGTATGACAATCGAGTAAGTCATCAATGTATGAGCAGTATGGTATCTAGATATACCATCAATGTTTATGTAGTATAACTTCTCGAGTCATCAATGATCATATTATAATATTATTTTGAAATATTTTTGAGAAAGAGCAGAGTTGAGTTCATTTTCTTTAAAAATGATATATGGGAACTAAGTATTTTAAAGAGTAAATGTTTTCACATTTAAGATGAGAGGAAACTAAGATTTCCAAAAGAATTTTAACTATTTGAGTACCATCTCTTTTAAGAGAAAGATTTTTGAGTAATAATCTCAAACCACAGAAAAAGTTTTTTTTTTTTAAACATATGAGCTAGTATATTTTGGGAGTAGTATTGAGCACCAATATGAGGGAGAGTTCAGATAACTCACAGCCCCATCAACCATATAGCCAACGTGGGTAGAAAGGGTCATACTTTTTAGATGAATACTTAATGTTTTTTAGCATAGACAAGTGGATCCACTTAGTGAGTAGGTCTTATACCCTGGCAAAGTATAGGAAAATTCTGGAAGCATGGGCGAGACGTTGTATCATCACATAGCTCATAGTGATGGTTGTCGGTTAGAGAAACTCTCATAGAGATATTTGTATTTTTATATACACAAAGTTTACTTGTATTTCATATATAAATAGAGTTTATATTGTATCCTTGCATACAAACTAAGTATATTGTATTCTTAAATACATTGAGTTGTTTTCTACTGTTTTAAAAGCTTTCCATATATTGCATCTCTTATTATTGCTTTATATTGAGTTGAGTATCCAGAGTTGAGTATGCAGAGTTTGAGTACCAAGATTCGAGTGTCTTATCATTGAGCTGATCCTTATTTCATTGAGTTGTATATCTTATTATTGAGTTGAGCCTTATTTCACTGAGTTGAATATTTTATCTTTGAGTTGAGTATCTTATTCCTGAGTTGAGTTTGTTGAGTGAGTTGAGAAGAGGTAAGTATGTTTCCTTTTTATCAAGTTCAAGCTTATGTTATGCTTTAGAATTCCCCTTACATGCTCGTACATTCCATGTAGTGAGCCATTTGACCTGCATCATTTCATGATGTAGATAGAGGTAAGGGTCATCAACAGACGCTTCGTTGATACCACATGCAGTTCGAGTTAGCTATGGTGAGCCTCCTTGCTTTCGGAGGATTTTATTTACTTTTCAGTTTTTTCAGGATGTCGTGGATCTTATTCCGACTTCCATCCTTTTCAGTTAGAGGCTTTGTGGATAGACTTTAGAGTTTGAGAAGTTTGTTTCATTTATCTTATTAAATGTATTAAAGACTCGAGTGCCTATTGTTGGCTAGTTGAATATTCCTTTTTTTTATTTGAGTTGTTCATTTGAGTTAATGATTTGCAAAGTTGAGATTTATTGAATTTTATTCAGTTCTTAAGCTTTGTATGCTTGAGTTAGTCTTCCACTTGTAGTCAGCCAGGATGACGGTTCGCTTGGGGACCAATACTGGTTCTCGAATGCCGACCACTTCCAGAGTGTAGGCTCGGGTCGTGACATTGGCGGGACAGTGGCCTAGTAATTTCCCGAAGTTTTGCTTTTCCTAAATAACAACAGTTCAGGTTGTTACAGATACACAAGTGGAACCATTTGAGGAGGAGTCCTCAAAGGGAACATTAATTGAGGCACTTAAGCAAGAGCGCTTGAAAGAGCCATAAATGGAGCCGTCAAAGGAACCATCGATGTTGGAGTTACATTAGGAACCAAATTAAGAGGATCCATTAGCCTCTTGAAGTTGGTCCCATTATGTACAGTAGATGGAACCAAAAGAGGAATCTCGGATAGTACTGGAGCATCAACAGGGGCCAAAAGAAGAGCCCATGACATGTCGAAGCTGGTCCCACCAGAATCCATCGGTCTAGCAATAGGTCCAGCTCCTTCCTTACCTTCTCAAGTTCATTCTCAATTTTCTCGATCCTTTTTATGGTTATCTTTTCTTGTGTTTTCATGTTTTTTTATTTCTTCTCCTCTGGAAGATCGATAAACTTTGTAAAGATGTCGGTAGAAGCTTCATGATTTGGAAACAACTCAAGTTCATTGTGGTAAGGGCTATTGACTAAGGTAGCCAATTCAACATTGCAAAGGGCATTGAGTTCACGAGCCTTGGTTAAGAATCCCTTTTGTTGTTTTCTATATGAGACTCTCCTCTCAGAATTATTTTTCATGAAAGCCAACTTCACTTTCTTTCTAACCATGGTTAAAAATGCGGAAGAGGAGGAGAAATGTGTTTATTAGGATATGGGGGATGAAATGGATTTATTATTCTTATTGTTGTTGTGTGTTTCTTTGCTAAGAATTGCCTCCTGTTTATAGGGTACAAATAAATTTTTAAATAATTTGAATTAGAGAATACTTAGTTGTCATGGGTACTATTTTGGCATAAAAATAAATGAGGGTATATTTGATATCAAATTAGATTCCATCATCTTGAGATTAAAGTAGTTATGACTTTAGTCTTATGTTGGACAAATCTTTTTTAGTCAAACTTTTCTTATTAGGAAAATAATTTAATTGGTTTAGATCTAAGTAAGTAGTATCTATAAAAAAAAATGGCCATAGAGTATTAACAAATGTTTTATAAAGAAAGATTGAAAATTTGTATATTTTAATTTATGGATGTAAAAAAGATAAATATTGAAACAAGTGAAAAATTAAAATATTGGCCAAGAAAATTGAAATATTAATTTTAACAATATTTAAATAATATAATACAAATTAAGTTAATGATTTATAAAATTAAAATATTTTTTGAATATTAAATGAAGATATGTGTATGATTATTATCGTTGCAGTGCTTATAAAAGCACATTATAATTTATTCCAATTTTGGAAGAAATCATATTTAGTAGAAACTTTATATTGATTTCAATTATATTAAAAAGTCAAATCAAGCTCAAAGTTTAGTTTGTTTTTTTTTTTACATTAAAAATATTTCTAAATTAGTTTCAAGGCAAATCTGTACATAAAATAATTACACTAGACACCTACCAAACTATAGTGTTTAAAGGTATTGAGGAAAGAAAAATAGAAAATTATTTCATTTTAGAATAGTATTCAATTATATTAAAAACTAAACCATGCTCAGATTTTGTTTCTTGTTACATTAAAATTAATTCTAAATTATTTTGGACGCAAATTAATCTATAAAATAATTGCACATGACACTTACCAAACTAATGTACTTTTGTTTCATTTTAAGGATTGTACTCAAGAAGAAGAGGAGGAAATAGTCATAGACTGTCTTACTAATATTTTATGGATTTAAAATAGACATTTTATGATGACTTTTCTCCATTATGTTGTGGTTGAATTATGAAATTCTGTAAAAATTATGCTGGCTCTGTTACAAGAGCTGAAATATATCATTACTTTATGGCCTTAGATTAGCATGGAAATATGGAGGTTATACAACATATCAAAATTAGTAACTCTCGATACACTAACATCTTAAATAAGTGCACAGAATTGATCTGCCCTTATCATGTTGTTTTATTAATTTGTTGGATGTTGTATCCTAGTCGGACTGTTTTGTGATTGTATCGAATTTGTGATGCTTAAATTGTGTTTAAATCAGTCTTATTTTTTATTTTTTATTCTCATTAGAAGATTCTTATTTTATTTTATGATAAGATTGAGTGACTGTGCCCGATAGATAAAATGACAACTTTCGTAAGGACAAATCGTCATTTGGTTGAGAGTATATGTTATGAGGGGTTTGTGTGGTGAAGCCTGAGTAGTCATATCTCGAAGGGATGTATGAACTTGCTCAGTGATGGATATGGTGACATTTTTTTTAGGGTGAATCGGCGTCTTTTTGGGATGATATGATTTGTTTGGTACAAATCTTGCAATGAAGAAAGAAAAAGTGGGCACCCCCTCAAAATTATTGAAATTGAATGCATGATGGGAATAATCTTGTGACAACTCTTTAATTGACTACCTTTGTGATTTTTGACTCATTGGTGGTTATAAAGCATGATGCCATTTGCTCTTGTGAGGAAGTAAAAATTCAATCATCTTGATTAATTTGCATGGCATATGTGGTGAGGTTGTTGAATAAACTCTTGTATTTACTTGTTCCATCTAGAACTTGTCCGATTAGTCTTTCAATGTTGGTCTTGATTGCTTTTAATTGGAGAAATGACCTTAGGCTTTCTTTGTGATTTTTGAGAAGCCCACTTTACCTAAAAGCCCTATCATTGCACTAAATGTATCCCTAGTTGACCCCTTTTGAGCTTAATATTGTGTTTCTTTGACAACCACATTACAAGCCCTACTCTTTTGAGAAAAACAAAACCTCTTTTCAACCGTTCCCTCTTTGAACTCTAAAAGTTAAAAATTGAGTCTAAAAGTCTGAATTAGGGGTGATGAAAACCTATAAAGGTAATGCTAACCACATGGCTGCTTGAATACCCTTCTCCATAGAGAAGGCCCATAAAATAGTAACCTAATCTTCTTACGTAACTTTTAAGAGTTTTATTCTACTTTCGTAAGGGGTCCTCCTAAGGATGTCACAAGTCATATTTTGAGAGAAAAGAGCCCAATAGAGAAGAAAGATGTGATATTATTTGCAAAACCAACTCTAAGGGTGTGTTTTGTATGAAGGAAAATATTTTTCAATTTTCTCATGTTTGGTTGGGTAAAATGTTTTGGAAAATATTTTCTAAATCAACTCATTTTCCTCAAATTTAAGGAAAAATGATTTCCCTTCAAAAATTAAGGAAAACATTTTCCAAAACTTTCGTCCAACTTCAAATTACAATTTTTTTGTTGAAAAAATCAAATTTTTTGTTGAAAAAATAAATTTAAAGCATATTTTTTAAAAAATATTTTACAACTTGATTTTTTTATTTTTTTACCCAACTCTCACCCCTCCCCCCCCCTCCCTCAAGCCCCCTACAACCCCTCCCCCCCTCCCCCCCCTCCCCCCCCCTCCCGCAAGCCCCTACAACCCCTCCCCCTCCCCAAAAAAATAATTTAAAGTTTATTTTTAAAAATATTTCCAATTTCAAATTTTTATTTTCACCCCATCCCCACCCCCACCCCTACCCTTGACCCCAACCCCACCCCCACCCCCAAAAAAATAAATAAATTTAAAGTTCTTTTAAAAAAAAAAAAAATTTCCAATTTCAAAATTTTATTCTCACCCCAGCCCTATCATCGATCCCCAAAATAATAAATTTAAAGTTTGTTTTAAAAAATACTTTCAGTTTCAAATTTTAGTTTTTGCGCCCCACCCCCATTTAAATTTTGTTTGTGGAAAATATTTTCAATTTCAAATTTTTATTTTTTCACCCCACCCCACCGCGACCCCCATCAGCCCCCCACACCCCTCCAAAAAAAATATAAGTTTGTTTTTAAAAATTATTTTTAATTTTAAATTTTTATTTTTTTTACCCCATCTCACCCACCACCCCATCCGAAAAAATATTTAAGTTTATTTTTAAAAAATAATTTCAATTTCAATTCAAAAATTATTTTCTACTCTCTAGTAAAAATAAAAGATATCTTTTAAAAAATATTTTTTATTCATAAATCAAACCAAAAAAAATCTTTTCCGAAAAATATTTTCTACTCACCAACCAAACATGAGAAAATAAGTCAAAAATGTACTTATTTTTCAGGAAAACATTTTCCTTCATTCCAAAAACACCCTAAGTCTTTCTCTAAATCATTCACTAAGCCACTGGATTATCTAATAAAATAAAAACAAAGGTCCATGGAAATTGGGTAATGACTCGACTTCGAGGTAGATTAGGATTTACTCATCTTAGACTTGGTTAGTGATATGTTCTATGTCACATAATTGGGAGGAATAATATGTTTAGGTCTACAGATATGTAAATTTAGGTGTCTACCTTAAAAATAGCAGAAGCCAAATATTGTAGTTTATTTGTGATCTATCTGTAGGATAGTTATACGAAGGAGTATTTTGAAAATTACATAGAGTTTTAAAGACTACAACAAATTTAGAATGGGGAAAAAACTTAAGTATACAAATTAAGTACCTTAATTACCACTATATAGCAATAGCTTTTTTTTCACCTAACTAGCAATAGTTTTTTTTCAAAGTTAGGTTTTAATATTTTTTTTAAAAAATGTAATATTAAAAAAAAAAAACGTATCATTAGTGCTCCACGATTTTCTGTTGTTCCTTTTTTTTTTTCTCCAAATCTTTTACCTTCCAAGATTTACTCAGATTGGTTATATATATTGTCTCCTATTCATAAAAGGTTTCTTAACAAAAATAAAACTCTCTTTGTACTCCTTCTGGTCGACTGCTCAATCATGGATACCAATAATTATTCAATCTTAATTCAATATAAAGGGCATTGGGACGCATTAGGTATTATTGATAAATCAATATTTAATTGGTTTTTTTATGTGATTTTCTAATTGAAAAATCATGATCGTTATGGAGTATACTATGTTGGATATGGTTTTTTGTGTTACAATCTGGAAAACAACGATAAAAATCACTTTTATAAAATTAAATTTTGGCTATAATGACTCGTATATTTAATGGTGTAAAATAGCTTGTTGTTGTTATTAACCAATTCCCTTTTTTTTTTTTTGGTATTTATTCTCTGGTTTGTTTTGTAGGGTTTTGAGGTTTGGAATATAAAGCATATTTAATAATTATGTGTTTTGGTAATTTATTTGGTGAAAGAGATCGTTTTTAATTAGTGTAAATAGTGCACTGCCTGTTTGGTGTAATTCTGATTTTTTTGGTGTCATGCAGAGTGAATTTTTTTGAACATATTGATTCTATTGTGGTAGATTATTTGGTTTAGAAAGCATATTTAATGAACACCAACATTCTTTAATATTATTGGTATATTTCGCTGGTGTAATTTTTTGATTATATGTATTGAAGTATTTGATATGGTATATTAACTTGTTATTGATCTACCAGTTTGGTGTAATTCAGGTGTTTTTTGTGTAATTCTAAAGTGTTGTTTTTAAGTTCATTATACGATGTTCATATTGATTCTATTTTGGTAGATTATTTGGAGAAATTGCAGTATAACTTGATAGTGTAATTGATGTATTTTGTGGTACATATATTGAATAATTGTTAGTTTTTGGGTTATTCATAAACCCCATATTTGAGGTAAGCATTATCATGTAAGAAATAAATATTCTTTAAACCAAACTATTTAATTTGAATACATTGAAATCACCATTCTGTTTGACGAGATTGACTACGAATAAGTTTTTATCTAAAACAGGTCAGTACATTGAATACGATATTGAAGGAGTGACATATGATGCAAACATCAAATACGAAGGCTTAATTACTACTATTGTTTTCCAATTGGGTGTGGACACGACAATCTTTCATTTAGAACTGAAATATGTCATGAGTGCTCCATCTCCACGAATGAAAATTCATAACGATATGGGTGTCCAATCAGGCAGACCACCAAGTAACAATCGTAAGAAGGGATTCAACGAAGGAAAATTCAAAGAGGAGTAAAGTCACTTGTAGTAAATATGGTACATCAGGGCATAACAAAAAGAGTTGCCCCAGATTTGCTTATCAAAATTAACATTGATATATTATTTTCAACTATTTTTGTTGATGTTTTCTTGCAAAAAATCTGGATTTTCTTAAGAATGTTAAATGCACTTTTATCCAACTTTGGTTATTATTGTTGATTAGTTTATTCGTATTATTGGTGATTTGATTGTAGCATCATTGGTATTCTCGTGTTTGGCACACATGCTTACCTTCTAGTGTTTGTGTCACGATCCAGATCATCGTGATTGACACTCACACTAACACTTTGGTGGGAGAATCACTACTACAACCCAACCAAGCAAATAATCTAAAAACTAAGGCATTTAAATCAAACACTAAGGAAATAAAAATAGAATTCTCATAAACTCTAACAAAAGTCTAACAATAATAACTAACAATGCAGAAGAATGACCTAGAACCTGAAAGTCAATATACCAAAACATTCTAACAATGAACCAAGTATAAACAAGAAGGGATGCAACCACATACTAATGAGCTAACTAAAAAAAGGTCTAAGTCCGGAAATGGTGGACATAGATGAAAGAGAATTTCATGGCAACCCGGAAGAATTGGCTCACCCTTGAATTTGAACGACGATCACTGATCTTCTAAGCGAGATCTGTCAATAGCCGCTTGAAGATGCCCTATACTTAACAAAAATAAGAGCAAGTGCAAAATCAGTACACACCACAGTATACTTGTAAGATCACGCGGTTATCCCACTAGTGCAACATAAACAAGTCAAACAACATTATAATCACATGCATACATATCAACATCTATAGTATCATCAATATTTACAAACAACGAACAACTTCACATTTTATGTCAAATCATTAGTCCTCTCATGGAACCCAAACCCAAACAGTTAGCATGCCGGAACGTGGCAACCGATCTCATATTTATGCCAGAACGTGGCAACCGATCCCATTTTTATGACGGAACGTGGCAACCGATCCAAGTTAGTTATGCCGAAACGTGGCAACCGATCCCATTCACACACCATAATCACAATCACAAGTATATCATCAAGATCATACATTTAAGTCATGATTTCATGGCATTCATCAATTATCTATCTCATTTACTACAAGTGTGATCAACATTGCAACATTCATACATATACTAGTATCATAATGAAGCAAGAACAAGCATACATCACAGAATCATAGAATCACAACCATCACCTACCTCGAAACAAGCTTGAAACCCTAAGAAACTTGATATTTCCCTTTCCCGATTCGTTTTGCTTGTTCTTTGTCTACAACCAATCAATATAATACGGAAATCAATAAACAATTTATTAATTACCCGGATTACTAACAATTCTATGAACCCTAGGTCAAACCCATAATCCCAATTATCCAATTTAGGGTTGTTTCCACCATAGAATCTATAACAAAACCCTCCCCCATCAATATTCACCCATTCTATTACGTTCTACGAATCGAAAAATGGATTCGGGGAGTAAAAAGCTTACCTTTAGCCTCAAGAATGGTGAAAAATGAGTAGGAGTTGCCTGGGAGTCGTTCCTTAGCTCAAAAAGTAGAAAAGTGCATAATGAGGTCGTTTAGGGGTTTATAACGACTATAATTTGCATCAGGCCCGCCACAGCGGCCATGCCAAAGCGGCAAAACCCAACGCCAAAGCGACATTCTCCAGATAGAGAGTTATTTCAAGAATTCCAAAATTTCATTTCACAACACACCTCTAACCCACGACGCTCAGTAAATACCCTTTACACTAAGATCAATTCTGGGAGTTCTACTCGCCCGAATTTAATTTTATAAAGTCGTACGGATTCCTTAACGAGTTATCTAATTACTCATATAATCAAAATCATAATGATTCATTCGATTGTTACCAGATTTCCCTACACCTCAATGACTCTGATTTCGTTCAAATTTGGACAAGGTTGAAAAAATCCAAATACTACAAAAAAGTTTTCCGGCTCCAAATTTTCCCCCGTTGGCTTTTCTATAATGACGGGAACAGGTCGTTACAATAGATACCAATTTACCCATCACTCATCCCCGAGTGACAAACTTAGGAAAATAGGCTAAGGAAGGGAAGAAGTAGCACCTGAATCGACGAACAACTGGGGATACTTGTCTCGCATGTTTTTCTCGATTTCCCAAGTAGCTTCCTCAACTAGACGATGCTTCCGTTGAACTTTCGCAGACTTAATCTCCTTGGTCCTCAACTTGCATACATCACGATTAAGAATTCCAATCAGTTTCTCCTCATATTGGAGGTCCTTGTCTAACACAATTGAGTCCCACTTAATGATATAATCCCCGTCACCATGATACCTCTTTAACATGGATACATTTAATACCAGATGAACACTCGATAAATTATATAGTAAAGCTAATTTATACGCTACCGGCCCCACGCATTCAAGAATTTTAAATGGACCAATGTATCTAGCACTTAGCTTACCCTTCTTACCAAATCTCATCACCCCTTTCATGAGTGATACCTTAAGAAGAACATTTTCACTGGATTGAAACGCCATGTCTCTTACCTTATGATCCATATACTTCTTTTGTCTACTCTAGGATGCTAGAAGTTTAGCTTGAATACTCCTAACCTTATCTTGAGCATCCTTCACTAAATCAACCCCCAATGGTTTCACATCTCTAGCCTCAAACCATCCTATGGGTGATCTACATCCCCTCCCATATAATGCCTTAAACGGTGTCATATCAATACTGGAGTGATAACTATTATTATAGGAGAATTCACACAAAGGTAAGAACTTATCCCAATGCCCTCCAAAATCAATCACACATGTCTTCCAACACTTGAATAGTCCTCTCTGACTGTCCGTCTGTCTGTGGATGGAAGGTTGTACTAAAAGTGAGTTGTGTGCCCAATTCATCATGTCATTTCCTCCAAAACTTGGATGTGAATTGGATACCACGGTCTGAGATGATAGAGAGGGGCACCCCATGCAACCTCACTATCTCTTTCACATAAACTTTAGCCAATTGTTTAGCATTGTAATCTATTTTTACCGGAATAAAATGGGCTGACTTAATCAATCTATCAACCACTACCCAAATAGAATCAAACTTTCCCAAATTCTTGGGAAGACCAACAACAAAATTCATGGCTATTCTTCATTTCAAAATTGGCATTCTTTGAAGTAAACCTGCAGGCCTTTGATGTTCATACTTCACTTTACTCCACTATGTCTTTCTTCATGCTCGGTCACCAATAAATTCACTTCAAATCTCTATACATCTTGGTCACACCCGGATGAATAGAATATCTCGAACCATGAGACTCCGCCAAAAATTTCTCAATCAAGTCATCTACATGAGGAACACAAATTATCTCTTTAAAATTAAGCACACCATCCACATCAAGAGTGGTCTCTTGTGCCTTACCAATCGCAGTCTTCTTTCTAAGTTCCTCCAAATTCTCATCTTCAAATTGTTTGGTCTTGATCTCTTCAATGAAAGTGCTCTTACCTTAATACTAGCTAGCACCCCACCTCTTTCTGAGATGCCCAATTGCATGAACTTAGACTCTAAGGTCTGAATTTGTTTAGCCAAAGGTCGCTTGGCTATACTTAAGCAAGTTAAACTGCCCATACTTACCATTTTTCGACACAAAGCATCTGCCACTACATTAACCTTGCCTGAATGGTATTGGATGGTCAAATTAGTCAAGTGTGTGGTGATAGAAGAAAAGTTCTTCACAAATCGATGATAATAGCTAGTGAGCCCAACAAAACTCCTAACTTCCATCACAGAGCTAAGCCTAACCCAATTCTTAACTACCTCAATCTTTTGGGGATCTACCATTACCCCTTCTCTTGAAACTACATGCCCCAAAAATGAAATCGATTTGAATCAAAATTCACACTTAGAAAATTTAGCATATAGCTTTTGCTTCCCAAGAACACCCAAAACACTACAAAGATGGTTGGCATGATCTTCCTCACTTTTCGAATAGACCAAAATATCATCAATAAAGACTATGACAAAAGAATCAAGAAATGGCTTGAACACCCCAATTCATTAAACTCATAAAAGTTGCAGGCGCATTGGTCAAACCAAAAGACATAACCAAAAACTCATAGTGCCCATAGCGAGTTCTAAATGTCGTCTTGGGCACATCTTCAGGCCTAATTTTCTATTGATGGTAGCCAGACCTTAGATTAATCTTAGAGAAAATTGATGCACCTTGCAATTGGTCAAAAAGATCATTTATTCGAGGTACGGGATAGTTATTTCGAATAGTGACCCTATTCAATTGCCGATAATCTATATCTCTATCCGAAGGCATACCAGGCAAGTCATTAGGAAACACTTCACTAAATTCAGACACCACAGGAATAGACCCAATGGATGGAGCCTCAATCTCAACATCCCTAATATGAGCCAAACAACCCTGTCCTATCAATTTCTTAGCCTGAATGAAGGATATGATCATAGTTCGCTTAGGCTTGTACACCCCTTCCCATTTTCTTAACATAGTCTGTCACCCCATTAAAGCTTCTCCCTGTAGAAGTCATATGAACAGATGATACTTGCAACTCAGAATTTAATCCCCTAATAAATAACCGGATTCTCTCTTTCTCATTAGTCACCAAATGAGTAGCATATCTAGACAAAGCATGGAACTTGGCCTCATAAGCAGCCACAGTCATACCACCTTGCTCCAAAGCCATAAACTCATCTTTCATGCGATCCCTCAAAGTCCTAGGCACATACTTCTCTAGAAACAGAGCATGAAATTGGGTCCAAGTAAGTGGAGGTAAAGTAGAAGATCTGCATTCCATATAAGCTCTCCACAACTTCTTAGCCTCACCTTGAAGTTGGAAAGACAAAAACTCAACCTCATGCTGATGAACAGTACCCAGTTTATAAAGCCTCTCATAGTAATCCAGAATGAACTCATAAGCATCCTCATTCTCAGAACCAAGAAACACATGAGGCTTTAGCTTCAAAAACTTAGTCAACATTTCATGCTCATTATCAGTCATACAGAGCCCAACAAAGGATGAAAGAAAGCATCATTACCTCCAGTCCCACCCACCTTGGGTGCAGTGCTAACGACAAGGGGATTAGTAGGAACTTGAGTTGCTTGAGCAGAAGGAAGCACTCCAGGACAACCCAACCCATTCAAGAATGACATGATCTGTCGAGCTAACACTTGGTCTATGGGGGGGGGGGGGGGGGACAATAGTAGTCTCAGACTACACCTCTTCCTCTCGTCCCACATCCTCAACAACTTCAACATCAACATTCTCCTCTTCAATCTTTTCATGATGCGCAGGAGGGTTCTCATTCATATGAGCATTCTCAACAAGAGCTCTATTCCCAATAGACGCTACTCTTCTACGACCTCTACCCCTAGCTCTTCCTTTACCCCTGCCTTGACCGCGACCTCTCGCTGGAGATTCCTCAATCGGAGCATTGACAAGACCTACTGGCCTACCGCCGTTGAATCTAGTCTTAACCATCTGCGAATAGAAGAGTGAAGGAGGTTAGATACCAATTTGAATCATCACATACCAATTGAAATCAAGTAATAGCACGAAAGGAGGCAAGAGAAAACAAAAAGATTTCCTAAAGTCCAATAGCCTATCGAAGAAAAGTAAAGGCGTCCCCGTACCATTCCATGAGACCCTACTAGACTCGTTTTGGTACATCGAGATCAACGAACCTAGGCTCTGATATCAAATTTGTCACAACCCAGACCATCGTGATTGGCACCCACACTAACATTCCGGTGGGAGAACCACTACTACAACCCAACCACGCAAATAATCCAAAAACTAAGGCATTTAAATCAAACACTAAGGAAATAAAAATAGAGTTTTCATAAACTCTAACAAAAGTCTAACAATAATAACTAACAATATGGAAGAATGACCTAGAACCTGAAATTCAATGTACCAAAACATTCTTATTATGAACCAAGTCTAAACAAGAAGGGATACAACTCAATACTAATGAACTAACTAAAACAAAGGCCTAAGTCCGGAAATGGTGGACATAGTTGAAAGAGAATTCCATGGCAGCCCGAAAGAATTGGCTCACCCTTGAATTTGAACGATGATCACTAATCTTCTAAGCGAGGTCTGTCAATAGACGCTTGAAGATGCCCTATACTCAACAAAAATAAGAGCAAGTGCAGAATCAGTACACAACCACAGTGTACTGGTAGGATCATGCGGCTATCCCACTAGTGCAACATAAACAAGTCAAAAAACATTATAATCACATGCATACATATCAACATATACAATATCATCAACATTTACAAACAACGAACAACTTCACATTTTATGTCAAATCATTGGTCCTCTCATGGAACCTAAACCCAAATAGTTAGCATGTCGAAACGTGGTAACCGATCCCATATTTATGCCGAAACATGGCAACCGATCCAAGTTAGCTATGCCGGAACATGGCAACCGATCCAAGTTAGTTATGCCGAAACGTGGCAACCGATCCCATTCACACACCACAATCACAATCAAAGTATATCGTCAAGATCATACATTTAAGTCATAATTTCATGACATTCATCAATTCTCTATCTCATTTACTACAAGTGTGATCAACATTGCAACATTCATACATATACAAGTATCATAATGAAGCAAGAACAAGCATACATCACACAATCATAGAATCACAACCATCACCTACCTCGAAACAAGCTTAAAACCCTAATAAACTTGATCCTTCCCTTTCTGGATTCATTCCGCTTGTTCTTGGTCTACAAACAATCAATATAATATGGGAATCAATAAACAATCATTAATTACCCGGATTACTAACAATTCTATAAATCCTAGGTCAAACCCGTGATCTCAATTATCCAATTTAGGGTTGTTTCCACTATAGAATCTATAACAAAACCCTCCCCCATCCATATTCACTCATTTTATTACATTTTACAGATCGAAAAAATGGATTCTGGGAGTGAAAAGCTTACCTTTAGCCTCAAGAATGGTGAAAAATGAGTAGGAGTCACCTGGGAGTCATTCCTTAGCTCAAAGAGTCAAAAAGTGCATAATAAGGTCGTTACGGGGTTTATTAACGACTTTAATTCACGTCGGACCCACCACAGCGGCCCCGCCAAAGCTGCAAAACACAGCGCCAAAGCGGCATTCTCAAGACAGAGAGTTATTTTAAGAATTTCAAAATTCTCATTTCACAACACACCTCTAACCCACGACGCTCAGTAAATACCCTTTAGTCTAAGATCGATTTCGGGAGTTCTACTCGCCTGAATTTAATTTCGTAAAGTCGTACAGATTCCTTAACGAGTTATCTAACTACTCATGTAATCAGAATCATAAATGATTCAATCAATTATTAACAGATTTCTCTACACCTCAATGACTCCGATTTCGTCCAAATCTAGACAAGGTTGAGAAAATCCAAATATTATAAAAAAAAATTCCGGCCCCAAATTTTCCCTCGTTGGCTTTTCTATAACGACGGGAACAGGTCATTACAGTTTGACATACAGTGTTGCATTCTATGTGAAAATATACAATACAACATGTTCAAAAGATTGGTGCTATAATTTATGACTGAATGTTAGTGTTATATACAAACAAACCTACCACAATGAATTCAAACTACGATAAAAAAAATACTTAAAAATGGTTGTTTGACACCACATGAAACACAACCTTGTGATGTATTCTTCAATCATTTGAATAAAAAAAACTTAATTACGTAGTATTGGTGTAAAAAAGTAAGTACACAATTGGTATACTTGTGGTGAAATAAGCACAAATATTCATAAAAATGGGGAGGGGGGAGGGGTATATATCAACCTCAAACGTTGAATATGAAAACAACTACTTAAAGTAAAGGAGTTTAGTTTTGAAAGCAGAATTAACACACAATGTTAACATAAAAAATTTGGTATAATATTGGAGTAATACTTAAAAATGTTCATAATAATGGTTGTATATAATGGCTAGCACATACACAATTGGTGTGCTTGTGGTGAAATAAGCACAAATTCTCATCTTGAGATAGAGAGAGCTAGATTACAAAAAGAGAGTAAAGGAGCCTTATTTCCCGAAAAAGAAGGTTCAGTAACCTTGAAATATCCTATGCTGACAAAAAGTAACTACGCAGCATGGGCTATAAATATGAAAGTCTTCATGATGGCTCAAGGTGTATGGGATGCTGTTGAGTCACCAAAACCGGTTGATAAACGGAAAGATAAGATGGCGTTGGCAGCTATCAACCAAGGTATAGGAGAAGATACCTTACTTCAACTGGGTGCTAAGAAAACAGCAAAGGAAGCATGGAACATGCTGAAAATAATAAACCAGGGGGCTGACAAGGTTAAGGAAGTAAGAACTCAGACGTTATGGAGAGAGTTCGAGGCACTGAAAATGAGGGATTCTTATAACGTTGATGATTTCTCAGGAAAGCTCACGATCATTGTCAATAAATTAAGAAGCCTTGGAAATACTGTAGAAGAAGAGAAAGTGGTGAAGAAACTGTTGAGATCAGTTTCGTCAAAATTTCTGCAGATCGCGTCCACTATTGAAAAGTTTAGTGACCTAACCACCAAATTTGTTGAGGAGGTGATAGGTTCACTCAAAGCTCATGAAGAAAGATTACTCAGTTATGGTGGAAGGTCTGAAGAAACAGTTTTTCTTACAAGAACAGAGTGGAAGGCGAAAGAAGAAGCAAAAAAGGACAAAGGAAAATCGAAGGAAACCACCAGCACTAGAGGGGGACGAGGAAGAGGACATGGTCAAGGTAGAAACAGTAGCAGTCATCACAGGAAGGAAGAAGAACCACAGCAGAAGAAGAAGTTTGACAAGTCGAACATAAAGTGCTACAGTTGTGGTAATATGGGGCATTTCGCCTCAGAATGCTTGTCGAAAGATAAAGATGAACAAGCGAATCTGACAGAAAAGGATGAAGATGGACCTTCACTGTTGATGCTTGAAACGTGTGAGCTAAAAGCCTTGCAATGAGAAACATGTGTGGCAGAAACAAAGGAAAGTGATGTGAGAGAAACGTGGTACCTCGATACAGGAGCGAGTAACCACATGACAGGTGATGAAAATTGCTTCTCTGAAATTGATTATTATGTAAATGGCAATGTAAAAATTGGCGATGGTACAGAAATTGATATATACAGTTTAGGATCAGTGTTTTTCCAATGTAAAAATGGAGAACATTTGATTCTAACTGATGTATATTTTATACCGAAATTGAGAAGTAATATAATAAGTCTTGGTCAATTCGATGAAAATGGTGGACGAGTGGACATAGGAGAAGGACTCTGTAAAGTTTATGACAGGGAAGATAGGCTTCTGATCAAGGTGAGGAGGCAGCGTAACAGGTTGTTCACTGTAAAACTTCAGATTGCACAGAAAATATGCTTGATGGCAAGCATAGCAGATCAGAGTTGGCTATGGCACGCACGATACGGTCACTTAAATTTTCAAGCATTGAAGATGCTTTCAAAACAAAAATTTGTGAAGGGATTACCAAAAATATCCCATTTGAACCAGATCTGCAATGGTTCTGTGGTGGGAAAACAACACAGATCGTCGTTTCCCCACACTGCCATATTTAGAGCAAAGGAGCAACTGGACTTAGTTCATGGAGACCTTTGTGGACCAATTTCACCAACAACACCAGGAGGTAACAAGTATTTTATACTTCTTGTAGATGATTACTCACGTTTCATGTGGGTTTTCCTGTTGAAATGCAAAAGTGAAGCTTTTGAAGTATTTAAAAAATTCAAGAAGCAGGCCGAAATTGAAGTTGGTAAGAAGGTGAAATGTTTCAGAACAGATCGAGGGGGAGAATTCATGTCATTTGAATTCAAGAAATACTGCGAAGATGAGGGGGTGAAAAGACATCTCACTGCACCGTTTTCGCCACAACAAAACGGCGTCGTGGAGAGAAGAAACCAGATTGTTCTGGAGATGACCAGAAGTATTATGAAGAGTAGGAATGTACCAGCGACTCTGTGGGGTGAAGCAGTAAAAACATCTATTTATTTATTGAACAGGTGCCTAACTAAAAGTGTAGAAGGGATGACACCATATCAAGCTTGGTGTGGGAAGACTCCAAATATACAACATTTACGTGTATTTGGGTGTCTTGCTCATGTTAAGCATATGTCATCTCATCTTACAAAACTTGATGATAGGAGCATAAAAGGAGTTTTGCTTGGATATGAGGAAGGGTCGAAGGCATACCGAGTGTATGATCCAAACAAGGCGAGAGTGATAATAAGCAGAGATATGATTTTCAAAGAGGAGAAAAGCTGGCCATGGCAGATTGAAAGAAAAGAAGAGGAGCAGAAAAATGGCGGTACGTTTACTGTACATTTAAGTGGTCTTTGGGTCTACAGAAGAATGGAGGAGGGGGATGTATCACATTTCTCATCAGTACAATCCTCTCCTACCAGTACACCAACTTCAGGTTCAAGCTCCACCCCGCCGCGAAAGTTCAGATCATTGCAGGAAATCTACAATGAAACCAAAGAAGTGGACGAAGAAGTTGGCCTATGCTTTTTGTCCATGGAGGAGCCAACATAGTATGAGGAAGCAATACGGAATGAAAACTGGCGACAAGCAATGGAAATGGAGATTGATTCAATTAAGAAAAATGGAACTTGGGAGCTTGCGGATTTACCCACAAATCAAAAGGCTGTGGGACTCAAATGAATTTTTAAAGTGAAGAAAGATCCAAAAGGAAAAATAGTCAAGCACAAAGCCCGACTTGTAGCAAAAAGATATGTGCAAAAATATGGTGTCTATTATAAAGAAGTGTTTGCTCCTGTAGCAAGAATGGAAACTGTAAGAACCATACTTGCTTATGCAGCTCAGAAGCAGTGGAAAGTTCATCACATGGATGTCAAGACAGTGTTCCTAAATGGGGGACTCGAAGAGGAGGTATACGTGAGACAACCAAATGGCTTCATCGACAAAAACAACCCACTGAAAGTGTTGAGACTGCGAAAAGCTTTATACGGCTTAAAACAGGCTCCAAGGGCGTGGAACACCAAGCTGGATCGATGTTTAAAATCACTCAGTTTCAGTAAGTGTCCATTTGAGCATGCAGTTTACATGAAGAAGGAGGCGGATGACATAACATTGGTAGGGATTTATGTTGATGATCTAATTATCACTGGCTCAAGTGAAAAACTTATTGAAAAATTCAAACAGGAAATGATGAGAATGTTTGAGATGAGTGATTTGGGGCTTCTGAGCTATTATCTGGGAATTGAGGTAAAACAAAATTCAGATTCTATAAGTTTATGTCAAACAAGTTATGCTAGTAAGGTACTTGAAAAAGCAAGAATGTCAAGTTGCAATAGCTGTCACATTCCTATGGATCCAAAAAGCAAATTGAGCAAGCATGATGGTGAGCCACTTGTAGATGCCACTGAGTACAGGAGCATCATTGGAAGTTTAAGGTATTTGGTTAATACTCGTCCTGATCTTGCTTACTCTGTGGGTGTTGTTAGCCGATATATGGACACACCAACAGTGTCACATATGAATGTTGTTAAACAAATTCTTAGATATGTGAAAGGTACTGTTGGAATGGGAATTGTGTATAAGAAAAATAAAAATTTTGAGGATCTGGTTGGCTATAGTGACAGCGATCTTGCGGGAGATCTTGACGATCGAAAAAGCACATCGGGGATAATGTTTTCTGAGTGAAAGCCCCATTACTTGGGTGTCCGCGAAGCAAAGAATTGTTGCATTGTCATCGTGCGAAGCGAATATATTGCAGCAGAATTGGAGCATGTCAGGGAATTTGGCTTGCAAAGTTAATTGAAAGCATGAGAGGGGAAAGCCATGTTAAACCAGTGTTGAAAGTTGATAATATATCAACAATATCATTAGCCAAGAATCCAGTTTTCCATGAAAAAAGTAAACACATTGACATAAGATTCCATTTTATTTGAGAGTGTGTTCAAAATGGAGATGTCAAGTTAGAATACACCAAAACTGAGGTGCAGTTGGCTGATGTATTGACAAAACCTCTTGCACGGCAGAGGTTCTTCGAGCTTAGAAACAAGATCGGTGTCAAACAAGTTTGAGCGGGTGAATGATGTGGTCAAACTTGTTAGTTAGTTATTTGTTTTCCTATATTTTTGCTTATTTTGTTTAGTCAAATGTAAGTGGCTATTTTGTAGGAAATAATGTTGTTAGTGGGCAAAACATTAGCAACAATTTACCTCTATTCTATCTATATAATAGAATAATGTAATTAGAGTTATTCATTGAGTGAAATACAATCAGCTCTTTTCCTCTATCTTCTTTCTTTGTTTTTGCTCTGTGTTTTACGGTTCAGAACCCAATTTGCTGACAGGTGAACCATATGAACAGAATGAAGTTCAATGGTTAAAAATATGAAGATGGAATGAAGGAAAGAGAAGGGTGAAAAAATTGATGGAGGGAAGAGAGAGAGGTGGGATTTTCTTGAATAAAATATACATAGGGAATAACTAAAAAGGAACTTGGTAACATAAAAAGTTTTACTTTTACATGCGGGCAAGCACATCTTCTACCTATTCCAAATATCCAGACATGTTGCGAACTTCACCAAAACTAGAAGGAGGAACATGCCAACTGGTAAGGTTCTCATCACGGCGAAGAGGACTAGAAGCAACAATATTTTGATGGGTAGAGGACTTCACGAGGAGAACTTTTTCAGTCATAACTTTGACCAAGAAGTTGTACATAACATCCTTGGTTTCTGTCATCGACCATTTTGTGATATGGATGAGAATGTCCAGCTGCTTTCTAACAAGCGGAAGACACTAGGATTTTGTTTGTCATAAGTCTTGTTGCGGTCGAAAACTTCCTTGCTGCAGACAAGCACATCTTCTACCCATTCCAAAATCCAGACGTGTAGCAAACTTATCTAAACATGAAGGAGGAACGCGGCAAATGCTAAGGTTCTCACCACGGCGAGGAGGATTAGAAGCAACAACATTTTGATGGGTGGAGGATTTCAAGAGGAGAACTTTTTTTCAGTCATAACTTTACCCAAAAAATTGTACATAACATCCTTTGTTTCGATCATCGACCATTCTGTGAGATGGATGGGAATGTCCAGCGGCTTTCCAACAAGTGGGAAGACGCCAATCACCGGAGGATGAACTTTCAAGATGAGAGCTTGGAACGTGAGTTTTGTTTATCATTCATGATCTCAAGGCAATGGTATGGCGTTTCACAGTCGTTGAAAAAAGTCAATGCTGGAGATAAAGAGAGAAAATATGTTGTTAAAAAAATAACAATAAATAGAGAGCTACCTTGATGAAAATGCAAATTGGAGAAATCAAAAGACAAAAATCTGAAGTTGAGTTCAATATTGAAAATCAAAACTATAGCAATGGAAGAGAAACTTGGCTGCAAATCTCTGCGCTGTTGTAGTTCCATGTTTCTACTTTCGAAAAAATCAAATGTCTTGCAATTTTGATTTTTCTACAATGAGATATGAATTTTACACTACAGACGCGCAAATCGGGACCATTAAAAATTGGTTACTGTTGAACAAACTTTGAAGTTACCTGAGAAAGTAGTTGGAGTACTTTTCTCTAAGTTTTTTTTTTTTTGAGACATGATTGAGGCTTCGTCTCTCAACTCGATAAAACCAGTGATGACGCAAATTAATAGTTAAACACACTCGTGTGAAACGGAGAAGCTTATGTAAAATTCTTTGATGAATCTTTACAGCTTATGAATTCATTGGTGAATCTTCTGTACAACAGAGAAGCTTATGTAGATGTTCTTGAGAAAAATCTCAATCTCCATGTGATTTTTAGACATGTTGTATTTAGTTGAGTTGCCTTTCCAACGAAATAAGAAACTCGTGATTTCAAATTTTCTACTCCGAGTTATGAATTTTCTGTCACAGCTTCTCAAAGCTGCTTAACAGACATTTCAGAATTAGAAACCGACTTCAGAAATTAGTACTGCTTCACGTCCAAAACAGCCAATTTAAGCGACATACACATGAGTGTCACACAAAGTATTTCTCTCCTCGCCATGCTTGCGCCATGTGCTTTCTAGCCGGGGATGAAAAAAAAGGTACTCCAAGTATCTCTCTCGCGAAGTTGCAAAGGAAGATGTACGTGATGTCAAGTACTTGCTTGCCAAGGGTAAAAAAGGGTTACTTCAAAGGTTAATCTTGCCAAGGCCTCAATGAAAAGGGAGGTTGCAAGTTGTCTCCGCCCGCCAACGCTGCAAGGAAGGTGGATTTTCCAAGTGGTCTCTCGCCAAGGCTCCAATGAAAATTGTCTCAACCAATGCCACAATGAAAGTGAAAGGTGAAGCACTAAATGGTTGTTTGACAAAAGTTGATGCCGCACTAAATTGTTATCTGCTAAAGCTTCGATCAGAAATGTAGGTGCACCACATATTCCTTGCCAATCACTGGCGTCTCGAGACTGTTGGCGCTCCTTTGTTAACCTGCAAAAAGAAAAATTAAAAAAGTGAAGCACTAAATTGATTGCTTGATCGGCCTCAATAACATGAAGGTTCAAATCAGCAGTATGTTGTAGTGCCAAACGGCCTATTTACTTTGGGTTGGCCTGGTAATTACATTGTGCCAGACATTGACACACATCATAGTGAACATTGGTTTTAATAACATAAAAACTTCAAGTTGTGGCAGTGCTTCTATGTGAAAGATTTATCCTGCTAGTCTTACATTTCATGTACAATTGTATTGAAAGAGGGCATTGACATGAAAGGATATAAAGAACTAGTAAGGACAATATCTACTAATAAGGTACATTAAGATGGAGATATAATTGTACATCAAGTATGGAAATAACATTGAAAAGGATGATTTGCAGAATAGGATGAATATGAGATATTCCTCATACTATCTACCAAAAGAAAATCCCAAGGAGTGAGATCTTCTTCTTCTTTTGCATTTTTCTACTAAAGGAGGGAGATCTTCTTTATATTTTTTCCTTCTTCTATGGGTTTAATGATTTGACCTATACTACTACTCTTTTATAAAATTTAAAAGGTGATGTCGTGGTAGTAAATGGTCACAATAATTTGACTCTTGACGGAATTTTAAATGGTTGCACATACAAAGTAAAGATCTTCATGATCAATTTTTAAGAGAACTTGTGTCAATATTATATAGTTAAAAGAAAAAGTATGTTCATGGTTTATCATATTTTTTTTAACCTAAAGAAATGATGCTCATCAATGTGATTTGCATCCAATAAATTGGGTCAAGCAGTTTTTGCACAAGCTGTTGGCTCTAATGATACTTCAAGATTCGACAAATCTGCTCTTCGACAAGTCTTGAAGCCGGGGCATTTATAGAAATACAAATTTTATTGAATTAAATTCATGAAATTTGGATTAAATCCATGTTCATTTGGTTGAATGATTAATTTGGGTTTTACAAATAAATAAGTTATTTTATTAAATTCAAGTGCAAAGTTAATTTCACCTTGATGCTCAAACGCATACCACGTGCACGACGACTAGGCATCCAAGATCAACAAGATAATTCCACGTTTTCGAATGATGTGGTAATCTCAGTCAAATTCAATAACCAATCACAATTGTCAAGTGTCAAAATGACATCTTTTAATTTGGCCAATCATAAGCAACTTTGTCCACCCTCTATAACTATAAATAGGGTATAGACATGATATTGAAGGGGATCTGGAAAAACACTTCAACAAGGACTCTACAAACACTCCAACAAATGTTCAACAAGTATTGGAGAAAGTCACAACATCAACTACAGAGTTCTTCAAAGGAGTGGTCAACAAAGGTCTTTTCGGGGATCAACTTGAAATGGGGAAGTGTTTTTCGATGTTTCCATAGATCAAACACAACTTAAGGTCTACATCATCCTACATTAGAGAAATACGCTACTAACAACCCTCGAATCATGGAAAAATACTAGGAGAGAAGAATCAAAAGAATAACATAATTGTACTCACACGATTCATCAATAATAATCACATTTTCTTTTATTTATTTTTTACTACAGTTAATTTTTAGCGCTACGAATATTTATTGCGAACAGATACATTACATCAACCATCTATTTAGTTATTGTTATAAATATATTTTATATATTATTGTGAATGTCTTTTTATTTCTTTTCTTTTTTTTAAGAAAACTTAGGATTAATTACTTGGATCAAGTTAATTTCCCTCGAGAAATTCTCATTCATTAAATGATCATCCCTGAAGAGAAATAATATATTTTCTCTAAAATATTCTTTTTATTTTATAAGGATTCTTGGTATTATCGTAGGTGCTTGGACGGTCCGATAGGTTGGATCATGACATAAATACATGCAAATCAGGAAATGGAAATGAGCCGTTGAGACGCACCAGGTCAAGCGTGGAGGGAGAACCTTCTTGCACAAATATAGCTCAAATAAGGTCCGCCCATGGTTGTACTTTGTTGGATTCTCGTGTAGAAATGGAAATGGGAAAATAAGGGTGTGCAGCGGCAGAAGTAATAGGAATAAGTTTTAGAAGCGTCTGAGATGTTAAGTGATTTGGATAGTTGGGATGCTATGTTTGGCCAAGAATTTGGGTGTAAATCTGATGGTATTTTTTCTTCTTTTAAATTAATTTTTTTTGAACTTCTAATTTAATAACTAGTGTAATTTATAATATGTAAAATGTTTAGTAGGTATGAAACTTAGAGTAAAATAATGACAATCAATTTTAAAGAGGACAACAATAAAGTAATACAATATTGATAATAAAAAGAGAAAATACATAATTACCCTTATCAAATTTATACCATTTTTTTAAGTAGACACCTAAAGTTTGCGAGATTCATATTACCCCATGAAATTATTTTAAATTAGCATATATATCTCCTTTTTCGGTCATTTCCAGTTGTAGTAAGGTAGGTGCAAATCACGCACTAACTCTAATCTACCACGTGTCATTCACTATTTAACTTTTAATTCTTTTCATTTTGCCTTTAATTTTCTATTTTGATTCTTTCTTAATAAAAATCTCTTTTCAATTTCTATTTTGCCTTTGACTTCTGGATTTTTTCTTTTTAAAATTCCACCATCACAAATTATAGTGACAACACTCCATCATTACACTACTTAATCACTACTAAACCATGACAAATAATTAAAATATGAAAAATAGAAACTCTATCAAACCAAAATTTAAATCGTCATCTTCATCCCAAATCACCTTCTTTATCTATTAGCATCATCATTTTCGATTTTTAATTTTTAGGAAAGAGAAAACTACTTAATTTAAAAAGAAAAAAAGAATCTAATAACATCGCATTTTAAAAATACAAAATTTGAGCAAGGACGGTGATTTTTAATTTTTGGTCTATTGAAAAAGCTTCTTAAAAGGCTATTAATGGGAAGATAGGAAGATGAGTCTAATTTATTAATTAAAAAAATAAAGTTAAAATGCCACATGGCATTTTAACACTGGTTTGGGGCTCTAATATTACTCTTTCAAGCTTCCAATTTTCGTGAGAACACAACTACAGCAAAAATGGTTGAAAAGGGTGTAGTTATCATGAATATAATTAGTTTTATGGGATAATAGGACACCCACAAACTTTAGGTGTCTACTTAAAAAAAGGTATAAATTCGATGGGGGTAATTATGTATTTTCTCTAATAAAAATGTCATTTAAAATAGTGAAAATGATAATTAAATGATGATAATCATAAAAATAATAAAGATTAGAGCAATAGTACTAATAATATCTACTAGATAATTACGATAACATTAGTAATAAACTAAAATAGTCGTAAAGTATAAAGTATTCGACTTATTAATAATTTAGAAGCTCAAGGAAATGAATTAGAAGAAAGGAGAGACAAAATTGGGTATTAACATGGTGTACTATATTACTTTTGTTATACCTTTTGTTGGTTTCGGTTTGTTTCTGGTTGTTTGAAGTATGGGAACAATGGGTACTCATCATCAACTTCTGCTTGCTCCATCCTTGAGTGAAAGTTGTGTCTGTTTTTATGTTATTTTATTTTCTTTTGCATGTACCATGTCTAGACTAGTTCCTTGAGAGTTGTTAATGATTTTGTAAGAGATGAATGAATTGTTCTCACATTTGTTTTACTTATTCATTCAGATGCTTTTCATTTAAAGATTTTCTATCAAATGAGAAAAGGGTGGTAAGAGTTTGTCTATCTAGTTAGAATAGAATAAGTGTCTGCACAATTCGATAGCTTGGGTCGTGATAATAGCATTAGAGCTTAGTTAATAGTCTCACAAGTATAAGAGAAATGTCAAATAGAGTCCTACGGATTGTTGTGCTGATGTCCGCATCAAATCTTTAGGAGGATATGAGGCATCTAAGTATCCCTTTTGCTCTCTTCTATCGTGTTATTTTAGTATGCTAATCTTCGATTTGAGCCCAATTAATATTTAGCAATCCCAATTTCTCAAACCTTAGATTTAAAGAGGTGAGATGTGTCCAATTGGTATCGGAGAATTTCAATTGGTATTTGGCGATAACAATTAAATGTTAAGCTTGGTTGTTTACATCTGTAAATCACAAAAATCTGTCTTTCCAAGCTAAAACACGGTAAATGTCTCTCTTCTTTTCTTTGAGTATGCATGATAAAATAAGCTCAAAAACCTATAGACAAGTAACAACTTATTACTATATTTATTGCAGTTAGGGGTGTACAAAATAGAACCAAACAGCAAATCGAGTCAAATCGGAAAAAAAAACCCGACGAGTGGTTTGGTTTGACTTGGTTTGGTATTGGAAAAAAAAAACCCGACTGTATTTGGGTTGGTTTGGTTTTAACTAAAAAAAAAACAACCCGAGACCAAACCAACTCGACATTATGTATGTAATTTTAAAATTTTATTTTATAAATAAAAAAATTTACTTAGATAGAATTTTAAAATATTTCTTATACTATTTCATAGTTTTTATCTTTTAATATATTATGTCAAGTTTAAAATTTAGAATTCGGAATGGTCTAATAAATATTATAGTTCATAGATATTGATAATTATAATAAAATTTAAATCAAAATCAAATTAATACTAATGCAAAAAGAAAATCAATTCAACACTAAGAATTACAATAATATTGAATATTTGTTCTTTAGTTTTACATTGGTTTAGACAATTAAAATCCATAATCTAATTTTAATTTTCCTTAAATATTTAGTAATGTAACTAATACTTATTAAACTTATTTTACCATGATTTAGTACTTTTAAATTATGATCATTTTCACTATGACTTTGCAATATTTATTTTATATGATGATTTTTTTATTATTTTGTATTGAATATTTTAGTGTCATCAGGACTCATCTCATATTTTGTGCTATTTTCTTAAGAAACACCTTAAATAATTATATTTTGATTGGACTAAAAAAATATTTGGAGCACAAGTTAATGATATGTTTGTATGCAAACTTTACTGAAAAAATCCAAAAGTCTGAAAAAATTCAAAGTTTATTAGTTTGGTTTGATTTATAAATTTAAAAATTCGACACAATGGTTTGGTTTGATATTTGAAAAACCCAAACCAATCCGAGGTTGAAAAACCCGAAAAATTTTGAATTTTATTAGTTTGGTTTGGTTTATAAATTAATTTTTTTTACACAAATGGTTTGGTTTGATATTTGAAAAACCCGAACCAATCCGGTCATGTACACGCCTAATTGCATTCATTGTTTTCTTTAAAATTAGGAAAGATTACATAAATACAAATCTTATTCTACCATAATCTCTCAAATTTCCTGCCATTTAAAGAAAATTACAAAAATTCCCTCTCGGGTACATCTCTATCCCCTCTTGAATACATCTCTATCCATTCTCAGATATATCCATATCCCCACTTGGATACATCCATCTCTTCTTGGATACATCTCCTCTCTGGGATACATCCCTCCCATTATGTAATGTATCATTCGCAATTTGTGAGCTATGTATCCGCAGGTTTCTTGATCTATTAGAGAACCTATTTGGGAAAGAATAAGGATAGAATATAATTAGCTCTTAATGTTAGTGAAAAACTTACAAGATAACAAAAAATACAAGATTACAATTTAAACTAAAATTGAAGAAATAAATCTCTTCAGGCTGAGGCGCGGATATCTCGCTCTCTTTAAGGAGATTCAAGCCCACTGCAGCAAATGTTTTCACCGGTCCAGCAGTAGTTCTTCTTGACTTGTCCCCTCCAGGATACAACAGCCTTATCACAATATATAACTCAACAACTCTAGACAAGAGTTGAGTCCAAAGCTCCACAAAAAGAACACCTCCCTTCAACTAATAAGAACTCTCTTTTTTTACTAACTTTTATACACTCTATTTTTTTTTTCTTGTGTGTTATATGTATCTCAAACCAAATGAAGACCACTACTATTTATAGTAGAAGAAGTCTTCCTAGAAATAAATAGGAAGATAATGGAGTGGTAAATAGTGAAGGTAAATGGTCTTAGGAGTTACATAGGTTACAAGGATAATGGAGGAGTAAAGAATGGAATAATGTGAGGGCTAACCAATGCCTCTAACGTACATTTGCACAACGGCCAACTTTCCAAACGTTCATCACAAAGCCTAATGCAATAATGCCTTAGGATATTAATTATCCACTAAGCAATAAGACACAAAGCATTGCAACGGCCATAACTCCCATGTCCTCAATTCCATTCCATTGTGGCAGAATGGCTATTTTAGCCTATAACATAATTATATGAGACAAATTAATAATAAACAAATATTAAAATGCTCAAAAGACCAACAATCCCCCACTCATTTTAATATTAGATAAGAGAGTCCATCAGCTGAAGGAAGACTACTATGCATAATGAAGGTGTGCTCTGCATTGAACCTCCACTTAGTGAAACAATAACTTTTACTCCAGAGTCGTAGTGGTCTCAGACTTGAACTATGACTGCTTAAGGGAAATAAAATATCACTGCTCACACATAATAATCAAGGTGTTGACATGAGCTTTATAGCCAGCACGTTATGGCCATGTGCTATCCCGGTTTCATGAGTGCTTTTGAGAATAAGCCAATTCTCATAGGAAGCGACCTACTTCCACACATCACATAGGTGAAATCTGTCAAGAGTGCTCCTGTAAGTTTAACACTCCACCCATACGGACTACAGATATTCATTAAGAGTTTTATCAACTCAACCTTCACAAATCACTACAGGAACCAATGCACTCACATCATAGGGAGGGAATAAAAAAATAGTGCATTTTTCACAATAAGTCATCATATGATTAGTTTTTCCCTTTGAACCTGGTTATAGGATCTCTAGTCCCCAGGTTGGGTTTCCTCATTTATGACTCAAGGATTTATAGGCTTCAATCCCATCCCCCTCGATGTGCTCCAGACCTTCTCTCTCGTTAAGGCCTTAGTAAGAGGATCTGCAAGATTATCACAATATTTGACATAATCAACATTAATGGTACCATTTGTCAAATACGATCTTACATTACTGTGTTTCCTCCTTATAGGTCTGGATTTACCGTTGTAATAACGGTTTTGAACTCTACCAATCGCAGCGGTGCTATCACAATGTATTAAAATAGGAGGAATTGGTTTTTCAAAATAAGGTATTTGAAACAGTAAATCCCTTAACCAATTCGCTTCCTCACTAGCTGAAGCTAAAGCGATTAGTTCAGCCTCCATGGTAGAGTTAACAATTATAGTTTGCTTTTTTGATCTCCAACAAATAGCACCGCCACCTAAAGTAAAGACATAACCAGTGGTAGAACACGAATCACCTGATAAAGTGTTCCAATCTGCATCACAAAAGCCTTCAAGTACAGCAGGATATTTTTTATAGAACAAACCACAATTTTTCGTTCCAATTAAATATCTCATAACTCTTGTTACAGCATGTCAATGCTCATTACCTGGCTTCCTTGTAAACCTGCCAAGTACTCCTATTGCATATGCAATATCAGGCCTAGTGCAATCAGTCACATATCTCAAACTTCCGATTATGCTAGCATATTCCTTTTGATTTATTACATCATTTTCACTTTCAACAGGAAATAAGTGAACACTTGAATCAAAAGGAGTAGCAACATGCTTGCAATCAAGAAAGTTATATTTTTTCAAAATTTTATCAACATAATGTGACTGGTCAAGAAAAATTCCATCACATGTTCTTGTTATTTTTATTCCAAGAATAAAATTTGCCTCACCAAGATCTTTCATATCAAAATGGCTTCTAAGAATATTCTTAGTTTCATCAATAACATTCATGTTAGAGCCAAAGATTAACAAATCATCAACATATAGGCAAATAATCACATGTGAATTATTCCAAGACTTATGATATATGCACTTATCACACTCATTTGTATTAAAACCATTTGCAATCATACAAGAATCAAATTTTTCATGTCATTGCTTCGGTGCCTGTTTCAAGCCATATAGGGATTTAGTAAGTTTACACACTTTGCTTTCTTGGCCTGCTTCAACAAAAGACTCGGGTTGTTCCATATGAATTTCCTCATTTAGGTCTCCATTTAAAAAAGCAGTTTTTACATCCATTTGATGAATTTGCAAATCAAATATTGCAGCCATAGCAATTAAAAGTCTTATGGATGTAATTCTTGTTACCGGTGAAAAAGTATCAAAAAATTCTAGGACTTCTAGTTGCTTAAAACCTTTTGCAACTAGTCTAGCCTTATATTTATCGATAGATCCATCCGGTTTCAACTTTTTCCGTAAGACCCATTTGCAACCAATAGTTTTACAACCCGGTGGTAAATCAACTAACTTCCAAGTTTTATTAGAAATCAGTGATTCCATTTCATCATTTACAGCCTCTTTCCAAAATATAGAATCATGTGAAGATAATGCTTCTTTCAAAGTGAGAGGGTCCTCCCCAACATTAAACACATAAAAATCAGGACCAAAATCTTTTTCTACTCTAGTTCTTTTACTTCTTCTTAACTCAAAATCATCAATTTTTTTATTTTTTTAAAGTAGAAGTAGAAGAACTAGGTAGTGACAAAATATTTTGTTCAATCCTTTGACCCCCACTATTTTTAAAATCAAAAGGGAATTTATTTTCATGAAAAATAGCATCACCCGATTCTATCACAATATTATCTTCAAGATTAAAAAATCTATAGGCTGTACTATTTGAAGCATAACCAAGAAAAGCACAAGTAGTAACTTTCTTACCTAACTTTGTAATCTTGGATCCATTAGCCTCACAAAGGCTAGACAACCCCAAACTCTTAGATATCCCAAACTTGGCTTGTAACCTTTCCACAATTCAAAAGGTGTCAATTTAGACTTTTTATGAGGCACACGATTCAACACATAACAAGCAGTTAAAATAGCTTCACCCCAAAAATTTAAAGGTGCATGTGACTCAATAAGCATGGCATTAGACAATTCAACCAAAGTTCTATTTTTCCTTTCTGCTACTCCATTAGATGAAGGAGAGTAAGGAGGAGTAGTTTCATGAATTATTCCCAATAATCTAACAAAAGAATTAAACTCATTTGACTCATATTCACGGCCTCTATCACTCCTAATTCTTTTTATTTTTCTTCCAAACTGATTTTAAACCTCATGGAGATAAGTTTTGAAATTTTCAAAAGCATCACTTTTATTTTTCATCAAGTAAACATATGTAAACTTAGAAAAATCATCAATGAAAGTGATAAAATATCTATTACCTCCACGAGTTAAAATTCCACCAAGTTCACAAATATCAGTATGAAATAATTCTAACAAATCAGTTTTTCTTTCAACTCGAAAATGAGGCCTTTTAGTGATTTTGGCTTTACTACAAGCCTCACACTTTTCAAAATTCTTTTTAATCATTGGGATTAATCCTAAACTACTCATGATTCCAACATAACGATCATTAATATGACACAAACGAGCATGCCAAAAATTAGTAGAAGAAAGCATATAAACAGAAGTAGAAACTTTATTCATTTCAACATTTAGTTTGAACATCCCATCACAAGCATACCCCTTTCCCACAAAAATACTCTTCTTCACAATTACATATTGATCAGATTCAATAATCTGTTTAAAGCCTGCTTTATTAAGAAGAAAACTAGACATCAAATTTTTTCTCATAGAAGGAGTATATAGTACATCTTTCAAAGTTAATACCCTTCCAGAAGTAAAACACAATTCGACATCTCCCGTTCCAAGCACTTGAGTAGTATGTGAATCACCAAGCATGATGGTTTTGGGCTCCTCAAAATGAGTATATTTTTTAAACCAGTCTTTGTCATAACAGACATGACGGTTTGCACCAGAATCAGCCCACCATCCATCAACATTCTCAACCATGTTTATGTCGGTAATCACCGCCACAAAAGGTTCTTCGGTAACATTTGCCTGAGGGTTAGGACCACGTTTCCGGAATCTGCAAAATCGAGCAATATGCCCACTCTTGCCACAAACAAAGCACGGTCCCTTATCTTGAACTTGTTGATTTTGTGCTTGGTTATTTTCACCACTATTTTTCTTGGGAGGTCTACCGTTATTTTTCTTGAACTTTTTCTTCTTAGGCTTCAAAGAAGTATTTTTGTGAGATTCAGGAGTAGCATTATTTGAAGTAATTAAATTTACCTTCGTTGTGATGTTGTTCTCTTCTGTTTGTAAAAGTGCATCTTGGCCTCTTGCCTCTTCTTCCATACGGATTTTCATTATCAAGGATTCAAGGGAGGTTTCCTTTTGTTTGTGGCGCATAGATTTTTGAAATTCCTTCCAAGAAGGTGGAAGTTTATCTACTATGCCACAAACAATAAGGTTATCACCAATTTTCACCTCCTCGGACCTAAGCCCTCCAACAATCATTATAAAGTCTTGAGCTTGATCTACCACTGATTTATTGTCCACCATTTGGAAACGAAAAAATCTACTTGCCGCATATTTTTTTCGCTCCCGCCTCCTCGGTATCATACTTACTCTGCAATGCTTTCCAAATTTTCTTTGCACTAGAGTAAGTTCTATCATAATAATCATAAAAATTATCAGATAGACAATTAAGAAGATAATACCGACACTTATAGGAGTCACCATCATACTTTTCCACTTTCTCATGATGAGAAATAAGTTGTCATCAACTTTATTAGGATTCTTCTCAGTTAACACATAAGAAACATTGAGAAGACTTAAGTAGAAAAGTACTTTACCCTTCCATCTCTTGAAATGGTTACCATTGAACCGAAATGGCTTGTTAAGATCTCCCATCTTGACATCCGCGGTTTTTTCAATTGTAGCCATCTTTGAATCTCCTTAAAATTGTTAGTGAAAAACTTACAAGATAACAAAAAATACAAGACTACAATTGAAACTAAAATTGAAGAAATAAATCTCTTCAGGCTGAGGCGCGGATATCTCGCTCTCTTTAAGGAGATTCAAGCCCACTGCAGCAAATGTTTTCACCGGTCCAGCAATAGTTCTTCTTGACTTGTCCCCTCCAGGATACAACAGCCTTATCACAATATATAACTCAACAACTCTGGACAAGAGTTGAGTCCAAAGCTCCACAAAAAGAACACCTCCCTTCAACTAATAAGAACTCTCTTTTTTTACTAACTTTTATACACTCTATTTTTTTTTTCTTGTGTGTTATATGTATCTCAAACCAAATGAAGACCACTACTATTTATAGTAGAAGAAGTCTTCCTAGAAATAAATAGGAAGATAATGGAGTGGTAAATAGTGAAGGTAAATGGTCTTAGGAGTTACATAGGTTACAAGGATAATGGAGGAGTAAAGAATGGAATAATGAGAGGGCTAACCAATGCCTCTAACGTACATTTGCACAACGGCCAACTTTCCAAACGTTCATCACAAAGCCTAATGCAATAATGCCTTAGGATATTAATTATCCACTAAGCAATAAGACACAAAGCATTGCAACGGCCATAACTCCCATGTCCTCAATTCCATTCCATTGTGGCAGAATGGCTATTTTAGCCTATAACATAATTATATGAGACAAATTAATAATAAACAAATATTAAAATGCTCAAAAGACCAACACTTAACACTATGAGATTTATGTAATTTTTACTTAAAATTATGATATGACAATAGTTTATTTCAATAAAAGCATAATATCACAATTCAAACCGTCGTAATTGACACCTACACAAATTAACGGTTGAAATCATCAATATATTCTCATAATGAAGATCATTAAGGCTATATCGATTGTCTTCTATAATTGTGCATGAGAAGATTGATTATTTTTTTTTTGAGATATAAAATTATTATTTTCAGCATAATTTACATGCTCGAATGAATCATTACATGAACCATCTATTCAGTTATTGTTATAAATATATTTTATATATTATTGTGAATGTCTTTTTATATTTCTTAAGAAAAATTAGAATTAATTACTTTGGATTAAGTTAATTTCCCTCCAGAAATTCTCATTCATTAAATGATCATCCCTCAAGAGAAACAACAATCTTTTCTCTAAAATATTCTTTTTACTATATTGTTTCATAAAAATTATTGATTAATTTTATTTTACATACTAGTTCATCCTCTCTCTTTTTCTGACATTTAAGCTATTATTATTTCGGAATTTGAATAAGTTGGAGCAAAACAAAATACTCCTATAAATATTTATTACACTATACTTGTTATTTTCATCTATTAAATAATCAAAAGGCACTACTAAAATGTTTAGTTAAAATGATATTAGGTATATATAGTAAGAAAATAGAGTGAAAAATGAATGGTCAAAAAGACCAGCCAAAGAAAAAATAGAAAAAAAAATTAGGACGCCCATCATTTTTGTCAACATCAGTGGAAGCCTGTTGAGAGTAAGAGAAAAAGAATAAAAGAAGGTAGTTCAAAAAGTTAGTTATAACTAACTTTTAGATAGTTAAGTCTATATAAGAAAGTCATGTATGTAATTGTTACAGCTTCTTCTCCTTCTTTAAGAAAATAAGATTTTCTTTCCTCTTCTTCTCTTCTCTTCATCTTCCTTCTTTTAATTCTGAAAACAGTTGATGCTAAGAACAATTTCATGGTATCAAAGCAGATTCGACGATCCTACAGTTGAAAGATCAATTAAGGCGTAAAATTCAGATTCAAGGTCAGAGATCTTGAAGAATTGGAACAATGATTGGTACTGAAAGTTCAGCCACTGGGACGACTGGTCTAGGCGGAATTCAATCCTCTGTTCAAGGTGGAATGCAGCCTAATGTGATTGATTACAATCATCCGCTATTCCTCAGTTCATCAGATGTGAGTGGTGCTCAGATCATATCGTTTCAACTTATAGGTATTGAGAATTACTCAATTTGGCATAGATCCATGCGAGTAGCTTTGTTAGGAAGGAATAAATTGGGTATGGTAGATGGAACTGATGCTAAAGATAAGTTTCCTAGTGAATTGGGGAATAATTGGGAGAGGGTACACGCAGTAGTGTTGTCCTGGATAATGAATTCGGTTGCTAAAGAATTGCTTGGGGGTATAATGTATGCATCTCTAGCAAAAGAAGTGTGGGATGATCTATATGAGAGATTTCATAAAATTGATGCTGTGAGAATCTTCAATTTGCATAAGAATATAGCCTCTATGTCTCAAGAGAATATGTCTGTGTGTGCATATTTTACGAAATTGAAAGATTTGTGGGATGAGTTCGAAGTACTTGTTCCTGCACCAAATTGTGAATGCGATAAGTCTAGAGATTTTGTGATACATCTTCAAAAATTGAAGTTGTTTCAGTTCTTGATGGGATTAAATGAGTCATATCTTCAAGCAAGAAGTCAACTATTGCTTATGAATCATTTGCCTTCGGTGAATCAAGCTTATGCTATGATTATAAGTGATGAAAGTTACAAGGCAGTAGCTACAAGTGCTGGAGTACTGGGAGTTAGGCCAGGTGCATAGTTGAGAGATTATGAAGTAGCTATGTATTCAAGAAATCAGGGACAAAGGCTGAAGAAGAACTATAATGTTCAGTGTGATTTTTGCAAGTTAAAGGGTCACACCAGGGAGAATTGTTGGAAGTTAATTGGCTATCCTCCTGATTTCAAGGCCAAGAGAAAGCAAAGAATAGAAAGTGGTGCTGCTCATAATGTAGTGGGTGGTCAGTCTGGTGAACAATGCTCTCAAGTAAAGGCAAGGACAGGTGAACAAGAGGATTCTGAAGTGCCAATGTCTATGATAAGCCAGATAGGTAAATCAGCTTTCACACAAGAACAATATAATCAGATTCTAAAGATGATCCACACTAGTAGTGTGTCAACACATGAGAATGAGACAGCAGATGTGGCTAATGTTGCACGTATAAGTAGTGCCTTTCTAGCATGTTCTAAATCACAACAATGGATTATAGATACAGGAGCTACTCATCATATAGTGTCTGAATTAAGTTTGCTTAATGAGTCGTCTGTGGTAAAGTCTGAAAAAGTAAAGAAGGTTTGTCTAATGGTGATACAATTGTAGTTGCTAGTATAGGGAAAAGTTGTTTGACAGAGGGAAACAACATTTCTAATGTATTGTATATTCCTCAGTTCAGTTATAATCTACTCTCAGTGTCCAAGGTGACTAGAGAATGGCAGTGTTCAGTAAGTTTTTTCCCTGATTTATGTGTGTTCCAGGATCTCTACATTGGGAAGATGAGAGCGATTGGAAGAGTTAATGGTGGTCTGTATTTTCTGGCTAATTAGAATACTCAAGAAGCAAATAGTCGTGGAGACAATCAAGTATTAGCTGCTAATTCTATGGAAAAGAAACAAGCAGAATTGGACTTGTGGCATATGAGGTTTGGGCATATATCTTCTAATGTACTCAAAAAGATTTTGTCTGTTGAGAAGTCTTTCGCTATAGAAGATAGAATAAAGCAATGATCTGTATGTCCTAGTGCAAAACAGACTAGGTTGCCATTTCCATCTAGCAATATTAAAACTGCTTGTTGCTTTGATCTTGTGCATATGGACGTGTGGGGGCCCTATAGAATTCCCACTATGAATGGAAATAGATATTTTTTGACAATTGTTGATGATTTCAGCAGAATGACTTGGGTGTTTTTGTTAAAATTAAAGTCTGATGTGTATATTCAAATTCAACAATTTGTTAGTTATGTGCAGACTCAGTTTCATAAGGTAGTAAAGGTTGTTAGATCAGATAATGGATCTGAGTTTGTGAACTTATTGTGCAGTAGTTTGTTTAAAAAACTAGGGATTATTCATCAGACAACTTGTGCCTACACTCCACAACAAAATGGAGTGGCTGAGAGAAAACAAAGGCACATTTTAGAGGTCACAAGAGCACTAAGGTTTCAAGGGGAAATTCCAATACATTTCTGGGGATATTGTGTACTGGCAGCTGTGTATATCATAAATAGGTTACCAAGTTCAATTATTCATTATCAAACTCCTTATGAAAGGTTGTATGGAAAGAAACCTAACTGTGATCACCTTAGAGTACTTGGGTGTTTGTGTTATGCTAAGATTGTGAATGAGTATGACAAGTTAGTGTCTAGAACAAAATCTGCTGTCCTTATGGGTTTTTCTGATACTCAGAAGGGATATGTGTTGTATGATATCGTGAGTGATAGTTTTTTCATAAGTAGAGATGTATCTTTTAGAGAAGATGTGTTTCCATTTAAAAAAAAGAATAAGGTCCCTCGAGAGCCTCAATATATATTTCCTTTGAATGGACAACAGTTTGAGGTAACTGACACAGCTATAAGTGGAGAATCTGTGAAGGTTATTACTGACATAAGGAATAAGGTTTCGGATACTGCAAGCTCACAAGGTGCAGTTTCAGATTGTCAGCCTGAGGTAGCACAAGATGATACAAACAGTTCACATAGAGTGCAAGACCAAAGGAAGTCGACTAGAGAAAGGAAGACACCAGTTTGGATGACTGATTTTGTGTCCTTAAACATTCACAAAGAAGTGTCATATGCTTTATCAAAGTATGTGTCCTATGAAAAATTGTCCAAAGAATATATGGCGTGTGTCACAGCTTTTTCTTCAGTTACTGAGCCAGCTACGTACTTCGAAGCGAATAAAGATCCAAGATGGATACAAGCTATGAGAGATGAAATAGAAGCCTTGAACCACAATCATACTTGGGATGTGGTTAGTCTACCTAAAGGCAAGAAATCGATTGGCTGCAGGTGGGTGTACAAAGTAAAGTATAAGGCTTCAGGTGAGGTTAGAGATTTAAAGCACGGCTAGTTGCAAAAGGGTATAATCAAAGAGAAGGAATAGACTTTACAGAGACTTTCTCTCCAGTGGTGAAGATGAAGCAAGAAGAACTGCGATTCTGCAAAAGAAAAAATGGTATATCCATCAAATGGATGTCTATAATGCGTTTCTAAATGGTGATTTGAATGATGAAATATATATGGACCTGCCTCAGGGATTTGCAAGTCAGGGGGAGAATAAGGTGTGTCGACTAGTCAAATCTTTATATGGATTAAAGCAGACTCCTAGGCAGTGGAATACAAAGTTGTCAGAGGCATTGGTGAAGGTTGGTTTTGTTCAAAGTCAGAATGATTCCTCTGTGTATGTTAAGAAGACAACTGAAGGAGTCACACTTGTGTTAGTATATGTAGATGACATGCTGATCACTGGTGATAGTTTGAAATCAATAGAGGAAACAAAAGTTACTTTACAACAAGCTTTCAAGATGAAAGATTTAGGAGAGTTAAGGTTCTTTCTTGGTATTGAGTTTGCAAGATCCGACAAAGGAATTCTAATGTATCAAAGAAAATATACATTGGAGCTGTTGTCTGAGTTGGGGTTAGGAGCAGCTAAGCCAGTTGACACTCCAATAGACTATAACCTGAAACTTACTTCAAAACAGTTTGATGATCATGTAAAAATCATGAAACTAGGTGATGATCCTCCTACTGATCAAAGGGCATATCAGAGGTTAATTGGAAAGCTTCTCTATCTAACAATGACTAGACCTGATATAGCTTTTAGTGTGCAAACTTTAAGTCAGTTTCTACAAGATCCTAAGAAGTCACATATGGAAGCTGCACTTAGAGTGGTGAGGTATGTTAAAAATCAACCAGGATTGGGAATTCTCCTATCCAGCAGTTCAGAAGAAAAGATTAGTGCCTACTGTGATGCTGACTGGGCAGCTTGTCCACAAACTAGAAGATTTGTAACTGGTTATTTTGTAAAACTAGGAGATTTACTAATGTCTTGGAAATCAAAAAAACAGACTACGCTGTTTCGCAGAGGCGAATCGAAGTCTTGGCAGTGATTGTAGCAGAGTTGGTGTGGCTGCTGGGATTGATGAAGGAAATTGGATGTGAGGTAACATTTCCAGTGAGTGTCTTCAGCGATAGTAAGTCTGCAATGCAAATAGCAGCAAATCCTGTATATCATGAGAGGACAAAACACATTGATGTTGATTGTTATTTCATCAGAGAAAAACTGCTTCAAGGAATGATGACTACAAACTACATTCCAACACAACAGCAACCAGCAGACATGCTAACTAAGGGACTTACTAAAGTCCAGCATACCTTTCTTATTTCCAAACTAGGAATGTGTAATATATTCTCACCTTCCTAGCTTGAGGGGGAGTGTTGAGAGTAAGAGAAAAAGAATAGAAGAAGTTAGTTCAAAAAGTTAGTTATAACTAACTTTTAGATAGTTAAGTCTATATAAGAAAGTCATGTATGTAATTGTTACAGCTTTTTCTCCTTCTTTAAGAAAATAAGATTTTCTTTCCTCTTCTTCTCTTCTCTTCATCTTCCTTCTTTTAGTTCTGAAAACAGTTGATGCTAAGAACAATTTCAAAGCCAACCTTCCGATCTACTTAACCCCACACAGGCCCCCACAACTTATTTTAGCCGTCCCTTTCTTTCAAAGTATAAAAATGGGTATGACATTATTTTTGGGAGGATGGAAGTATTTACTTTGAAAAAAAAAAGTATTTTTATTGAAAAATTAAGTATTTGGTAAATCAATAAAAGTGCTTTTTAATGGGAGTAGAAACAGTTTTTTCGTTGTTGGAAAGAAATTAAAAATATCTATTTTTAAAAAAAAAACAGAAACAAAAATTTATTTTGTCAAAACTAAAATATCATTTTCATATTTCCAATAAAAGGCTCCAGGAAAAAATTTATTTAAAAATTCATATATATATATATATATATATATATATATATATATATATATATATATATATATATATATTATTAATTAATTATCATATTTCAACTTTCATAAATGTCATTTAAGAATTTTATTTTTAATTTTTATATAATAAAATTTATAATTTATTTTATGTTTATATATTATTATTTTATATATTATATATTATTTTACGTATCATTTTGCAGAATTAGATAATAAAAAGTGACAACAATATTTTTACAAGATTAAATAAAAGAAATAAATAAAAATTAAAGATTTCAATCTCCCAAAAAAGATATATGTAGACATTGAAATTTTGTGGGACGCTACAAGATGCGTTCAATTTGAGTTGGGACTCTACAAATTGTGTTCAACTCAAATTAGGATTCTTGGAGGCTACTCAATCCTATACCCTAGTTCACTCCTATATAAAGGGTAAAAAATTCCCTTAAAAGGCATCTCAAATATCTCATAAACTCTTGAGTATCTTTAAAGATCCCGAAAATCTCAAATATCTCATAAACTCTTGGGTATTTTTAAAGATCTCGAAAATCTCAAAATATCCCATAAACTCTTGGGTATTTTTAAAGATCCCGAAAATCTCAAAATATCCCATAAACTCTTGGGTATTTTTAAAGATCAAAATCTCAAATATTCCGCAAATTGATGGAATATTCGTATCGAGGTCAAATCTAAATCACCCTAGTTCGAGAAATACACCACTAACAACCCTCGAATCATGGATAAATCTTAGGAGAGTAGAATCAAGGAAGGAACAGAATTGTACCTGCAATCTTGATAAATAAAATTATGTTTCTTCTAATTTTATTGTGATTGCAATTTATTTTCTGTCACTTTAAAACTTGTTGCAAATATTATAATATTGATTAAAAATTTAAACATGTACATTGTAATTTAATAATTAAAAGTTTAATTAATTTTCTTATCATAGATATTTAAAATAGTTTGTCTCTATAAAATAATCTTAACATTAAAGTACATTAATACTTAATAGTTGTCCTTTTAAAAAAAAAAATTGACTCTCAGGACATTTTTTAAAAAGACCAGTCAAACGCAATTTGCTTATGAAAAATATTTTTCAAATGAATTAGCCAAACACAAATTTGTTTGTTTATTCAAAAGTGCTTTTCTAAAAAGTCATTTTTAAAAAGTGCTTCTAACAATAAACTACTTTTAGCAGGAATGTCAAACAAACTCTAGTACTCCCTCCGTCTCATTACTTA
Organism: Solanum pinnatisectum; assembly: GCA_035578085.1. NCBI lineage: Eukaryota > Viridiplantae > Streptophyta > Magnoliopsida > Solanales > Solanaceae > Solanum > Solanum pinnatisectum. Next base: position 36,842,681 of record CM069076.1, on the reverse strand, counting down.
TCAAATTTTGACTTGACACATCTATTAAAAATATAATGATTGATATAATGAATTTACTATTTTTACCTCTATTAATTAATATAATCCCAAATATATTTACTCACTACATTTTGCAAAGACATTAACCCAATGTTAATAAATTGGGGGTATAAAAGGAAAAAAGAAATTGTTTTTTCTTGATTTGTCAAACATGACAAGTAAAAGGAGAAATTAAATTAGAAAATATTTGACAAGTAAATACGAACAGTGGGAGTATATATAAAATAATAGTAGTATATGTTTTTTCTGTTTTTAGTAAATTATTTTTTAAAATTTGTTTAACTATATATAAGTCGAGTATAATATTAATATTAATATTAATATTAATAATAGATGCACATTATTCAGGTACAAAATGGGTATTGGAATTCAAATCTGGTGACCTTAGCATCTTGAAGCACACCAATGTTGTGAAACATAAATAAACACATACATAAAATAATAGACTTGGAACTATTTATTTTCTTCTAATTTGTAATTAACACATGACACCAAACAACACTTAATATAAAGTTAGAATAATTACTGATGTTATGTTGTTCGATATTGAATTTTCATCTCATGTTACTCTCCATCTACGGAGGAGTAATTGAGTGGATGAGTAGGTACTAAATATGATGATTTTTTATATATAGTGATAGTTTTATTTTTAATTACAAAATATTGTGATAATTTGTGTATTTATGACTAATAACCTAGGGATGTTTGCCCAACTCACATAATTTTTCAAATAAAATATACTGTATTTAAGTCATTAAGTGCAAGCAAACTATAATCTATTGTATTCATATTATTTTCACTGCATGACATTTGTATTTTATGAAATATAGTTATTTATTACTAGAAATCACCCCAATTTCCAGCAAAAACCACTTTGTATGTTATTTTGTATTTTATAAGATACACATGTAAATCATATTTGAAATATAAAAAAATATGTGTACTATATGTATTTGCTACACAAAATTCAAACTCTCGTTATTTTTTAAAAGTATTGCTATTTCAGGTAAGTATAGAAGCTACGTTTGTCGTATAGTGTAATGTTTTCATAAAATATCTCACAATGGTTAACTGTATTTTCTTATTTATAATCTTGGATAATTATCACTGTTAAGAGTTAATAGCATGTTTGTCCAAATTTCTTAAAAGCTATAATAATATTTAGGTGTTGGGCCAAACAAAAAAAAAAACTTTCGGACAATAACAATAATTATTTTTTTCCTGTTGTTGGATTTTGTCCTGATTTTCTTACCTTATTTGAAATTTATGTTTTTTCTTAAAGAAAACTCAAAGTATTACCATAAATATTTAAATTTTTCTTGAAATGAAAATATAATATTCTTCCACATTTGAGTTATTCTTTCCTTGGAAGGAAATGTCACGACCCAGACCGTCGTGATTGACACTGATACTAACCCTCCAGTGGGAGATTCACTACTACAACCCAAACCAAGCAACTAAACAAAAAACTAAAGCATTTAAGGATACAAAAACAGGAATAAAAGCCAAAACTGAAGTTCACATAAACTTCCAAAAGATCTAACAACTTAAACGATGAGGAAATTACACTTAGAACCTGAAAGTCAATGTATCAAAACATCTAAAGTTCAACAAGTCTAAACAAGAAGGGATACAACCCTCCAACTAGAACTAATCAACTAACTAGAAAAGTCTAAGTCTGAAATGTGGACATAGACGAAAGGAGAACTCAATGCAGCCTGGAAGAACTGCTCACCCTTGAATTCGAACGATGATCACTGATCTTCTAAGCGAGGCCCGCTAATAGCCGTCGGAAGATGCCCTGTACTCAACAAAAATAAAAGCAAGTGCAGTATCAATACACAACCACTATGTACTAGTAGGATCACGCGGCTATCCCACTAAGTGTAACATAAACAAGTTAATACAACATTAAGATCATGCAAAATACCTAACATATACAATATTGAATATCATATTCTCAACAATATACATTTATAACAAGTCATTGGTCCTCTCATACCCAAACCCAAACTGTAAGTGCACCGATTCATGGTACCCGATCCAATATTTATGCCGGAACGTGGCAACCGATCTCATATTTATGCTGGAACGTGGCAACCGATCCCAATTAGTATGCCAGAATGTGGCAACCGATCCATTCAACACACCACAATCACAATCACAAGTATATTCTCAATAATCATACAATCAAGAAGTGATTCATGGCATATAGTTATTCGTTCATACTCATTTACAATTAGCTTGATCAACAATGCAACATTCGCATACATACATGCATCATAATAAAGCAAGAACAATTTTACATTACACAATCATGAAATCACAACCATCACCTACCTTGAATCCAAGCTTGAATCCCCTAAGACACTTGAATATTCCCTTTCTGGATTCTTCCTGCTTGTTCGTGTCTTAAAAAATACAATTAACGCAAGGATCAATAAACAAGGCCTAATTACCTGGATTATAATCAACATTATCAACCCTAGGCCAACCCAAGATCTCATTACCCAAATTAGGGCTTTTCTCACCATCCAAACAGTTTCAAAAACCCTTCCCAATAATAATCACCCAAGAAACCAAGTTCTACGGATCGAAAAATGGATTCGGGGAGTGAAAACCTTACCTTTAGCCTCAAGAATGGTGGAAAACAGTCAAGAAAAGCCCTAGGTTTGTTCCTTAGCTCTCAAGTTCAAAAATTACAAAATAATACAATTTTGGGTTTATTTCCGACTTTAAGTCACGTTTATCCCGCTACAGCTAGATGCACGAAGAGAGAATGTTGGAGTTTGAGTTCCAAGCCCCCATTTCACCACACACCTTCAACCCTTGACATTCAACAACTATCGGTTCGCGCTAAGATCATTTTCAAGAGTTCTTCTCGCCCGAATTCGATTACGTAAAGTCGTACGGGTTCTTTAACGTCTTAGCTATCCACTCATGTAATCCAAGTCATAATTAGATCTCTCATTCGTTGCCATAATATACTTAGCTATAGAATTACATATACTATTCATATATACTATTATAACATTAAAAAAATATATAAAATATTATTATGTCATGACCCAGACCGTCACACTAACCCTCCGGTGTGAGAACCATAACTGCTAACTAACTAACAATTTAAAGCTACGAAAGCAGGTTTAAATGCATAAATTATATAGAGTTCCCATAAACTCCAAAGGTTTAAACACATAACTTAACAAAACTAATGCGGAAGAACAACCCCTAGAACCTGAAAGTCAATGTACCAAAACTCTAACAAGATTCATAAGTCTAAACCAGAAAATCATCTAAAGAACTAGTCTAAGTCCGAATAGGATGGACTAAACAAAAAGAGAACTCAAGGCAGCTCGAAAGAACTGGCTCACCCTTGAATTCGAATCGGCGATCACTGATCTTCTAAGCGAGGTCTGTCAATAGCCACCGGAAGATGCCCTGTACTTATGCCTGGCAACGGAACCAGGAGGTGCCGGTTCCGGTTCCGGTCCGTCCTGGTCCGTTACCAGTTCCGTCTCGGTTCCGGTATGTACCGATTAGTGTCGGTAATGGCCGGGTCCGGGAGGGGTAACGGGACGGAAACCGGGATTTACCGGTTAGTCCCGGTCCGGTTAGTCCCGGTTCCGGTCCCGGTCCGTCCCGGTCCGGCGGTTTAAATTTTTTTTTTTTTTTTTTTTGGCAAATTAGCCGTTGAGAGCCGTTGGGCAATGGGTTTTGGGCCCCACCAACGGCTCTTTTCACCTCCCAAGTCCCCTTTACACCACCCTACCCCCCAAACTTTTTTTAATACCCCAACATTCTAAAAATTACATTTTCATCCCTTTTTTTTACCTATAAATACTCCTAATCTTTCATTCTTTTCACTCACAATTCACAAAAATATTATCTTCTCTCTACTCTCTAATCTCTTAATTCTCTTATTCTCGTTAAAATTACGAATTCGGTCTTTGGAAATTGGAGGCTTGGAGCTTCAAAATTCAACTTTCAATTTTCGACTTTCTGTCATACACGTCTACTTTTTTAAGTAGACGTTTGGTACATTCGTTCCAACTCACTTTTTATTTAGTTATTTATTTGTTTGCATTTAATTGTTTATTTTGTGAGTAATTAGTCTCTACTCTCTAGTCTCTACTTATTTAGTTATTTATTTGTTTAAAATTTTGCATTACATTTTCGTATTATATATAATTTACTACTTTTTATATTTGAATATGGATTTCGGTAAAAACAATGTTGAGAAGGGTAAAACAACAATAGTTGATTCGATCACTAATTTATGGAGCTCAAAATCCAAGAAAAATAAAAAAACCGATAGTACGTCTAAATCTACAACTAAAAAAACTTCTCAATTAAGAATAAATACGGATGATTATACGCATGTTGATGATAGTGTTTTTAATGTTGATAGTAATAGTGGATTAGATCCTTATCATGAACATTTACAAAGAAGGTTTGGTAATTTTGATGAGGAATTACCTGAAGATGATGAACATGATGATATTAATGATTATATTGATAGTTTTGATAATAATGTTGATGAATATGATGATGATGAAACTCAGCCAACGACGGCTACTCCCACTCCCAATCCCCCTTCCCCTCCCGCTCCCTTTCGTTGTCCTGCTCCCGTTCCCCCCGTGCATCCTAGGACTAAGGTAGAACGCGCTAAAAAATCAGTTGTGTGGCAATTTATGACTCAGAATGAAGATAAAACACAAGCTATTTGTAATAAATGTAAACATATAATGAATCATAAAACTGTAGGAAAACAGGGTGGGACGGGACATTTGAGTAATCATTTAATGTCATGTTGTAAAAATGAATTTTTGCATGCTAAAGCTGTAGCCGAAGCTAAAAAGAATGGTACCACCCTTCCTGAAAATGTAGGAGTAGAGGGCTCTAATATGGTCCAAACACAATTAAATCCTTCTAATGTTTCTGGCTCTAGTATACAACGGTCATATAGTAGAGAAAAAGATCTTGAAGAATTAGCTAAAATGATTGTTGTTATGGGTTTGCCATTTAGTTTTGCTGAAAATCCCGGTTTTATTCATTATATTCAAATTGTGTATAATCCACATTTTAAAGGTTTTACTAGAAATACAATTAAAAAAGCCATCTTTGATTATCAAGCTCAACATTTTCAATATCTTCGTTGTTTATTTTATTATAATAATTGTAAAATAGCTATTACTTCTGATATGGGTCGTAGTGTAAATGGTAATGATTATTTCACTATTACTGCACATTGGATTGATGAAAATTGGACACTGCAAAAAAGAATCTTAGGTTATAAATGTTGTGAAATGCATAAAACCGGTAGTTATATAGCTCAAACAATTATAGATGTTTTACAAAACTATGGAATTTGTGATAAAATAAGTAGTGTCACCTTAGATAATGCTTCTAATAATAGAACTGCTGTTGAAATACTAAAATCGTCTCTTTGCCCTATTTATATTGATGGTTTTCATGTTAGGTGTGCTGCACACATATATAATTTAATTGTTAGAGATGGTATATCAATGTATAATGATGGTTGCATAAAAGTTGAAACTGCATGTCATTTTATTTTTAAATGTCAAGTTAAGTCTAGATGCAGAGATTTTGAAAATCGTTGTCGTGAATTTAATCTTCCACCTAGAAAAATTCCTAAATCAGTGTGTACTAGATGGAATTCTTTATATGAAATGCTTGAAGTCGCTTATGAATATAGGAAACCTTTACAAATGGTTTGGAATGCTCATAATTCAAATATGACATATAGACTTGATGATAATGATTGGATTGACGTAAAAGAACTTATAGAATTTTTAAAAGTTTTTTATTTAACTACAAAAAATATCGCACTTTATAATCCAACTATTTGCTCTGTTTTACCTAATATTTGTGCTATTTCTAGTAAATTTTATAAATTCAAAAATAAACCAAGATTTGAAGAATCTGTTAACAAAATGATTGAAAAATTTAGAAAATATTTTATTCCTATTCCTCAAATTTATTTAACCGCTTGTTTGTTAAATCCACATTATAAAGATGAAGGTGCATCACGAATGGTTGATAAAATATATTTTAATTTAGGTATTGATAGTGAAGATGATGAAATACCTAGTTGTCAAGATGTTAAAGATAGTATAAAAGTTGAAGCTAGAAAATTATATGACTTGTATAATTCAAATATAATTAATGCAGTACGTAATGAAGAACCTCAAAGTTCTAGGAGTAGATATAATAATGAAGATGATCTTGATGATATGATAGATTGTTATCTTGAACTTTCCCATAATGATAGAAATGATTTTGATGCGTATATTAATCAAAATACAGAACCTACTACTGTGGATCTTCTAGAATGGTGGAGCAATCGCGGCCAGGGATTTCCAAAGCTTCAACCGGTTGCTCGAGATGTGTTAGCTATTCAAGCATCTTCGGTAGCTTCGGAAGGCGCTTTTAGTGCAGCAAGATATCAAATTGGAGAGCATAGATATTCATTAGCAGCAGATAGCTTGGAGATATCAGTACTATTTCGAGATTGGATTAATGGCGAGAGAAGGAGTTATGGTCGTCCACCTTTACCGACCAAATTTGAAAACGACATTGATGAAATAATGCAAGATTTTAGTGACGACGGCATTGATGCAATGGAGGAACTAGCTAATCAACCAATTCCGGAGCATGTTACTAGAGAAATGTTAAAAGATTTAAAAAAAGATTTTCTTGGTAGCATGAACTATTAAATTTAAATGTCTATTAGTATGAGTATAATAATTCGAGGTCTAATTCAAACAGAACCCTTCCTAGAAGGTGGCTGTGTAGATTAGATTTTTTTAATACTCTACTAATATTTTGTAAATTGTAAGTTTGTAACTCAACGAGCCAACTTGTAGTCTTGTACTATTTAATTAATATTAATAAAAGTATAGGCTATTCGCCTTAATTTTTTTTATTATTGTCTTGATTCTTGAATAAGTTGAATTTTGTATTTCAAACTTTTAAAGTGTGAAATTTAAACTTTTATAGTTTTAAAGTTCGAATTTAAATTTTCAAACTTTTAAAGAGTGAAATTTAAACTTTTATAGTTTTAAAGTTTGAAATTTGAATTTAAATTTTCAAACTTTTAAAGTGTGAAATTTAAACTTTTATACTCTTAAAGTTTGAAAGTTTGTATTTAAAACTTTAAAAGTATAAAAGTTTGAATTTAAAGTATAAAACTTTAAAAGTATAAAAGTTTGAATTTAAAGTATAAAACTTTAAAAGTATAAAAGTTTCAAACTTTTAAAGTGTGAAATTTAAACTTTATACTTTTAAAGTTTGAAAGTTTCAAACTTTTAAAGTGTGAAATTTAAACTTTTATAGTTTTATAATTTTAAAGTTTGAATTTAAATTTTCAAACTTTTAAAGGGTGAAATTTAAATTTTTATAGTTTTAAAGTTTGAATTTAAATTTTCAAACTTTTAAAGAGTGAAATTTAAACTTTTATAGTTTGAAATTTGAATTTAAATTTTCACACTTTTAAAGTGTGAAATTTAAACTTTTATACTTTTAAAGTTTGAAAGTTTGTATTTAAAACTTTAAAAGTATAAAAGTATAAATTTTTAACTTTAAAATTACAAAAGTTTTAATATTATTTGAGTAATATTCCTATTTTTTAATTTTGATAATTTTTTTTTTTTTAATTATATAGACGACGGGACCGGTTTCGGTCCGTCGATCGATGTACCGTCCGCCGTTACGGTCGGGGCGGAATACATATAAATTTCCGAATTACGGTTCCGTCCGTCCGGATGCAGTTCGCCCGTGGTGCGGTTCGTCCGGCCCCGTCGGCCCAGAGTTTGATTCCTGCATTGCACGGCTTACTGCTAAACAAATATAAGAGCAAGTGCAGTATCAGTACACAACTACTATGTACTGGTAGGATCACGCGGCTATCCCACTAAGTGAAACACATGCAAGTAACCACAATCATTATAAAACAGGCATATACCGAACATATACAATATTAGTCACACGATTCTCACATATCACTGTTATATCAATTTAGAGCAACTTACCGTCTTCCAATATCAATCATCATTAGATATGAACGAATCATCACAAGTAGATACACAACACAATTCAATGGTCCTCTCACGGAACCCAATTCAATGGTCCTCTCATGGAACCCACATACAAACTGTTAGCATACCGGAACGTGGTACTCGATCCAATGTTTATGCCGGAACGTGACAACCGATCCCATATTTATGTCGAAACGTGGCAACCGATCCCATATTTATGCCGGAACGTGGCAATCAATCCTAGTTAGTGTGTCGGATCGTGACACCCGCCCATTCAACAAACCACAATTACAATCATAATGTATATTCTCACAATCATACAACAAGAAGTGATTCATGGCATACAATTATTCAATTATCCTCATTTACAATTAGGGTGATCAATAATGCAACATTCACGTACATACATGCATTATAATGAAGCAATTACAAACATATATCACACCAACATGAAATCACAACCATCACCTACCTCGAAACAAGCTTGAAACCCTAAGAAACTTGATCCTTCCCTTTTCGGATTTGTTCTGCTTGTTCTTGGTCTACAAACAATCATAATAACATGAGAATCAATAAACAATCACCAATTATCCGAATTGCTAGCAATTCGATGAACCCTAGATCATACCCATGATCCCAAGTACCCAAAATAGGGTTGTTTCCACCATAGAATCTAGATCAAACCCCCCCCCCCCACCATCAATAATTACCCATTTGATTACGTTTTATGGATCGAAAAATGCAGAATAAAGATGCTTTGGGGTTTATTTACGACTTTAAGTCGCGTCGCACCATGAGAGGTCCTCACCTCACATACTGGCTACCGCGGCAAAAATCCCACTCCAACGGCTTGCACGGAACTAGTGAGCTATTTTAATAATTTCAAGATTCCCATTCCACAACACACCTTTAACCAACGACGCTCAGAAAATACCGTTCACGCTAAGATCGATTCCGAGAGTTCTACTCACCCGAATTCAATTCCGTAAAGTCGTACAGGTTCCTTAACGACTTATCTAACCACTAATCAAAATCATAAATAAGTCACCCGATTTTTACCAGATTTTCCTACACCTTAACGACTCTGATTTCGTCCAAATCTGGACTAGGTTGGGAAATTCCATGTTACTACTCAAAAGTTTTCTGGCCCCAATTCATTCCCCCATTGACTTTTCTATAAAGAGGGGAACAGGTCGTTACATATTAGCACAAAACTAAGTGTTTAGACATCGAAACTTTGATTTATTTATCTTGATTGAAATGTCTTTTTTTATGTAATTGATTAACAAAGAAAATTATTTAAACTTTCTTTTGATTTACATATGTATAAGGTGTTAATATTATATAATTGAGATGTTCTCGAAAAACAAAAATCACAATTCTCTATTATTTTATGTGGAAGTCTAAATCAAAATACTATAGTTACTAATTTATTAGTACTACTATACTACCAAATATCAAAATCAAATTTTATTATATTAAATTAGTTTAATATAATATAATATTTTTTTTAAAATGGTCCGAACGGATAACTTTTGATGTCTTTTTTTTTTCTTTTTCTAAAGTTCAGGATATTTGGAAAGAAAATTAGGGGTGGAAATTACTAAATTCTCAACAAAAAAATGGAAATTGAGATAGTGAGGTTTTCCCCACCTTTGATGTGAAGTGGAAGACTTCGGTAAAATTTCAACAACGCCACCTACACTAGTATTTCATAAAATAAAATACAGAACAAGAAGAAAATTAAATCATCGGTGACCTAACAACTGATTCCACGTCATTTTTTTTTTCATAATATACAAAAAGTGCTCTTTTAACTTGGTTTTAATTGAAATGTATGCTCTTCAAGTTTGAATGTGCACAAATAGACAATTAAACTTGTATAAATTTGAATAAACAAACACATACGTTCTACTGACAACTATGACCTTTAACTTGTGCACAAGTAGACATTTAAATTTGTATAAAATTGAAAAAACAGACACATTCGTCCTACATGACAATTTTGTGTCCTATGTAGCATCTTATGTGTATTATGTCATGTAGGACACGTGTTCTACTTATTCAATTTTATGTAAATTTAAATATCTATTTGTACATACTCAAAGTTGAAAAATATAGTTATTCGTTGAAGTCAAAGTTAAGATGATGTTTATGCTTAATTTATCCGTCTTTGTTGGTTAGGTACTACTAGTATATTGAATATATTTATGTGTGTGGGGTGAATTCCATCCCTATGCCATAAATACATTAATACAATACTCTTTTCCTTGTGTGTATATATAGAGATAGATTCATCTAATTCTGGCAAACAACATTTTCCAACCAGTTGGGGGACTTGCCATTTCTTCATTTACAGGTACATTTTCATTCTCTTGAATTTTTATCTTCTTTTTTTTTTTTTTTTTTTTCCAATTTATGTTCCGATCTGAGTGACCCCTCTTGAATTCTTGATTCGGGATTTTGTCTTTTACTTGAAAACGTTAAACGCTCCAATTCTTGTTTCGATGTTTCCAAGGTTGTATAATATATACATATGCTTTTATTTGTTCATTCACTGATTCTTTCTCCCGCTTATATATATGGGATCTGCATTAACACTTGTTACAACTCTTTTCTCTTTTCAATTGATTTGATTTGATTTACGTATTAAAAGATCTCATCATTTTAGAGGTATAACTTTATTTGATTAATTTTACATTCACCTTCTTTCTGTCATTTCTTGCACTATTCTTTGCACAATCTGTTTCCCTTTGCTCATATTATACACTTCACTCTACTCTTTTGGTTTCATGGAATTCAGGCTTCAGTTGTGTTTGTTTCGCTTTTGGAAGGAAAGATCTACACAAACTTGTTTGGATTAAAGAATCAGCTTTCATGTTCATTATTGTTCCTTGTCATCTTATTTGTTTTGGAATGTTGCTGCTTCAATAATATACTTCATTTACCATTATGTTTATTCACTAACTAATATGTATACCATTTCGCGTATCAGTACTAATTAGATACATGTTGGCATTCGAATAGCCGTAAGATGAAACAGTTATCTATTGATATATTGTTTTGGCCTTCTGTTTGTGTGTCATATGCAAGAAATTATCTGTTCATGGATGGTGCTGACGTTGTAACTTTGCAGAGATCTTAATTGATTGGGCAAAATGGCTACTGGACAACTTTTCTCCAAGACGACACAAGCTTTGTTCTATAACTACAAGCAGCTTCCTATTCAGCGCATGCTTGATTTTGATTTCCTTTGTGGTTCGTACTATGCTTCTGCTTCTCAATTGATTTACCGGCAAATATGCACACAATGATCTTGTAATTTTCAATGTGTTGGTTAGTGTTAATTTTACACTTTTCAAATTTCAGGGAGGGAAACACCATCTGTTGCTGGAATTATTAATCCTGGTTCTGAGGGATTCCAGAAACTTTTCTTTGGTCAGGAGGAAATTGCAATCCCAGTACACTCAACGTGCGTCCTTCTTTTTTTTTTTTTTTTTTTTCAACTATTGATATTGCCATTTTATTATGAGCCTTTTCATTTGGATCTCTAAAGGATGTCCATTGGTAATCTTTCTCAGCGTGGTCTTCTTTTTTGTCGGTCCCTTCAAGTATGCAATTTGCTTCTGTGTGGCTTATATTTAGCTCACTGCTTCCAGTTTTAGCAATTGAGTTCCCTAGTTATGTGATGGATCATGTGCTAACTTTTAACTTAATGGTTCGTAATTGAGTCACTTTGCAACAAATGTGCTGTTAAATTTTCTTAGTTTGAATTACTTCAGTTAGTAAAAGATACAGAAAAATGTGTTTTCACATTTCCACAGCTTGAATTACTTCAGTTAGTAAAAATGCCTTAGTTCTGAAACTTTCTACAACCATCAGATATATCATAATCCTGGCAGATATATTTGAACCTATGTTGCTCGGACTCTTCCAAAATGTTGACGGGTGCGTGTCGGATCCTCCAAATATAGTGTATTTTTGAAGGATCCGACACGGGTGCGGCATCATTTCTGGAGAGTCCGAGCAACTTAGATTTGAACTATGTTGTCTTCACATACCTTTGTACTACTGGTTTCTATTTGGTGAATTTGGTGTCTTATCACTTACACTGATTATATTCTACATTTTACTGGTTCAGAATTGAAGCCGCCTGTGCTGCACATCCCACGGCTGATGTTTTCATTAACTTTGCATCTTTCAGAAGGTTAGTACTAGCCACTGTTGTTGTTGTGCTTTCTTCCTTGAATTGCCCTTTTTCTTGAAGTGAAAACCTGAAGCTGCAAAAGATTTGCTATTGTGTCTCTTCTTTACTGTCTTATTCATTTGCAGTGCCGCTGCTTCGTCCATGTCGGCTCTTAAACAGCCAACCATCAAAGTTGCGGCTATTATAGCTGAAGGTGTTCCCGAGTCAGATGCTAAAGAGCTGATTGCTTATGCAAAGGCAAACAATAAGGTAATATTATGTTATATCAATCAGGTTTATGCCTTTGCATTCATTATCACTTTATTGGGGTTGGGGTTAGATTTTGAATGATGATGTATAATCAACTCTAGGGTAGTCTTATGGATAGTAAACTGAAGAAATTACCAATTACTTCTCTCACATTTTATGGTTGCCTCTCCTGGAGTTGATGAATTCCCCCTTTCCCTGTCCGCAGATTTTATCTTTTCTTTAAGATATAATAAAGAAATGGTAGATGAGCTCTTAACAGATCATCAAGTGGAGCATTTACGGTGTCAATAACTACCTCACTCTAGTTTTCTGCCTTTCTTAATTTCCAAATTTTATGGTGTATAATATGGTGATCTTCCTCAGGTGGTTATTGGTCCAGCTACTGTTGGAGGTATTCAAGCTGGTGCTTTTAAGATTGGTGATACTGCTGGAACTATTGATAACATTATTCAGTGCAAACTTTACCGACCTGGATCTGTGGGATTTGTCTCAAAATCTGTGAGTGATTTTAAGAGCCGGTTTCATCTTGTTATTTTAATAAATATTAGAGAAATAATCTCTAATCAATTACACCTGCAACATTTTGTCCTCCCTACTTTCTATTTTACTATCTCCTGGACTGCAATTAAGATAAGAAAATACTTGTGAGACACTTTGATCTACTCTAAAACTACTTTCAGAAACGTATCTTCACCTAAATTTAATGTATGCAACCATTCAAACATCATTTTACCATACTTTAATGCATGAAACTATGACCTAACTCTAATAGATGAAGCTTAATAGTTTGGAAATAACATTTACAGGTTTCAAGAATAATAACTTTTCTCTTGATGTACAGGGTGGTATGTCTAATGAGTTATACAATTCAATTGCTCGTGTCACTGATGGAATTTATGAAGGTTGGGCATTCAGAATTCCAAATCCACCTTATTGGAGCATGTTTATGTTGTTTTTATTAAGAAATAGAATATGAGTGAATTTTGGTCTATGCAGGAATTGCAATCGGTGGAGATGTTTTCCCTGGCTCTACCCTTTCTGATCATGTTTTGCGCTTCAACAATATCCCACAGGTAATTCACTCAGATAGGCTACATTCTCCTTGTAATATCACCAAGTTATCGGCAGGCCCTCGGTCTTGTTGCCTTAAGATATCCCGATTGTTTTTAGTTGTTTAAATTATTCTAAATTCTAATCCTTCATTGTACATGCCTAGAAAGAAGCCACTTTTTAGCTTTATGATCATAAAACTAACATTCCAACCAAGTGGCAAAAGTTTATCCCTTTCCACACACACACTGTGACTTTGTTGCCTTTCTTCATAATGTTCACCATTAGTATTTATGATTTAAGATTGATGTAATTCCACTGTTTTGATATAACTAGAAGCTCAATGGTGCATAAACAACTGATGTGATGTATTTCCTGCTTCCATCACTACTTTTTCAATTACTAGTTCTTTGCTTTTTTTAATCATGTTTTTGATATACTTAGGTTAAAATGGTGGTTGTTCTCGGGGAACTTGGTGGACGAGATGAATATTCCTTGGTTGAAGCCTTGAAGCAGGGAAAAATCAACAAGCCTGTTGTTGCCTGGGTTAGTGGAACTTGTGCTACGCTCTTCAAGTCAGAAGTACAATTTGGTCATGCGGTGAGCTCTATTTCCCTTGATTTCAGCATTTCCTAGAAACATGTCGCTAGTGGTCTCTCACAAAGATCAAGAGATGTTTTAACGGAACTGCTTTTTGCCTCTTCTCTTTTCTTCTTTTTAGAATAGGCTGGGCAGTATAGTCTTTGCACATGAAGTCTAACTTTGCATGGTTCTTTGTCAAATAGGGGGCAAAGAGTGGTGGTGAAATGGAGTCCGCACAAGCGAAGAATCAAGCACTCAGAGACGCTGGAGCTATAGTTCCAACCTCGTATGAAGCTTTTGAAGGAGCAATAAAAGATGCATTTGAAAAGCTAGTGAGTTCTTGATATTTAGCAGAGATTGTGTTTCTTATACCTTATACTCCGCTATTAGTTCTAACACCACTCCATATTTGTTTTGGTAGGTTGAAGCAGGAAAGACTACTCCTGTAAAGGAAATTACACCTCCTCAAATACCTGAGGATCTTAGCACGGCAATTAAGAGTGGGAAAGTTCGGGCCCCAACTCATATCATTTCCACAATATCTGACGATAGAGGTATAGTTGGATTGTGTATTTCCTACCAATGTTTTTTTGTACCCTACTTCCGGAGGATCAATAGTTTTCCCACTTAACCTCTTGCATGACTCGAACCCTCAACCTACTATTCTAGGGTGAAGGTGCTCAACGCCTTGAGCAAGCCTCACTTGTCCCCGATCAATGATTAATTTGTTTTTCTGGTGGCTAAATAAGAATCGGAAATGATGCTGATTGTGTCTACAATTTCAATTTCTGTTCACAGGTGAAGAGCCTTGCTATGCTGGCGTACCCATGTCATCCATTGTGGAGCAGGGACTTGGTGTTGGTGATGTAATATCCCTCTTGTGGTTCAAACGTAACTTACCACGTTATTGCACACGTTTTATTGAGGTACGGTTCTTACGGTTGCAACTCTATCACTCTTTCCATAAGTTATAAACTCTTATTTTCTACCAGCAGTCTCTGCCAACGACAATTATTCTGCTTATAAACCTTAGGCTTTGTCTTGGTTGATTTCATGGCAGATTTGTGTCATGTTGTGTGCTGATCATGGTCCTTGTGTCTCTGGTGCACACAATTCCATTGTAACTGCCAGGGCTGGAAAAGATCTGGTTTCCTGCCTTGTTTCTGGTACGTTGTAGTCTGCGGGTTTCTAAATATGCATTTATTTTTCAATCAGAACAGGAATAATGTGGCTCTTAATAGGTTTGCTGACTATTGGTCCGCGTTTTGGTGGTGCTATTGATGATGCTGCCCGGTACTTCAAGGATGCTTATGACAAGGTGAGGCTTATGATTTATGAGCATTTACTAAGCCACTCATCAGGCTAGAAGCAGTTCCTGCTGGTCTCTTTTGAGTCCAGATGAATGGATATTTTCAAATGCTGTATTTGCAGGGTCTTACTCCATATGAGTTTGTGGAAAGTATGAAGAAGAAGGGCATTCGAGTTCCAGGAATTGGCCACAGGTAGCATATGTTGTAGCTTCTTGACTATATCCTAGAATTATTCATTGAGTTGTAGAATTAAAAGATGTACTTGAAAATCTTTTGAACTTGTAGGGTTAGCATGCTTCTAAACTTTATTTGACATGCCACATCTACTTCTTGTGAAACAGGATTAAGAGAGGCGACAACAGAGACAAGAGAGTGGAACTACTGCAGCGTTATGCTAGGGAAAATTTCCCTTCTGTTAAGTACATGGAATATGCTGTTCAGGTTGAAACTTACACGCTCTCAAAGGCAAACAACCTAGTCCTCAACGTTGATGGTGCCATCGGATCCCTCTTCTTGGATCTCCTTGCGGGCAGTGGAATGTTCACCAAGCCAGAAATTGATGAAATAGTGGAGATTGGTTACCTCAATGGACTTTTCGTGCTGGCTCGTTCAATTGGGCTTATAGGGTGAGTTGCATGATGAAGCTTAAACACCATTTTAGATTCACCGTCAGTAATTCTTGTTTATGATAGCTAGATTCTGATTGTCGTCTACCTTTTGAAATGTCAGGCACACATTTGACCAGAAGAGATTGAAGCAGCCATTGTACCGCCACCCATGGGAAGATGTCCTCTACACAAAGTGAAGAGTCTCCCCATAACAACGGGCAGAAAGTTGCCTGCCCCCAATCTATAGTTTGCATTCAAATCATTTGGTTAGCCATTTGTTGTGTGTGAGTGTTTTGTTCATGTGTTAGACTAGTGTTTCTACTACTCCTAAGGGCTCCTATGATGATTTTGTAAGTTGTTAGGGAGATTCCTACTAGACAAGTTATCATTTATGATCAATTCTTAGTTCCACGACTCAAGTGTTTGTTTTTCTCTCTTTTCATGTCATAAAGAAATAAGTCATTCCATTGTTGTACCTGATTTCAACTTTACAAGGAGATTCTTTCAATCAGTGTCTCTGCACTGTTTGCTCTTGCATACAAGAAATTTTAGTAATGGTATGTATTAAAAAATGAATCTTGGTCCTAACTCTGATATCATATTAAGAAATGAATTTCGGGCTTAATTCAACCCCTAAAATTAGCTAGCTTATGAGGAGAGAATTACTCAAGCATGTATGAGGAGATGACTCGTTTTTTATTTTATTTTTTTTGGAAAACAACACAAATCCCACTAGTTTAGGCCCTAATTATATGCGTTCTCGATATTATCATTCGTGCTAGATTTCAATATCCTGATACATGTCTCTAGCGCATTTAGAGATACATGAGGTAAAAATTAGGTGTAATTTGTGTCAGATACACTACATCCAAGTGGAATAACATGTATTTAGATATACTGATTCTCTTACTCGCCTCTCTCACTTGCATCTCTCCCTATGTATCATGTATTTTAGAATATATCTAGTAACCAAGATACATGTATCTCGTGTGATTCACATGTATCTTGGATACACTAACTCTCTCGCTCGTCTCCCTCCTATCTCACTAGCTTCTCTCCCTATGTATCTGTATTTCAAAGTGTATCTGATAGAAAAAATACATATATCTAGGTATATCTGATTTGAAATCTGGTATGAAATTATTAATTAACGAGACAATATGCAATTATTTCAAACCATATGAAGAATTAATAAATATGATAGGAATATTTATATAATTAGGTAATTTTTTTTCTTTTTTTCCATGTGACATGAGACTCTTCAAGGTTTGAATGTAATTTTTAGTTTCCAAATGCATGAATTTAATTGGTAAAGAACCCATAGATGGGTGTATTTGATTTGAAATCTGGTATGAAATTATTAATTAACGAGCTAATATGCAATTATTTCAAATCATAGGAAGAATTAATAAATATGATAGGAATATTTGTATAATTAGGTAATTTTTCTTTCTTTTTTTCCATCTGACGTGAGACTCTTCAAGGTTTGAATGCAATATTTTAGTTTCTATGGTAAAGCAGCCATAGATGGGTGTATTTGTAAGGTGTATCTTCTTTTTATTGAAGGTTCATGGCTAACACACCCATGTTGGGTGTTGTTTTATTTGAATGATTGGACAAAGGGAGGAATTGGTTGTGTGTCAATAATAGTACTACCCTTCACGTGGGAGGGGCAATGTGATATGAAAGGAATACTCATCACTTTGCTTTGCCCCCACCATTTCCATTATATCATCTTTTTATCTTCTTCTTTTTCCCTTCTTTCTTAGATTCAACAAAATAAAATTTACTGCTCCTTTTTGTTACTACTTCTATCAAGGAATCCAAACATATTTATTTCTTAAAATGGTCATTCTAATATTCAACCC
The DNA here is from genome assembly GCA_035578085.1 of Solanum pinnatisectum. NCBI lineage: Eukaryota > Viridiplantae > Streptophyta > Magnoliopsida > Solanales > Solanaceae > Solanum > Solanum pinnatisectum. Next base: position 36,824,708 of record CM069076.1, on the reverse strand, counting down.
ATGTGGCCAACTCCAAAAACATGAATTCTCAACCACATAAAACACCCTGCTTTTATTGACAACATACTCCCATTTCACTACATCCACATATGTGTTTCCATATCTTAATATTAAGACCAATTATTAACAAGTTTTATTTTTCACAACAGAAAAGTAAAGGTTCACTCACAATCAAAGCATTGGGTCAAACAAAAATAGACCCCACTCATTGCTGATCAAACAAACATACATTTCTTTTTTGCTTCTGTAGCATATTCCCTCAAATTTCTTGGAAATCTTTCAAGAAACTTTTTAGTAGGCATCTGCCCATATATTCCAATTTTATTTTATTTTATATGAACTGTATGAAATTGAACTTGTGTTTAGTATACTTTTGTAAAAGCTACCACGGCAAATAAAGACATAATACATAAACATTATCCTAACTTGGCTTTAACGGACCTCCAATTTTGAGTGTGCACAAGTAGGAACGCCACATAAGACACAAAGCAGCCACATATGGTGTCATGTAGGATGAATGTGTCTATTTGTTCAATTTTATATAATTTTAAGTACCTACTTATGCACATCTAAAGTTAAAGATTATAATTGCCCGTAAACACTAAGTTAAAAAATCATGTTTATGTATTATTCTTACGCAAAGTAAAAGTGTAGGTAGTTAATCAACTAAGCAAGCTACTAATATTTTTGGAGTATAAGCAGTTTCTTAAATTTGAGAGTAAAAAAGTATTCCAGAGGGAAAAAAACAAAAAAATAGTGTTGGACAAACAGGTCCACCATATTGCTTCAATTACTGCAACTAGTATAAAATTTGTGACAACCCCATTTCTGTATTCAACCAAAAATTCAATCTTTTTTGAGTTTCCCAAAAGTCAGTTTTTTTTCCCTCAACTGAATTTGTTTTAGGGTTTTAAAATTGACAAGTTTTTCCATGTAATAGCAAGAAAAATTTGTGTGGAGGAGAGAGAAATGGCTTCTGGAAGTAGAACAAAGCATTCCCATCATAATTCATCTCAAGCTCAATCTTCAGGTACAAGTAATGTAAATTACAAAGATTCAATAAGCAAAGCTATAGCACAGTACACAGCTGATGCTAGGCTTCATGCTGTGTTTGAACAATCTGGTGAGTCTGGAAAGTTTTTTGATTATTCAGAGTCTGTTAAAACTACTACACAATCTGTGCCTGAAAGGCAAATCACTGCTTATTTGACTAAAATTCAAAGAGGAGGTCATATTCAGCCTTTTGGTTGTATGATAGCTGTAGATGAGGCTAGTTTTCGTGTAATAGCTTATAGTGAAAATGCCTTTGAAATGCTTAGTTTAACTCCACAATCTGTTCCAAGCCTTGAGAAGTGTGAGATCCTCACTATTGGAACTGATGTTAGGACCCTTTTTACCCCTTCTAGCTCTGTTTTGCTAGAAAGAGCATTTGGGGCACGTGAGATCACTTTACTCAACCCAATTTGGATTCATTCCAAGAATTCTGGAAAGCCCTTTTATGCAATTTTGCACAGGGTTGATGTTGGTATTGCCATTGATTTGGAGCCTGCTAGAACTGAGGACCCTGCTTTATCTATTGCTGGAGCAGTGCAGTCACAGAAACTTGCAGTGAGGGCTATTTCTCATTTGCAATCACTTCCTGGTGGGGACATTAAGCTTTTGTGTGATACTGTTGTTGAGAGTGTCAGGGAGTTAACCGGGTATGACCGGGTTATGGTATATAAATTTCATGAGGATGAGCATGGAGAGGTAGTGGCTGAGAGTAAAAGATCAGATTTAGAGCCCTATATCGGTTTGCATTATCCTGCTACTGATATTCCTCAAGCTTCACGGTTTTTGTTTAAGCAGAACAGGGTGAGAATGATTGTGGACTGTCATGCTACCCTGTGCGGGTTACTCAGGATGAATCACTGATGCAGCCTTTATGTCTAGTTGGTTCCACACTTAGAGCACCTCATGGTTGCCACGCACAGTACATGGCAAATATGGGGTCTATTGCCTCATTAACACTGGCAGTTATTATCAACGGTAATGATGAGGAAGCTGTGGGTGGTCGAAATTCAATGAGGCTATGGGGCTTGGTTGTTGGACACCACACTTCTGTTCGGTCCATTCCTTTCCCTCTTAGGTATGCATGTGAATTCCTTATGCAGGCCTTTGGACTCCAATTGAACATGGAGTTGCAATTGGCGTCACAGTTGTCTGAGAAACATGTTTTAAGGACACAAACACTGTTATGTGACATGCTCCTTCGAGACTCTCCACCGGGGATTGTTACCCAAAGCCCCAGTATTATGGACCTTGTGAAGTGCGATGGTGCTGCTCTATACTACCAGGGGAAGTACTATCCATTAGGTGTCACACCAACTGAAGCTCAGATAAAGGACATTGTGGAGTGGTTATTGGCTTACCATGGAGACTCAACAGGTTTAAGTACTGACAGTTTGGCTGATGCTGGGTATCCTGGAGCAGCTTCACTTGGTGATGCAGTTTGTGGTATGGCTGTCGCTTATATATCTTCTAAAGATTTCTTGTTTTGGTTTCGCTCCCACACAGCGAAAGAAATAAAGTGGGGTGGTGCAAAGCATCATCCTGAAGACAAGGATGATGGACTGAGAATGCATCCACGTTCTTCCTTCAAGGCATTTCTGGAAGTTGTTAAAAGTCGGAGCTCACCATGGGAAAATGCCGAAATGGATGCAATCCACTCTTTGCAGCTAATTCTGCGAGATTCATTTAAGGATGCTGAGGCAAGTAATTCTAAGGCTATTGTGCATGCTCATCTTGGGGAAATGGAGTTGCAAGGGATAGATGAACTGAGTTCTGTTGCCAGAGAAATGGTTAGATTGATCGAAACTGCAACAGCTCCCATATTTGCTGTTGATGTCGAAGGTCGCATAAATGGGTGGAATGCAAAGGTCGCTGAATTGACAGGTTTATCAGTTGAAGAAGCAATGGGGAAGTCCTTGGTTCATGAGCTTGTGTACAAAGAATCACAGGAGACTGCTGAGAAGCTTCTGTATAATGCTCTAAGAGGTTATACCTATCTATTTATTTTCTTCATTTCCAAATGATAGCACAGTTTTCAAGTTGTAGAGTTTCTTTGCTCTGCATGAGTAGTATAATCTTATCTTTTCTCTTCTTTGTGTTCGAAAGCTGAATGTGAAGTAATCATGGACTTCTAGTGATTTTCTTTACTCTGAATCCTCGAAACTTGAAAAAACTGTTGGTCCACTTCATCTTGTTGAATTTGTCAACTGAAGCATGCAGTCTTGCTTTGTGTGTGTGGGTAGAGGGATAGAACATGGTGTGCGACTAAATGGAGAGGTATTATGCACAAAACCAAGTCAATCAAACAACACACCTCAATTCCAAACTAGTTGGGTCGTCTATATGAATCCTTCATATCCATTCCACTCTACTTTGTGCCATTTGATAGACGTTTATTTTGATCCTTGCTTTTCTTTGGTAGAAGTTGTGTAGAACAAGTTCACTTTAAAAAGAATGTGCCCTTAGGCATAATCTGACATTTATGGTGCATTCAAATTGCAAACTTTTACTGCAAAACAATTAGTACATAGTTGTGGTTGTGAGGATTGACTTGCTGATAGCATTCAGGATCACTTGTTCACCTTCGGCAATCCGACAAGAGTATCACCAAGCTGTTAGCTTCTTTCTTGCCTAACCAAAACCATCTCTTGTACAGTACATATTTAGGTTTGTTCCTGATTGTAGGGAACCTGCTCTCTGTATTGTGTGCGTATGTTGACTCTTGCATAGTTTGTAATTGAAATAATTGGCATCAACTCTGCTTCTTTTCTACTCAACTCCTGCAACAGACAACCAAAGAGAAAAATAAACTAATATTGTAGCCATACTACTGCAGGCGAGGAAGATAAAAATGTAGAAATAAAGTTGAGGACATTTGGAGCTGAACAACTGGAGAAAGCTGTTTTTGTGGTGGTTAATGCTTGCGCTAGCAAAGATTACACAAACAACATTGTTGGTGTTTGCTTTGTTGGGCAGGATGTTACTGGGGAAAAAGTTGTTATGGACAAGTTTATTAACATCCAAGGTGATTACAAGGCCATTGTGCACAGCCCCAATCCTCTGATCCCTCCAATATTTGCATCAGATGAGAACACTTGTTGCTCCGAGTGGAACACTGCCATGGAAAAACTCACTGGTTGGTCTAGAGGGGAGATTGTTGGAAAAATGTTAGTTGGTGAGATTTTTGGAAGTTGTTGTCGGCTCAAGGGCCCAGATGCCATGACAAAGTTCATGATCGTGTTGCATAATGCAATTGGAGGCCAGGATACAGACAAGTTTCCATTTTCCTTTTTTGACCGAAATGGGAAATATGTGCAAGCTCTTTTGACTGCTAACAAGAGAGTCAATATGGAGGGCAATACTATTGGGGCTTTCTGTTTCATACAGATAGCCAGTCCCGAACTGCAGCAAGCTCTAAGAGTTCAAAGGCAACAGGAAAAGAAGTGTTATTCTCAGATGAAAGAGCTGGCATACATTTGTCAGGAAATAAAAAGTCCTCTTAATGGTATACGCTTTACAAATTCATTGTTGGAGGCCACAAATTTGACAGAAAATCAGAAGCAGTATCTAGAGACAAGTGCTGCTTGTGAGAGGCAGATGTCTAAGATCATTAGGGATGTTGATCTGGAAAACATTGAGGACGGGTAAGTCTTTCTTATTCGATTATGCTTGCTAATAAGTTCTCTCAAAACCAATGATGCTCGGATCCTCCGAAAAATGGTGCTGGGTGCATGTTAGATCCTCCAAAATTATGCATTTTTGGAGGTACTGACATGGTGCAGCAACATTTTTGGAAGTCCACCAATATAGTTTAAACTAATACTTTCTCCATTTCATGGGCACAGAGTTTAAGAAAGAAAGATTTTTTTTGAAACTTATGGACATGTGACCTTATACATAATGTACCATTTATGTGGCTCTAAAAGCATGTCATTAAGGATAGAGCGGGAACTTTAAAGTTAAAACTATTTCCAGAGTGTCACATGAAGTGGAATAGAGGGAGTAGCTATTTATCCATGATATAATATCTTCTAGTGTAACTTTGGAGTCAACAACATACCCAGTGTAACCCTACGAGTGGGGTATGGAGAGGGTAGTGTATACGCAGACCTTACCCCTACCTTAAAAAGGTAGAGAGATTGGTTTCGCTAGACATCGACTAAAAACAGTAAATGTAACTCTGGAGTCAAAAGTAATAAACATGGTAGTTTCTTTTAAAAGAACAATAGCCTGCAATTGATATTATAGCAATGTTATCAAAGGCGCGCTTAAGCCCTAAAGCGAGGCTCAAAATGTGTTGAGCGCTTCGCCTAGCTTAATGTGTGCTTCAGTGTCGTCATCAAGGTTCTAAGGCATACTTTTCCTTGCCAATTAGCCGCTTAACACTAAAGAATTGATATTTCAATTTATATAAAAAGAAATTCAATTTCTTTGTTCATATTTGTCATTCATTCTTATAATTATTAGTCTTGGACTAAATATATACATATATCTTTATTTTTTTTTCGTTTGGGTTTTTTTTTCTCATTAAAGGCCACACTACACTTTATTTGTGCTTTGTGGTTAAAATCCCAATGGACCTTAGAGTTTATTTGCGCTTTTTGCTTTTGGCAACACTGCATTATAGTATTTGAAATTAACTATTTGGGATTTCTTTCTTCTTTTTTATAGTGTTCTTCTGTAGGTTGCTGGAGGGGATTATGGGTGTGTATTTCAATTCTATGTAGTATTAGCAACCTTTTTCCTTTCAGAATTTGACTGACCTTTGATCTTCTAACAGTTCACTGACCCTTGAGAAAGAAGATTTTTTTCTTGGGAGTGTAATAGATGCTGTTGTTAGCCAAGTGATGTTATTGCTGAGGGAAAAAGGCGTGCAGTTAATCCGTGATATACCAGAGGAAATTAAGACATTAACAGTACATGGTGATCAAGTGAGAATTCAACAGGTCTTGGCAGATTTCTTGTTGAACATGGTACGGTATGCACCATCACCTGATGGGTGGGTAGAAATCCAACTTCGACCAAGTATGATGCCAATATCTGATGGAGTAACTGGTGTGCATATTGAACTCAGGTGCATATCAATCTTCTCTCCTGCAACTACAGGCAGATGCCTTAAATTAATAGATAACTCCCGCCTTTATCATGCAACCTTGATTCTTTAAATGGTTCTTGAAGAAGTCTTCGGTCCTCATTTGAATGCCATCTGCTGCTTACTTGAGTCATTTATTTCAGGGTTGTTTTCTGTAGTCTACTTTCTGATTGCTCCAACAGGCATGTCAGAATATGAGATTTTTGATCCAATGAATATTGATGTAATGTTAGGAGGAGTAAAGGAAATTTCATGTATGTTTAGACCTACTATAAGCCTATAAGATACGAACTTAAGTGAAAGGTGCCTTTTAGACTTGTACCACTTCTCTTTGACATAGCTTTTACCCTGCCCTTTCTTTTCATACCTCATCTCCTATCCATATGTATCATTTCCCTTCTTTTATCGCCTTCCATTGACTCATCAGTGGCAGCTTCAACCTATAAAGTGAAAGTTTATACATTTTTCTGCTAAATTTTTTTCCTTTATTTTCTGTATGTGCCACCTGGTAGCTTACCTTTTAGTCTTGTTCTGTTCCGTACATATATAACCTATCTATCTGCATAGCCTTTAAAACAGTCTGTTTCGTCAATGCTCTTCATCTTTTTTTTCCTCAAGCTCACTCCGTTTTTGCTGTAAAGGAGGTTAACTCATGCTTCCGTTCTAAGTTGTATAAGCTGACGGCTGACCTAGCTCAAGCAAGAACTAATACTGCAATTAGTTGAGAGCTGGATAAGATAAAGATCTCGAGATGTGAATTTTGACTTTGGTAAAATGATCAGGGCAGTACTTTTACAGTCTCAAAAAAAAATGATTAGGGCAGTATCTCTTTTGTTTGTTGAGCTCTTTTAACTCGACTTTACCATTGCTCGTCTTTCATCTTTCCGCTTTTATTTTCCTGTGTTTGGAGTAGGAAAAAACATACTCTCCACCTCAAACTTGCATTTCATCTATAAGGTTTCTCTTCCAGTTTTGAACTGAAACAGCAGAAGTATAAGCTTCTAATGAACTGAGTAAATACAACTGCTTATAGACGAGCGTTGATGGACTCCATAACTAAGATACTATAATCTCAAGCCAGCGACAGGAATTAGTAGAAGCATAGCCTTAATCTTTTAGTTCTGTAAATTTAATCTTATACACCTTATCATGGTGCTTGAATGTGGTACTTAATAACTGCCAAGCATTTTTCATTGGAGACATAAAGGTATCCCGAAACAAATACTTCTGCAGGTTTTGGTGTTTACTAGCATCCTAGATCTCACTTTATTAGCTTTCCTAGAGGTTGAGTTATTCCAAAATATTCATCTTGCTAGTGTTTTATTAGCATCCTAGGTTGCACTTTGTTTTTCGAATCAACTCTTTCCTTGTATTAGAAAATTGAGTTCTAGGGATTAAGTTTCAGCAGTTGCACACTTTTTGGTGTGCTATACTACCTTAACTATTAGATAATCTCTTTTTTCTTTTGGCATAGGATTATATGCCCTGGCGAAGGGCTTCCTCCTGAATTGGTTCAAGATATGTTCCACAGCAGTCGGTGGGTAACTCAGGAAGGCCTAGGGCTGAGCACGTGCAGAAAAATGTTAAAGCTTATGAATGGAGAAATCCAGTATATCAGAGAATCAGAAAGATGCTATTTCCTGATTGTCCTTGACCTGCCAATGACCCGCAAAGGTCCAAAGAATGTTGGCTAGGAGCTTACAGCACACAGTAAGAGAAGAACCTGTAATATCTCTTAAAATTGCATGCTGGTGAAATTCTGGTAATGCCTCTGATCCTTTGATGGAACTTGACGCAGGAGAGAGCAAGTATGGGGGATTGATCGGCATCATTCTAACGCTATTAAATGAGCTGTTTCCTACATTGTTGTGACTTGCATTTGCTGGCGTCTTTTGCAACTCTGAACTAGTATTCTCTCAGCATGTGCAAGTTGAGAAAGCTGTTGCTCCTTGGTGGATGTTTTTACCAAAGATTAATTCCTTGACATAGTAAGTGGCTAATGGCCAAATAATTGGAAAATGGTTAGCATGATTCCAAATTAATTGATCCCAGAGCTGTTGTGTGTAGCATAACAAGTGTATTGTTGTATAATACTAGTATGTATTAAAAGGTGGAATAAATGTCATCCTTTCCATGGTCTGGATGAGTTGGTGTCTCCCACTCTTTGTAACATTAGGATTTGTGTAACATGAACATACTGAGAATCTTATATGACTAAGCTCCTCTTGGTGGCTGATCTTCCTATTTTTGGAAATAATTTTATGGAATTTGGACTGTTCTTGCTGAACATTATTGTGTACGAGTTACTAGCTTTAAATTTTGAATTTGTCTCGAGCTACTTTTATACTTAGCATGCATATAACTGAACAATTCACAAGGTTGAGACATTAATGCATCCAGATCAAATTCATGTAGACCTAGCGAACAATGAGCACTATGGAAAAGCGGTACTTGCTTTGTCAGTGTTTACTTGTCCATTTTTTACTTGACACACATATTATGAAAATAATAATTAACATAGTGAGTTTACCATTTTATCCCTATTAATTAATACAATTTCAAAATCTAGACATTAACTTTCTAAATAAATTGAGGGTATAATAAATAGAAAAATATTGTCTTTTCTTGATTTATCAAAAATGACAAGTCAGAATTGAACAAGGGAGTACTAATTAGCTACAATTATGATATGTTTACTTTAAAGCCCACGTATATACTTTAGGAATTCTTTAATATTGTGTTAATGGAAATGTAAAAGAAAAATACAGAAGATTTTATGTGGTTCACTAGAGAATAACTGTCTTTATATTATTTAACAAAGAAAGACTAAATTTTGTCCTCCACCAATTTTTGCTTGCTCCCAAGTGGCCAAATAATTTGGCACATGGGATTTACTACCACATGAATTAAACCCCACAAAAAAACAACTCTTTCATATTCTTTGAGATTTATGTAAGCATGTAAAAGAACTTTTTGTGGAAGAGAATGTAGCTGCATTTTCATAATTCACCTACCCAACCTAAACTTGCTACAATTTAGACTTTATAGTTGTCACTGCTTGACTCCTACACAACAATTGTAGGAGCTCGATCACCTATAATCAAAGATTTCC